>CM065718.1:50407063-50554563 GCA_033310375.1 Conus canariensis | reverse complement strand
TGCAATACTGTAGTATGTTTGTTGAGTTTTCAAAAAACCAACCAAAGGTGCCACCCTAAGAAGCAAAAGAAAATCATGAAAGAGGAAAACAAGCTACATTTTCTTGTGAAAAGTAGAAAATATAAAAGATAACCTCTTAAGACACAAGTGCTGAAGGCCAGTTCTTGGAATGAATCTGCAAGAGACTAAATTATAATAGACTAATAAATTCCAAGCATAATTAACCGAGCACCATTCCAGCAACTTACAGGGCAGCTTGGTGTTGCAATGACTGCAAGAAATATTCAATTATAAAACAAAACTTGCTCTTTTGTCTTAGATTGAAGAAATAGGGGAAGATAAGCATTCATATCTGCAGTGGTAGTTAATTCTGCCTAACTAACAGTATGTGCTTGAGAGGGTGAATGGGGAATAATAAATGCTTCTCAAAATGAGCTTCAGCAAGCTTATAGTCTCCAAGGGGAGACAATCTCCAATGGGGAGGAAACTCACAAACATATAACTCCTGGTCAGATACCGGTATTTCGAAACCTGATTGTCTCTCCTCAGTGACCGCGGAAAGTGGTATCTTGACTCCTCTGCCTTTTCGGTTTTAAGAAGAATGCTATCCCAGAAAAAGGCTGGTGTGCAATACCGTAGTATGTTTGTTGAGTTTTTAAAAAACCAACCAAAGGTGCCACCCTAAGAAGCAAAGAAAATCATGAAAGACAAAACGAGCTACATTTTCTTGTGAAAAGTAGAAAATATGAAAAGATAACCTCTTAAGACACAAGTGCTGAGGGCCAGTTCTTGGAATGAATCCGCTATATTTTCTACTTTTCAAAAGAAAATGTAGCTTGTTTTGCTCTTTCATGATTTTCTTTTGCTTCTTAGAAAGAATGACTGGATAATGCCTGGCCGATCGCAACCTAGGAATTAAGCTTAAAGTTAAATCCTATTTGCCAGGGTTTTTTTTTTTCAAAAAAAACCCGAGTATATATATTTTTTTAAATTCTGCTGACTTTCTCACTGCTGAAAACGAGATTACCAACTATCAATAGAATCTATAGAGACTTTACTTCTCTGAAAATATCCTCTGTTTTGTAAGCAGTGTAAATATAAAACGAGGAATATTCCGGACTTCCCCATGACGAGTATACTCGACGGCCATGGCAGCCACGAGTACACGTCCTTGCCGTGGAGCGAGAGAAATCACCATTAGACACCTCTCTCTGACTGTATTAACTGACCGCTGGTTAAAGCGTCGGTGGTGACCTTTGCTGTACCTGGCACTGAAATTGCCTTTAGACACCTTTCTGTCTATATCTGGTCGGAGTGTAGGCGGTGGTCTTCGCTGTGTCTGGTAATTTTGAGAGGCAGTTGTTGACGTGACCATTATGTCGTAATTGCTGTGCGCTGACCGTTCTTGCCCGTTTCGGTTGCTTTGCACTCATTAACTCAACACATACATACACACATGGACCTCCCTCCTCCCTCTCCACCCCCCCCCCCCCCCCCCACCACCACCACCCTCTGCCATCTCTTCCACTTAATCAGGTTATCGTTTGCGGAAAGAAAGCAAACTTTATACATGCAGTTTTTTTTAAACAAAAATCCTTAAACGAAATTAGGTTGCTCCCCGACCACTTATCTTTTATTTTTCGAAATTTTCATGTAACAAAAATCTACCTATAAAAAGGTGTTTTTTTTTGTTTTTTTTTTAAAGGTCAAAGATTTTGAAGGTCTAGATTATTTCAAAAACATTTTCTACCGTAAAAATATGATCGGATCCGTGAAGGAAAAGAATATGCGATGAAAAAGTCAGGCTACGGCCGAAGACGCGGCATTTGTGGGGTTTTGCGGGTAGTTTTCACCCCCACTTTATCAGTTACAGACTTTGAACGAACCAACTCCCAAATCTGGTCGTGTTTTTCATTTAGTTATGCACAGAGATACTGATGACCTTGTGCAGTAGGCTTGTGTTTGTCTTAGCCTCGCCTCTAATCGCTCTTCCGCTTCATGCTCTTCTGTTGGCCTGTACAACCCGTCAAGTTTCTGTCTGTAAAATGAATACGGCTGACTTTTCCGCAGATATTTAAAAAAAAAAAAAAAAAAAAACAAGCAAAAAAACAGGTTATACTGCTAGGCATGGCACTCTCTGATTTGAATTCTCACCTGACAGGTGCAGATAAGCATCCGCATCAGATGCGCCATTGTAGATCTACCCTTTCATATTATTCTGTTATTGATCAGCTGAAAGTGCGCGCGCACACACACACACACACACACACACACACGCACATAAACACACACACAGTCACACACACACACACACACACACACACACACACACACAGAGTCACACACACACACACACACACACACACACACACACACACACACACACACATTTAGGCCTACGTTTAAGTCTGGCGACGTCCAGTTCTGTCAGCATCCTTCCGCTTTGGAGGATGAGGCCTCGGTGTTCACGTGTTGAGGATTCCGAAAGGAAATCTTGTCTGTCATATACCGGATTGTGAAAGTGTCACTTTCAGTTCTATTATATTCTAACAGATAGAGGCAGTTCAACAAGGCTGTTACCCCGGGAGAAAAGGCGACCCTGTCCATGTAAAGACCCATAAAGACCAAAACTGAAGAAACAAAAACCTTCCACGCATACGCACGCACACGCACGCAGGCGCGCGAGTGCGCGCGCGGGCACACACACACACACACACATGCGCGCGCGCCCGCACGCGCGCCCTCCCACACGCACGCACGCACACAGATACACACACACGCACACACACACACAGAGGCGCGCGCGCGCACGTCCGCACTCACATGCGTGCACACGCACACAAGCACACACACAAATGTGCTCGCACGCACGCACGCACACACACACACATGCGCTTATACACACACACACACACACACACACACACACACACACACACACCGGCGTGCGCTTCTATCAGAAGTGTACCACCTAATTCATTTTTTGCATTTACGTGGTTCTTATGTCGATTTTTGTTGGGTTCCATCTCACTGTGGATTATCTGCTAATGAAAGGGTAGACACATTAGCCAAAAAGGCTGCTATCACTGAAACTGATTTAACAAAGATATACATTCCTTTATCCTTACATGAGAGTTATAGTCTTTTAAAAGACGCAGCCTGGAATACTATTTTAAATAAGGGAAAAGGCACCAAAAACAAAAAGGGGATATTATTTAACAAGATATCAGACAATAAAACAGGTATCAAGAATCTCTACCAAGAGAGGATTTTTAAAAAATTTGATTTTTTAGATTGAGGCTTGATGCCTTTAAAACAAAATTCTGTAAACATGTGACTTGTATTTGTGGCCGGCAAATCACTCCGTTCCATCTACTTTTTTGTGCGATAGAATGAAACCCTATTTACCTGCTTGGTTGTTGAACACCGAGCCGTCGATGTCAGTCTTTGAAGACGTCATCTCTAACGAATCACACATTTCTGAAGTTGTTCAAGGACTGATTAAGAGCCCAATTGGACATTTACTTTAACGTCTATGTTATTTTCCCCATCTTGGTGTTAGTTGCTTATTTAGTGTTTCTGTTATAGTTTTGGATTCAGTTATGTGGTGTGTGTTTTTTTTTTTTTTTTTTTTTTTAATCTAGGCCTAATTGCATTATACATACCTACGTACGCCCAAAATCAACACCAACCGTTCGCATGCATACACTCAAAAACATCACATGCACACACACATAACACTTACATACTGTCTAAGATCACTGTTAGGTGGATAGACGTTAAATTAAAGAACGAACAGGCGCGCGCGTGTACGTAAACACGCAAAGTAATGTACTACAATTTAGACGGTATTTTTAGCATTTAAACCCGTTAGGCAAATGAACAAAAGCATGCCGACTGTGCCAGTTGTTTCGCCTGATTTTTCGCAGTCAAAAGTCAGTCGCTCTTCTTTCCTTTCCGCCATCGCATCACAGACAGTAATGTCCCCTGATTGCCCCAAAGCCCCAAAGTTCATGCGGCAAAACTGTAACAGTGCAGATTTCGTCGGGAAGTCGGTGACAATTTCATGCGGCAAAATTGTAACAGTGCAGATTTCGTCGGGAAGTCGGTGACAATTTGAAACCAATTACGTTTGAAAAATCCTGTCAGTGCGTTACTGTTCCTGATTGAAATGGTGTGTTGACGTAATCTACCTAGACGAGTGATACCTATTGCCCGTTTGCATGGAAAGCCGTGCGAGTACGCCAGACCTGAAGTCAGATTCACGGTGCACGGAATTTACAACTGAACTAATTTCAGCAGCAAGAACTAAGCGTCGAACAAGGTTAGAAATTATGTGCAAAATACGGGAGCTGAACATGCGACGCTGACCGTCTTCGGAGAGTGAGCTCTGAAGAAACTGGCAGCAGCACGCGGTAACAGGTTCTCTTTTACAGATTACATGACCGAATTATACGACGTAAGTAAAAAATATTCATGTGTAACTACACGCGCGCACGCGGGTATGTGTGTGTGTGTGTGTGTGTGTGTGTGTGTGTGTGTGTGTGGGGTGTGTGTACGCGCGCGCGCACGCGCGGTGTTCATATTGCGCTTGATTTAATGTCATTTCATTACACTGATCTTAAAATTATTTGACATCGTCGGTGACACAGCAGAATTAGTATACAATGGACATGACCGCATCTTTGACGCCCAGGTCCAGCCAATCTTGTTGTATGCGTCAGAAATCTGGGGTCTAGATGCCATAGAAGTGATTGAAAAAGTGCATACTCAGGCGTGTGAGCGATTTTTCAGCATCTCCCCTAAAACCCCAAACACATGTATGTATGGAGAGCTAGGCAGATTTCCCATACACGTCAATTCATGCTTGAGAGCAGTGAAGTATTGGTTGAAACTACTACATATGGATATTACCAGATTACCCAAGCAAGCATATTTAATGCAGCTCAGTATGGAAGAAAATGGAAAGATATGTTGGGCATCTAAACTAAGAAATGTGCTTCAAAACTGCGGATTTGGTTTCGCTTGGCTGAACAAAAGCGTCGGAAATGAGCGATCTTTTCTGTCATTATTAAGAGGGCGTCTTTTAGCAAACTTCATTGATGACTGGTCCACTACAGTTAACAGCAGTGAGAGATTTTCTCTGTATTCTTCATTTAAGTCAAATTTCCTTAGCGAACCATATGTTGATAATATGCGAATTAAACATTTTAGAGACACTATCGCTAAATTGAGAATAGGTACCCTCCCATTGAATGCAAACGTTTTTCGGTATACTCAAAATAGTACCACAGATGTATTGTGTAGTTTTTGCAGAACTGAGAGAGAAAATGAAATTCACTTTGTTTATAACTGTTCATGCTACAAAGAACTACGACTTAAATATCTTGGCACAAACCGAATTAATGAGGAATTATTTGATGACTTAATGAAATGTACTGATGTCATATCTGTGCAAAATGTGGCTCAGTTTGTGCATCATGCTATTAAAAAGCGTGAAATACTGACTGAAATTATAAATTGAATTAGTACTGTCAAGCCTGTTTTGAAAACAGTGCAATGTAAGTTGATCGGGAAAAGAGGGGGGGGGGGGGGGGGGGGGGGGGGGGGGGGGGGAAGGGCAAGGATAAAAAGGGGGGGGGGGGGGTAGTAATGCGCATAGGTGATTCTGATGTTAGGAGATCGGGGTAGAGGGGGCTGGGATAGTAGGAAGGCGTAGCTGAGTTTAATTCTCTTGAGTTCAGTTCACAGCCTTGCCGTGTGTTTAACTCTCAGAAAATAGAATTTGTGTTATTTACAGAGTCCATGCATGATGTATTTTGATTGTATGATATTTGGATTTAACGGAAATGTTAAGAGTCTAATGACTTTTGAACATTAAACCATCTGGAATCTCTCTCTCTCTCTCTCTCTCTCTCTCTCTCCCTCTCTCTCTCTCATTTCAACTACGCGATGAACACGGTGTACGTCATTCGGCTCCTCTTCAGTGGGTACAACAAACGACAGAAATGTGTCGGGGCCACTGAGACTCAGTGAATGCAGTCGTTAAAAAAAAAGAGGCTGAAACGGTTAGTTTTCAACATGTGTATGTTTGATGTTCCCTTCAAGCCGTCCGTAATGAGTGAAACAGACGAAACGAAAAAAACATGAGATCAAAAACTATTATCTAATTCTGAAAGTGTAATACAGAAAAAAAAATTAGTTTGTGCCTACTTGCGGATGAAAAAAAAATGGACACAGCTTTTCATTTCATCTCTGATGATGTTTTTCCTGTCTTTGTCTTTTTGCTGATGAAAGTAAGATCAAAGAAAATTGCATATGGCACTATGCGGAAGAAAAAAAAAGAAGAAGAAAAAGAAGAGAAAGAAATACTAGTAGATGAAGAAAAACGACTAGAACAGGATATTCGAAAACTGGATCAATTTGAAACGAAAGGTGAATAAGACCTGAAATCAGTAGAACTGAAAAAGAACAACTGAAACACATTCGGGAAAAAGAAATGGGAAGTCGACTGGTCGATGCATAGCTGACGGAGAGAAAGTGAATGGTTATCTTTTGCAGTCTAGACAAGTTACCCTGTCATTAAGATATGATTAGAGCCATAGACCAGAAAAATTATAATTTAACAAACTAAAAAGACATCATCCGAGAAATGCAGAGATTGTATTAATCGTTATACGTAGACTGCAGATCAGTAACTTAGTTAACGATTTCCCATGCCTAAAAGAAAGAGACACAAAGAGGGTTAGATGGAGAAATCAATCAGAAGAAGCTACGTGTCCTATGTGAAATTAAAATTGATTAAGTCCGGTAACAGTTGGTTTCAGTGCAGAGTTCTTTGAATTTCCTTTAAAAAGAAATTAGATGGGCTTCTTGTAAAAGCGTTGAATGAGAGCTTCAGAAAAGGAGACGTATCTTGTTTGCAAAGAAAAGGAATTATAATTTCTATCCCTAAAAGTGTAAGACCAAGACAATATGTTAAAAAAAAAAAAAAAAAAAAAAAAAACGGAGGCCTATCTCGCTTCTAAATGTGATTTGTAAAATAGAATCATCCTGTTTAGCGAAGGTGTAAATCAAGTGCTACCAGATATTACTGAAGATCAAAAAGGATTCATTTCTTTCCCACGGCCGGCGCATGCCACGTGCTGTCCATCACACCAGTCAACGGTTAGCGCGCTCCTTCTGAAAATTGGCCACCCACTGGAAGATACTGTTTATTACCGGCAGGGACAGACGCACTGGCCCAGTTCTCACTGAACACGCGTAAAGCAGACAACACTATGGTATGCGTTCAGTCATCAGGTGGGGCAGGCTGCATTAATGTGTTTCATAACAGGAATCGTATTTTCTTTTAAAATATCCTTTCTTTGCGGGGGATTCCATATTCACTGCATTAATTACAACGCACACAAAAATTGATTAATCGACAAAAGTGCCGAAAATAAACGCAAAATGCTCTATTTGTGACAGCTGTAAGGATGCTGCTGTTAATGTGGGAGGCCCACAAACGTTCATTGCAGATTTTGTGTTGAAATCATTTAGAGTAACAAACTTTTCAATTTCACGAAAAGAGGTCTGTAGTTCCTCTGCTGTCCGTCTGTGTTTTGTTAGTTCAAACATTTTTATCACCCTAGTTTTGGTGCTTTAATGTTTTAGTTAGTTTCAGGTACGTGTAAATTTCCATTCTTAATGCTTTCTGTTTCAGTCTTTCTGCTATAATTTGGGCCCGTTTACCAGTCCAAACAAAACGGGGAAAAGCATGATGATAGATATCGATATGTCAAGGATTAGGAAGCAGAATCAACAGGTGAATTAACTTTGACAGCACTTTGATTGTCCATGTGTATTTATTAACATTGTGTTTGTTTAGATGCCACTGTACAAGTTCCTGCTTGGAGCATAACGCAACATCCACAGACATACACAAGTCACACATCAGTGTCATCCACCTCCAGGCGATTGTGCCCGCCCGCTTACCCGACCACTACTAGGCATTTGCCTGCGGAGAGTCGCACCTGCTGTACAGTAAGTAGTGTTGAGACTAAACGCACATTCATTTTTTTATTTTTTGACACAGCTCAAGCACTTAATCTCTTAGAGAAAGCAAAGAGCTTCAACATGGATGATCCACTCAACATAGACCCGTTAAGAAAAAAAAAAAATCAGGGAAAGATAATGCTGCCTCTCCGTTGCAAAATGCCTTCCCTCGCTTCATGGACTAAGCAAACAGACCAAGAGAGTCAAATATGTGATATGAAGCGAACGCTAGGGTAACAATCGAGATAGTGACCGTCTTCATTTCAGGCGCACTGTTTCACACCTATGTTTTGGCATTTCTCTCTCTCATTGAACTGTTAAGCTGACTGATGGGGGAAAATTGCTCTGAGGGCGTGCCCACCAGCGGTCTCTATCCCATGACAACGGCGGGAATCACTCTCGCTGAACGCGAGCTCTATAATGGATTACCTTCCTTGCAGATTTCCGAACACCGTCTATCGTGCCAAAACTCTTCTCAGTGTTACAAACCCAAAAGGGGGATGTGTAAGGAAGAGTGGGGGCCAAGTCCCACGAAATGATGCAACCAACAAAAATGAAAATACATGCGGAAAATAAAAGCAAATTTTTTTTTTTTTTTCGGTTTTCACGTTTTTAATCAAACAATATAGAGATTACAAAAGCGCATAAAGGGGACAGTGCGCCAAGTCATATGTACATTGGCATCATTTCTGTAAGTTAACGGCATATGTCAAAAAAAAATTTTTTCAAAGCAAAAAAAAAAAAAAAAAAAAAAAAAAAAAAAAAAAACCAACAACAAGATATACATAGACACGTACATAAGTTTAGTCGACAGAAAAAAACCAAACAAACAAGAAACAAAAAAAAAAAAAAAAAAAAAAACAGTGGGAAAGAAAAAAAAAAAAGAGTGACATCATCTTTTGCGAGATTTAACAACTTATTGCTTCTCCTCTCCTTCCTCACTCTCTCCATTTCAGAGGAAGGTTGTGAAAGAAAGAAGACTGGGCATATGGAAATGTGTATTAGATCAAGATCTTAAAGAAGTGTTTTCTTAAAGAATCATTGGCCTATAGTTGTTCCATGCAGCATGAAAATGGTTGAGATTGTTGTTGACTTTAGCATTAAACAATTCGATTTTATATCTATTGCTCAACTGGCTCTGAAAAATTGAAGCATTTGGTCTACGTGTTTCGATTTTGCTCTTATATATATGAAATTTAGCTAGCATAATAATGAAATAAAAAACTGTCTTTGTTTTCACACGTTGATCTATTCCAAAAATAACGATATCTCGTGTGATTTTGATGTTAGTTGTGTTTCGGCATTTTTCATTAAATAGCTTTTCAACTTCTTTCCAAAAGTTTGAGCGTGGTTACACATCCATAAAAAGTGTTGGATCGAATCTCTCTTTCGTTACAGAAAGTACAACTTGTCGTGTTTGTTAAGCCCATAGTATTTAAGACAATATTTGTACCAATAATTCTGTGTATGATTCGAATTTGTAGCCATTTTAATTTTATATCCTTGATTTTGTGGACATGCGTAAATACTTTATTCCAATGGATTTCAGAATTCAGTTTGTTTAGCCATTTGGAGCAGCAATTTGGCTTGCGCTCATCTTGAATGAAAATTTCATAGAACCGTTTGGCTCCTTTATTTTCTTTCATAATAATATTTAAAGCCTTCGGTGTGTTATGACTTATGTCTGTGTTATTATCAATTTTGATACCCGTTTTCCTTATGAATTGTTTCATTGAAGAAATCTATCCATTGTATGAGATAAAATCAATGGCATAGTCAACATTAATGCTAAATTCTCTAAAGCTCATAAATTGTCCATTTGGTTTCAGAAAGTGTTTTATTGCGAATATTCCTTTCTCAATTAACTTACTTTGCTTGATTACCGCATTTCCTACTTTTATCATATGATTGTAAAATACGGGTTCAACAAGTAGTTCATTTAATGTCTCAGGTGTCACACACAGACAAAATTCCCGATAGCCTGTAAACGTGTCTTTCCAAAACAAATTAATACTTGTGTAACCAGAACCGTACCCTGGTCCATAATTTTCGATTCTATCACTGAAAGGGTATATTTTTAAAACGATGTTCCTCCATTTATGATTTGTGGTTTTAAGTTTCTTTATCCACAGAAGTTTCAAAGCATTAATGTATTTTTTTTATATCAGGTATGTTTAAACCACCTTGCTTTACAGTCTTTACTGCTGTTTTCCTGCTTATTCTATCTTGTTTGCCATTCCAAACGAAGCTGAAACACATCTTTTGAAGTTTTTGAATTAAAAGGGCAGGAGGGTTAGGTAGCAAAATCCAGAGGTGTATAAGTTTTGATAGAATAAGGGACTTGAGAACAGCAACTCTTCCAACTGGCGTTATACTTCTCTGAGACCAAATTTTGAATAATGTTTTAACCTCCGAAAATTTGTCATGATAATTTAAGTTTTCACATTCTTTTAGGTCTTGAGTGAACCAAACACCCAGTATTTTGAATTTAGAAGGATTCCATATCATTTTCAGATGAGGACAGTATCTTTTTTTCGAGTTTTTATAACACCCTAGCCATATTGATTGCGTTTTTTCATTATTCAAGAGTAGGCCTGAAATTCTGCCATACGTGGTAAGGACATTTATAGATCATTCAAGTGAAGTTTTGTCACCAATGTTTACTAACTGAGTGTCATCAGCGAACTGAACTATTTTGTGTTCTATATCGTTTATTTTTATACCTTTTATGTTCTTGTCTTCCTTTATCATTATCGCTAGAATTTCTGCACATATTATGAATAGGTAAGGAGATATAGGGTCTCCCTGTCTACACCCCCTTTCTATTTTAAACCATTGTGTAGTCTGGCCATTTACAGTGACTGTTGATTTAATATCTTTATAGCAAGTTTCTATCCAATGGCATATACTGTTACCAAAACCAAAAGCCCTTAGCACATTAAACATAAAATCCCAGTCGAGGGAGTCGAAGGCTTTTTCAAAATCTATAGATAGCAACAGACCAGGGTGGTTTCTTGCATTTAAGTAATTAATCAAATCATAAATCAGTCTAATATTGTCACCCATATATCTGTTAGCCATGAAACCTGTTTGGTCTTCACTGATGATAGAAGGTAAAACATTTCTGATTCTCTTGGAAATACACGAGGAAGCTATCTTGTAAACTACATTTAGGAGGGAGATGGGACGCCAGTTTTTTACAAATTCTTTGGGTTCATCACCTTTTGGTATAGAAATAATCAGTCCCTCCTTTTGTGTTGCCGACAATTCTCCATCCCTATACGATTCATTTATAGATCTTACCACCAGTGGGCCAAGTATTTTCCAAAAGAACTTAAAAAATTCGGCACAGAACCCATCTGTACCTGGGCTTTTGCCATGTTTCATATTTTTTAAAGCTACACTTGCTTCTTCTAGAGTGATTTCCCCTTCCAGCATTTGTTTATCATCTTCAGATAATTTTGGAATTGTTTTAACAAGTTTTTTTATTTCGCATTTTTCAGTTGCCTTTTTCTTGTATAATTTTTCGTAGAAAGTTTTAACTTCGTTTAAAAGATCTTTCTGTTCTTTTATTACTTCATCATCTTTGGTCATTAGTCTGGTCATTTGTTTACTAATATAATTTCTTTTTTCTATGTTACAAAAGTATTTCGAGATTTTTTCACCATCTGCGATCCACCTCGCCTTTGACCGTAACAGTACACCTTCCATTTTCTGTTCCCTGATCGCTCTTAATTCTTGATTTTTTTCTTCAATCATTCCTATTTCAACTTCTCCTTTATTTTCTATCCTCTCAAGATTCTTTATATTTTTGGTGATTTCGATTTCTTTTTCTGATGTTTTTTTTTTCTTTTTCATTGTAGCGTAAGCTATTGATTTACCTCTTATTTTCATTAATAGGAAATCTAGGAAGACTTTGTCTTTTAATTTAAATTTGAGTCCAGATTTGATTAACTCAGACAATACTGATTGATCTTGCATTGCTGATTGATCAACTACGTGTTCTTTTATCACATTTAGAATAAATTCATTAATTTCATCTACATATTGTTTATCCTTTAGTAGAGATACATTAAATTTCCAGAATCCTTTAGATTTTTCACCTTTACCGAATTTCAAACATATTGTAACCATCGAATGGTCAGATCGATAACCTGGTTCAATATCAGAATTTTCATAATAAGAAGTAAGATACTCAGATAGTAAAAAGAAGTCTAATCGACTTTGCTTAAGTGGAGTTCGTTTACGCCAGGTATATCTCCTACATTCCGGATTCTCTTCCCTCCATATGTCTGCCAACCCAATTTCTTCAGTCATGTTTATGAGTTCTTCTCTTGCTTTCCGATTATTATCGTGTACATAATTGTGACAGTCAAGATGGGGATCCATTGCGATGTTCCAATCACCCACACAAATAATATAATTGGTATCATAACTCCTTATGTTTTCCTTAAGCGTGCTGTAAAATAGTGGATCATCTTTATTAGGCCCATACACATTAACCAGGAGAAAGTCTTTTTCAAATGCACTAAATGCTACATTTATGAAGTTACCGTCTTTATCTCGTTGGACGTTTGTTATTTTAAATTCAAAATTATTTGAAAACAATACACCTACACCTCTGGAATTTGACCGATATGAGGCAAATAAGCATTTATAGCCCCATTCTGCAGTTACGTATTTCTCAAGTTTACTGGTAAAGTGAGTATCCTGTAGACAGTAAATTGAATAATTTTGCTGTTTTAAATAGTGAAAGATATCCCTACGTTTATGTATGTCTCCTAAACCTTGACAATTTAAGGACGCAATAGACTATCCATGGCGATTGAAAAAAAACATTTCAAGTATACGAAGCATAGAACAAAAGAGGTTAACATGATGGAAAACAAGAATGAAGTCCAGTTCTTCCATAAATCACAGCTTATATAACAATAATCCTCACTGAGTACATTGACGCACTGCTTCCCACAGTCTGTTACACAGAAACACATATTAACAAATACAAATATGAAAAAAGTGGACATAATCTCTGCATGAGAGATCTGAAAAATACGTAAAAAAGATGTCGTAATCTACTTGACCACCGCAAGCGAGCACCAAGTGCAAATGACTTTAAAAAAAAAAAAAAAAAAAAGGGGGGGGGGGGGGGGGGGGGGAGTTGTGATTGTGTCGACCGACGTTTCAAAAGAAAAGAAAGAAAGGGTCGAAAAAAAGGAAATATTCTCATTACAGTCTGAAAGCTAACACGGAAAAAAAAAAGTCTCCAAGTAGAATATGAAAGGCAACGCAAAGTAGACATGAATGGACACGATGAATTATGAAAAAGAAAGCAGACCGAGGTCGGGTTAGGACTGGGCAGATGAGCCAGGGGGTGGTGAAACTACGGTCCAGGTTGTAAAAATAATAATAGGGGGGAACACACACACACACACACACACACACACACACACACACACACACACACACACACTTACTCCATCAAAACTAAAAGATCATTGAGGGTGTGTCGACTCTCCAAAACTTAACCATATTTATAGATCCACGAAAGTGCGAAATGCCGGGAGGGTGTCGGAGGAGAGAGAGGACGCGGGGGGGGGGGGGGGGGGGGTGGAAGGGAGGGCCACCAGGGAAGGAAGGGGCCATCAAAAAAAAACAAAAAAAATTTGTTCGTTTTGTGTATAAAAAGAAAAATAATAAAGACAATAATTAGACAAAAAAAGGAAAACACAAAACAAACAAACAAAAAAGTGTCATACCTTGAGATACAAGCTGTTTTTCTTTTGACTAACTTAGGAGAGAGAGAGGGAGAGAATGGAGAGAGAGAGAGAGAGGGAGACACGGAGAGAGAGAGAGAGAGAGAGAGAGAGAGAGAGAGAGGGAGAGAGAGAGAGGGAGCAGTTGAAGAGCGTGTGTTTCGTTTAATGTGAAAAAAAAAAATCAACCTACAAGGCCAACCTGCTCGCTCCCAATTCATGACATGAGTCTTTCTCACTGCAGGAGATGCCTCCAGTAGGCAGGAGTTGAGTATTCACTTGCGCTGGATTGTTTGCCCTTCTAATTCCGTGTCACCTAGCGCACATCACACCCACGCGCACTCACACGAATGCGCATGTGCTTTGGGTTGACAACATTACAAAAAAATAAAGGTAAAAAAGGTCATAAATAAGTCAGCCAAGAAATAAATCACTCAAACGACGTACCAATAAATCGATCAACAAACCCATTAGTCAGTCGGTGAGAGAGAAAAAAAAAAAAAAAAAAAAGCAGGCTGGCAGACAATATAAACTTCTCATAGTTACCACAGACTTGTTACAATTGTATTGTAAGAAAAATGTGAACACAAAATATAATAAGGGGAAAAATTCACACACACACACGCACACGCACACACACACACACACACACACACACACTTCATCAGTCCACGCGCACCCGTGCGCAACCGTGCACAACCGTGAAAAGAACAGTTACACATGCCAGTAAATGCGAATTTCTGCTCACCAGGGCTGAATACATTTTACAAACAAGCAAACAGATTGGTCTTTAGTATTGGAAAGGTATGATCAGCTCATGTGTGCGAGCGCGCGCGCGTTGAAGTGATGACTTGTAAACTGGATTACAATTTCCAATCGATGATCACTACGAGCGTTACCAATAATATCTGCTCTGTGCAGCCATCACTGTCAAATAGTACCTCCCGCATCATCTTGTAGAAGGAAACCAAGCAAAAGGGAAAAACAAAAACAAAAACCGTCTGTTTCAAAAGCAACTTCACAAAAAGCAACTACTAAAACACACACACACACGTAAAATAACCAGCAATAATAACAGCTATGCTGTTACGTAACAGTATTTTGATTTTGCTTCACACACCGATTATGTAACAAAGCAACCAATTCGACGACTGGCTGACCACTCATTCTTTTAAACAAATATGGAGAAAAGAGAGGGGAATAGAAAAAGTCAACCAGCCCATTTACAGGTCAATCAAGCAATAACACAAGTCAGTTTGCACATCAGCCTTTAGCCTGACAATCAGTCAGCAACTAAACGTGCACAGAATCACAATTGAACATATTTACGCAGCAAGCGCGCGAGCACATGTGTGTGCGTGTGCATGTGAGTGTGCGCGCGCGCGCGCGCGCGTGTGTTCTTTCCGGTGCCCGTCTCCCCCCGGAACGCTCTCCCTTGGCCCGAAAATGAGCGAAATGGCCAAGAGGCTGCTTGGAGGAGTGAGCAAGGGAAAGACTGGGGATAAAGTACAACAGGGGCTCTCTTCCCCACAGGGAAGGCACACACCGCTGTTGGCTGTTGTGCTTATATGGTACGTGCCCGCGAAACGCGAGCGTGTGTGTGTGTGTGTGTGTGTGTGTGTGTGTGCGTGTGCGCGTGCGTGCGTGTGTGTGTGTGTGTGTGTACGCGCGCGTGCGTGTGTGCCTGCGCGCGCGCGCGCGCAGAGATAGGGGAAGAGAACGTGAGAGGGAGACTGACAACAGAGAGAGAGAGAGAGAGAGAGAGAGAGAGATGGGACAGAGAGACCGATGAGGTGTGATGTAAGTTACCTCAGTGTGTGTGCGCGCACGTCGGCCCTGCGTGTGTATGTGCCCGCGCACTCTTATTTTACCTTTCTTTTTTTATGCACAATGTCATCTTTTTTTTCTCTCTCTTTCCCCTTTTCCTCTTCCCTTTTTCTTGGTCACCTAATAGGTATACAGGTTCACAGCAAAGACATTTAGATTGCAAACATCACAAAATGAAGTCTTAATGTACATTCACATGGTTCGCAATAAGGAAAAATCAACAAACTGATGCTCATTTTTTCATGCAAAAAAAACATGTTTCAAATAATGGCCTCACACACACACACACACACACACACACACACACACACACACACACGCATACAAAAAAAAAGGGCCAACACACCTGCCCTTGTAAAATATTGAGGGCACGATCATAGATAAGTACATTTACAGTATTCAATACTTCATGAAACAGCATGAATACATAAACACGTGGAGCAACAACAAATTCGATAGAGACACACAATTATCGCTGGTAGATTTTCCAGGGATGGAAGCAGGGGTGAGGGCGGCGGGGGCGGGACAGGTGCAGGAAGGGAATGGGGGTGGGAGGGGGGGGGGGCGGGGGGGGGGGGCAGTGAGGGTGCAACAAAACCACACTTACGGGGAGAGAGAGAGAGGGGGGGGGGGGGGGGGGAGGATGGGCGAGTGGATGAAGGACATGGGCCAAGAAAGGAACAAGAATGGGAGAGCAAAAAATAAAAAATAAAAAACAACAACAACAACAACAAAAACAAAGAACATACATAAATGAAATACATGATATACATTCACAGTCAAATGCCATAATCATGTCGATCCATGGTCACCTCTCTCCTTTTTATGAAGTCTGCGTGTGGGCATATGAGGGGGGGGGGAAGGGAGGGACAATGTGGGGTACAGGGAATTACAGTCTCGATGACACTGAACACATGAAAATGGGTTTGTTCGTTATTTTATGTTTGTTGCCAACCTTCGTCTGCGCGTATGTGTCCCCGCGCGCGAGCTCGCACGCACACACATCTCCAAGCGCACGCGCCCGCACGCGGCACACAAAATCCTTCACTGCTCACATGGCAGCACAAGTCATTTTAGCAAAAACAAAAACAAAACAAAACAACAACAAAAAAAAACTACTTCAAATCATATCATTGCTGATAATATTACTATCCATCCCTTCTAAGCATCACACATCGAACCCACCCACACCGCACTACCCTTCCCCAACATGAAACGAACAACAACAACAATCACACACACACACACACACACACACACACACACACACACACACACACACACACACACACACAAGGGAAAGAGAGCAAATTTTAACGATCTTATACCCTCCCTTCCTTACCAGCATTTTACCCACGTCAGTATCAGATACTTGTAAATCTTTGAGTCTGTCACATCAACTACAAGTTAACAAGGATTCCAGTTCATTTAAATTGATATTATCAATCCTCTTACGCAGTTTCACCAGCCACATGAGCATGCAATCAATTTTCAATACATAAAATACACAGAGCAGTTCCATCAGTCATACTGACATGTGCATGTGTGCGCGCCAGCACGTGGGCCCACACGCATGGGGCAGCTGGCGTGCGAATGTATGCGCGTGCGTGCACGCGCCCAGGCGCGCTCGCGCAAACAAAGAGTTGTCACAGTAATTTGAGTTTTTGTCACATCGGGAAAATCATGTAATATAATACCCTGGAGAAAGGTCCAGTGACGGTGAGGAAAGACCCACTGACCACAGGGAAAGTCCTGTTGACAGTGGGAAAGACAACTTTGGATTCTCTCTTGAGGGCACATAAGACCGTATGGCGAAAGCTTGGCTGTGTCTGGAGTGGCACTGTCTTCATCTGTCCGTGGGCAGGGGTGGTTGGGTCTGTGGGTGTGCTCGGCAGCTGGAGGGTTTTTCGCCGGTGGGCTCTGCAGTCATGAAATACGGGCTGGTACACCATGGGGATGCTACTTTAAGGCTGTTAAGGGCTGCATCCTGTAGTCTGATTTACCTCTGTTCAGGAGCAGTTATGTCCCTTGATATCTTAATGGAGTGTCCTGCGCGTGCCTGTACCCATCGTCAACACAGCGCAGGCCTCCAAGGGTGGTACAGGACTGCTCTAAAGGCAGGTGAAGACAGTGCTTCTCTGGGTCCTCCCCAGCACCTTCGGGTGTTTCTTTTCTTCTTCGTACAATATCATATATCATATCATATCAAGATCATATGTTATAGAATGAAACAACTCCCCCCCCCCCCCCCCCCGGACACACCTACACACGCACACATACACACACACACACACACACAAATGCACACGTCTCAACATTTCACATTCGACCATCCAATTTTTGACAAGTTTCCCCCTTCCCACCCACCGGCACCAACCTCGTCATAAATTGGTAAACCACAAGTTTATGTTTTCAACTGTTTCATACAACTTTGCTGAATTGTAAGATTCAATTTTCCTGAAGTTTTGTCAAAATGCCTGCCGACTTGAGTGAAGATTGTTTTTTTTTCTTCTTTTTTTCTCGACTGTCTTCACGGAGAGACGTGTACATACGTCTTGTCGGCTCGGTGACCGGAAGTCAAGTCCCAAAGCAAACAAAATTATTAAGGAACCAAAACAACAGTACCCATAACCATACGTTAGAAAGCGTTTGTAGAAAAGGATGGTTAGATTTAAAAAATACAAATGGAGGATTAAAAGCTGAACTCACTGTCTCCCAACACCTTGAAGCTATGAAAGTCCAGCTGGCACTGATGAAACGCTCATCTAAAACAGCGCTATACATTCATAGAGTTTTCCAAGACAGCTTATATATGCAGTGTTCAAAACATCGTAATTCAAGCGAAATGCTATCGTGAATACAGGCACACAGAAATTATGAAACAGAAGAGGAACGCAATGAAAATATTGAAGTCACTTTCATGACGCACGCATCTTCGACATAAGGGCTTTGTACTGCTTGCATCGACGATTCACTTCCCAACAAAATCACTCAGTCAGAAGCACTTAGTCAGTTGCTTGAGTACGGCTCTACAAGACATCCAAATTGCTTGTGAGAAAGCAGTGAGGCGGGCAGCTGGACCTTTCTTTCGAACTCCGACAATCAGCTACTGCTTGTGTAACTTGAAGCAAAGTAGTTACAGAAAAATTCAGGCCGAAGAACTTTGAACAGATAATGCAAATGACCAGGACATTCTGACACTGGCACACATGCTTGCCACCATTGCCTTGGTCCGGTAGATGACGTCGAAAGAGCATTAGGATCTTTCGAGATGGTGCACGAGATGAGCTGGCTGGAGCCTGTCTTGATTACTCTTAAAGACACTTAAAACGGCAGACCCTTATGTCTCGGGCATAATGACCAAATGTTTCCGGGAACGATGTGGAACGTTTATCACAGTGAGGAACAAGGTCTTTCCAAATCAAAGAACCATGTGGAAGTCTGACATTGTGCAATGAGTGCAAAAAGCGGGCCTTTCAGAATCACATACGCACGCACGCATGCACGCACGCACGCACGCACGCCTTACGTCTCGTGTAGGCTACCTTTCATCGTAGACACACTACACATGCATGTGCCAAAGCGTCTGAAGATGCAGTGTATATAATTTTTTATCAAGGTATATTTCTTGAATCTAAAAAAATAAGTTTTCTGTCAGGAAAAAGCTGCCATATTTCACGCTGACAGTAGATATTTCACACCTATCTGTGCACGAACGCAATGCGGTTGCCGTTATTTGCTTTTATCAGTTTCACATTTCAATTGCCTTCTAGTTGCTAATTGAGGCCACTGAAGGCGGAAATCTAAAATGTCTGTAATAGCTTTGCCGAACAACGTCGACAAACGAATCACAAGACAAAACATGACGCGTGTCGACCTCTACCGTCTTCTTCAGGCAAGACATAACACTCAGGACAACGAAAAGGAAGAACGAGCAATCATCTATCTTTGTCATATTCGGCGCAAGATGGGCGTTGAATGAAAACGAGGCCGTCGGGAAGGAGACAATGCGACTTAAACTAGTGACGATGATAATAATGATAATAATACGGACAGCAATAATAATAGCCTAACGATAATGATGATGATAAAAATATTGATAAAATAATAAAGAGAGGATTACTACCACTTTTGGTGATAACAATAGCACTTGTAGTATGGGAGAAAGAAGAGGCGTTAGGGGATTGTCGTGGCCACAGTGTTTGTGGCGATGATGATGGTGATGACAATGGTAATGATAGTAATATTTATAATTACACTGGTATTGATGATAATGATGGAAATGCTAACAACGATAGTAATGGTAATGGTAATAATAGTAATAATGATAAAAGTTATGGTATAAAAATATAAGAAAAAATGATATCAATAATAGTTTTGATAATAATAGTACTACTACTACTACTACTACTACTACTAAGGGATTGGAGGAAGACAAGAAGGAGGGGGGGGGGGGGGGGGGGGGCAGGAAGAACAAAGAGGAGAAGGACGGTACAAATTATTGGAAGGATGGAATCTAATAGTTATATTAATGGTTATAAAAGGTATATTGATAGTTTTAATAATAATCATGATTGCAACCGTACAGTCATGATAGTAATGATATAGAAGGCTGGAAAAGTGGTAGGTTGGAATGTCAGAAATATTGTAAAGTATAATGATAATTTTAATAATACTAGTAAATATAATAGTTGTAACAGAAATGAAGTTGTGACAACAGTTATATTGATGATAATAGTTTTTTTAAAAAATTGGTAATGATAATAAAAATAGTGATCATGCTAGTGACAGTAGAGATGACAATGATGATGTTAAAACTAATTGAGGAAGTAAGAATAATAAAGTGTGTGTGTGTGTGTGTGTGTGTGTGTGTGTGTGTGTGTGTGTGTGTGTGTGTGTTTGATGATGATGATAAAAGTGCTGATAATGATGATATGATGACAATGATACTGTTAGTAATGATAATAAATGTAATATTGGTAATAGTAGAGTTGGTGGGAAGGAGTAGAGATCAATGATCAATGAGTCAAAGTTAACAGTGCTACTGGAGGAGGGAGAAGGTTGTGAGGATAAATGTAGTAATATTAATCATGGTAAAAGTAAGTGAAAAGGAACAGGGTTATCAATGAGTGAAAGATTACCAGTATTATTGGAGCAGAGAAGAAGGGGAGGGTAAAAAAAAAAGAGGGGGGGGATGGAGGGGGACGTCACAGTTACACCTACACACACACACACACACACACACACACACACACACACACACACACACACTTTTTTCTCTCTCTAATTTAGTTATTGTATATGAGTATTATTACTATTACTACCACAACTTTCTGCTGGTGATGGGATCAGCGATAAGAGGACATAGTAATCATGACCATAATGGTAGTGATAATAATGATAGTAATAGCAAAAACTACAATGACATCAGTAATAATGATAATGATGGCGACGATGATGATGATGACAATAATGATAATAATGATATGATGATAATAGTAAAGATAGTGATAATGGTAGAAGTAATCTTAGTAATAATAGTAGTTGGTGTTGCCACGACAACCATGCTGCCCGACAATCTCCTGATCTCTCTCCTTTCACCCATGCTACACCTGCTATTGTCACCAAAAATGGTGGTAATCCTCTCTTTATATTTTTTTTTCAATCAATATTTCTATCATCATTATCATTATTGCTATCAGTATTATTATCATCATCATCGCTATTTCAACTCGCATTGTCTCCTTTATCATTATCATTATTGCTATCAGTATTATTATCATCATCATCGCTATTTCAACTCGCATTGTCTCCTTTATCATTATCATTATTGCTATCAGTATTATTATCATCATCATTGCTATTTCAACTCGCATTGTCTCCTTTATCATTATCATTATTGCTATCAGTATTATTATCATCATCATTACTATTTCAACTCGCATTGTCTCCTTTATCATTATCATTATTGCTATCAGTATTATTATCATCATCATTGCTATTTCAACTCGCATTGTCTCCTTCCCGACAGTCTCGTTTTCATTCAACGCCATCTTGCGCCGAATTTGACAAAGATAAGTGACTGCTCGTTCTTCCTTTTCGTTGTACTAAGTGTTGGTTATCTTGCCTGAAGAAGACCAACGAGGTCGAAACGCGTCGCGTTTTGTCTTGTGATTCATTTGTCCACGCCGTTTGGCGGGTGTTATTATAAACTGTCTTCAAGTTTGAGACAGCTTGCGCTGGCCGATGACTTTAGAGGGGTGGCGGTGGTGGAGGTTGATTGTCGAGAGGGATGATCATCTATCAAGCGTCACTGGTATTGCCGCGAGGTTGGGGAGGGTGGGGTGGATTGACTCGGAGGAGGCAAGGGGGGGGGGATTTCTCGAGGGGGGGGGGGGGGATAGGTAGTGACAGGAGGCAGCTACAGGGCTGGAGGTATTGACCAGGAAGTTGCAATCCTATGATGAAGGGTAGGGAGAGAGAGGGGATGGGGGGGGGGGGGGGAGGATGGGCAGTAGTGATATCCGGGGTTTCATGAACCGGAAAGTGTTACCATAGTAACAGACAGAACACCCACGAACAAGGGGAAAAAACAAGACCACATCAACCCATGAGCCGACCACAACGCAAACAATATCCAGTTGGCGCATTCACCTATGAGGCACAATGTAAGCAGCTTAAAGTTGATAACTCTCGCTGCTTCTCTCTGTCTCTATGTGTGTGTGTGTGTGTGTTTGTTTGTTTTCTTACCTCCAGCCCTCAAGAACAATAGCTATCTTGTTTCTAACGAAAACTTGAGTTCATTTTATACGAAAGTGGCCGTACCAGATGGTGCAGTTTTATACTGTCTTGTTTTCAGGCCAGTCACTTAATTAACTGTGTGCGTGTCGATCAATGCGGGTGTCTCGATTCACCGAGTTCTATCTAATTTCTTGTGACGGTATAAACAACTCCCCAAGAGCAGTTCCCCTGGTCCCCTGCAGAGTTGGGAAAGTTCAGAGGTGGGAGAATGAATAGCGAAGACTGCACTGAAGCATTTACAAAAGCCAGCTGAAGACGACCACGCATCAAATTACAAGGGTGTACCATAGAACGTGAAAAATATACATTAAAGGATTTCTGGTCACGAACTGTATGAACTGTAGTCCGGGCTGTTTCCGCCAGTTACGCCCACTCGCGATCACTGCCATGTGTCAGGCAGGTGGCTGGAGATGGGTGACCACCGCTGGCAGGCTTTACTTGAGAGACATGGCAGAGAATATGGAAGCCCGAGGCTGTCCAAGGGTAGTGGTGGCTCGCTGGACTACTTTTCCATTGTAGATTTTTGCACCCCTTCTCTTGCGTGTGCGTGTGTGTGTGAAACTTGAAGCTTGAAACTTTTTTTTATTGTCACTAAACACCATTAAAGGATTTATGGACACAAGATGGCGATGATTAAACAACTCATCGTCCAAAGAAATAATGATTTGTTCTTTTTACATAAAAAGTCATTATGTAAAGCAGTCATATACATATTTCGCAATTTCAACCTGAAGGTCATCATTAGACATCAAAGTACTTATTTTCAGTGAGGTAGCGTCGTATATATCCATTTTGTTTATGATACGTTTTTTAAACGTATTCCTGATTTTATCGTAACGTTTACAAGAGTCTAAAAAATGTACCTCGTCTTCTATTATATTGCAAGTTGTACATTTCCTGTCTTCACGCTTAATATGGGAATATCTACCTCTTTCTATTGCGAGGTCATGTGCGCTAATTCTTAATTTACAAAGTTCTTTCCTGTAATGTTTATTTGTGCATTTGATGAGGTACGGTTCAAGCCTATATTTATTACTATGTCATTATAAAATTTTAACCTGGACCGACACGCGCCTGCAGTGACTAGGTGTGTTACTGACCGTCCCTCAGCTCCTTGGCTCTCCGAGGACGTGAGAGCTGCTCGACGTCAACGCCGGCGCAGCGAGAGACGCTGGAGAAAGAGCCGATTGACCATCCACCGCCAGATCTTTGCAGCGAACAGGTGTGAGGCAGGGGACTGCCTCCAGGATGCCAGAGAGTCATACTACCGTGATAAAATTGACTCTTGTTCTTCATCAAAGCAGTTGTTTTCTCTTTCAAGTGAACTACTTGGCAAACAAAAGAAATTAAGTTTGCCCACGAACACTCCTCCTTCTCAAATCTCTCAACAATTTAGTGAATTCTTTGTTGATAAAATCAAAACCATCCGTGACAATCTTGATGCAAATCCTTCCCAACCAATTCTTTACGATAAATACTGTGGACCACCTTTTTGTACTTTTAATCCTGTGGATGAAAAACTGATCGGCGATCTCATAAGTGAATCCTCCAGCAAAAGTTGTGTCCTTGACCCCATCCCTACTTCCCTCCTTAAACGGTGTGCCTCTCATTTGATTCCCGTGATTACAAACATTGTAAACAAATCTCTCTTGTCAGGCATAGTGCCTCCTCAGTTTAAGCAGGCAATGGTTACCCCTCTCTTGAAAAAGCCAGGACTGGACCTTAATAAGTTAAAGAACTATAGACCGGTGTCCAACCTCCCATTCCTCTCAAAAATCCTTGAAAGAGTTGTGCTGAAGCAGCTTCAGACTCATCTTTCAGACCATGGTCTTCTTGAGGCCTGTCAGTCTGCTTATAGGAAGAATCATAGCACTGAGACTGCTGTATTGAGCGTACTGGACTGTTTACTGTGCAAATCCGACAGTAAACTTGTTTCTCTCGTAGCCTTGCTTGATCTGAGTGCTGCCTTTGATACGCTAGATCACACTACTTTACTTGAAAGGCTTAGGGTCACTTTTGGTGTTGATGGGATAGTTCTCCAGTGGTTCGAATCGTACATCAGAGATAGGTCACAGGCGGTGGTTGTGGGTGGTGTAAGGTCTACTTTGTCACCTCTTTTGTATGGAGTACCACAGGGGTCAGTATTGGGCCCAGTGTTGTTTACATTGTACTCACAGCCCTTGTCAGATGTTATCTCGGACCATGATTGTGATTTTCACAAGTATGCTGATGACACTGAGCTTTCTAAGAGTGGCACACCTGATGAGTTTGTTTCTGTTCAATCTGGGGTGTCTCGGTGTATCAGCAGTGTGCAGGAATGGATGACAAGTAATAAGCTTAAATTAAATTGTGAAAAGACTGAAGTCATGCCCGTTGGAACCTCCTCCTGCCTCAAACTCGTTGAGTCAGAGTCAATGGTTGTTGATGGTACTGAATTGCCTTTCAGTAACTCTGTCAAATACCTTGGTGTTACCATTGATCAGTGTCTGACCATGCAGAATCAAATATCTGTAGTCTGTCGCTCATCCTTTTTAGAGCTGAGACGTATTGCTTCCATCCGACGCTTTATGTCCAGGGAAGTAGCTGTCAGGCTAGTCTGTGCCACGGTGATGTCAAGATTGGACTACTGCAACTCTGTTTATGCTGGGCTTCCCGCAGAACAGATTGCTCGCCTGCAGAGAGTCCAAAATAGCGCTGCACGACTTGTTTTGAAGAGGAGGAGGTGTGAGCACATCACTCCCATGCTGATCGAACTGCACTGGCTTCCCATACGGTATCGGTGGCAATTTAAACTGGCAGTTCTTGCTTTCCGCCACTTCAATGAATCTCTTCCTCACTATCTCTCTTCTTCTCTCTGCACCTACCAAAAGCTCTCGTACCCTTCGCTCTTCTTCACAACAACTTTTGAAAATCCCTAAGCGTTCTCTGAAATCTGTTGGCGAAAGAGCCTTCAGTTTTAGAGCACCTTCTATTTGGAACTCCCTCCCTGAAGACCTTCGTAATCAGCCTACTCTTTCTTCTTTTAAATCTCAGCTCAAAACTTACCTCTTCAAAAAAGCCTATTCTCTTCTGTAGATGACTAGATCTCTCTTAAATTCCTCCACAACTAGTTCGGTGAGACAGTTTATGCATGTAGGTGCGTCTGCCATTGTGTATTTTCTTTTTGCTGTGTGCATGAATATTGTATGAATAAGTGCAAATGGTGGATGTAAGCGCATTGAGTTGTACAACAAGAAATGCGCTATATAAGTATTATACATTATTATTATTATTATTATATATTTACTTTGTAACTTTCTCTCTATTGCATAACGCAATTTTTGAGGGTTAAGTGTACTTTGGTTATTCCATACATGTGTCATTCCAATATTACTTAAGATCTTCTTTACAGAAGATTTCCATGAAGATGATGGGTCAAGATCTTCGTGCGCTTCTCTTAGATATGAGTCTTCCTTTGATTCCATTATATGGATCCAAAACATGACTACTTGACTCATTATTTCTTGACACAAGGGAAATCTTCCAAGTTCAGCTAGTACTGGCAATTTCATTGCTTTTCTGTGTATGCCTAATATATGTCTGCAAAATTTTACATGTACGTTCTCGATCGGATTATTGGATAATAAGTATTTGTGATAAATGTCGAACATTGTAGTCTGCTTTTCAACATGTCCTATCTTTTCTGTAAATGGAAACCAAACTTCTCAAAGCATCAAAGAGTTTTGCTGTTGGTGATACATTGACATGTTCTCCCTTTACTTTACGTAGTAAGGAGTGTACAGCTTTGTTACCTTGTTTTGCTAGATGATCTTGTGCTTTATGTAACTCTCCACTTTTATGAAGAATTATTCCTAAATACTTGTATTCATTTACTGTCTCAAGAGGATCATCTCCACATGTAAATGCGGTTGAAAATTTTGAGTCAGTTTTAGTGAGTATGACAACTTTTGTTTTATCTTTATTTAGTTTCATGCCCCATTCTGTACAATAGTTATGAAGTTGATTAAGTTTTGTTTGTAATCCCGATTTTGTGTTTGACAACATAACTATGTCGTCAGCATATAATAAATGCGATATTCGTGTTTATTTCAGCTGGTTTATAACAGGAGAATCATTGTTATCAATATAGTTTGAAATATCATTTATAAAGATATTAAACAGCGTCGGGCTAAGCGAACTGCCTTGAAGAAGTCCTTGTTTGACCAGGACTAATCTTGTAAATCCATTATTTGATTTTCCACAAACCATCGCGTTTGTGTACATATCTTTTATAACCGATAACAATAGCCACTGATACCTATATTGCATAGTTTCAGAAGTAAAGCGTCATGCCATATGCTGTCAAATGCTTTTCTAAAGTCCACAAAACAACAGTATAGTCTGCCGTTCTTTTTTTCTTATTTCACTATCAAAGATCTTTTTTAAAATGAATATCTGGTCTGTTGTTCTGTAGGATTTTCGAAATCCTGCCTGTTCTTTTATAAATAAATCTCTGCTTTCTATGTAATTTGTTATCCTATTGTTTAATATTTGACAGAAAGCATTACTCAGGCAGCAGTTTAAAGTAATTCCACGATAATTGTTAGGATTTTTTAGGATCGCCGCTTTTATAAATGGGCACACAAATGCCATGTTTCCACAGAGTGGGATACTGGCCATATCTTAGTACCCAGTTAAATATATTCTTAAGAAGTATAATTATATTAGGCAAACTGGCTTTGATTATTTCATTTGAGATTCTGTCCTTTCCCGTGGCTTTTTTTTTTTTTTTAAATTTCTAAATGTCTTATGGATTTCTGATATACTAATTGGTTCATCAACGTTTGGATTATATACTACGCACAAAAAGTTAAGGATCGGTATGTGAAAACAGGTGCGTAATAAACTCAGTTCGCTACTGTTATTTATTTCTTAGTCCAGCCAAATTGTCATGAATTCTTGTTCAGCTGTAAGTGGGCGATGTTGTGTTAGTGCGAAAATTGCACGGGATTCTCTACTACTGAGCTGGGCCGCAAACGGAAAAGCGGAAACTTGCGAAAAATGACCTTGTTTTGGACCGTTCTGCCTGAACACATTGCACTTGCCAGATGGAAAAACCATTATGCACGTGCAAGCACTGCTGTTTATGTGTGAGATGCTGTCGCTCGCTTGGCTATATAAGAAGACATTCCACCAGTAGTAGGCCTGATCTGACAATGCCTCCACGACGAAAATTAAGCGAGCTGGATAGGGGACGAGCTGTTGCATGGTTCCAAGATGGTGTTCCCAAGCGAGAAGTGGCCAGGCGACTTCATGTGTCCATCTCGGTCATTGTCCGACTGATTCAATGCTTCACAGCCACAGGGATTGTCCATGAAAGACGCAGATCTGGTCGACTGAAGAAGACAACCCCACGTGACGATCGTCTCACTGAACGACAAGCCCTGCAGACAAGAACAGCCTCTTCCAGCATAATTCAAAGGCAGTTCAGGGTGGCTACTAACATCAACATCAACCAGCAGACCATACGGAACCGCCTACATGGGTTTAATCTCCGTTCTCGTCGCCCAGCAGTACGGCCACGCTTAACTCCAGCCCATAGGGCAGCACGCCGCGCCTTCTGCGCACGTCACGTGAGGTGGACATGTCAGCAATGGTCCCAGGTCCTGTTCAGTGATGAATCACGCTTCACCCTTCACCACAACGACGGCCGACTGAGAGTGTGGAGGCGCCCAGGGCAACGCTTTACTGACGCCACTGTCCAAGAAAAGGTGGCCTTTGGTGGAGGTTCTGTAATGGTCTGGGGGGCCTTCAGCCTTCACCACAGAACACCCTTGTATCATGTACAGGGTAACCTGACTGGCATCCGATACCAGGATGAGATCCTTTGACCGCTGGCTGTGCCTACACTGCAGCAGATGGGACCGAGGGCTGTCTACCAGGATGACAATGCTCGCCCCCACAGGGCAAGGGTGGTCAACGACTTCCTGCAGCAGTCTGGAGTCAACAGAATGGAGTGACCAGCATGCAGTCCCGATCTCAACCCGATTGAGAACCTCTGGGATGAGCTGGATCGCAAAGTGAGGAGCCACCCCCCTCCCAGGGATGCCCAACACCTCTACCAGATGCTGCAGGCTGAGTGGCAGGCGCTTCCACAGAGGATCTTCACCAACCTGGTCAACTCGATGAGGACTCGCTGCGTCGAGTGCCAGAACAGCCATGGTGGTTACACGCATTACTGAGCTTTTGGGAGCATCAGTATGCCCTGTCTTGTGATTTCAATGACTTTGGGAAATCAAATTTGGATACGTACCCAGTTTAATCAAATGTACACACCAAACGATTGCTCAAGATTGAAGGCAATTGTGTATCGTTATCACTAAAGAATGGAATTAAATGTTGGCCAAACTTCAACGCATTGACTTTCTTATTTTGACAGTTATGAATGTTTGTGAAAGTGATCCTTAACTTTTTGTGTGTAGCTTATATAACATTTCTTGCTTCAGACAATTTTTGCTCAATCAGTTTCTTTCTCTGTTCTGTTATTTCAGTATTCCTGCTAACTAATTTTTCTAAGTGAGATGTCCATTTGTCTTCATGGATTTGCTTCCTTTTATTTTGATTCGTGTTTTGCATGTTTGTTAATTCGTTTAGTGTTCTCCATACTTGATTTGGATCCTTTTCAAAGGCTTCTTTTAGTTCTCTAACAAGTTTGTCTCTGTATATATTTTTTGTCTTTCTTAAAATACTTTTCTATGTCTTCACTGTTGAAAAGTACTTTGCCTGTAGGTATCGATTGAAAGGGTGTCTGTTCAGTGCATTTAAAAGTGATCTTACTTCTTTCCTTAGAAGAAAACATTTTTCATCGAACCATTTTTTGTGTTTCGGATTTTCTCTCTTTCTTCTGCGCATTTGTCTTTGTTTGAGTGATAAGGATGCTGCGTCTTTTATTGTTTGGGTCAGATCATTAACCATGTTGTTAATGAAGACCGAGGTCTCCGTATCATGATCTTGTGTCTTCTCCATACGTTTCTCTATTTCATCTATACGACTCTTCATGATAGGGTTATTTAAAGCAATGTTCAGCTTTACTGCAGATTCGTCATCTATATGATAAGTGAGCTCTGTGTGTGTGTGGTGTGTGTGTGTGTGTGTGTGTGTTGTGGTGTGTGGTGTGTGTGTGTATCTGCCTGTCTGTCAGGCTGAAGTTGGCGGCCAGGAGAATCGACGGATCGTCACCAAACTTGGCACGAACCTGGAGGGACATCTCCCGAGTAACATAGGGTCACTGGATAGTTTTTATGACAGTTATTTATGACCGTTAAAAACCGTTAACACGTACCCCCCCCCCCCAAAAAAAAAAAAAAAAAAAAAAAAAAAAATTAAAAATACAATCTTTTCTGATGTTGGCGGCAAAGGGAGACGTTGGATCGCCGCCAAACTTGGCATGAGTCTAGAGGGACATACTGTGGATAACATAGGGTCATTCGATAGTTTTTATGACCGTTATATATCACCGTTAAAAGGCGTTATTTTCTAATTTGCGGAAAGCAAGTAAGGGTCAAGTGTTGCTCAAATTAGCACTCCCTGTCTGTACTACCTGACCTCAATCCCGGACGAGCCCCCATATATGTCAAGGGTAAAAGACCCTGTCAGGGGAATGAGGCAGGAACAGGCAAAGAGCAGAGGCACAACACTCAACTACTCACTATCTCCAGACCACTCCAGGAAGTACGGAACAAATAATATTTATTAAATTTTAAATATACAAATTTACACAAATATATTAAACACCCCAATCACTCACACATACACTCCCTTTATGAGATGGGGGCACCTATCAAGAAGAGGGAGGAAAGACAGGAAAAAGAATACAAAACAAAAACAAAAAAGAGTGTAGATCCTATCAGGAGCTAACTATCGCTGAGGGACATAATAACCCGATAGAGAGGAGCGCCCAAAAAAAAAAACACACACCACCACCCCGCTCTCACTGCCACCCAACCTATCACCATCTAAAGCTACCCCCAAAATAGAAGAGGAGAAACATACAACCAACAGGGCATAATATACATTAGATCACACTAGCGCACGCACACAAATCCACAGCCTATACACCACACACACTTGCCACATAACTGATTTGTTGGAGACTGTCCGAACAGTGTTCCACGGATTAGATCTCCGGAGCAAGACTGGCTGCTCTCCTCACTGGCGTCTATAAAACTCATTCCTGCACCGGACTCCTCCAGCACCCCTCAATTTCGGCTCCGGTATCCTCCTCTCTGGGACCATCCTCCAAGTCGCCCAACGTCACCAACTGTGGCCTATCTCCACGCAAGAAGAAGAAACACAAATCGCCCTGCGGCGGATGTCAGCCCTCACCACATAATCAGGATGATTGTAGATCATGTGTGTGAATGCTGGGCATGTGTGGACCGTGGACGTACAATTTAACAATTTAAAGAATTCAAAGAAAAATAAACTTTTACAATCACTGTTTTGTTTTGGTTTCACGTGTTCTTGAATCATTGCTGTTTTCCTATTTTCCTTTAATATAATTCTCCATTTTGTCTCATTCATATTACAAATTAGAATACATTAAACTCTTGGAAGTTCACATTACATTTTAAATTAATACCAAATGAAATCCCATAAAACTCATTCATTCTTCCATATTATCTATAAAATACATAAAAAAATAATTTAAAAAAAACAAAAAAACGACAGAGACAAACAAACAAGACAAGGAGCGGAACCTATGGCGGGAGCGCCACATCGGAAATCTCCGCCAGTCGACTGAATGTTAATCGGCGGCAACTCGTTCTGTTCCGGACCCGACTTGATGTTTTTTTTTAAAAATAAATAATTTGCTTCAAACCTTGAATTATCGCTTCTGGAATATCCTGACTCCAACATTTATCCAAATATGACCGACTCCAATATAGAACTAGATACATATGTCGAGCCTACAAGTAGCTCCCCAAACAGAGCCATTGCTTAGCATCCAACTTAAAATAAATGACCTCAATGTCACTTAAATATGTACTGGCCGAATAAATGCCCACCCCATCTTGGCGTACAAACTCTCAAACCCAACGAAAATACAACACACCATATTTATACATATACTACTAAAAACAATTGAAGTACCACCCCTAATTTTTGTATGCAATTTTTAAAAAGCTCTGATAAACCAATTAATATTGATAATTGAATAAACTCTGCTGGATAAGCTTACCCGGTTCTCAAATACTACTCCTCGTGCATTTTTGTTATGTTAAAGTCGGTCAGCAGTTATCTACCGCGTCGCATCTGAGGCAAAAAAATCCCGAGAAATTATCGAACTTGTGTCGCTCCCAGATTTTGACACAGACACAGCAAGAAAAAAAAATGTGATGCACGTGAAAGCAAGGTCTTTTCTGAGCAGAATTGCAATCAGTTAGCACATTTGACGGGTATAAAAAGTCGCGAAATTTAGGAAGATTTAACCATGCCTGCGAGACAACGACTAAGCAACACCGACAGAGGAAGAGCGATAGCATGGTACCAAGAAGGTATTGGCTTGAGGGAGATTGGTCGACGGCTTGGAGTGAGTCACCCAGTCATTCTGAGGCTCAGAGACCGTTGGCTTAACACTGGAAGTGTTGAAGAACAGCAGGGACGTGGACGGACGAGAAGCACCTCCAGACAGCAGGATCGGTTCATTGTTATCGCTTGTCTGAGAGACCGTTCAGCCAGTGCCACAGTACTCCGAGACCAGCTACGACAAGCCAGCAACGTCAACGTCAGTACCCAGACAGTTCGGAACCGGCTCCACGACGCCAACTTGAGGTCAAGGTCCCCAGCAGTGAGATCAATACTGACCCCAGCGCATCGAGCTCATCGTCGGGCCTGGGCAGCATGTCATAGAAGGTGGACAAGAGCTGAATGGGCAACAGTACTCTTCACAGACGAGTCAAGGTTCACCCTCAGGTTCAACGACGGGCGGGTTCGCGTCTGGCGACGTCCTGGAGAACGCTACGTTGACGCTGCCGTCAGGGAGCATGACCGCTATGGAGGTGGGTCCGTGATGGTGTGGGGTGGGTTCAGCCTACGTCACAGGACCCCCCTACACCGTGTTGAAGGCCGCCTGACCGGTGCCACCTACCGCGACACCATCATCCGCCCCCTTGTGATGCCCGCCCTGAGGGCAGTTGGCCAGGGCGCCCAGTTCCAGGACGACAACGCGCCGTGCCACCGCGCCGCCATCGTGAATCAGTTCCTACAAGGGCAGCAGGTGACAAGAATGGACTGGCCTGCCAGGTCACCAGATTTGAACCCCATAGAGCATCTGTGGGACGTGCTGGTGAGGCGAGTGCGGGCCCACACCCCTCCAGCAGACACCGTGGACCAGCTGTTTCAGTTGCTGGAGCAGGAGTGGCAGGCGATCCCCCAGGACACTCTCCGCCGCCTGGTGCACTCCATGAGACGTCGATGTGACGCTTGTTTGAACGCGAACGGTGGTCATACCCGTTATTAACATCATGACATCTACCATAACTCTTGTTACTTTTCATTTTGGGGGTATGCCTCTTTAATCAAGTGTAAAACAAAGATAATTTTTTGTCACGGTGTTTGAATAAATTGGAATGGATTGAGGAATAATAAAAATAAAATATTCAATCATTAAATTATGTTCAGCTTTGTTTTCTTTCGAATGACAGCAGTTTTCCTAAGTGGTACTTCAATTGTTTTGAGTAGTGTATATATTTACCAGAACGGCGGGTGAAGACAGAAGAGAACTACTGGAAAGCTTCCCTCAACGAAGAGCCCAAAGCCCCACCAGTACATGCGCCACCTCCAACGAAGGAAGTAAAAGTCTGGAACGACTTTGAAGAATGTTGTCGGTAACCCAAGGATTGAGATCCCTCCAAAAGTCAGTGGACTGCCTTCCGCCCAGCGAAGGGTTCCGGCCCGGTTCCGCTACCCTCCACGACGACGTGGAAAAATAAATATGGCTACCAACAGAGGACGTGGCCTCTTACCCGAAAAGCAAAAGCAAAAAAGAAAAAGAGTCGAACACTGGCATAGCGCAGAAGGTTCCCCCCTCCACCCCACATAAACACCTACTCACATTCAACACACGCTAAGCATAAACAACACACTTTACATACAGAACACGTGCAAGACACTTCCCTGCACCGTTATTAAAATGACAGCACACACACCCTTCATCCCGGTCTCCCTCTTCCCTCTCACACTATTCCTGTGTGAGGGTTTACTGAGGGGATGCATGATCCGCACGGGCGGTGCACAAACTGAATTTGACAGAGGAGCTACCCCCCTCTCCTCTGCACTCCACATACTAAGTATAAGCCGCTGTCAACCTCTGTGACGAACAGCCCATTAAAACTCAATGTATAAATTCAAACACTGGTCCGCCCGTGACACTACCCCCCAACCAAAAAAAGCTTGTGCCAATGAGGCACAGCTTGATGCAGCCCCGAATGGAACTGGTCTAAATATACAATCATGCATAACAAAACCAACTATCAACCTTCACACATTAGAAAGTTCCTTGAATGGTGCACACAAGCTGCTAATTTTATCGCACAACCCTACACATCCTTTTAAAAAGGGGTTATACACAGTCACTCCCCTTTTCTACAACACTGGTCGTACTCCATTGGAATTAAGACATTCGACTCAGGTAGTCAGCTTCCACATTACAGCGTCCAGGGATATGCTGAAAAGAGAAAGCAAGACTCTGCAGTTCAATTGCCCATCCCATAAGGCGTCGGCTGACAGGCCGAATGCGATGGAGATAGGAAAGGGGATGGTGATCCGTCTGGAGAACAAATTCTCGCCCGTACAGGTACGGGTAGAATCGGCGTGTGGCCCATACCACTGCAAGGCACTCTTGCTCGATAGAGTGGTAATTCTTTTCCGCTCCCACTAGTTCCTTACTTGCGAAGGCGACGGGTAACAATCCTTTCCCTTGATCCTGCAAGAGCACTGCCCCCAACCCGGTGCTGGACGCGTCTGTTCTGAGTACGAATGGCTTCTCAGGGTTCGCCAACTGCAGGACGGGTTGTTGGAGAATCGCTCCCTTGAGTTTCTCGAATGCAACTACGTCCGCATCTCCCCACATCAGCGTTTCTGGCTTTCGAGCTCCAGTTTTGTCTGTCAAGGGTTTTGCCACTTCAGCGAAATGGGGAATGAATTTGCGGTAGTTGCCTACGAGACCAAGGAATGAGCGTAATTCCCTCTTGGTCTTTGGCGGTTTGGCCTCTTCAATCCTTTGAACTTTGTCGCTTTCAGGAGCCATGAATCCTTGTCCCACGACGTGACCTAAAAAGGAAATTTCAGTCTCCCCTATCCGACACTTTGTAGGACGGACCGCCAGCTGTACCTGTCGCAGACGCTCAAAAATCCTCCTGAGCGCTTCCATGTGTCTCTCCCAGCTCTCGGTGGCCAATAATATGTCATCAATAAAATTGTGGACATCTCTCATCTGCAACGGTTCAAGCACGAGTCTCATTATCCTGCTGAAGACGGCCCCTGCAGTCTTGAGCCCAAAGGGCATAACTTTGAACCTGAATTGGCCCTCAGGAGTAGTAAAGGCAGTCTTGCTTCTGTCGGCGGGTTCCATCGGTATTTGCCAATATCTCTTTGCTAAATCAAGCTTTGAGAAATACTGCGCCTTAGCCAACTGGGCGAAGATCCTGTCAACGTCTGGAATAGGTTCAGCATCGAATTTCAACACCTTATTTAGTCGACGAAAGTCGACACAGAACCTCATCTTTCCATCTGGTTTCCTGACTAACAGAATGGGTGAGGAGTAAGGCGAACTACAACGCTCAATCACCCCCATGCGCAGCATATCCTGTATTTCAGTCTTGATGGTTTCTGTTTGGGAATGGGGCAAGGGATATTGTCTCACCCTGACTGGTCCTTCTTGAGTGAGCACTAGAGAACAGGTACCTAAGTTGCACCTTAAGGGTACATCTGAGAGAACATCTTGGTATTCTCTACAAAGGGCTCGCACGTCTTCCCTCTGTTCCCCAGACAGTCCTTCAGCGACCTTTACGTCTTCCCAGGATTCCTCGGATCGTGTAGTCACACATGAGATGTCAAACGTAACAGGAGGCGTCTCCTTAGTCTCTTCGATGACTACTGGTGCATACCCAGCGCTGCAGGTTTCTCTTCTCTCATACTTTTTCAACAAGTTGGCATGTATGAGCCTCTCCTTCCCCTTTATGCGCACAACATAGTCCCAATCGCCGACACGTTTTACGGTCTTGAATGGTCCTTGCCACGAAAGTTGCAACTTGTTGTGATGCAGGGGAAGCAACAACAAGACTTCATCGTCTGGTTCGAACCATCTCTGGCGGGTTTTCTTGTCATAGAAAAACTTATACCGCTTCTGAGCATGTGCAAGATTTCTGTGGGCTAACTCGCAGGTGGAAGCAATCTTTTCCTTGAGCTCCAACACATACTCAACTTGAGTCCTGGGTTCATCTGTTGTTTCCTCACGGGTCCACTGGTCCCTCAATATCGCCCTGGGTCCTTTGACTGTACGGCCATATAGTAACTCAAAGGGAGAAAATCCCAGGCTTTCCTGTGGAACTTCTCTATACGCAAACAGTACAGCCGGAATGAAGCGATCCCAATTCCTGGGTTGTTCTTGTGCCAGTTTCCGTAGCATTTGCTTGAGAGTTCCGTTGAATCTCTCCACAAGCCCATTGGCCTGAACATGATATGGCGTTGTGGTTTCCCGCTGAATCTGAAGGAGTTTATATACTTCAGACATGGTTTCTGAAAGAAATTGGGTTCCCTGATCTGACATCACCTTATCTGGAATGCCCGTCCTCGACCACATTTCCACAAGTGCTTCCGCCACCGTCACTGCATCAATCCTCTTGAGTGGCACTGCCTCTGGATAGCGAGTTGCATAATCCACCATCACAAGCACGTATCGATGCCCTCGATCTGAAGCAGGAATAATAGGTCCAACAAGGTCAACCCCGACCTTGCTGAAGGGCGTTCCAATCAGGGGAACTATTCCCAGGGGAACCTTGGTAATTCGCCCCCTGGGAGTAGTCCTTTGACACGCATCACAAGTTCGACAATACTTCCTGACATCTTGAGAAATTCCAGGCCAGTAGAAGTCGTGTTGGATTCTTTCCAGTGTACGTCTTGTGCCTAGATGCCCTGCCATAGGAGTATCGTGTCCAAGGCGTAGAACTGTGCTTCGTAACGCTTTAGGCACCACCAACTGGGTTACTGACATATCTTGCGATGCAAATTGTCTGTGGATCAAGCCTTGTCGCTTGATGAACGACACTGATCCATTCTTCTTGTCCTTGGGAGGTTTCCCTACCATCTTCCGAATGGTGTTGATCGTAGGATCCTTATCCTGAAGACCTCGCACGGTAGCTGGATCCAACGTCACCATGTCATGTTGGGGCAATGGTTTCAGTAGAGGCTTCAAAGCCTCTTTTTCTCTTTGCGTTTGTGAACGCGTAGTGGCAGCCACAAATACTTCCGGCGGCAACTCCACTGAAATGTCACTGGTGCGACCATCCTCAAAACATACTGAGTTCCCAATCAGAAGGGAATATGCTGGCTGCCGTAATGCCACTGTCCATCCCATTTCCTTGAAAGTATGGTGTGGAAATATCCACCAGGACAGTACACCTGTTCACCTTGAAGGAAGATTCGATCCCTGATACCTGACATTCTCTTCCACGTGGCGCCTCAGGGGGTACCAACTTCTCGTCGACGAATATTGTCGTGGCTCCAGTGTCACGAATGGCTTCAATGGCTTTGCCGCACACCACAGAGGGAAACGTCGGGCAGGATGGTGTAGTGATCTCACTTTCTCCAAATGCCACTTGGTGTGGGCAAATGTCTTAGCCAAAGGGAGTCGCTTAGGGCAGTCCTTCACGATGTGGTTGAGGTCACCGCACAAGTAGCACTTCCTAAGACGTTCTTTCGCATTTCCTTTGGAGAACTTATCACTACTCTCAGGCTGAGAGGCTTGTCCAATGTTGGTTTCCTTTGCCTGTTTCCTTGCTTGTCCCTGGTACGCTGGCCTAAAATAACGCCGGGCATCCGCGAAAGCTTCCGCAATTCCGATGGCCTGCTTGAATGACTCTGGTTGGGCCTCTCCTAACTTGCACTGCAAGTCAGGTGAAACAGAGTTCATGAGTTGTTCCAGCAGGAAACAATCTTTGACATCCATCTTCGCAGTTTCCAACCAATAGTCTAACACTCTTGACAGTCTGTCTCCGAACTGTTGGAAAGTTTCATCTGCCATCTTCTTCATGGTGCGGAACTGCCGCCTATATGATTCTGCAGTCATGTGCATCCTCCGGCGCAAAGCAGCCTTCAACTCTTCGTAACTGGTTCTTTGTGGAATGTTGATGAATGCTTCCTTGGCTTTTCCTGTCAAGTTTCCAACAAGATATAATGCCTTCTGTTCATTATTCAAGTGGAAACTATCTGCCACTGATTCAAAGTGTTCAAGGAAGGTATCAATGGAATCTCCCTCACTGTACACAGGCATGCGTAGCATGGGTGGTGCTAAGTGCAGGTCCACGTTAATCCTGGTTCCCTCGGCACTTTGTGATGCTTCTTGAACACCAGGTGATGAAGTGATTTCCTCCCCTGGAGTAATACCCAACTGCTCTAGCACTTCTGTCCTTAGTTGATTCCTTTCCTCCTCCATCTTTGCTTGGAACTCCTGTTCCCTTTTCTCTCTTGCATCTCTTTCTGCTTTTTCTTGAACCGCCCTCTCTTCTCGCTCTTGTCGCTTTTCTTCCATCTCTTGTTGCCATCGCCTGTTCCTCTCTTCTCTTTCCAACCGTCTCTCTTCCATCTCTATTTTCCATCTATTTTCTTCTTTCTTCTCCTTGGCTTTTCTCCTTTCCCTCTTCCTTGGCTTCTCTCTCTTCCTTTTCCCGTCTTTCCTTAGCTTCTCTCTCTTCCTTTTCCCTTCTTTCCTTGGCTTCTCTTTCTTCCCTCCTTTCTTCCCGCTCTCTTCTCTCCATTGCTTCCTTTCTTTCTTCTCTCTCAAGTTTCATCACCATGAAAGGATCCATGGTTGGGTATCCAGAAGTATAAGGCGGAGGTGTAAACCTCTGTAAGTAGTCACCCTGAAGGGTACTATAGGAGGTCGATGTCTCAAAGTAGAAGGCGGTGGCGTACCACCGTAAGGAGCCCTACTTCCCTGGGGAGTAGATGGCAAACACACTGAAGGGGAAGCAATGATGGCTGGCTGAACCTCGCCTGACGAAAAGACAACTTGTGTAGTTGTTCCAATTGTCACCTGCGTAGTAGTAGGGGACGTAGGCATACTTAGTCCCGGCACAATTCCAGTCCCTTTTACCTGGGATCTGGTGAGGTAACGATTTTCCCCTGTAGCCATAGTGAACACTATTATGCTCTGCCACTAACTTGATTCAAAACCAAGTGGCCAAAAGTGTACACCTTCTCACCGGTAATAGAAACTACAAAAGGAAAAAAAATTCCTTTATTCGCTTAACAAATTAAGTTCCACTCTCTTTTGTCAAGAGTATTTGCATATATCTCAGTCACCTCAATGCGACCAAATAAGCTAAGTGTAACCTGCTGAACTGGATCTCTCAACACAAATCAAAACACTAAATCTCTTGACCTTGCCAGTGAGAACTTACAACAAGTAGGGAATGTATATGTCTACCCACAAAACCAAATGTTACCTGGCAAAATTCGAAAACAATTCAGTCCACTCCCCGTGACTGATCCCTGCCAGCCAGTAACCTTAGGTTCCACGCAATCAACAATGTTTCCCTGCACCGATTTCAGCTCCAGAAATGTCTAGTCTCCAAGCGAAAAGTTTCACTCAACGTGACCAACTGTCTCAACAACAGGAAACAGAATGACCCAGATTGACATAAACTTAACGGCTGACACCTCAATGTGTCACAAGCCAACGTTGACACGATTTCCTTCTCTCGACAAATATTAGTACGCAATGAAGCCCAATCTTCTGAATCTCGCTACACTAGTCAAATCTGAATCTGCTAACCCGATAACGTCACGGTAAACAACGGACCTCGCAGCAAACAAATAAACGACGGAGCATGAAGTAAACAAATATCACACGCAGTAAATAAATAACGGATAACGCGACAATCAAACGACGGAACGCACGCAAAACTGAAACGGTAAACACGCACGACACGTGTACACATCGGCAGCGCAACTAATTTTTTTTTTTTTTTTTTAATATGAACCCAGCGTCAACGTCTACCACTTGCACTGCACTGTTAAACTCCGGAAGAAAAAGTCGGCAACACGCACGCACAACACGGTTTTTCCCCGGAACGGGCCCACAAGTCTGCAAACTTAGCTACTGGGTAATTACTTATAGAGTTAGTCGGTAAAATTTAATGATCTAGGTTTAAATTTCTTCAATTAAAAAAACCCACTTTCGCTCAGCGCAGGGTTGTCACACCACTCGCAACTTTATTGTTCACACCAACCTTTCACTCACCTTAATATTAGGTAATTAAGCTAGGTAAACAATATAAACTGCTTATGCGAAAGATAAGAATAGAAGATAGCAGGAAAAAAAAAAGAAAGTCGTTATACTATGCAAAATATCACTTAGCGCAAAGAACACCAGTTCAACAATTTAGTAATAGAAAAGAAAGCAAGGGGATTAGTAACTCCCGAGCACACTGATTTTGCAACAACAACAAAAAAAAATGGAATTCCGCAAGCCTACCTACCTCACCTTGCTAACTCAGTCGCAGGCTTGGGTACTGGCAAATATGACCTACTTCCTAAGTCAGTACAAACACTGACCTTGAAGACTGCACAAGCAAAACCAGCTAGTCCAAAAATAACCTCCCCCCTTACTTTGCCCAATAATATATTAAATAAAATACAAAACTACGGTAATATAACTAACGCGACTAACCGATGGTACAAACGAACACCCACCGGCTCGGATCCGGAATTGAACGCCGACGACGCTGCCAAGTAGCGCAAATCTCCGCTGCGGCAAATCCCGATCCGGTAACCGCTCCCGGCTGAAGGGTTCCCTACACTCTAGAACCCCCTCCCCAACCAACCTCCCGCTACACTAATGCAAACACAAACACGCACCCCCGGGAGCGCGGAAAGCTTGACATTGGCAATGGTGCCATTGAGCCATTAGAGTTTCCAGATACTATATATATACTGTTAAAAAAAGTTAAGGACCAACATTTCACTGACTTATAAAAAAGAAAATTGGGAAGTGATCAATCTCCAAGTATAACACGAATTTATTGAATATGTGAAAAGTGTGTAAAGACAATGACAAGTCCGAGGAATCAACTAACTGGAATCGAGCGCAGTACAAACACCCCCACCCCCAAATTTGAAAGTCACAGGGGGAGTGTTTGTTCAATGTCATGATTAATAACGTGTGTGTCCCCCGTTATTGGCAAGGCATTCAAGGCAGCGTTGTCGCATGGAGTTCACCAGTGTGCGCAGAAAGGCCTGGGGGACAGCAGCCCACTCCTGCTGGAGTGACTCAAACAGCTGACCCAGGTTAGCAGGAGGAGGACGACGCTGCTGCAGTCTACGGCCCAGCTCATCCCAAAGATGTTCGATGGGGTTCAGGTCTGGGCTGTTGCGGGCCACTGCATTCTGTTGACACCAGCAGCTTGGAGAAACGTGTTTACTGCTCTGGTGCGATGGGGCCGTGCATTGTCGTCTTGAAAGACTGCCTGAGGTCCAAGCTGTTGAAGGGCTGGCAGCACCAGGGGTTGCAAAATCTCTGTTTGGTAGCGAACATCATTCAAGTTCCCTGCCACATTGTAGAGAACCGTTCTGTAGCGTGTGCTTATGCCGCCCCAAATCATAACGGATCCCCCACCATAGCGGTTCCTTTCCAGGACAGCTTCTTCTGCAAAACGCTCCCCACGGCGTCTCCAGACCCTGTTCCGTCTATCGGTGGGATCCAGGCAGAACCGCGACTTGTCTGTAAACATCACGTTAGCCCACTGTTCATGTGTCCATCTCACGTGCTGCGTGCACCATACTCGGCGTGCTGCTCTGTGGGCATCAGTCAAACGAGGTCTTATGGCTGGTCGTCGAGCACGGAGGTTAGCGGCGTGTAGACGGTTTCGTATGGTCTGATCACTGACAACAGTGTTGGTGGCATCTCTAAGGCGACGTCGGATGTTGTTTGCACTTGCTGTTCTTTCTTGTGTGGCCTGCCTTTCAATGTATCGGTCCTCTCGTGGTGTTGTTATTCTGGGTCGACCAGAGCGTGGTCGTTCTTGCACTCTTTCTGTGTCTTGAAAGCGTTGTCTGAGTCTGATAACAACAGAGTGTGATACCCCAAGTCTCCGTGCCACTTCCCGGACTGCAACTCCTTCTTGGAGCCATCCTATTGCTCTTCCTCGATCCAGCTCGTTCAGTCTTCGACGTGGAGGCATGCTGTTGCATTGCATTTTTCGCCAGTACAGTGGCTTTTAAAGACATTTGCTTTATGACCTACAGCCTGATTTAGCTCGTGCTTCACATGATTTTGATTCAGCACATGCTCCTCGGATCCCAAGCACATAAGAAATTCACCCCAATTTGTTCCAAAAATGACAAGTCGCGACACGTGTTTTTCAAGGCGCGTGAGAAATGTGTGCCACAAAATCGCAGTTGCCGCAGTCACTATCAATTTGTGCGTGTGGTTCAATTTGTTTGGACCACAAACGCGGTACAATTGAATTTTTGTGAATTTTTAAAAGTGTGCATTCTCAATGTTGGTCCTTAACTTTTTTTGAACAGTATATATCGGTCCCACCAGCACTGTGCCAGTTTTCAGATAGCCAGGAGGATCTGATAGAAGCAGTCTACCCGGATCTTCATGCTCACTGTGCAGACTCAGACTGGTTAGCGGAAAGGGCCATAATCTCCTCCCTGAACGAGACTGTCAACAGGCTGAACAGAAAAATCGTAGCTGACTGCCCTGGAGAGGAAACTCTGTACAGATCTGTCGACACGGCCGAGAATGATGATGAGGCAGTCCTTTATCCGCAAGAACTCCTGAACTCCATTGAGATTTCTGGACTTCCACCGCAAGAACTGTTGCTGGAATCTGGAGTCCCCATCATCATTCTCCGCTCACTGGACCCGCCAAAGGTGACCAATGGCACCCGATGTGTCATCACCAGACTTCACAGGAACGTTGTAGAAGCGAAAATATCCTGTGGCCCCTACAAAGGTGAACCGGTGCTGCTCCCCACAATTCCTCTGGAACCCACGGACTCACCCCTGTCATTTCAGTTCTGACGGCTTCAGTTTCCCATGAAACCAGTTTTCGCTCTGACAATCAACAAGAGCCAGGGTCAGACATTTTCATCCCTTGGGGCAGACCTGACCGTTCCGTGTTTTACACATGGAATGTTCTACGTTGCAGCATCACGAACTTGAAGCGCAGAAACACTGACTATACTTGCGCCAAACAGGGAGACCAGAAATGTTGTCTACCCAGAGGCCCTCCAATAGACATGATACATCGTGAAAATGCAATCTTTTCACAGAGTTGTCATGTTTAAGTTGGGTTTAACGTCCGTGCCCAAATCAAAGATATGCAGACGGCTGGTCCGTCACATTAGCCTGACACCTGGGGGGCCAGGGTGGATATCGGGGTGAACTACGGTCATTTTAGCAGAAAACATTCCACGTGAAAATTTCCAAGACCAAGCTGGGATTCGACTGTGTATCGTATTACGAAAAAAATTCGTGAGGAAAACAGATTGAGAGGCAAGAAGGGAGTGGGCGTCCGAAGAAATTGGGTGAAGTAGATAGGAGGAGGCTGGGGCAATTGGTTCGGCATGGGAAAAATGAAACAAACCAAGCTGACTTTTAGTGTATTGTCTTTTAAGTGGTGAGAGAGAGGGGTGGCCAGAAAATTATAGTACAGATATACCCGAGCGAAGCCGGGTACACCGGCTAGTCCCAAATAAATGACGTAATGGTTGTGTTAACTTTTGTGTCATTTCTGTTTGACGTGCTATTACGTAAGGGAGCACTGTCAGCATGCGCATTTGTTTTCATATTAGGGTCTATCATTGCCAACAGTAGGAAGTAAAATTGGCAGTTCTATAGGACAATGATCAGAATATACAGTGAGTTTACGAACTTTGCATGCAATAACATCTTTCATTAGGTCTTGCGATATAATGAAATAATCTACAACGCTATTTCCTTTTGTGTTGAAACAAGTAAAATTTCCTTGAAGATCGCCAAGTGAAAGTGACCATTAAGAATATACATATTATTTTCCAAACAAATATCTACTAATTTTCGTCCATTTTTTCTGAAAAACGCTGTCTTGAGAGCATCGTTTGTGAATAACGTTATAAAGATTGTCATTAGGATATGCATACAAGTTGTTTTCACCGTCCGCGTCAATATAATTTATGAATTGTCCAGTTCTTGCGTTAAAATCCCCACACAATACAACATTCCCTTTGGTAGAGAAATGTTCTGTTTGTCTTTCCAACTCTTCCCAAATGCGTACCGTATTATCACGTCCATAAGACGACGATTCAGGTGGTGTATATACATTATATATATATATACACACAACCGATGGAAAGTATCAAGCTCGTCATTTGTGGAAGAAAAAATTAACCAAACAATGTCAGAATTACTCGTTGGGTGAAACTTGATTAGCGTTCGTAGTTCCTTCTTGATAAAAACTGATATTCCCCCTGATGCACTGGGGGCCTTGTTCCGTTTTTTCCTGCAGTAATGAACACCAGGGGCAAATCCTGGTATAAAGATATCGTTAATATCTTCTCGTTCAAGATGAGTTTCTTGTAATATTACTATGTCATAATCAGAACACATTCTGTGTATTTCTTCTTCAAAGAATTTGTTAATCATACTATCATCGATTGTCTCCCTAAATCCTTTAATGTTCCACGAAAATATCTTAACTTTTTTTCTGTACCGTATGTGTTAATATTGAACAACCAGTGTTATTAAAATTATATTATTCAAACACAATTTCATACTGTGATTTAAACTCAAGTGAAAAGGAATAAAGTGAAAATTTCTAAACACTTAATTCAAAGAAGCGCATCTACTGTGGTGCTATGTAGACTGACACTGTCACATTTATAATGTCAAATAAAGTATTCGCAATTTTTTTTTTTTTTTTTTTGATGAAAATTTGTCTAAAGAAGTTTTAGTTCTCAGTTGCTCTGGTTACCAGAATCCATAGTCCCAATAACGGTTGTTTTTGTACTCGTTCCAGTCGTATTGGTAGCTGTTGCGGTTTGCCCGGAAGTCCTTGTAGTGGTCACGTTGTTTGTTTAAGTGCTTGTTTTGATAGTCATTCCGGTCAGTCCAGGTGTGGTACTAGTTGCTGTGGTCTGCCTGGAGATCCGTGTAGTTGTCCCGTTCGTTGTACCGTCTCGCCGTGTATCGGTTGTTGTAAGGTCTGTTGTAGTCGTAACGTCCCTGCCTGTCTGCATCTGGCTGAAAGCGCTGGTGGGGTTCCGCTTGTCGACGTGTGTGTGTGTGTGTGTGTGTGTGTGTGTGTGTGTGTGTGTCAAGGAGAGAGAGAGAGAGAGAGAGAGAGAGTCCTGCATGAGATGCATGCTTTGGTAGCGCGGATCGCCCACAGAGCGGTTCAGTCAACGTTAGTGAGAGCGGTCCCACCCGCAGCCTGCGTAGGTCGCTGTGCTGGCTCTCCTATCCACTAGGTGTTGAAGAATCCCATACATCAGGATTCCCATAAAAGATCAATTAAAAATAAACAATCGAGAGCGGGGAGCTAATTCTACCCTTTAATCAACAAGCCAACAGGATTAATCTCCCTTAGTGAGTTCATATAATTATTGCACCTTGGGGGGGGGGGGGGGGGGGGGGGCTAAAGTTTGGACAGGTAAGTAAGTTACAAAACTACTTTTAGTGGTAAAATTCTTTTTTTCATATTTACCTGTCCAAACAAATGCGTGCATATCGACGAGGATGGTGGGAATTCTCACCAGCCTCCACGAAGACAAATTATCGTCTGCCTTGCCACCGCGGGGCTGTGTCCGTGTCTTCACCCTCTCACAGATTGTACTTATAGCCACGTGAGTTTTGCGTGTTCGTGGCGCACTCTTAGACTGACTCCAGTGTTATAAATCTCTTCAAATGATTAAGAACAGGCATTGTAGTACATTTCTCGCAAATGAATTCAACATGAGAAAGTATTGTTCATTATTAGAACAAGTTTTCGCCATATAAAGAGTGTTTAGCTTACTTGCGTGGCATTTAGGGAAAAAAATCCAACCGCTTTATCTTTTTGAATGAGTTGCTGGTAAAACAACAGAAATGAAACATAAAAAGGCTTTCTCTCTCCTACGGCAATATGTAGCACGTGTCTCTTTCAGCAATAGTACATGCCGTGTCCATTACTTGTATTGCAGATACAGGATCATGTCCTCCTCATTTCCGTCACAACAAGGAAAATAATATCACGAACTTCCCTTGCTTTTGGACCATTTCTTTGCTATTTTCTGATTCTCCGCAAAACAAATCAGTATCACATAGCCTTTTCTTAATTCTCTCTCTCTCTCTCTCTCTCTCTCTCTCTCTCTCTCTCTCTCTCTCTTCTTCTTCTTCTTCTTCTTCTTCTTCTTCTGCTTCTTTCTTCTTCTTCTGCTGTTGCTGCTGCTGCTGCTTTCTTTGAAAATTGTTCATTCTTTTTTGGAAGCAAAGACGTCTATACGGAGAGGTTGTCAGAATCTGAGACTGTGTTTCTGCTCCTCAAGAGATTTTCTTGTAAAGGTTCTGTTTTTGTACTCCCAGTTCTTATAGAACAGGGAGTACTTTAGAATGGGAACGAAGAAATGTGTGTGTGTGTGTGTGTGTGTGTGTGTGTGTGTGTGTGTGTGTGTGTGTGTGTGTGTGTCCGTCCGTCCGTGGTCAAAATGTGTTCCACTCGCTCCAGACAAAAAAACTGGGCCGATCTTTCTGAAAATTTGTAGGTTTGTTCATTACGGGCCAAAGATGATGCCCGATGTGTTATTTTACCGTTATAGCCGTTACTAACGCTGTAACGGCCTGTAACGGTTTTTCTTCTTTATGGAATATCTCAGAAAGTACTTGGCCGATCTTTCTGAAAATCAACAGGTATGTTCATTATGGGTCACGGATGATGCCCGATGTTTTAGTTTACCGTTATGGCCGTTACTAACGGCCTGTAACGGTTTTTCTTCTTCCGATCTCTGTGAAAATTAGCAGGTATGTTCACTATGGGTTACGGATGATGCCCGATGTTTCAGTTTACCGTTATAGCCGTTACTAATGGCTATAACGGCCCATAACGGCTTTTCTTCTTTATGGAATATCTGAGGAAGCACTTTGTCGATCTTTCTGAAAATTTGTAGGTATGTTCATTATGGGTCACGGATGATACCCGATGTTTTAGTTTACCGTTATAGCCGTTACTAACGGCTATAACTGCCCATAACGGTCTTTCTTCTTCGTGGAATATCTCATAAAGTATTTGGCCAATCTTTCTGAAAATTTGTAAGTATGTTCATTATGGGCGACGGATGATGCCCGACGTTTTAGTTTACCGTTATAGCCGTTACTAACGGCTATAACGGCACATAACAGTTTTTCTTTTTTGTGGAATGTCTCAGAAAGTACTTGGCTGATCTTTCTGAAAATTTGTAAGTATGTTCATCATGGGCGACGGATGATGCCCGACGTTTTAGTTTACCGTTATAGCCGTTACTAACGGCTATAACGACCCATAACGGTTTTTCTTTTTTTTATGGAATATCTCAGAAAATACGTGGCCGATCTTTCTGAAAATGTTTAGGTATGTTCATTATGGATCACGGATGATGCCCGATGTTTTAGTTTACCGTTATAGCCGTTACTAACGGCTGTAACGGTTTTTCTTCTTCCGATCTCTGTGAAAATTAGCAGGTATGTTCACTACGGGTTACGAATGATGCCCGATGTTTCAGTTTACCGTTATAGCCGTTACTAATGGCTATAACGGCCCATAACGGCTTTTCTTCTTTATGGAATATTTCAGAAAGCACTTTGTCGATCTTTCTGAAAATTTGTAGGTATGTTCATTATGGGTCACGGATGATACCCGATGTTTTAGTTTACCGTTATAGCCGTTACTAACGGCTATAACTGTCCATAACGGGTTTTTTTCTTCGTGGAATATCTCAGAAAGTATTTGGCCAATCTTTCTGAAAAATGTGTAGGTATGTCCATTATGGCCGACGGATGATGCCCGACATTTTAGTTTACAGTTATAGCCGTTACAAACGGCTGAATTTTCTGAAAATTTGTAAGTATGTTCATTATGGGTCACGGATGATGCCCGACGTTTTAGTTTGCCGTTATAGCTGTTACTAACGGCTATAACGGCCCATAACGGTTCTTCTTTTTTTTTATGGAATATCTTAGAAAGTAGTGGCCGATATTTCTGAAAATTTGTAGGTATGTTCATTATGGGTCACGGATTATGCCCGATGTTTAAGTTTACCGTTATAGCCGTTACTAACGGCTCATAACGGTTCTTCTTCTTTATGGAAAATCTCAGAAAGTACTTGGCCAATCTTTCTGAAAATTTGTAAGTATGTTCATTATAGGTCACAGATGATGGCCGATGTTTACCAGAATAGCCATTGCTAACGGTTACACCAGTCCACGACGGTTTTTCCTCTTTATGGAATATCTCACGCGTATTCAGGATAAACTGGGAGTACGTTTATATGCTTTGCTTTTTTTTTTTTTACACGAAAGGAGACACTTCCTTAACAGAAACGCCCTCTTTGTCTGGGCGAGGTGCTAAACCAGAGCTTGGTAGATTAGCCGAAGTCCTTCGTATTACAGGCTGGTCAGTAAGGGCCTGTGGCTGGTCAGATAAAGATGGCGGGGATAGGCTCAAGTTCTCCGTTGACGCTTGGGGTGAAGGCTGGTTCATCGCCGGCTGATCAATAAGCGGGCCAAGTGTCGATTGATCAGAAGGCGTCATCAGAAGGTGTCTGCATCATTGATGAATCGGGAGAGACGTCTTCTTCTGGCAGTCTGGGACAAAAAGTTGTTGTGGCTGAGTAGATATGACGCGCTCATAGTGCCCAGCACTTTCTCGTAATTGAGTGTACATTACATACACAGGAGATCCGTTCTGAAAGTCTTCCACTGATTTTTGTCTTTGCTGCCAAGGAGGTTCGGTGTTTTCTGAACGTCGACAAGGCAGTTTCGTCCACGTTAAAGATTTTTGCTCCATCAAACTGGTAACGGTCAATCAGGCTGTCAACAAGATTATAAAAAAAAAAAAAGAAAAACAACAACAACAACAACCTAAAACACCAGTAGCAACACTTTCAGCATTGAATTCTGGTGCTCGGGTGAGTGTTGTCGCATAAGGCTGCCTCAGTGAAATGTCTTTGTGCCTCGCCATGAAGACTTTAACTCACTCCATGCCAGGAGTTTTTCCCCTTGCTAATCCCTGAATACCCGGGGTTTGTATAGGATAGGAAAAACATTCTCACAATTATAGATGAGCAGACAGACACTTTAAATTTGGTGAGTGGATACACTGCATATTAGTCTATATGTGAACAAAAAATAAAGTAACTTACTAACCATCTTGGTGGTGAAAATTGTCTCAAAATTTGCCCTATTTTTAGCACTTTTGCACCTATCAGAAATATATATACTAAGTGTTCCTTAGCAGCTCAGAAATGTTCTACATCACATTCTAGCACAGCTGGAGTCACTGAAGACACAGAAGATATAATATGGAATCAAAAGCAGGCGATGGAGAATGTGAAAATACAAAAAAAATGTGTCTTTGCTGGATGAAAAACAAAAAAAAGTTCACTGTGCACAAAATACTGGTGACAAATGACATTGCATCCTGGGCACAGCTTCACACACGGTGGCAAACCATGGACTGCAAGATGCTTGTTGTAGAGAATAGACCCCTGAATAAGAGTCAAGGTCAGGAGATGAAAAACAGCTTCTTCCACCACATCATGGTCTTCCTATTCAGGGCATGTAGGCCATGGGCTGATCACTCATGTCTACTCATGCCATGCAGTCCTGTACTGCAGCTGGTTTTGCACAATAAATATCAGTAAAAATATGCCTGGAAACACAAACATACCCATGCACAGAGTTACAAAACTTGAACATGTGTAGCTGTTCTTCTCAAACACACACACACACACACACTCTCTCTCTCTCTCTCACACACACACACACACACAGAGAGTAATGCACAATTACTCTGTACATATAATCACTAACTCATTTTGTTTATCCCTCCCTTCTCCCCCCTCCTCCCTGCCCCCCCCCCCCCTTCCCCTCTCTATGCATTCACTTAGTATGTAAAATATGCATGACACATTTACACACAGCACAATTTATGTAGTAATAATTTCTCTTTAGCCACCTCTGTGGAATGCATGGACAACTCAAAGAACTGCAAAGGCTGAGTGTTGACTGGCCAGTCATTCAATAAACCTGGTAGGCCTGTGAATGGATGATCGAGAGTAAATAAATTAGATTATCAGTCCAATCGTCAGTGAAAACAGCTCCCAAATCGTCGACTTCTCCCATTTCAGCGTCAGTATCCGAATGAAACACTTGTTGTTGAGGCCCATGTGCTCGCACAGTTTCGTCTGCTTCTTCGCCACTATCAGCGCCCATTTCAGTGTCGGAATCCGCGTCTGTCTCCCCACTGTAGGGGTCGAAATCCTCATCAGAAGAATCGCTGATATCTTCTTCGACATCTGATCCTTCAGTCCGGATCATTTCCAGTGCGTCTTCAACGCTAACTAACAATTCATTAGCCCTACTGTGTCGAACGCTTCGTTGCGACGCCATCTTTTCAATCACGCAGCAGAGCGGGCCGACGGTACCCTTTGTTCTCGTCGGCTATCGAGCGAGCGAGCCACGCTACACACGCAGTGCAAATGAATAAAAAGTTGGTAGGGGATAACTAAGGAATCATCTCCCTTCTGGAGTTTCGTAACCGATACGTCACGCGGACAGCGCGAATTTTCAAAATCCAAATCCGCATATGCGGACATTGGTAGCGAACGCTTCGTCGTACGATGTCCGCATATGCGGACATTGGTAGCAAGTGAGTTAAACCAGTCCAAGATTTTCGTTTTGCTGCATTGAAGTTGTTGACAAGATGACTCTTTACCGCCACTTGATAAGCAAGATCCATTAGATCTTGCCTTCGACACCCCAATCAGCATCCTATCCATGTCAAGTATATATTTCACGAGCTACTCTTCCACCTCGGGTGGGAGGACTGTTCGACGTCCCCATTATCTGTTTGGTTTCCTTTGGGAGAGCATTTTTGTTGCCCAGTCGTCGTTTCGAAGTTGCGTTGGGGATACTATGCGTTCTCGATGTTTCATTTAGACCAGACAACTCCTGCCATGGTGCGTCCAAAGCTTTCTCTATTGGTTCGCTCTATTGTCAACATTTGTGCAAAAATGACGAAAACGTCGTCACTAAGTAAACACACACACACACCACACACACACACACACACACACACACACACACACACACACCGTATCCCTCGAAGATACGGTACGCGAGCAAAACAACACAATTGCTCAGCTTACAACCGAAAAATGCAACTCAGAACCACGTTCTAAATTTGTTCAGACCGATCGAGAACAGAAAATGGTAGGCTAAAGGAGAGCGCGAAACACGACCTCACGTACGCTCAGGTGGCAGCACAACTCGCGGTTTCAACCTCAAACGGGAAAGAAAAAGAAGAAGATAAACAAGATGCGAAGCATATAAACGTACTCCCAGTTTTCCAGACCGCTTACAAATCGGCCAAGTGCTTTGTGAGATAAGAAATAAAGGCAAAATAACGGTTTTAACGGTTATTTAACCGATGTACACTTTTGAAACTGGTATTTTAGTCCTCACTGGCCTAAGCCTGTGTACATACCAAATTTCATCCAAATCGGACAATATGTCAAGAATAACGGGTTTTAACGGTCAGATTTTGAAACACTACATATCATGGAAGTGCCATTTGTGTGTGTGATAACCTTTCTATATACAAAATGTCATTAAAACCCACCAATATATAAAAAAAATAACGGCAAAATAACGGTTTAACGGTTATATAACCGATATACACTTTTGAAACCTGTATTTTAGTCCTCACTGGGCTAAAGCCTGTGTACATATCAAATTTCATCCAAATCGGACAATATGTCAAGAATAACGGTTTTTAACGGTCAAATTTTGAAACACTAAATAGAAGTGCCGTTTGTGTGTGATAACCTTTCTATATACCAAATTTCATTAAAATCCACCTATATATAAGAGATAACGGCAGAATAACGGTTTTAACGGTTGTTTGGTCCATTTTCATCATTACATCACTTAATATGGACAGAGGCTCCGATTTGTCACGAGATCATCCAAACTGCTTATAAACTGGCCAAGTACTTTCTGAGATATTCCATAAAGAAGAAAAACCGTTATAGGCCGTTACAGCCGTTAGTAACGGCTATAGCGGTAAACTAAAACATCGGGCATCATCCGTGGCCCATAATGAACATACCCACAAATTTTCAGAAAGATCGGCCCAGTAGTTTTGTCTGGAGCGAGTGGAACACGTTTTGACCACGGACACACAGACAGACAGACAGAACCACAGACAGCATTTCTTCGTTCCCATTCTAAAGTACTCCCTGTTCTATAAGAACTGGGAGTAAAAAAAAAACTAAAGCCAAAAGAACGATCTAGAACACAGAAGACAACTTGTCGTGACGTCAATCCTAATGATAGCGTCATCACGTTCCAGACTGCTCAGAATCGAACAAAAGACACAACTTGGAAAGGAAAGTGAACAAAGCTAATGAAAATCTCCCAACTGTTCTCGTTCTTCATGATTCTGTTTTGAACGGTGTGAAATGCCCCCGACTTGGTCGATCTTATGGTTTCAAAACCGTTTCCAAAAAAATCTTCCACTACAAAGGACTTACTGCCCACGCTGAGACAAACCTTGTCGTCAACGGATATAGAAGTTGATGCAATTGTTATTCATTGTGGTCTCAATGATATTCAACAAAAAGACGTTGCATCCTCTAGCAAACTCTTTGCGGACACCATTAAAACAATCGCTAAAGAGCATTCACACGCCAGCATTGTGATCAGTAAAGTGGCTCCTGTTTCTAACCCCGAAATAAACATAAACCGCGAAATGTTCAACGCGTTTGTAAACTCTGAACTATTCAAAGTTCCCAATATGTCCGTCATCAGCCATGAGAATCTCCTTGCTAGCCCCAGAACACTGAAAGACGGAGTCCACCCGAACCAGAAAGGAGCCAGTGTAGGCTTACTTGCTGGTAACTTAGGGCGGCACGTTCACCAGCTTTTCTGGAAGAAACTCTCTGGCAGCAAGTCCAGGAATCCCAGTCTACATCGCTCTTCATGGAGAACACGATACCTCCCTCCAGTCTTCTCGTCACACAGGTATCATGATCTACCCATTTCTTCTGTACCAGGGCCCTGGCGGAACTTCTATGATGTTCTACAAGACTGGTGAATGATCTTCATAAAACTTAACAACACTCCCCCGTCAAAAAAATCAGCAGTTGTGCTATAATGTCTAGCGACTGAAATGATAATCTGATCGTCTTTGTGCTATATATTTGCCTGGTTGCCATTTTGATTTTTTTTTTTTCCCAGCCTGCTACATCGCATAGTTTCCTCAATTTTTTTTTTTTTTTTTTTGGGTGCGTTACACATTACCATTTTATTCCTCTCCTAGGCCTTGCCTTTTGTAAAAGTGTTCTCTATTGCGTTACTGTTTACTGATAGTTCATTGTTGAGGAATTGTCTTTTTATCTTTCATTTGAATAACCTTAATTTTGCAATTGTGCCTCCCTTGAATGTCCATTGAAAAATTTTGACGGCAAAGAAGACTGACATTATAATATACTACAATGGAACTGCTGGTCGATTAACAAGAATTTGGTAAATCTTCAACAACATCTTCAAGCCAGCTCCTACATGGTCCTTATTCTTCAATCACTAAATGTGTCTAAAAACGACTTGCCACGGCTGGATCGTTTCTTTTACCCACCTGTGGTACAAGAAACTGGTGATAATGAGAAAGTCTCTGCAGTCATTTATATAAATGACCAGTTATTTTACCATCCCCTTCAGTCACCTATACCTTCTGGCACCTCAGACTTGTATTCTTGTGCAGCTTTTGTTCACTTTGACAATTCTCTAGTCTCAAACATTGTCTCTGTGTACTTCCCAGAAGGAGTCATTGATAGCAATTCAGACTGGCTACATAGTATAAACTTTCAAAGTAATAAATGGTTAATTGCAGGGGACTTTAATGAACATGCTCCTGTCTGGGATAGAACTTGCACGAAAGTCAGCTCAAACCCTTTAGTGGAGAACATATCAGACTCTCCACTTGTCCTGTTAAATGATGGAAGTATCACGAGACTGCCTGATATCCCTAGTCACAGATCATCTGCAGCTGACTTGTCTTTAATCTCCCAATCAATGGTCCCGAGCTGTACATGGCAAATTTATGATAACACTTTAGGGAGTGATCATATTCCCGTAGTTATTTCTCTGAGAGGATTTGTAGTGAGCCAAGATGACGGTAAGGATAAAATCCCAAAGTTTGATTACAAGCGAGCTGACTGGGCCAAATTTCAATCTATGCTATCTTCATATCACGTCAATTCTTTTGATAAATCTGACATAGAATCTATGCACAGTCATTTTACTATCTCACTATTGCACGCAGCCGGTGAGGCAATTCCGATTCTTAGTCAATCAAAATCTCCCAAACACACGGGTAAAGTGTGGTGGACAGAATCTTGCAGAAATGCTGTTGATAAAAATAAAAGCACGTTTAAACTGTACGCAAAAGTAAAAAAAAGGTAAAAGGGAGCATACCAGTTAGAATTGCCAAGAATCAAAGGAATAAAGTAATTGAAAATGCTAAACGCGAGTACTGGTCATCATTTTGTTTTAATGAAATAAGTGAACATAAAGATATCAATAAAATTTGGAAAAAGAACCATGAAACGAAAAACGGAATTCATTTAACTGCCTATCATATCATAATAGGTGTTGAAAAATTTCCTTCGGCATACCAAAAAGCAGCATCATTTGCCGACATGTTTTCCAAAAATAGCTCCTTCTATTGTTTATCAGACAAATGCAGAACTATGAGGGAAAACCAGTCTAACAAAGAAATGTACGCTGATCCTCACGAAAATAATGATCATTATCTAAATGCTGATATTACTTTTCAGGAACTACACTCTGCTATTTCTTTATTGTCTAATAAGAAAACGTCTGTTGGTTTAGATGCCATTTCTAATGAAATGTTAAAAAAATATACCACAAAATTTGTTTTACTTCTACATGAAATTATTAATAAATGTTGGATTGAAGGGAATATACCTTCCATATGGAGAGACTCAATTATTGTTCCCGTTTTAAAGAATGGAAAATCAATGACAAACACAAATAGCTGTCGACCTATAGCTCTTACTTCTCATGTCTGTAAACTGATGGAGATAATTGTTCTAAACAGACTGACATACTATTGTGAAAAAAATGGCATTATCCCCGCAAACTAGGCTGGTTTTAGAAAGGGCAGGTCTACTACTGATCATCTTGTAAAGCTAACTACGCAAATTAAACACCAGTTTGCTAGAAGACAAAACGTTCTCGCCACATTCTTCGATATCAACAAGGCATTTGATCAAGTTTGGCATGATAGGCTTTTATATAAATTAAAAACTATAGGTCTCTCTGGTCATATTTATAAATTTGTTAAAACATTCCTGACCAACAGAAGTATTCAGACAAGAATTGGTAATACTTGTTCATCCAAAAGATTACTAGATATGGGCATCCCTCAAGGCTCTGTGATCGCCCCTCTTCTCTTTAATATTTTAACTAATGATTTACATAAATACATTTTAAAAAACTTTAACTTAATTCAATATGCGGATGACGTCTGCTTATGGTTGAACGCCACATTAAAAAAGAACACATCAAAAAGATCTGTTAATTACATTAGAAGAATATATCAAAAAGAGTTAGACAACATCGCGAACTTCATGTCTGATAATGGCTTATGCCTGTCGGCTGAAAAATCCCGTATGATGTTATTTGATGCAGGTGGGTCTGCTCACAATACTCCTAACTTCAAAGTACATAATACTACATTGTAATGCACTTCTGAGATTAAATTCCTTGGTGTGCATCTTATGTCAAATCTTTCTTGGAATTCTCACTTGGAACATATAATAAATCAAACGAGAAAATCTCTTAATCTGCTCAAAGTTATAAGTAAACAAAGTTGGGGCCAGGAAACAAAAAGTTTAATACATCTTTCTTCTGCCTTAGTTAGATCCAAATTGTCATATGCACAAGAGGTATTTTTTTTAGTGCTCCTAAGTACTTATTAAAAAAGCTTCAATGCATAGACTCTAAGGCATTCAGATTAGCCCTTGGTGTTCCATTTCATGCTTCAGCTTTAGGAACATACCATGAAGCTGGTGTCTTACCTCTTGATGACCATCGTGAACTAGCCTGCGCTAAGTACATTCTTCGCTGCTCAGCTATTCAAAGTGCTAACCAAACGGAACTGGATATGAGGTCTGATGAAGATTTTCCTAAACGTGCTAAAAGCATTCGAGCCACTAAAACGATACTAACATATTCTTCTCACTTGTTGACAAATTCAGGTATCAATCATAAAAAGCTTGCTGTGCGTTTTTCTGTAAGTCCCGTACCAAACTGGGCGCTCTTCAAACCAAAATTTGATTATAACTATACTACTATATAAAAAACTGATAACATTAATATTCTAGCTTGTGAAGCAAAATCACATATCAATGATTGTTATCGTCACTTCGTAAAAGTCTATACTGATGGGTCTTTATTAAACAATAATGCTGGTTGTGGCTTTGTCATTCCATTTTTTTAAACATTGAGAAGTCCTTTCATCTTGGGGCAAATCTGTCTATTTTTACAGCCGAACTAATAGCAATATTAATGGCCGTAGAGTACATCAATGATTTCTCGTTTGACTTTTATGGTATTCTCTTCTGTGTAGATTATAAGTCTGTTCTTCAAGCTTTAGAATCTACAAATTCGAAAAATCGTGCTGAAATCATATCAGAAATTAAAATACTTATTCACAACCTTATGTCAAGAGGTATAACAGTTAATTTTTGTTGGGTTCCTTCCCATTGCTTCATATCCGGAAATGAATGGGCTGACAGGATTGTTCAAGCAGGTGCAAACAATTCTGACAATACGGCTACTATTCATATTCCCTTGAGCTTACATGAAGGATATTCTCTCTTACAAAGAGCCTCTTTTGAAAAATTTGAGGAATACTACGAAGAAAGTGTTCTCCCCCGAATACACAAACCAGACTCTTCTATACTTTGTTGTACAACTCTCGAGAAAGTAATCTTTTAAAAAGGGCTTCTTCAGTAAATCCAGTAAATTGTAATACAAACATAGGATTATATCCAAGACACAGTAAACAACTTCTTTCCTTATTATTTCGGTTAAAAATAAATGCATTCAGAACAAAATATGTCAAGAATATTCGATGTGCTTGCGGCGTCAATGATAATTGTACAACAACACACGTTCTATACTTTTGCCCCTACTTTGATTCCGATTTGTCAGAATTTAGAAAGGATGCTTCAAAGTGCATATTCCATGATACCATGTCTCTCTTAAATTTTGTACGAATTCTTATGTTAAGCCCAGTTGGCTCACTGCTGTTTCATGATCTTATTTTCTACTGTTGTTTGTTTTTACTTCTGATGTGTTTTTTATTTTTTTTTTTTTTTACAGTTTAATTCTTACTTAGAGTTTCTCTTCATCACACATACACACAGACACACACGCACGCACGCGGGCGGGCACTCACGCAGCACGCACACACCCCAACACACACACACAACACACACACACACACACACACACACACACACACACACACACCTTGTCTAATATCACATTTAGTGAAAAGACGTTAAATTGAAGAACAACAACAACACACACACGCACATACGCTTCCTCTCGCGCGTGCACACACACACACACACACACACACACACACACACACACACACACACACACACACACACACATTGCTTGTCGGCTAAAGGCACAGTCATTGAGTTTTGTTGGGTGCCTTCGCACTGTAACATAAATGGAAATGAAATGGCCGACAGAGCTGCTAAAAGAGGCGCAAAAGGTTTAGAGAAGACTGTAGACATGACACTTCCTTTGTCACTCCATGAAAACTACAGGCTGCTAGAAACAACAGCATGGAAAAAAATTAGCAGACGTTCCGATGAAAAGACTCAAACACAAAATACAGCTGCAGTTCCGTTGGAAATTGTATCAAGAAAGTTGTCAAAAGCACCGTTATATTATTCTAGACTTGTAACTTCCCTTTTTTTTCCGCCTAAAAATGAACGCTTTAAAAACAAAATTCTCCAAAAATGTGTATTGCCTGTGTGGTGCACAAATCACACTTAATCACATTTTGTTCCACTGTAAAAGTCTCCGAGGTTTTCTACCTGATTCAGTCACAGCAAAGAATGTTTCGGAAGAAAACATAGAAGATTTATTATATGATACAAAGGTTTTACTACAAATTGCTGAATCCCTAATTCACACACCCATCAGGTCATTCCTGTAGATTTTTTTTTCTTCCAATGTAGATTAGTGGTGAGGGACACATCCACCCACCCACGTTTCTGTATTTTGCATTTTGTTTGTTATATGTATCTTTAACATTACCTCTTTACTGTTAATGCAGTGTTCACAGTTTTACATTACCTCACACATTTACACTCTCACACACTCACAGACAGAATGCACTCACTCACGCACACTTTGGTCTAATATCACTTATGGTGAAAAGACGTAAAAACAAAGAACGAACGAACGAGAACACACACATACACATACACACACACACACGCGCGCGCGCGCGCGCGCGCGCGCGCGTTGCTCGTGAAACTAACTGAAACATTATTCCTCTCTACTTTCACTGATAGAAACCATAACTGTTTCATGGTTGGACTTTTCGCCCGATGCTTCTCTCTGGCTGTGCAAGTGCACGTGTGTATATGCTCTTAATTATATGAAGATGAGCTGGTAAGATGGACAAATTACATCGAGTATGATGGACGACTGTTGTATCAGGTTTGAAGACAGTGTTGCATGTTCGTCATTTTTATTCATAAAACCTTTCACCGCCTAGGTATCTTGTCCTGTCTTCTAATTTGTAAAACATGGGTCTATAGGGCCACGTCGTGTTTATTGGACTGGAATCTTACACATCACCAAAATTGTTCCAGTTTACCCGACTTTGTGGTCGCTTTCTATTGCTTTTTACACAACAAACAAAAGCAAAAAAAAAAGCAACATTTCCTAGGCCAGTGTTTTATACAGTTGGGCACTGTTTATTCTTAGCAATAATGCACACTCTACTATTCTCCTAGCTCTGGAATTCACTCTGCCATAACTTTTCTTTCTCAGTCAATGAAGCTTAAGCACAGAAAGTAACTTCCGCTTACCTTTTCCGTCTTGGTCTCATGGCCGCCATTTTTTTTTTTTTTAATCTGGGTAAAAGGAGGTGTGTTTTTTTTTTTAAACCCTTCATAAGTCCTGTACCAAGAGAAGTCACTTCCCATGTTTGAAGTTTCGACTTACCAGAAATGAAGGAAGTCAAATTTATCGCAAAGTCCGAGTTAGTTCCTATTCTCCCTCATGCTTTCTACTTCTACTTTTTTCATCGTCTTTGTATTATTACTATTATTAGCAGTAGTAGCATGATTAGTATTGTCGTTGTTTTTGCTGCTGTTGTTGTTTTCATTAGCATTTTCATCCCACTCAGTATTACGTTGATCACTATCAGTTTGATTTTCACCATAATAATTATCATTAGCGTTCGTCTTATTGTTGTAAGTATTGTTTTTACTACCGCTGATCAACAATGGTTATGTCCTATTCAGGACATTCATTCCCGATCATTTATTAAATACGCGCGTGCGCGCGCGCCCACATACCCACGCACGCACACACACATATGCTCGGGCATACACACATACATGTAGCCACTTGCGCGCCTATGCGCGCATTCAGGAGCATGCTCACACAAGCCCACAGATCATATGCACATGCGCCCCCCCCCCCCCCCCCCCCCCCCCCCCCCACACCCCCCCCCCACACACACACACGCAGTGTGCATGCACACATGGGCCCACCCACTCACGCACATTCCTATACACACACGCGCGCGCGCGCGCGCGCAAACACGCACATATAATTATAATAGTGGCTCAGACAATAATAGGTAGCTGCCCAGAGTGATCAGCACACTCGGCTAATGTCCAGGTCAGACATCTGGTAAGTCGTATCCACAAGACCTCCAAATTAAATCCTCTCATAAGTCACTGACTCATTCATCCATCAGTTGTAAATCCTACGCAGTGTGGTCTCAAACTCAGCAGATGTGGTGTAGCGTATATGGACCAGTCCCCACGAAGTAACACCTCCTTGATGAAACTAAAACTGAAACTTTTTTTGGCAGCCAGCTCAAATTAAAGTGGGAAATAGATAAGAAGTTAATCTTTCACAAGTTTAACGGAGGAAAAAAAATTACAAAAGAACAACAAACAACAACAACAACAACAACAACAACAACACACACACACACACACACACACACACACACACACACACAACACACACACACACACACACCTCATAGCGCTTTGCTTTATTCTGTTTCAAAAACACAGAAGGTACAAGTGCATGACTGCACCAAAGAAAGCTCGAAGCAATGGTCATTTCGTCTTTTTCTTCTTATTCCTGTTGACGTCCACATTTATTCTTTTGAGGGTTTTGAGTTTAGAAACTACTTGGGGTTCTTGCTTTCAGCACAGTCTATCTAGGCTACCTGGAAGAGCCAAACAGGGCAAGAGCCGGGAGAGTGGGGAGCAGGAAAGGTATCAGAGCGAGGGTATAGGGATGCGGGGATGCTTGAGGGCAGATGGACATGGGCAATGGACAGAGGGAGGAAGGGGAAAGAGGGGGAGGGGAAATTCACAATTTGAATATTTCCATTGAAAATGATGTCACGACCTCAGATGGAAGGCAGTTCCACTCGCTGATGGTCCGTGGAAACAAGTTGTCCCGATAGCTGATTTTACGAGTGGGAAGGAAGTAGAACGACTGGTGGGGTTGTCGAGAATTGGAGGGAGGCCTGTAGGTGGTGTTAATAGTAACCTCTCCATGGTTTTTGAAGAATATCACTAGTGTTTCTGTTTTTTATTTATTTATTTTTTTTTTTTTTGTGGGGGGGGGGGGGGGGGGGGGGCATCAGTTATCGGATCAATGGAGCACCTAAGGCAGTGACTTTTTTTTCTTTTTTTTTTTCTTCTTTTTTTCTTCGTACGGCCGAAATCCATCTCAATGTTAACAGGTTCCACTTTTTGAATTTCGGCGAAGAAAGTCAACGGTCTTGCTGGCTTTGTTTGTGACATTGCTAATTTGGGTGTCCCAGCTTAGGTCCCTGGAAAAGGTGGCTTTTGGGTACTCTATCTTCTTCACTGCTCGCTGGTTTTGGCCGTACGGTTGGAAACGTCAGTCAACCGCTTTCTTTCTTGGTGACATGAAGAATCCGACACTTCTCAGGGTGGAATGTCCTCTTCCAACTCGTTTCCCAGCTTGCCATTTGCTGAGGATTCTCGTGGTTCCTGGGGGAGGGGGGAAGGGGAGGGTTGTAGACTGTCTCATGGCACAGTAAGTCATCAGTAAAGAGATGAGTGGCTGACGATAGCTGGTTGTGAAGGTCGTTAATGTGGAGGAGGGACGGGGCAGGTGGCAACTCCAGACACCTTTTGCTGTCTGTTCGCTAAGAAATTTCGAATCCTCGTGTTGTTTGGACCAGTGATCCCTTGAGATGTATCCTGTGAATAAAACAGGAATGACTAGGAATGACTGATTAATCAAAAGCTTTTGGAGAAAAAAAATCCGTCACCAGGACGTTAGTGTGTTCCCGTTTTCCATGTTTTGTGTAAGATCGTCCATGAATCTAAGCATTTTGGCTTCACAAGGCCAGCCTCTTCTGAAATCAGCTACTCTTTACATAAGATATTACTGACCTCAGCAAATCACATTATAGTGTTGACCATGAAAGGTTTCATAACTATTGTCCTGGAGCACAACTAGAGTCGTGCTAATCCTTGTTGCCAACTGCAGAGTGAAATCTCAACACATACAATAAACAGCTCTTTAAATTTGGGGAACTGTCCGAGAACCTGTCCGAGAAATCCTGTGTAATCCTTTTTCTTAAGCTGGTTTACAACATTACTAAAACTAAGTCCAGTTGAACTTGTGCTGTCAAGGAACTGAACAATGCTGATTGTGAGGATTCTGATCGGATACAGAAGTCTCTCTCTCTCTCTCTCTCTCTCTCTCTCTCTCTCTCTCTCTCTCTCTCTCTCTCGATATTTTTCATGTTTATCATTTATGGCATTTTGACAGTCTGGATTCCACCAAGTATTTCCCGAGTTTACTTTATCCGACTTTACCAATGGACACTTAGGAACAGAAACGTCAGCAGCATGCAAAACAGTTTTTGTGAATCTTGAATAAAAAGTATTAACACTCTCATCTTTTATTCGTCTGTATTAGTGTTCTTAAAATTGTTTCATATTGATCCCAGTCGGCACGGTTGAAGTTGAATTTGAGGATAATATCATTCTCTTGATCGTGCGGGGCTGACTGCTTTCATTGAGAGTAACAATAGTCGGCAGATGATCACTACCAAGAGTAGGCCTATCAGTGTACGTTTCCCGAGTACGTTTAGGGACAAGAACTGGTGAAATAAAAGACAAATCAACTGCAGTCGCCCTTTGATTTGCTATATCAGGAATTCTCGTCACACTCCGTCATTTAGTAGATAAAAGCAAGAATCGATCTATTTTCAATGAATCTTTTACTAGCAATTGTTATACAATCCTTTTTCCAAAATGGAGAATGAGCATTAAAATCGCCACATATTAACCATTTCTTATTTGAATCATGTACTGTGTTTATCTCGTGTGTGTTCTTTTCGCTAGGCCTTTTAGGCAAATACACAGACACTATGTTTAAAATAAAAATCATCGTTGACTTTTAAGCTCGCCGCTCAAGAACGTCCATTAGACACACCACTTGGTGCCAGAGTGGTGCAAAAACTGTATATATATATATATTATATATATATATATATATATGTGTGTGTGTGTGTGTGTGTGTGTGTGTGTGTAGGGCAGTCTTAATCTTTTCCGAATTATGTACATTTTCGTGCAGTGGAGAATAATAATTTTATTCTTTTAATTTGGATAATCTGTGTCGATGTACATTCAAAGATTGTAAAACAAGTAACTGACGGTTAGCTGAAACAAGGTGATTCATAAGGTAATGCAGATTTGTTGTCACAGATCTGCAGTTCCACTGCATGATCTTTAAAGGACATGAGTTTGCCATGACCAACTTCGAATGGGACTTCAGGATTACATTTTTTGTCTGTTTTTCCCTCAAGTCAGTGGCGTTATAGTATTTTAAGAAGCGGAGGCGGAAGTTTATTCAGTTTAGGCCATGGCCCCTTCTGAAGGGGGTGCAAACATGGACAGTACACTTTTATTGTATTTTAAGAGATAATGTGTGTTTTGACAAAAATATGAAATTTTAGTAATTCAGCAGACAAGACGAGAGAGAGAGAGGAGAGAGAGAGAGAGAGAGAGGAGAGAGAGAGAGGGGAGAGAGAGAGAGAGAGAGAGAGAGAGAGAGAGAGAGGGCGGGAGGATGGAGGGAAAGAAAACAAGGTGATGCATAAGGTAATGCGTAAAAAGGAAGGGAAAAAAAAACGAAACAAAAAAAAAAACTAACAACATGTGTTTGACCGTGTTCTAGTCCCACAGGAAGTAAGAGGACAGTTGTTCAAGAGATGGGCTGAAATAACACAAATCTGCACTGTCCGCAGCTTTTTTTTTTTTTTTTTTTTTTTGACTAGGATCTACTGCCAGTCTCTCAGGGCATCGGAGACATTCCACCATGGTTCGGATCTCGCGTCTCCAACGAAGGTGGTTGTGTGATGGAAGCAACATGGACAGGCCCTATATGGATGCAGCTGAGTTTGGTTTGTCTCCGTCTTATGGTCTTCCGTGGTATCGTCCAGAAGAGGGCTTGTCCACGAGAACACTGGATCCTCTGGTGGTCGTATGAAGATCGTCCTTCAGAGACCTGGCATGTGCTTGTAGATTGGAGTGGGTGACGAATGAAACGTTCTCAATACCAAACAGCTCTGTGCTCATAAGAGTACTGAAGAGTTCACTTCTTCCTTCCAGCTCGGGATCTCTTACAGAAGTTTCAGTTTCAGTTTCATCAAGGAGGCGTCACTGCGCGCGGACTAGTCCATATACGCTACACCACATCCGCTAAGTTTTGAGACCACGCTACGCATGATTTGAAGCTGATGGATATATGAATTAACAACAAAGATGAGACAATTGAAGAAGAGGGTCTCGTGGCTACGACTCAGCGGATGTCTGACCTACGCATTAGCCCAACGCGCTGGTCAGACCTTTAGTGCCTACCTACCATTTTTTTTTTTTTTTTTTTTGGATGTACACGTGTGTGTATGATGTGTGGGCATGGGCCCATGTGTGTGCGTGGGCGCGTGTGTGTGTGTGTGTGTGTGTGTTGTGTGTGTGTGTGTGTGCGCGCGCGCGCGCGCGCGCGCGCGCGAGCGCACAGACATGTGTGCCGTTTGTGTATGTGTGTGTGTGCGTGTGCAGAAGTGCGTGTGCATGTGTGTGTGTGTGTGTGTGTTGTGTGTGTGTAATTTGTGGGTTTGTGTGAGCACACGTATCTGCATATAGGCTATATGTGTACATATCTGTGTATATGTGTGTGTCATTGTATGTGGGCGTGTGCGCATGTGCGTGTGTGTGTGTGTGTGTGCATTTGTGCGCTTATGTGTATACGTGTGTGTGCGCGCGTGTTTCAATGTGGCCGTGCACATGCACACATGTGTATATGTGTGTGGGTAAGAGCGAGCGAATGTACGCACACACGTTCGTATGTGCGTGTGTGTGTGTGTGAGTGCGCGCACGCGCGCGCGCGCGCGCGCGTGTGTGTGTGTGTGGTGTGTGTGTGTTGTGACTGCGTGCGTGAATGTTCAGAAGATGACTTAGGAACAAGAACAAGACCATCAATTACAGCATATAAGTGTGCGCGCACACATACATACACATAACAGTAAGAACAACTCCTCCCCCTCAAACACATCCCACGCACGCACACACACACACACTCTCTCTCTCTCTCTCTACACACACACACACACACACACACTCACACACCAATGCTTCCACACACATGTCTGTGGACTCTCTAATTAACACGCTGGCATTACCCCACTGATGAACACACACACACACACACACACACACACACACACACACACTCCCTCTCTCTCTCTCTCCCACACACACACACTCACACACCAACGCTTGCACACTCATATTGTCCATGGACACTAATTAACATGCTGGCATCACCCCACTGATGAACACACACCAGCGCACACACGTCTACAGTATAATTATGCTGGGGACCCTGAGAGATTCAAAGTCTTATCTCAGTTCACATGTGTTTCATCTTTTGTGTCTGTTATTGGAAAGGCCCAGTATGAGTTTGCCCCAATCTCAAGGAGTCTTCGCAATGTTGGCCTTGAAATTATTCCAACGTTTGTTTGGTTGGTGATGTTTCTTGCTCTTCCCTTAAGTCTGGATGTGCGGCCACTTCCTCTCTTGATGTTCAGATCTGAAAGATGGTCTATGGTATAGTGGCTTTGCTCTTGTTTGCTTAATTGATTCTTCAGATTTCTTATCACATCAGATCGGCCAAGCAGTAATCCAGTTCTTATTGTTGCCTTGCCAGCCAGTGTGTCTGCTCTCTTGTTTCCTTTAACTCCAGCATGTCCAGGGCAGTACATCCATATGGGTATTCTATGTTTGTAATAGGCAGTCTTTTCTGTGTTTTCACTTTGGCTTTGTTTTGGTTTGGCTTGCGTTCGATGAAATCTTTTTACCCCCTCGATCTAATCTGTGCTCCTCTTGCTTTTTCTAATGAGATCAGTTCTAATTTATATTTAATAGTGTCAGTTTGTGTTTGGACCCTTGCATTTTGTGGGTCTCTGGAACTTGCCTCTTTCAGCAGTTGTAACTCTCCCTGCAGTTGAATTATCTCATTTTTTTTGTCTGACTCGCTTTAAATTTTCCATATTCCACACAAATGTCTTTAATCTTCATTTTGCAGTTTTCCCAGTGGCTGGATATGTCCGCAATTGAGACTTCGTACCTTCCAGCATAATTTCCAATTTTCTATTCGTTTTCACAATAAAGATGTTGTCTTTCAAATATAAATTATTGAATTTCCAAAAACGGTGAATTATTAATTTCAAGAGTGACTGCTCTGTGGTCAGAGTTGATCACCCACAGTATATCACATGAAACACACTGATTCAGTACTTCCGCGTTTGTAAAGAAGTAATCAAGACGTCTGGCTATAAAGGGATTTCTTCTGCACCACGTGTATGATTTTTCCTCTTTATGAAACTCTCTCCATATGTCTGTCAATTCAAGTTTACCAACTACCTCTCTAAATTTGTCTATCTCTTTCTGCCAATGTGGATTCCCTGATATTATGTCCATGTCATTAGACATTACTGTGTTAAAATCACCGGTTATAATTAAGTTATCTGTGTAATTCGTAAGAACTGAGTTCACTTTTTTGAAAAACAATATCTTATCCCTTTTGTCGTTTGGTGCGTACAGATTTCCTAGTGTGAACGATTTTGAACATATATTAACTGAAGCGATCATCATTCTTTCAGCCTGTTTCAGCAGCTTAATCTCCCCTTTGAAATGCTTTACAGAATTATTTCTCCCCAGCTGTGCATAGACCCAGACTGATATAGTAGTTTTCCTCCCCACTCTTTTTTCCAAAGTGGTGCATTTTTTTCCGTTATATGCGTTTCCTGGTGGCATGCAGTATCTATTTTCTGGTTTTTAATTTGTGAAAACAAAGCTTTTCGTTTAAGTTTGTTGCTTAAACCTCTAGTTTTTTTAAAGTACAAAATTCTTAATCTATCCATGATCAAAAATAAGTTCGTTTAACAAATATGTTTTGGGACAACCAAAGTCGTCAAAATCATTGTCCAAACTCAATGTCCATAAACGTCAAGCGTAGCCGAACCCCAGCCTATCACCAAGGAGTATCCAGTCATTCCCACACTGAAGCCGGAGAGTCGGCACACTCCTCCTCCTCGTCGTCATTTGAGGGAGGTTCATCTGCAAGCTCCTTCTCTGTCTGGCGGCGCTGCTTGTCGGGCTGTTGAGGAGAGGTGGCGTCAGACCCCAATCTGCGTCTCCCTGATGCAGATCGGGAGGTGTCCCTGCCGAATTTTAACTTGCTTTGTGTATTCTGTCGGATTTGGGTTTTAGTTGTGACTGTCCATCAACGGATGTCTTATTTTGTACATGAGATCAGCGCGCTGTCCTACTTTTTCTTTCTTTCTTTAAGAGCTGCGAGATAACACAGTGTGCAAGAAAAGCTGACTTTCTCAAGACCAAAACAAAGATGGATATTATTCGACCAGCCGCCGTGGCGAAGTGGTTAGCGTCGCGGACTCCCGGCTGGGAGGTCGTGGGTTCGAATCCCATCAGAAGTCATGTGGGTTTTTCTGCCCCGACCGGCTCCTACCCAGAGTTGAGTTGCTGCGGACTCAGTTGGGAAGACTGGGACCACACAGTCGAGTTCCATCCACTTAATGGATGCGTTTCTGAGAGTGTTGCTCAAATTTCCTGACCAACACTGCAGGTGCCTGTATCTCTCGGGCCTGGTTGACGCCAGGATATATTATGAAAGGAAGCGTAGAGTACAGCCCTGTCATGTAGTCTCAGACCGAAATGGAAATCCGTAGCATCATCTTAATCATCCTCATTCTCATCGATCAGCATAAAAAAAAGTCTCAAATTCTGTGGCCCTTCATGCCCTGCTCTCATGGTGACCTCAATTTCGATGTCCTCTCCACGTCTGTGGCCTTGGTTTGGTTCCGTCGGGGTCACCGGTATCGGCGAGCCCATGGGGGCTGTCGTTGGACGGACGTGGTGGCGCCCTCCGGAGGGAGAGCTCACTCACGCCGGCTCCGCGACTAAGCAATTATTGTCGTCAGTAGTGGGCTTAGTAGGTGGTGTCCTGCGTATGTTAGATCAGAACAGGCGCCACTGAACACCACCGAAGTAACTCGGCAGCAGTGCAGTGTCTCCTCCGGTGGGTTGTCTCTTGACGACTTGACATTGACTGCTCCCTGTGGATTGCCGGTGCCGGGGCTGTGGCGGGGCCGACGGGCTGTGGCTGTTGACGGGGTGTCGGAATGAGCGGCGTGGGTGCACTGCCTCTGAGGTGGCGCAGAGGTTGGGACAGCAAAAAAAAAAAAAAAAAAAAGGATATTATTCATTCATTGCTGGGTGATTGTCTTCTCAGCTGTTCAAGGTTATTTTATTCCTCATTTTGCGTCCATTTCTGTCTCCTTTATCAGTTTCAGTTTCATCAGGGAGGTGCCACTGCATGCGGACTAGTCCATTACACGCTACACCACATCCGCTTAGTTTTGAGACCACACTGCGCATGATTTTAAGCTGATGGATAAATGAATTGATAACTCCCTTATCAGTCAAAAGAAAACTATGATAAAAGAGCCATTGTGTGGATGGATGAAGGCGTTTCAGCAGATCGAAAAACTGATCGCATCTTTCCCTGTTTTGCGGTGACCTGACCTTGATCTCGAAGTTGTCATCAGGACGGATGCTAGCAGCGGAATTGGAACTGTTTTGTTACAGAATGTTGACGATGTTTCGCTTCCAGATGTTATGAGGTGACCTGACCTTGATCTCGAAGTTGTCGTCATCAGGACGGATGCTAGCAGCGGAATTGGAACTGTTTTGTTACAGAATGTTGACGATGTTTTGCTTCCAGATGTTAATGTTAGTAAGAAATTTCTTTCATACAAATGCTGGGGAAGTGGGGAGTGGGGGGTGGGGGTGGGGGATTACTCGGATGATGAGAAGAGTAGTTATGTTTCGTTCGTATTGGATTTAAAGTACAGCTTTCCAGACAGATGAGGGTCTTGGTTATACCTCAACCGAGTATGGCGTAGCTACTTTCTGTTGCCTCATCATATGGAAGTGTCTTTCTGTTTAATTAAGGGAGGGGGAGGGGAGGGGGCGAGTAGAGTGATGAGGGTGACGTTTTGAAGTGTTCCCTTTTCACTCTTTTCGGGGGGAGGGGGGGGGGGGGGTAGTGATGAGGGTGACGTTTTGAAGAGTTCCCATTTCACTCTTTTCTGTGTTTTGGTTGATGTGTGGACAGAATCTGTTCAGGTAGCTGGATGTCACACTGGTTCCCCTGTCTGTTCACACGTGCATTTCGTGGTTTCAGCCGGTGCTTAGTGTCACCTCGCTGACGCTTTGTCGACAGTATTCCGAGTTTGTCGACGTCGTAGATAAACTTGGTAAATAAACTATTGACTTCCACAACATATGACTTGGTAGCTGAACTATTGACCTTCCATGATATGTGACATGGTAGCTAAACTATTGACCTCCTTACAGAAGATATGACTTGGTGACTAAACTATTGACCTCCTTACAGAAGATTTGACTTGGTGGCTAAACTATTGACCTCCTTACAGAAGATATGACTTGGTGACTAAACTATTGACCTCCTTACAGAAGATATGACTTGGTGGCTAAACTATTGACTTCCTTACAGAAGATATGACTTGGTAACTGAACTATTGACCTCCTTACAGAAGATATGACTTGGTGGCTAACTATTGACCTCCTTACAGAAGATATGACTTGGTGACTAAACTATTGACTTCCTTACGGAAAAGATGATTTGGTAGCTGAACTATTGACTTCCTTACAGAAGATATGACTTGGTAACTGAACTATGACCTCCTTACAGAAGATATGACTTGGTGGCTAAACTATTGACTTCCTTACAGAAGATATGACTTGGTGACTAAACTATTGACCTCCTTACAGAAGATATGATTTGGTGGCTAAACTATTGACCTCCTTACAGAAGATATGATTGGTGACTAAACTATTGACTTCCTTACAGAAAAGATGATTTGGTGGCTAAGCTATTGACCTCCTTACAGAAGATACGACTTGGTAACTGAACTATTGACCTCCTTACAGAAGATATGACTTGGTGACTGAACTATTGACCTCCTTACAGAAGATATGATTTGGTGGCTAAGCTATTGACCTCCTTACAGAAGATATGACTTGGTAACTGAACTATTGACCTCCTTACAGAAGATATGACTTGGTGACTGAACTATTGACCTCCTTACAGAAAAGATGATTTGGTGGCTAAACTATTGATCTCCTTACAGAAGATATGACTTGGTAACTGAACTATTGACCTCCTTACAGAAGATATGACTTGGTAACTGAACTATTGACTTCCTTACAGACGACATGCCCAAGTAACTAAACAATGGATCTCCATACAGACGATATGATCGACCAGGCAACTGAACTATTGACTTCCTTATAGACAATATGACCAGGTATCTGAACTACTGATCTCCTTACAGCCGAAGATCTATTGACGTCCTTACAGACCATATGACCAGGTAACCGAACTATTGACCTCCTTACAGACCATATGACCAGGTAACTAAACTACTGACGTCCTTACAGACGATATGACCAGGTAACTAAACTACTGACGTCCTTACAGGCCATATGACCAGGTAACTAAACTACTGACGTCCTTACAGACGATATGACCAGGCAACTAAACTATTGACGTCCTTACAGACGATATGACCAGGCAACTAAACTACTGACGTCCTTACAGACGATATGACCAGGTAACTAAACTACTGACGTCCTTACATACCATATGACCAGGTAACTAAACTACTGACGTCCTTACAGACGATATGACCTGGTAACTAAACTACTGACGTCCTTACAGACAATATGACCAGGCAACTAAACTGTTGACGTCCTTACAGACTATATGACCAAGTAACTAAACTACTGATCTCTTTATAGGCGATATGATCAGGTAAGATAAGATAAGATAATGTTGCTTATAGCCCAGCCGACCGCAAGGGGCCACATCAGGGCTGTCACCACGTTAAAATCAACTCACAAGTCATTTAAAAAAAAAAAAAAAAACAAAAAAAAAACACCTTTCACACATCTCTTTAAAAGACATCTTCTAGAAACGCCCCAGAAACTTCGTTAAAAATCTTTCATCCGTAAAATCTTAAATCAGATGAAAAACGTTAATCTCTCTCAAAAACTCAAAGATCACGTCAGGCGGGACATCCCTGAACAGGATTTTCATGGACTCGGCTGTAAAATGTTTGTGTCTCACATCGTGCAAGTCCCAACACTCTAAAAGAATATGTTTCATTGTGAGTGGCACATGACATGGAATGCACCATGGAGCTTCTTCACTCTTTAAAAGGTACGAATGGGTAAAATACGAATGGCCGGTGTGCAGCCGGCACAGAACTGTTTCTTCTTTACGTAACTAAACTACTGACCTTACATACAGTGAACAAGTAACTAAACTACTGACCTCCTTGTAGACAATATGACCAGGTAACTAAACTATTGACCTGCTTACAGATGATATGACCAATTAACTAAAGTATTGACCTCCTTACAGACGATATGACCAAGTAACTAAAGTACTGACCTCCTTACAGACGATATGACCAAGTAACTAAAGTATTGACCTACTTACAGACGATATGTCCAGGTAACTGAACTATTGACCTTACAGACACTGAACAAGTAACTAAACCACGACCTCCTTATAGACAATAAACCCAGGTCACTAAACTATTGACCTCCTTACACACGATATGACCAAGTTACTAAACTATTGATCATCTTACAGACGATATGTCCAGGCAACTGAACTATTGATCCCCTTACCGACGGTATGACCATGTAACTAAACTATTGATCTCCTTACAGACGATATGTCCAGGTACCTGATCTACTGACCTTCTTACAGACGATATGACCAAGTAACTAAACTATTGACCTCCTTACCGACGATATGACCAAGTAACTAAACTGCTGACCTCCATACAAACGATATGACCAGGTAACTAAACTATTGATCTCCTTATAGGCGATATGATCAGGTAACTAAACTACTGACCTCCTTACAGACAGTGAACAAGTAACTAACTACTGACCTCCTATAACAAACGATTATAACCAGGTAACTAAACTATTGATCTCTTAAGGACGATATGACAGGTAACTAAGTATTGACCCCTTACAGCGATATGACAAGTAACTCAACTATTGACCTTCCTACTAGACAATGTGAACCAAGTAACTAAACTGATTGACCTTACAGACGATATGACCAAGTAACTAACTATTGACCCCTTACAGACGATATGACCAAGTAACTAACCTATTGACCTCCTACAGACGAAGGGACCAAGTAACTAAACTGTTGACCTTCACAAGACCAAGTAACTAACTATTGAGCTCCTTAGAGACGATATGACCAAGGTAACGAACTGTTGACCTCCTTACAGACGAATGTCCAGGTAACTGAACTGTTGACCTCCTTACAGACGATATGACCAGGTAACTAAACTGTTGACCTTCTTACAGATCAATATGACCAGGTAACTAAACTGTTGACCTCCTTACAGACGATATGTCCAGGTAACTAAAACTATTGACCTCCTTACAGACGATATGACCAGGTAACTAAACTGTTGACCTTCTTACAGATGATATGACCAGGTAACTAAACTGTTGACCTTCTTACAGACGATATGACCAGGTACTAAACTATTGACCTTCTTACAGACGATATGACCAGTAACTAAACTATTGACCTCTTACAGACGATAGACCAGGTAACTAAACTGTTGACCTCCTTACAGACGATATGACCAGTAACTAAACTATTGACCTCCTTACAGACGATATGACCAGTAGCTAAACTATTGACCTCTTACAGACGATATGACCAAGTAACTAAACTATTGACCTCCTTACAGACGATATGACCAAGTAACTAAACTGTTGACCTCCTTACAGACGATATGACCAAAGTAACTAACTATTGACCTTCTTACAGACGATATGACCAAGTAACTAAACTATTGACCTTCTTACAGACGATATGAAACTACAACCCAGGATGACCATAAACTATTGATCTCCTTACAGACGATATGTCCAGGTAACTGAACTGTTGACCTCCTTACAGACGATATGACCAAGTAACTAACCTATTGACCTTCTTACAGTCGATATGACCAAGTAACTAAACTATTGACCTTCTTACAGACGATATGACCAGGTAACTAAACTATTGATCTCCTTACAGACGATATGTCCAGGTAACTAAACTGTTGACCTCCTTACAGACAATATGACCAAGTAACTAAACTACTGACCTTCTTACAGACGATATGACCAGGTAACTAAACTGTTAACCTTCTTACAGACGATATGACCAGGTAGCTAAACTATTGACCTTCTTACAGACGATATGACCAAACAGCAAATTGCAGATGGATATCTTCCTATGGATATGAAGGTTTTGGGAGTTCTGAAGTGTATCACGCATTGTATTCTCCATGTAGAGTTCTAGGAGAACAGAAGAGAGAAAAATAGCATTCACATACCTACCTCTACAACTGCAGAAAAATCGCTAAAACTATAAAAAATTTCGCTAAAACTATAAAAAAAAAAAAAACACACAAAAAACCCTGCACTGCCTGTCTGAGGTGTGAAGTTTTACAACGATCTGCACAGAGTATTGTGTCAAGTTAAAACAGTTACCTGCTAACGCTGACACAGGAAAATCTCTCATTTCAGGTAGACTCTCAGATTCCAGGGGGCTGCCAGTCAGCTGCCAACAACGCTTTTGCCTGAAGCTACGCTGTACTGTGAAGTGACATTTTCAAGTTAGCAGCCAACAACTGTGAATTTCATTGTGCATAAATGGACCACTAAAATGACTCAATGAAAAAAATTAGTATGATCACTCACACTGTGGCGCTGCCCTCACACCTAAGTTTTCCTGTGATGTGAGAAGTAAATCCAACTTCTTCACTCTGCACATCAGCGTTGTCAGTACAGTGGAACTGGCAATTCCCTTATTATCGGAAAACCTATACCGCATCTACAGTGATAATACTGCTCCAAATATCACTGCGATAAAAGGTGGATGTATTTCACTAATTCCTCTCCCCCTCATCCCCTTTCCTTGACTATCATATGACAGTTTACGCTGTGCATTCACACTCTCTCTGACACATGAATTTGTCTTGCTTTTACAGCACATGTTTTAATACTTCACAACATCAGTCATAGCAATGAATAGTCTGAACTGTAAATGTAATTCCCACATGCAGAGTCGATTTGCAGTTAAAAGTGATGCCCCCCTCCCTCTCAATCCCTCCCATCCCCAACTCTTCAAAACTAGTCTGTTCAGTACTTAAACAAAAAGAATGCCGATATCCCTCTTCCCTAAAACAAAACAAAACAATACAACAAAACACACCTCAACCTTGCTAAAAGATTGAAAAGACATCTTTATTCACATCCCATTTAATGTTTTTCTGAACCGCAAATAGTGGGTGAAACCATGTGAATTTTAAATCCATAACTGCCTCGTTAGTTTATATGTTGATGTTGGCAACAGAGTGTATGTGATGTGCATGCATGCATGCATGGATGCCAGTCCGTGTCCATACTGTTCTCATTCATTTCCATCTTCAATGCCTGGGATTACAAATGTAGTCACTGTTAGTGCATGGAGCTTATGGACTGGTAAGCAATAAAAAACACTAACTTAACTTGTGCACTGGACATGAGATTTAACTTCCTGTAAAAAAAAAAAAACACTGAATTTCAAACAAAAACTGTGTCATCACGTCTGTAAAGTACACTGGGAACAATATTTATTCCGTTGCTCTCCAAAATGAAATAGAAACAGCAGACAAAATGGACTGCTGTAGTTAGTTCACTGAACTACTGCAGCTGCCTCACACATCCTCATCTCACGGCAAACATGAAGCACAGATACAGACACAGACACACACACTCACATACAATGCACTGACAATAGCGCTTTGTAAAGCAAATGACCAACATGGAAATAAAATCTGATGACGACAGCCACCTGACATAATTTCTATGAGCGGAAAAAAAACACCCTACTCTGATTGTACTGGCAAATTAATTCATGTGCAAACATGAAGACAGAGATAAGACAATGTTTTAGCACTCAATGTATACAGACTCCTGAACAAATGTGGAATAATACTAATGTGAGATGACCGAATAGGTCAAAACTGCATCAAAACTCTTTAAAAACGCATAACAAAAAAAAACAAAATCAACAAACAAAAAAAAAAACCCCACAAATTTTGATGATGCATGTGACTGTCCTACAATGTTGCTGGAACGGCAAACTGGATGACAAGGGTCAAGATGAGAGGGTCATGCTGATTCACTTTGTACTGCGACGTGTTGGCTCCGATGCTGTGGGAGGAGGTGGGGGACCCTTTCGTTCCATCTCCTCTATGTGCAGCATCAGAATCTTGTGTCGGTCTTCCGGAACACACTCTAATGTGAGGTATCGCTTGTCATTCTGCAACACCACAAGGGTTTTCACTTTTATTTCTGAGTATGTGTATCATAGTTAAAAACGCTTCTCACTGTCAACTAATAGTAGTCTAAACCAAAAAAATCCCTTTTGCTTAACAAACATAAAAAGGATTTACAGACTGTTTCTTGTTGCCATGAGTGTGAAATCACCAACACTCACTTTCTTGGCCCTATAACTGAAGTAATTTTAATGTTACTATCACAAAATTTCATGACTTTGTCAATACAGCAATTCAGAAAATGAGATTACTTTCACTGGATCAAGAATGTGATTTGTCGAAAATGAATAAATCAATATTTCCATGTGAAAAGAAAGGATCAGTGATCTAATTCTGTTACAGTATGTGTGTGCGTGTGTCTGTGTGTGTGCACACGTGCGTGTATGTGTGTGCATATGTGTGTGTGTGTGTGTGTGTGTGTGTGTGTGTGTGTGTGTGATGCGTGTTGTAAGCACTTGTTTGGTTACAAAAATCACTAGGTCTGTGCAGACGTGTGTATACGCTCATTCTGAGCAGGAACGCGCACATGCATGCATGTGTGTGCGTGGTATTTAGTTTAATTGCCCAATCAAATAAAATTAAGAAAAACGTTAGCTGAAACCTTGAGAATATAACTAACAAAATATTCATATTAATCCTGTAAATGCAAGTATTTTGGGTGTGTTTTTTTATTGGGCTAACAGCATCATGAAGTGTTAGACTAACTCTATGAACGAATGCAGAAAACAGAAGACAGATAGCCAGACAACCAGAATACAAACACTCATGCATGACTTAGTTGCTACACAAATGTACCTACTCATGCATATCCAGTGAAAAGTAAACTGGTCAAAAGAAATGCCTATACATGGGTTTATATAATTGTGATCTTTCATGTATAAGTATACACACATTTTTGTCAACAGTAACATGGGTTTATACAACTGCAATCTTTCACAAATAAGTATACACGCATTTACAGTAACAGTTCAGTGCCAGCTGAATATATTCGCTCTTGCATGTCTACTCTCCCTCAGTGGTCTGGAAGCGGTGTGTCCATCCAAACAGCAAGTACTTCTGCATATGTGATTTGTTTGGTTAGTGTGTGTGTGTGTGTGTGTGTGTGTGTGTGTGTGTGTGTGTGTGTGTGTGTGTGTGTGTGTGTATGAATGTCCTACTGTAGACAAAAGTGTACACAGTATGCTTTTTGTTCATTTGTTTTTACATGCACTGTTTGTCAAGTGCATTTTTGTGCATAGCATGCGTATCACTGACATATGTGTAGTGCAGAATTATCTGTGTCTTGTAACTGTATACATGTATTATCATCATATCATTGTAAAGCATTTGCTGCATTACTTTTACTGTGCTGTATAAGTATCCATCACTACTAACATCATTATTTCTATTATTGAGATCCGTTATCATTTCTCATTCATTTTCATACACAGAGACTCATTCTCTCTCTCTCTCATTCACATGCCCACACCAAGGTCTGTGCACACCTTCCTCCGATACAAAAAAAAAAAGAAAAGGAAAAAAAAAAACCCAAACAAATGCAACACAACGACATGAACAGGGTGTACAGGCTCAAATGCCTGACAATAAAATGGATGTCAGGGTGAAAGTTTGACAGTTTATGTGCTTATGCGTCATGGCCTGGTCAAGTGCATCCATGAACATGTGCATGCACATGTTAGGCAAAAGAATCAGATATACTTTCTTTGAAGACAACACTTCACAAAATTTAAGTAAAACTCCAGCCCAGGGGCTTTCAAGCCAAATGAGTTATCATAAAAACATGTGGGCAATGCAGTAAAAACATTATATAAATGTATCACAATGCAAATGCATTTCTTTATGTAAAACGAAACACATACACACACACACTAAAATATGTTTGAAACAAACACACATGCACACACACACACACTCAGCTATATATATATATATATATATATATATGTGTACACACACATATGTTAGCCTGCACTTGTTTTCCCCCACCATTAAATTGTTCAGTATAAACACGCACACTTGTGCTTGTGTGTGTGTGTGTGTGTGTGTGTGTGTGTGTGTGTGTTGCGGTACACCCATGAAGTACTGCAAGTGTTGGTCCTTCACATAACCCTATACACCTACAATGTACAGCAAGGTCTGAAAACCTTCATGAAACCATGACGTACGGCAAGTGGTTTTGTTCCTTCACAAACACCACAGGTTACTGTGCACCAACCATGTATGACAAGGAACCATGGGCACTGTAGGTTATTCCATACTCCTGATGTACGGCATGCAAAAGTACTAGGGCCATAAAGGTTAAGTGACTGCAGTCTGGTTTTCACTCCAGTCTATTTAACTGTCACACTCAATACATAACATTACTCAGCCGATTAGTAGGGCAACATGCATGAAAAACCACAAACAAATTTGAACATTAGTACACCTTGAATTTCAGCACAGTGCACAATGATGATTGCAAACCAAATGCAACAAAGATTTACCCAACTGCAAAGGTCTGCGGAATGGGCAAATGTACAAAGGGTACAATTTATTACTGACAGTGAATAACACAAACAAACACTTCTCAACGCTCTGATCTACTGACCTCCAAAATCTTTTCAATTTCTCCCAGATGTAACTGGTTTTCTTCAAGCTGCTTTTTTGTTCTGAAAATAACAACATGGTGTACGAACGTTATAAACATATTGTAGCTCTCTCTCTCTCTGACACATACCCGCACGCACACACACACACACACATAAGCATAAGTACATACAAAGAAAACCTGAGAGAGAGAGAGAGAGAGAGAGAGAGAGAGAGAGAATGAGACCAACTACAGATTAAGTAAGAGAAAGAATTTGTGTGTGTTTTGTATTGTGTGTGTGTGAGTGTGTGTGTGTGTGTGTGTGTGTGTGTGTGTGTGTGTGTGTGTGTATGCATATGGGGTTAGTGATGAGAGTCTGTAAGTGGTAGAAAGGGGTTGCAAGGTGCATGCTAAAATAGTACTGAAAATGGGTCACTAATAAAAAGTTGATATTTCAGTTTCATTTCACTGATAAAAAGTTGATATTTCAGTTTCATTATTTTGTAATTTCCTTGTAATGGTATCATATACTAAATTCAGACATGTAAATTATCTACCTGATGACAAGCGCATGTCTGATCATTGAATTGGTACACCTACAAAAGGTAAAATACCTTTTTTCTTGTGCTATAAAACATATAAGCAGTACTCCTCACCTGAATGTAATGGCTTTTGTTTCTTTCAAGAGTTCACGGAATTCCGTTTTGGCGTTGATAAACTTCTCACTCATGTATTCAGCATATTCCTTTTCTCGTTTCTGCAATATAAACCAATATTGGGAGCTCTTTATATTTAACTGTTTGGCTAGTGTACTAACCATGTCAAACTGGTGCAAGCTATGACCATTAAGTTTGCATTGCTGGCTTAAATTTTGTGTATGACATAGTATTATGACACAAGGGTAGGTCCACCTGTCTGCTTCAAATCAATGCTCATCCCTACCTTCAGTGCTTTGTTGGCACCTGTGCTTTAATTCCTATAACTCAATTTGACCAACGAGAACCACAGCAATGCTAGTGGGGAGAATAAGAGATGGGGGAGGGGTGAGATGGAGAGTGGGAGTGGCATAAGAGTTGGACTTGATATGTATACTAACCAAATAGGGAGTTACAATAACTCTTCCATTTTGGGTGTCATGTACAATTCCAATACCTCACCAAATTTGTGTAGAATTCAAAGGAAGAGGCTGAGGGCATCACCCACCGTGTTCATATGGATATCCTCTTGACAGAAAGAGCAATAATAGCTGCCATGAACGAACCCTGGTCAGTATGAAATTCCTGAGTGGATGCAAGAGTTTTCAGAATACCTAGACACTGCCCCTAGAACCTTCTTCAGAGGTAGCAAACGTTGGAACGTAACCGATGCGGCTATTGCTCTATCTTCATGAGCCCTATGATTCAACACACTGATGTCCCTTTGAGCCTTAAGGCATACGGTTGTGCACCTGATCCAATGAGCAACAGTGTTGGCAAATATGTCCTTGTGATACTCCTTGCTGGTGGAAAAGAGAAGGCGATGCTAAGAAGCTCATCTTGGATAAGGCATCGCACAGTACTACTTAAGGCCCCTGACAGGACCTAACTGCCAGACCTCCTCCCTTTTGTCCACACTGTGCTGAATATTTTACTCTTAGCAAGGAATTCGATGTGGAACCTGAGTGAGACTGAACCATCCCTGTGGAATGCAATGCCCGGAGCAGATTCGCTGAGGACATGACTTTCACTCCGGCTCCTACCAGAGGCATGAGCAATAAGGGAAGTCGTCCTGAGAGTTAGAAGATCAAAAGGAACACAGGACAACAGCTCAAAGGTGGTTTTCAGAAAGAAAACTAACACCAGAAAGAGATCCCATCATGGGATTTTTCTAGGTCTGCATGTTTCTTGAAGTGCCGGTCCCTTTTAAGGCATCCCTAAGGACAGCGTCTGACTTGAAAGAAACACCTTCTCGCTCCTTTTGCCCAGCTGTTTAAAAGAATTGCATATGGCTGACCTGTATTCTTGAACTGAGCTTGACAACTTATCTGAGAGCAGAGATGGGTCAAAAAGTTCGCCAACTGCATGCTTGAATACTTGCTGAAGGACACTTGATGTTTCCTGTACCACCCTTACCATCTAATCCAATGGACATGGTCCGGAGTGTCAGAGGTGAGGGCCTTTCGGATCCCTGGCTGAGAGGGCCAACTGCAGAGAGATGCTCTCAGTTCTAGCGGAATGAACTCTGGTGTGCATACTTTGGGCCATGAATGAGGTGGGCATGCAAGTGCAAAAAGTTGGGGTAAGGGTGAAGACTCTCTGAAAGTGGCTGCATCAGCATGCCTGGGTTGACCATGACTAGAGTGGTGGGACATGAGTCAGCACCAGGAGGTCCAGGTAACAAGGCTGGGCAGGTCATTGGGGAGCAATCAGACCGAGTTGTGGCTGCTTGAGCCTGGTCTTTCTGTCTACCTTTGGCACAATGGGTAAGAGTGGGGTCTTGGTTGAGAAACACACTGCTACATTGTTGGAGTTACGCTCTACCTTCTACAGTGGCATCATCCAGAAGTGCTGTCTTCCCCTGTCCACACCCTCTGCATTGGCATCATCCAGAAGTGCTGTCTCCCCCTGAGTCAGTCATATGACTTCTCAGGGATGAGATCTGACATGCTGCTGGAATGCCTGGCATGGGTGCAATGCCAATGAAGTGGCATGGAAGATGTGAAACGACAGAATAAAAAAAATCAATAGAAAAGATCCCATAGAGCCTTTCGACCACACCACAGAAATGGGCACCTACCATCTGACAACCTGCCCTCCTTCTGTTACCTGTATTCAAGCCTCCCCGAAGGGAAGGATAAGGCGTGGTCAGTGGAATGAACAAGCCAACCTGGCGGTCTGATTCACCAACAGATGGGCAGGTCACATCCCAGATGGGTTACCACTGGGAATTTGACCAATATCATTCTACCTTGAGGCATTGGGATGATAAATCAATTTTCCCAGTGGTCACATCAGAACTGACCCTGGAGTCTACTGCGAATTGACTGGAGGGACTGTCGTCAATGGCCCCTGATGAAGGTTTGATGTTTGAAATCCTGGGGGTAGATGAGTGACCTGAATTCCCATCAGCCATGTTCTTGGCTGACTGGAGCCGCAATTCACCTCAAAAGACAAACTGCTCAAAACCAAAACCCATAAAGATTGAGAAAGGTGATGAACTACACAAACAAAACAACCTGCCTGTTGCACAGGAGTTCAGGTGCCAACTCAGCACTGGAGGAGCTCTGATTTGGAAGCAGATGGGTGGACTTACCTTGTACTGAAGTACTGCATTACCCACAAAAATCAGGCTACCAGAGCTAACTTACTAGTCAAAGCTTGCACCAGTTTGGCATGATACAGTATTATATACTGCCAAACTCAGCATCACCACCACAGTGACAAAACACAAACAACAGGATAACTTGCTTTAACTGCCATCAAAACAAACATTGATGATAAGGAAAAAACCATGCTAATCTAACCATAGAAAACATATTTTCAAAAGGAATTTAAAGTAACTCTGAGATTAACGTATAAAAAACAAATTACAATACAAACACATCGCGTTTTGACCTCTTAGGTCTCCTTAAGGCAAAATAAAGAACATTCAGTACAATGAAAACGAAGAATGAACAATCACATATCTTCTCAAATCCGGCACAAGATGAGCGTTGAAAATAAATTTTAAAATAATCAATTAAATAATCTATTGCACTAAGTCATCTAAATTTGTACATGTTTAATGACAGAGGTGAGTTTTCAACAGAAAAAGAAGGCTGAAGAGAATGACGAAGAAGGAAAAGAAAAAAAAAAAGGAGAAACCGAAAAGAAGAATGGTCGGAGGGAAGGTCAAGAGAAGGGTGAAGGGTGAAGGAGAAGAGCTGGAGTGAATGGTCGGAGGGAAGGTCAAGAGAAGGCTGAAGGGTGAAGGAGAAGAGCTGGAGTGAATGGTCGGAGGGAAGGTCAAGAGAAGGCTGAAGGGTGAAGGAGAAGAGCTGGAGTGAATGGTCGGAGGGAAGGTCAAGAGAAGGCTGAAGGGTGAAGGAGAAGAGCTGGAGTGAATGGTCGGAGGGAAGGTCAAGAGAAGGGTGAGGTGAAGGAGAAGAGCTGGAGTGAAGTTTTAAACAACAAAAAAGACCAGTGGGATAATGAAAGGCAGAGGCACAGACAAAGAATGGACACAGGTGACGGAGGTGAAGGTCACATAAAAAAGAAGTTTCAGTTGCAGAACTTCACATTTCATGCCAGGCAGCCAGACAAGGCTCTTTGATAGCAGCAGCAAACAAACAAAAAGTGCAACAAACAGGAGTGATCTGCATAATTTATGTAAACCACATGCACATCCCCACCCTCTTTTTAAAAAAATAACAAACGTCTAACCAACATTAACACACACACACACACACACACACACACACACACATACACACACACACACACACACACACACACACACACGCACATACATGCACATACACGCGTGATCATGTGCAAACAGCCAAGCAGGCATCTCTCTTGTAGCCACAGATACAAAAGCTACGGAGGCGTAGTGCCCTTACCCTGTCACTGGAGGAGAATTTGGAATAGCGCGGGTCTTCTTTTATCATCTTCTTCACCTCCTTCCATGTCGAGGTCAGAGAAATCTGCAACCATCAATAAAAGCTGATCTCATACTCATTGTACATGGCACCATTTCAAACCAGTGGTTTTGCATTTATATGACCAGAACATGAAAATACACTAACATCCTGAAGCATTGAGCTAAATTGTCACAACTTATAAATGGCGGTTGTCGCATCAAATCACAAGACTTGCTGGAAACTCGAAAAAAAAAGTCAACCAGATGACCACTAAGCATGAAATGCAGTGACATTGAAATTAGATTTAAATTTTAAAAAAAAAAGGACAAATATAAATACTGTCAAATGAAATGTAATCCAGCAAAGACAAGGAGCTGAAGTACACCAAGCCTTCATTTGGAAATCAACTGTTGAGCACAATCACAAATACCGAACACCAGCTTTTCACTTATAGTCCAACAAACTCTGTAAACTGTGAGTCCATTCATATTTCTCCACCAGCTTCATTTCATGTTTGAAATACAAGTACTCCAACACTATCAGATACAAAACACTGAGTACACCTCTTTGAAAAACTGCCAGCTGAAAACATAAACAAAAAGTCAGTTTGAAAGAAGCACCAGCTGTAATAGACATTGTAGCACCAGTAGGCAGCTCTTCAATTGGCTCTTCCCAAGTAGGCACTCTGTTGTGTGAATGAGAGTGCAGACACTCAAATGCTTACAGCTTGGTCTCTAAACAAGGATAGGCACTGTAGAAGTACTACCACTACTACTACTGCTATCTCTACTGATGCGATTTCTCAAAGACATCCAACTTTTCTCTGTCAAATTCAACATGATAGCACCCAGTACAGTTTGATAACTTGACATGCACAGAAATGGGGAGTTTGTATTATACTCCCTGTTTGGCTAGTATACTTACCATGTCAGACCATAGCATTCCACGGCAGTTAACTAACTGCCGTGGAATGCTATGGTCTGACATGGTACAGTATATGACGCCAAACATCCGTAACCCACCTACACAAACGCACCCACACAACAACAAGTAGTACCCATACTTTCTCCGAAGCATATGATGATTTTTTTTTTTTAAACTTTGCTTCATAAATCACGAACCTCTGTTTCATCGAGGAGTTTGTGAAACATGGCCTTGTTCCTGTGGGTCAGGCCCTGGATGTGTTCCTCAAACAGCCGCTCCTTTTCCTCCTTGTTCAGCTGATCGGTCAGGTCCCATCTGTGGTCTTTGCGCAGCTGCTTGCGGGTCTCCCGCCACGTGGCTTCACAGTTCCGCACCTGCACACAACCATCCAAAATGTGCACATTATCAAAAGTCAGAATTGAAGGAACTAAAATTTTTCTCTTGGGTCAGCCAAATTCTGAATCAGCCAGATTTTCTTTCTCTCTAGTTTTCAAATTTAAAAGCATAATGCCTCCCAAATCTAAATGAAATGATATGGAGGAAGGAGTGTGGAGGCGTAGGGAACTATCTGTCACACACACAAAAAAGGTTTGTAGCGATTTAGGCATTTTCATTGAAACATGTCAGTGTGTGAGGTTGCTGTTGCTCTTATCATAATGCATCCTGTATTAACATTTAGCTATTCTGAGCAAGACAGATGAGAAACACCTGCTATCTACATTTAATACTATAACCACTGTTCTGATCTCTAAATGACGGTGGGGGGTCATTAGAGTTTAAGGGCTACTCTCTAAGATATCGACTGGTGGGAAAGAATTATCTTAGTGTACCAGAAGCACTAAAGGTGCTTTCCAGGTATATGTCGTGAGAATGAAAGAGATCATGACTTGAGGGTCATGCTGATGAGGATATGAATGATGATGATGATTCAAATGCAGATGAACTTTTAGTACCCAGTTCAGGACTGCTCTCGTGCATTTGGCTGTAACTAATGCCTGGTCAGTTGTTCAAGAGACGTTGCCACCATCTTATTCTGACTATCTTCTCTTCACCACACTGGAGCATTGTGTCAAATCAACTCTTTTGTTAACTCGTTTCAGGATGACACTTCCCCTTCATGCATCGACGAAGAGAGCATAGTCTCATGAACACACTGACCATACTCTTTCTGAATCTTGCTTCGCCTTCTCATAATTTCCTTGCATGCAAACTGTTTACACTGAGCAACTGCTAGCCATCAAGGACACTCATCTGACAATGTGTAGTAACTTAACCCTGTCCTCCCTCGTCACTTTTTTGTTAAAGTCAGAAAAGGTTAATGTATCTACTTTTTCTTGTTGCATCAGTAGGGGCAGCAGTAAGCGATGCATGAACATCATAGGAGGGAGGGGGCCTGCATGCCATGCTCTTGGTTTCCTCTTCGTGTCTATCACCTTCGTGAGTTTTGAGCTGGGATCACAGCTATCAGCAAGTTCATGGGGACCATTGTGAGGATGTGGTGGCACCTTCCAAAGGGGACAGTTCACTTTAGCTGGCTCTACAACTAAGCAATTATAGTCATCAGTAGGGAGCTTAGTATATGGTGTCCTATGTATCAGAACTGATGTTGATACCAGTGCTGCACCTGGACAAATCAAGGTGCGACTGTGAATGGGCAGCTAGAATGATCCGAGTCAAGCATAATGCGACTAAAATGGCACAGAACATGTAACAGCCCAAACAAACAAAAACAAAATCAAATGTTCAGCATGCAGTAAGGACACACAAAAAAAACCCTAAAGAAACAAGCTAGCTATCCTCGGCAGTATCCTGATAGCAGAAGAAAAAAAACACCACAACAAATGTGATACACTGAAAGACAAAAAAAAAAAAAAAAACTCTCTATGATCATGTGCCCTCTGTAGGGTAAAGCAGCCCCAAAAGTTATAAGACAAATTATAAAACACACTCACACCCTTGCGACACACAGACTGATCCGCACAAAGGGCATCTCCAGTGAACTCACCAGGTCAGCCAGCAAAGCCCCAAAATGCTGCACAGCTTCATCTTTCTTATGCTGCTCTCGCTCCTTGTCCCTTTCACGCAGGGAGGTCGACAGAGTACGCTGAACTTCCTCTTCTCGTTTTTTTAGGCTGGCTTCTATCCGCTCCTGCTTCTCTCGTTCCTTGCGCTCCTCATCTTCAGAGTCCATCTGCAATTGTGATGAACACTTCTCTTCTTCAAACACATGCAACAAAAGTTGGAAACTATGATATTTTCAATATTAATTAAAAAAAAATTTAAAAAAAAAGATCACTGGTCATAGTGCATGGAACCGATGAAGGTTTAAGTAATCCAAAAATTCTTGGTCAAAACACACTGTGTGTTTGGTTTGTTTTACTGTCTTAAAACACTTCCAGTGTTTATATACTATGAACACATGGTTATCCAACATCAACCTGCACATGAAAGAGAGAGAGAGAGAGAGAGAGGGAGAGAGAGAGAGAGAGAGAGAGAGAGAGAGAGAGAGAGAGAGAGAGAGGAGAGACAGACAGACAGACAGACAGACAAGACTTCAGAGACAGACAGAAGGAAATATATAGACAGAATGGGAGAGGAAGGAAGAGGAGGAGGAAAGAAACTGAGAGATGTAAGAGAGATGATTTGTTCAGACCTGTCATCAAATTTCTTTGACAGTATTCCATTGAGTAATTTTCAGTATTTTCAAGCCTAAAAGAGGAAAACTAAATTTTCATACACACAAACAAGCTCACAAGAAATTAATAGGAAAAATGAAAACTAACACAAGGTAACTACAGTGACTGTAAGCCAAGTTAAAATAATACAACAAGATTTTGCTATGCTCATTTGACAGCTCAGTATTTCCACACTTATTTTCATTTTAAAGTCAAATTCATTTTTCCACACTTCTTTACTATAAACAGATCTGTCTTTCTACCTTTCTGTATATTTTTGATGTGACATGTTTTGAATCATTGTGCCAGCCGAGTGAGCACACACAAGACTCCACCTTGAGTGGCATAAGACTGACTACTGTGCTCCATTCAGGTTTTTTAAAACAAATGATTCTGATTAAGCTCCCTTTCCCATATGAAAGTGGAATGGAGAAAGCTCACATCTACCAGACTGATATGCGCATGCCTGTCCAGACAGTAGCTTGAGGAAATCTGACTTCCGATCGAAATGTTAGCCATACAGGCTGGAGTAAAGGGGACTGTGGGCTCATCAGCCTCTGACCCCATGAAATAGCTAACAATTTCTGGTAAGAAGAGGACCATAACCATAAAGGCAATGGCAGAAACAGCTGAAGAGTTCCAGCTGGATTTGGTCATGGAGGAACAAAACTGAATTTGATAAGGCTTGAATTTCCCTTCTTAGAACACGTGTCCAACAGCGATGTGGGATAAGACATCCATCTAAAAAGGAAGCACCTTAAGATGTCCACCCATCTAGAAGGTTAAAGTGTGAACCCCAGCTTCACTATTGGGAAAAAAAAAGTCTGACAGCAGAAATGCACTTAAGAGCCAAGACCTGGAAGCATCCTGAACCCCCTAACTGATTTAGAACCGAATCACCTGACTGAGGGGGGTGGGGGGGGGGGTTCTTCTCTGAAGACCTTCCGCTGTCATGCTCTCACTAGACTGTCTTCCTACACAAAGGTGTGCAGTTCAAAAGAATTCAGGAGCAGAGGTTGTTTGAGTCTACCACCAGCGATGGCCGCCAAAGCAGAAAAGGACTCAGAAAGGATGAAAAATATGTTATTTTGATTTAGAGACCATTTAAGTGCTCCGACCAACACTGCGAGATGAGTGATGTACATATCTAGTGCTGAGGGAGCTGTTGAGCAGGAAGTGGTAGTAACAACTCCTCCAGATTTAAACATTCTTTGAAAGAATGGAAAATAATAACAAGGTCCAGCACGCCCCACACACACACACACACACACAACACACATTCACACACACAAAAGTCTTGTATGCCAGAGAGCTGGTTAAGTCTATGTGATAAGAAACAAGATCAAAGCTGGTAGCTGGAGAGTGGAAAGTCCACTGTGGATTGTCTTGAAATCTGAATAAATCACATATGATTCTAAGGTATACGTCTGCGTTACGCAGGTACGGAAGAATACACGTTCCCATGGGTAGAACTGAACTGGGCTTCTCTTCATTTTTTTTTCCTTTGTTTGTTTGTTCGTGACCTACTTCTCAGTCTTCTGACGCACTTCGGGACACCTTATTATTATTACCATTGTCATATCATTATCAGTTCTATCACTAGAACTTTTTTTGCTAGTATTATCATTATCATTGTTGTTCATTATTGCTATCACTATTCTTCTTCTTCTTGTCATTATCATTAACATCAACACTTTCATCATTCACACTATATTAAGAACTTTAATTCATTTGTATTTTCTATTCATTAGTATATTTTGTACATTTTCATTTACAATCCTTCCCATTTCCTATATTCTTATCATAATTACTTCTTCCTCTGCTCCTCCTCCACCCTGTTCTTCTCTTCTTTCGTATCATCATCATCATAGTCCTGTTTACCCTGAGATTGCTGGTGATGTACTTTTCAACTAAAATTAGCATACTTTTTACAACGTGTGTAAACAGGAGGGGGGGGGGGGGGGGGGGGATCTTCCAAATTCTTGTAAAAGTGGGGGACAGGGAGGTTGAGGAGAGGAGTAGTCTACCATCACATGACAGAGGATAGAGAGAAATACCTGATCAATGCCTACGATACAAATAGGTTCTCCCAGTACAAATTACTTTCAAACCTGATTCATCGGCTTACTTTGGCATAAATTCCGAGTCTCATGCCATTTTTCCTTTTTTTATAATTTTGCGGGTCTGTGGTCCCCACCAGTGTTCTGACACACAGATATATTGTTGAAAACACACATGCAACCAGACAATTTTTCATGTAATAGTTAGCAAGAGTTATTATTCTTTAGTCACAGTGCACCAACACAATGGTTATACACCACAAGTGCAATTACTGCTCAAGTTCTTCGTCTCCAGATTTTTTTGTTTTTTTTAATGTATTCTTTTTCAGTTTGTTGTATTCATCGTTTTTTCACCTAACAAGCTTACAAAATTTGGCAAAACTGTATGGGTAGACAGGTCTATCATCATCATCATCATCAATATTATCATTGTTATTGTTATCATTGCTTTCATTATCATTGTCATGATTTCCAATATAACCATACAATTGTAACTGTCCTCTTAACTCATCTCCTTCTGTTAGTATAATCATTATTGTTACTACAATTACTGTTACCATTATTGTTAATATCATAATCATATGATTATAGTAGCATCATTATTAGTAGTAGCATTAATAGTATTTTCTTCATGTTATTATAATCATTATCATTCAAACCCTTACTGTCTTCACCTCATTTTCATTCTGTTGCCTTCTTGTACCCAGTTCGAAAAAAAACAAGACTGTCCATCTTTCGTATATTGTCTGGCCTGAAGAAGACCAAATAGGCTGAAACCTATTGTGTCTGTTTTGTAATTCATTTATTCTTTCATTTGGCGTCACAGAACTTATGTATTTGCTCTTGTCTGGGACACCTGCTTGACCTTGAAAAACCTGAACTACAAATGCGTGGAGATAAATGATAAAATCAAAAGACCTACCTAAGATTGAAATTTGATTATAATTGAGTGTGTCATCAAGAAACGAGTTCTTATGTGCCTGCCCATCATGCTTAAATATAATTTTTATCCCACCTAAACATGTCTTATTTTGGATAAACATTTGCTGCTAAACCCAGATTTATCATCCCCATGTCACATCTCATATGAGCACCCATCACAAAGTGACATACTCAGCAACAATTCCATTTAAATGTCAACCACAGTGAGGTCTCGTTTGACCTTAGTGACTCATCAACGGTCTCACCTCTTCCAAGGTCTTGATGTAATCTTTGAACCAATCCTCGCGGCGCGAGCTGCTGTCCACTGCCTCGTAGCGAGGGTCACAGTTGATCCGCTTCTTCACTTCGCTCCAGCGAGAATGCCGGTCCAACCCTGGGGTCTCTTTCAGAAGTTTCACAAATTCCACTCTGAGCTACACACCAAACAAGAAAAAAAAAAAAGAAAAAAAAAAGAAAAGTCAGACTACTTCAATAAGAAGAAAGGTTAGAGCTGCACGCAAAAATGGTCATGGTGATTGAAAGCAAAAATATTACTCGGATAACATACGTCAGCCACTTTTCTGTCATATAAAAACGAACAAACAAGAACAAATCAACGTTATATTTTCTGCAACAGTCAACAGCTGCAGATGCCGTTCATGAAATCTGTTTCAATACTTAACAGTTCTGAATTTATCAATGCAAAAGCAAGAAAATCTTCAACAATGTCATCCCAGCTTATGCAACCCTGCACTTATTGTTCGACTCTTTAAACAAGCACTTTGTTTAATTAACAGCTATTCAAAACGCACGTCTTGTCATTTCTAACACTGATCAATGCAAACAATACATCATTCCGAGTTGCACAGTTCAAAGACATCACATCTTTTCTGACTTTCAAATTACATCTTTTTTAAAAACAAGACAAAACACAAACTGAAGTAGGAAGCTCATTTTAGTTTCAATGGTGATGCTTTTCATCAATTGCATAATCTGTAATCACAAACACTTGCCTGTAAAAGAAGGCATAATCATATCAAAACAATGGTCCTTCAGTTGATTAAAATTAGATGAATGCTTGCTACCAGGAACAAAAATGTATCTCCACTTCAAAAAGCAAGACTTTCCCTGGACCAAAAAAAAAAAAAGAGTGATTATATTTCCTTGCTTTCTTTGTTGTTGTTTTCAAATAAAGTACAAATTATCATTTCCCCTGTTAAGTCAGACACTTGCAATAGGAGTAAAATCACCTCCATTCTAGAAATTGCAAACTCCAACAATACCATGTTTCACAAGACAATGTCAGCCAATTTCAAAATGTCAGATACCAGTATACTGTTGGAACAATATAACTGCTCCTGCTAACAAGTGAAGAGGTCACGACAGGGAGAGGCGGACTGATTTAGAAATAGATGGAGAAACATGGGAAGGACAGACACATATGAAATGAAGGTAAGGAGGAGGAAGATGTGTGTGTGTGTGTGTGTGTGTGTGTGTGTGTGTGTGTGTGTGTGTGTGTGTGTGTGTTGTGTGTGTGTGTGTGTGTGTGTGTAGGGGGCAGGGGCAGCAGAGAGAGAGAGAGAGAGAGGGGGGGGGGAGAAAGGAAAGGGGAGAGAGAAATAATAAAGGGAAGGAAGGGAAGGAAGGAGGCAGTACAGAGGCAGGCAGAGAGAGTGAAAAAAAAGAAAAAAGAGATGTTAGTCCTGTGTGTGTGTGTGTGTGTGTGTGTGTGTGTGTGTGTGAACTTGCGCATGTGTGCGCATGTGCAAGTGTGTCTGCATGTGTGGCAGTGTGTGTGTGTGTGTGTGTGTGTGTGTGTGTGTGTGTGTGTGTGTGTGTTTTCATGTCTATGCATATGTGTGTCAAAGGGGAACACAAACTCCCGACCAACTCTATACCAGGAGGAAAGTGGGAGAACTATTGCCGGGATATCAAATTTAAGTCGGAGGTCAAACATTTGCACCAGCCTTGGCTAACACCTGGACTGGAACATGTCCCTGAGTCCAGGCTTATAACTATTCTGTTCACAGAAAAAACATTACCATGTCTCTCTCTTTCATAAACTGAGAAAGGAAAACATTTTAATAAAAAGCGTACGATTCTTGTCTTCAGTGATTTTTTTTTTCTTTCTGCTTATTTGTTTGTTTATTTTTTGCCTTAACCATGCTGGTACTCATCACAAACAGGTTTTAAAAAGAAAAGCGTTTTCAAACTGTTTAAAAAAAAAAAAGTTATATCAAGCATACTCGCACACACACACGCACACATACACAAACACACATTTCTTTCCTTTTTTTTTTTTCCTTCAATTCATGTAAGCATTCAAGTGTACCTTTAAATGTGGATATTTCTACAGAATTCTGCTTGGGATAACTCTCTTGTTGTCCAGTGTTCTTTTATGTATGCAGGGTGCTGCTGTAGACAGGACCCTTGGCTTACTGTCTCATCCAAAACACCAGCTAATGTGTCAGCCAGAGGCAACTGTGAACTATCTCACAGAGACTGACCGGCACACTGACACTGCAGCACGCACGGGGAATCGAGCAGTGGCAAACAGTACATGGAATGCGGTGCATTGTTGTATGGTGTGTGTGCTGGCTTATGAAGTATCTATGTGTGACTGGTTAAAACACATAAGTTGGAAGCAACAGAGAGCGATAAAGGGGGTGGGGTAGGAACGGTGGCAAGGAGAGGGGGAGGAGGAGGAGGAGGAGGAGGAGGAGGAGGAGAGGAGAAAAGAGAGAGAGAGAGAGAGAGAGAGAGAGAGAGAGAGAGAGACAGAGACAGAGAAAGACAGAGAGAGAGAGAGAGAGAGAGAGAGAATGTTACTGTTTTTAGGATTTCGATCCATGAGTGAGAGAAAGAGAGACAGACAGACAGACAGAGACAGACAGACTAACAGACAGCCAGCCAGCCCTAACCATTTACCGATTCAGAAAGACGCAAAAGAGAGAAAAGGGAGACTGACAGACAGAGGCAGATAGACATTTCATCATGTGCACATCACAATTACTGTTTACAACCATAAAACAGGTACCATATGCTGACTTGATGAACATGACCAAATGCCTATAATTAAACAATCTGGAACATAGGGCGGTACATGCATCTGAACCAAAAGCAAGGAATTTACAATTCATTTGTTTCAACAAAAAAACAAAAAGTATAATGCTGCAATGTTTAGAAACAACTGAAAATCTGAATTCTTACTAAAGGATTCACTCATCCCAGACCTACATCAGGTTTCTTAAATTCTATGTGTCGATGGTTATGCAGCATCGAATGCTTTTCTGTCGGTGTCCATCTGTCTTTATAACCTATTTTTCAATCTATCTCAAAATAGTTTGAAATTTCTAATATCATACCCATCTTCTCCTTTGCTTCCCCATTTGATGGGTGATCATTAGTACCATCTGGTCAATTTTCAGAAATGCGGGGTATAAGGAAGAGCCAGTATCTAGTGCGTACACCATAGAGCAGTGACTGATATTGCTGAATGAAGTGATGATCATCCAAGTATATCTGCAATCAAAGTTGAACTCGTTTACGACTTAATTTCAGACACAAAAATTTCAGACTTAAAAACAAAACAAAACAACAGTGAAAATGCTTGCATTTCTCCATTTCTGCCGCCAGAGGCATGTGACTGCCCTATATTACTGGCTACGCGAGTCAAAGAGCTTAAGGAGGTCGAGTGCAGTTAGCACTACCAGAGGGAACACTACACCACAAGAAGCTCCAGCAATGATGGTCTACACAGCAGGAGGCCACAAATCATGGTCAGGAAAAGGTGTCAAATCAACGAGCATGGAAGCAAGGTTTACTGGATAGAATGGATGACTAAGAATGCACAGCAAACCAGCCGAGGCATCACTGACTCCCGGCTGGGAGGTCGTGGATTCAATTCCCATCAGAGTCATGTGGGATTTTTCTGCCCCGACCGGCTCCTACCCAGAGCTGAGTTTGCTACAGGCTCAGTTGGGAAGACTGGGATCACACAGTCAAGTTTCATCCACTTGATGGATGCGTCTCTGAGAGTGTTGCTCAAATTTCCTGACCAACACTGCAGGTGTCTGTATCTCTTGGGCCTGGTTAACGCTGGGATACATTATGAAAGGAAGCGTAGAGTACAGTCCTGTCATGCAGTGTCAGACCGGAATGGAAATCTGTAGCATCATCTTCATCATCCTCATTCTCATTGATCAGCATTAAAAAATTCTCAAATTCTGTGGCTCTTCATACCCTGCTCTCATGGTGACCTCAGTTTTGATGTTCTCTCTACATCTGCAGCATTGATCTGATTCCATCAGGGTCATCAGTCTAACCAATGAACACCACTGAAGTGACTTGGCAGCAGTGCAGTGTCTCCTCTGGTGGGTTGCCTCTTGATGACTTGACATTGACAGCTCCTTGTGGATTGCTGGTGCCAGGGCTGTGGCGGGACTGACCAGGCGGTGGCTGTGTATGGGATGTCAGAGTGAGCAGCATGGGTGCACTGCCACTACGGTGGCACAGAAAATGGGACAGCAAAAAAAAAAGAAAAAAATGCACAGATCTTCCAGAATATGAAAACGATCCAGATATGATCAGGAAAAGTGGCATGAGACCAGATGTTTTTCTCCATAAAGGTTCATCACTGTGCCATATAAAGAAGAGTGGAGCAAGTTCACATCTACAAGAGTGACAGGTGTGCCTGTCTAGCCAGCAACTGAGGGAACTTGCCACTTTAGGCCAAAGTCCTAACCATAGAGGTTGGACTTGGAGCTAGGGAATTTGTACGTTCATCAGCCCACGATTTCGCAGAACAGCTTGCTATTTCTGGTATAAGAAGAGGACTAGGATGCTGAAGACAATGGCGGAAGAAGAAGACTAGGATGCTGAAGACAATGGTGTGTATATGTTACTGAATCAGTCGAATCAGTTTTGTCATTGTAATCAAGAACTTCTTCAAATAGACGTTCCTCATCTTCCCTATCATCTCCACTGTCGATCGACTCTCCTTTGTTATCGGAACCGCCTTGAATACATTCTTCAATAACTTGTTCTAAAGAAATGACTTGCCGGCGCCTAGCTGGCATTTTGACTAGCAGACAAAAGGCCGGTGCCAGAAACGCGGTCAGTTCAGGTTGGAAAAACCCAGCAAGGGGTTCTTTGTTTCAGCCGTAGATAGCCAACGTGAACTTTGCTTGAACTTAAGAACTAGGGCATGTCAGGCTACCAGGAACCCTCTACTAAGTTCTGGCGGGAGTTATTTCTCTTAGACCGTTAGAGTTTAATACTAGAATTTTTCGAAATAAGAACGCATGGACATGTGCGCGTCGTAGACAACAGAGCTCTCAGTTGGCGCACGGCACCGTGCGAGCCTTAGGCAGTAGAGCTATGAGCAACACACGGAGCAGTGCGAGCCTTAGGCAGTAGAGCTATGAGCAACACACGGAGCCGTGCGAGCCTTAGGCAGTAGAGCTATGAGCAACACACGGCACCGTGCGAGCCTTAGGCAGTAGAGCTATGAGCAACACACGGAGCCGTGCGAGCCTTAGGCAGCAGAGCTATGAGCAACACACGGAGCCGTGCGCGCTATAGGCTAAAAGTTAAGAGTGTAAGGAGTTCAGGGCAGGCACACCTGCCTGAGGGATGGTGTTCTTCTCTGAATACCTGCTGTCAAGCTCTTGGCAGAGTTTCTTTCAACTGAACTCGTCTTGAATGAGGTTCTGTACAACTGAGAAAATGTGGATTTCCTCCAAAAGGAGCCAGAATCCCATGCTACAATGCGTCCACAGCAAAGTCCTGATCTTTCATGGATGAACAAGCAAATCAATGGCACTTAACAGCACAAATAAACACACAAAACAAGATACAAAATAAACCTTAATTAATACATGAAACAAATCAATAAGTGATTGTCAACAAATATGGCTTCTTCAGATGTCAAGGGTATCACACATAAAAACGCACAAAAAGAATGCTTCTCAGATGTTTGTCAGCAGCAACACAGCAATACTGAAAACAAGATATTATTTTCTTAGACACATCCTCTCAAATAGCCATAACGCATTCTTCTAAGAAAAAAAAAAAACCTCACTAAAACCTATAACAAAAAAGTGCAATGTCTGTATAGTCTGTTACAAGATACAGGAGAATGAGGAAGTAGCTTAGAAGGTAATTAACGAAAAACTTTGATGGTTTTCACGCAGAAAACCAGACGATGACATCACTAGGACAGGTCAAGCATTTACATATTCAAGATATTTAAATTCACAAGGTGCAGACTCAAGAGTGTCTCATTCAAAAAGAACATTCCTATGCCTGTGCCCAGCAATACCACAACTTAATCCTAAGCCATTCCTTAAAACAAAACAAACAAAATCCCAATGTTCTGGCAAACTGGGATAAGTGGAGTAACTCTCTGGACCATCCAATCATGTCTTATCATTTCTACCCTGCCGTTTGTTATTTGACTGTCATGTGGGGGGGAAGGGGGGGGGGGGGGAGGACATTAAGTCACAATTGACCTAACTCCTTGCTTTTGGTTCAAAATATACCAGAACCTGCCGAACTATACATACTGTAATTTTTGGGCTACCAGATATTTTGAATTATGGAAAGAACATCTAATTATCTTGAACGAAAAAGAAAAGAAAAAAAAAAAAAAAAAAGGAAAAGAAAAAGCCAGCCAACCAACCAACCAACCAGCCAACCAACCAAAGATTCAGTCGTACACAGGATGCATTTCAACTTTCCTGTATATGAAGCCTACTGCAAAATCCTTAACACCCTTCTCTTGCCTTCTGGATTTAAACGACTTCTTTGCGTAATGTACTAACCATATCAGACTGTATGTATAACTGTTGTGACCATATCAGGCAGTGTGTGTATCTGTCGTGATTTGTCGTGTATTTGGGTCTAATTTCCATGGGCAACAACAGATATACACTGTCTGTAAAGAGGATACACTAGTAAAGCTAACTTCTTTACAGCTGCTTGCAGTCTAAACATGTACGTCTAATAGACTTTTAAAGGCAAATGCATTCATGTTTGAACACAAGAGGCTCAAACAAACAATGTGTCTGGTCCCAAAGATCAATGTAGATGCATGAAGATGAAAAATTAGATCTGCATTAGAAGTTACAGCATTGATTTTAAACAAGGTTTTGCATATGATGACTGCATATGTAAGTATTCATCTAGTAATACACACAGTGTCTTGAATTATACAGAATAGTGTTCATTTTTTTCCAATTGCCTGGCAGCCCAAAAATTATAGTGCTTAAAGATACTAGACAGACAGGTCTATTCCCTACAGCTTAATCTAAATACATATTTGTATATATAAAAAAAAAAACATGAGGAAGAAATAGCTAAGAATTTATCTTTACATAAAAGGAAAGAAAAGAAAATTAAGTCAGGCTCCTAACAAGTCAACAAATATTTCCTCATTGAAGCACAGATAATAACCATATATCACACACTTGGTTTTTATCTGTCATGTTGGAGACTGAACACGTTACTGCCAATAACATGGTTTTCAATTTTCATCAACAAAAACACATGATAATTTGATACCAAGATTAGAAAGCAATCATATACCAGGCAGATCAGTGAAATTCTTTTTGTGCCGTGTGCAGCGATGAATAAGGGGAAGCAAGTCCCACTATGGTACGCAACTGACAGCACAATGTTCAACCTCCTCGACTACTTGACACTGGCTCTCTCTTCAAGGGACACAAATCAGCAACATTGATGAATATATAAAGGAAAAAAAAAATGTATATATATATATATATATATATATATAACCCTTACAAACTCCTGATTAAAAACAAGCAAACAAAAATTTCTGTTCCACTTCTTCACCTCCCTCCCCCCTTATCTTTTCTTTGCTAACAGTGAAACATAAGCTTTGAAGTGTAGTTCTTACTCTGAAAATGAATCTTTAAATAATAGTTTCTTTATCAACAACGACACACATACACACACAAAAGCTTTGAATCTTTCTCATTTCTCTGCTCTTGCAAAATAAACAGCAAATTTTACAAACACACATTGTACTCAGTTTTATCACATAGAAGCAGATGAAGTGACAACTGATTAAAACCAGAACATGAACTAGAAATCTGCCATTTTCAGCAACATAGTTCATTATTATTTAAATGATACTCATGTCATGATTTTCAGGTTGAACACAAATGCAAAGAAGTTAAGTAAAGACACACATGTGCATAGGTGAAACTGAAGACAAATCTATCCAACAAACCTTAAGCAGTCCATCATGGTTTGTAATTTTTTTTTTTTCATAAAAGCTATTTGAGAAGCACTGACTATAAAGACTTACTGTGTGAAGACTACAGTTTTTGCCTCAACGTTCCTCTGAAAAGTTCTTAAATAGTTGTGAGCTGATGTCGAGTGTGACTTGGTATGAAAATGACTGGTGACTGTCCTTTCAACACAACTGAGAAGAGTTTAGCTGACCGGGTACTGCTGAACAGATACATAACAACAGCTCAGAAAGCTGCATAGACTGTACAGGTGCGTCTGCTCTTGCTTCAAACTTCCATGGCAGTGTGTGAGATGGAGATGATGTGGAGGAACTGGTGTCAGTATTACAGACAAGATTCTGAACTGATGGAATGAAGGTAAGTGACCATGACAGTCAATCTTAAAAATAAACGGTACATGAACAGACACTCAAAAAGCAAGCTACATCTGATACTAAATTTTATGCAAACTTTAGGGCGATTCAGTTGTAACACACAACTTTTTCCTGCCCTGAAAAAAGAAGTAACTGAATTTCAAACGTTCAGTTTAAATTTACTTTTGTTTAGTGCTCTTAAAACGTTATTTGGTAACTGCAGGAATGTTAGATTCAAAAGTTCAAAGGTTAACAGGAAATATTCTTGCTCTACATTTGAATCTGCTTTATAAGTTAAACACTGTCATCATAAATCTCTGCCCCAGATATGATCCTAAAACTCCATACATTTCACCTATGCAAATGTCATGTCATATTTCTGAAAATATAAACAACACATAACTCAAAATATACACACATTAATCAATCAATTCAATCAATACAAAGTAAATTTACAAAAGTATAAAACACATTTCAATGTTCCCTAGAATCAGACACAAAACAGCATCAATCAAGAATACTATTATCATACATAACTTATAACTGAAAAGCAACTAATGCAGTCATTCATATGACTGGAAGTAATTAAAAAAACAAATCAAGTGCTGTTTTATATATGATAAATTGAAGAACACATGTGTGTGTACGTGTGTGTGTGTGTGTGTGTGTGTGTGTGTGTGTGTGTGTGTGTGTGTGTGCAAACAGACTTGTAGTTTTAGAGGAAGACTGAAAGCTAAAAAAAAGGTATCTTCTTGCTGCGTGTGGACTGAATCATTTAAAAAAACAAAAACAAACAAAATCGAAATGCATGTCTGAGATAGTTAAGAACACAGTACACACTTTGGTTACCCATTGCTGAACCTTGGTGTGATCAGACCAGTATTTGGTGGCACAATCACCTACATACTGACACCAAGTTATTATTTACTTTGCACAAGAACTCAACATTCTTTCTTAAATTTGGGCAGAATGGACAAAACTGGTTTCTTTTTTGTCATTTGAGAGCTTCAATGCTTCAGTCTCATCAATCTGTATGCTAACATAATCCTTCTGGAATAAAATTGGTATTTTCCCATGGCATGATTTCATAACCTTGTGCTGCTTATAAACTATTCACTATGAGCTCAAGTGCCTTGATATTTTAACACAATGCTAAATGCAAACACGTGTTTGATGTGTTTTAGAATTATTTTTCTGTGCTTCATTTTTATCTCATGACAAGCAATTAATTACTCTTTTTTGTTTCTTTAACCTACACTTGATGTCCACATTTGTCTCATTCACATGCGATTAATCTCACTGACATGTCTCATGACATGTGATTAACATCCTCCTCTTTCTTTTTTCTTTTTGTTTTCATCTTAACTTGACTAATGGCAGTGCTGGCAGGACAGCTCTGATTTTATTTAGCACATTTTCATTTTGTGTCATTTTATTACACAGCTCGCACGATAATCATAAATTTGTACACAAAATTTCATGCTGACATATCAATGGTAAAAAACAACAAAGTTACGGTCAAAAAGAAAAAGAAGAAAATGTGCCTGTTTACAACAAAATTCAGATTTCACTTTTACAAGAAAGATATGGCATACCTTTCTAATTAAAATCTCCATGTTGGTAAGACTGGCCCTCTACCTGCTCCTCATCAGTTGCCTTCCTTTTCATCCTTTTTTCTCTCGACCCCTCCATACAACCCACCACTGCTTGTCTTTTGTATCTTATTTTTAAAAAAATTATATTCATAGTGTCATTTGGTACATAAAACCCATTTACACATGGACTGGAAAAGATCTGCATCTCAAATATGGCAGTTTTAAGCGCTCTATCACTGAAAACTCAAACTGTTGCAGCAATTTTTTACCACTGTCAGTCCATCATTTTTATTTCTAGGACGGTATTTTTGTATGAGACTATTCACATATTCTCTGGCATTTTGTATACATCCATGAAAACATTTTTTCAAGCACAACTGGGAGTGAAAGGTCATTTACAGTATGTTTTACTCTATTCATCACTGCTGTGGAGAGACTATGTGAGTATTCATGAAGTGTGTCTGGGGTAGCTCGAAGTTTTTTTTGTTTTTTTTTTGTATAAACATCATTTCACATCACAAAGATTTCACAGACTTCATCTGTTCATTGGCTAAGATATTGTAACGTGCAGTCTGGTGGAAGAATGTTGCCCACACAGCTTTTCTCATTTTTCCCTGGTTGTTTCTATTGCTACACTTGGTATTTCCAAATCGTGTTTGAAAAAGATCTACATGTTGACCAACATATCATCAGATGCAGGCTGGTGGAAAACTGTTGCCCACACTGCTTTTCTCATTTTTCCGCATTTTTTCTACTGCCACAGCTGGTATTTCCAAATTGTGTTTGAAAAAGATCTACATGTTGGCCAACATATCGTCAGATGTAGTCTGGTGGAAAACTGTTGCCCACACTGCTTTTCTCATTTTTCCCTGGTTGTTTCTATTGCTACAGTTGGTATTTCCAAACTGTGTTTGAAAAAGATCTCCATGTTGGTGTGGCTGTGTTGTGACAGGACCACCCTGTGTGTGGCTGTGCAAGGGCAGTTAAGATGGGAGCAATACCACAGGACAACTAGGAAGATTAACAAAAAAATAAAATAAAATAAAATGAAGACTCCCTCCATGCACAGGCCTGTTTCTTTCTTGAGCATTTTTGGCGTTGTTTCTATCTACCTTCCAGCAAAGGCTTACTCTCTTTGAAGATTCATTCTTTTTGGGATTTCTGACGGTCATGATCCAGCGGTTTCACTGTCATTCAGGCTTTGGCGGTAGATCATGTCTGGCATGTTGATGCATAAATGCAGTCTCTATGCCTTGATGAACTCATGTCGAAGGGAACAAGTTTTCAAAAGGCAACTTGGTCTCTACTGCCAGATATGAAAGAAGTTAGTATTTGAAACTTCCAAACCAACCTGATTTGGTATGTGCACAAAATCAAGGTTTAACATCTCTGATGGAAATCTCTTTCCTATATGACGTTTAATATTTATACTAAAGTGACCCATGAGTGCTTATAATCTGAAGCAATTAGCTATTCTTTCCTCATATAAATTAAACAAAAAAAGGGAAAAAAAAAAGATTTTGCTGCCAGCCATTGAAATGACATTGCTGGCAATAACTGCCAGGTACACTGCAGGCAATCAAATCTCGAAGCAACTCAAGCAGGAAGTGCCAGAGGAAAAGATGAAAGAAGAAACCCAGAACCAGTGGGGAAGCCAAGTCGGAATTCAATGTTGAGTCATAGCTAGTATGTTTATCAAACAAAATGTCTGAGAAAAAAAAAATCCTATTGACTGCACATACAATACCCCTGATTTACGAGTGCAAAATGCCACCGCAAGGATGGAGGGTTACCCTTCTTCAAACTCCTGCAATCAACTTTCCTGAAAGGCCCTCTGAAGGTGGTACTTGTGCAGGCGGCCCCAGAAAATGAACTTTCCTGGCCAACTTGTCTTTTGAGTTGGTACCTACTTTAGATGATGATGATAAGGTTGTTATGCTGCTGATGTTGATGATCATGATGACGAGAGGAGCTGGGTGTGTGTGTGAGTGTGTGTGTGTGTGTGTGTGTGTGTGTGTGTGTGTGTGTGTGTGTGTGTGTGTGTGTGTGTGAGTGTGTGGGCATGTACACACGCGTGTAGGTGTGTGTCCTCGAGCATGTGTGTGTTTCCATGTGCGTGCATCCATGTGCGCATGTGTGGGAATAAAATATTCTTCATGATGAAATTGAATGCAAGTATGTGTACACATTTCTGCACATGCATAATGTGCAAAACCAACTAATCTCAGTTAAAGTTAAAAGCATAAGAACAGGTTTACCAGATGAGCTTTTAGAAGCCATAATGATTCTCTCATCATGTTCATCTCCATTTTGATGGACAGCCAGTGCTCGATATTATGCAAGTCTTAATGGGGTGGAGTGGGGAGGGGAAGAGAGGGGGGATTATATGTCTATTTAAACACTGAAAGTGAAGAAAACTTCACGAGTTATGGTGTTCATTACACATATCCAGTTTTCCACTTCAAACAATACAGAAAAACAGTATCTGGCCTCGGCCACTCATTTTTTCGCCCACAGATGTTTAATATTCATGGTTACTGCAACACCATAGTTCTTGGTAGCCAGACTGCTTTCTAGCATCAATGTCTCCTTTCGTTTGATGGGTTTTGTTGTAAAAAAATCTCTTCTCTCTCTCTCTCTCTCTCTCTCCGTCACACAAACACACTCACTTGTTCACTCACTCTCTAGCACATGTGTGCAAGCATCCGCATGCCCACAATCATGCATGCACTTACACACACACACACACACACACACACACACACACACAACCATACACACACACACACACACACACACACACACACACACACACACACACACAGAGCGAGACAGATCCCATTTCCCAACATGCCTCACTATTCCTCCATTCTGGCTTATCTCCACTGACTGTACACACTATTTCCACTGTATGAATTCAAGTTCAGTTCCAAACTTTACCATCAAAAATGGAGAGATGGGAGAGTCTTAGTGGTTAGACAAGTATTTCTAAAACCTTATCTTGATTGGAAAATTATTTTTTTCTTGCACGTATCTGTCCAAACAAATGCCCAGTTATTCAAAAGTAGAGCAGATGAAGAAGCTCACCTTCAGACGACTTGAGCTGCCACTGTATGTGTGCAGACTGATCCTGTTGCAGTACGAGACTAGAGATAAGATTTAGAAATTCATAAATGACTGAAAGAAACTGATTGGTGGTCTGGAATGGAGCTGAGGGAGCATGACCCCTGATGGGGGTCAGTCGGGTTGGGCCAAACATTTTTTTTTTTTTTTTTTTACTTTGTGTTGAAAATTAAAACTTGCATCAATAAAAATCACATAATTTAAGACGTGCAAATGCATTCTTAATCCTGAAAATACTTCTTGAAAAGTTGTCCTGTATCTGCTTCTCGGAAACTTTTCAGAGAATGATCTGTTAACATTAATTTTAAAAAAGTCTGGAAGGCAGAAATCCTGGCCAGCTGAGGTTGCAAGTGGCTGGATTTTTTTTCTCTTGCTTCCGGTTTAAAAACCACACCCACCTTAAACTAACAAAATTAATCTTCTGAATGATGGTTTGTACAAGACTTATTTTCATATTGATGGAGTAAACAGCCCCTGGTGGTGTGTGTGTGTGTGTGGGGGGGGGGGGGAGGGGGGGGGGTGTTATTTGGAAAGGTTACTTTTCATGCCCCCTTCTTGTACAAACAGTTCTTTCTGTCATATATCAAAGCTTTTCTCAAAATGAGAATACTCTAGGATGACAAAGAAAACTATAATGCCATTAGATTTCAATTTGTCACTTTCAAGATCTGAACAGAAAGCAGTGTTTAAAAACCTGCTCAATCCTGATGCCTAGCCCACTGTAATGTTTTCACTGGTTCTGGAAAAGCTACTTGCTGGAATATGATTGCTCCTCGCATCCTTAACCACTTTCTCATGCTCAGTGGACAGGAACACAAAGATGAAAGGTCTGGCAGGTAAAGTTAGTAGACAAACCTAGTTCAAAATCAAAGTACTTTGCATGTCTGAAAAGGATGGCCATTAGCACAATGGTCAAAGTCCATTGCCGAATGCCATGCTTGTTTGCCCCATGACACTTTAACATCACACAACTGGACAGGGAATGGGAAGTACATGAGAAACAGGCTTTGTGAATGTCTGTCTTAAAAGCACCTTCAGATAAAACTGCATGCAGATCCAAGATGAGATTTGAGTCACAGAAGTAGCCTGTGAAGAGGTGGAAGAAACACATGCCACAGCAAACACCGGCGATGAACATAATAGGGTCTGGAGGCCACCACACTGACCAACAAAGTGGCGTGTGAACTACAGATAGTCACTCTGGAAGTCTGAGTATTACTGAGGCAATGCTGAGGATTGAGTATTACTGAGGCAATGTTAAGGATTGAGCTTAGCTCCCATCTCTCCCAATTTTTTGGACATCCCGATCAACTAGGACACTGGTCTGACTGGGAAGGAATCAGGCAGTTGTTGTGACAAATAAAAAACAAACACACAAATGAACAACAAACAAACCAAGAAACAACAAAAAAATAACAAAGCAGACAGGGCGTGCTTTTTCACTCACCAAGAAAAGGAAATGAACAGAATTTAAACTCACTCAGTGTAAGTGATTGTATATTATCAAGGGAGATCAGCTATACAACTAGAGAGAATGTTGAGGCATAACTAGGAATGGAACTTCAGGCCCTTCTCTGTTGATTTTATTGTTGTTGTTGTCTGAGCATCCTAATGTTCAATGGCGTAATTAATGCCAAATATGAATAAGACATCGGTTCAGACAGCCAAGTATAAAAGAAAAAAGTTAAAACATTTTCAACAGTGTTACTATCACTGTATAATATACCACAAAAGACCCATTTTATTGCTGAAAAGGTCATATCAAGAGAAGCAAGAAAAGGACAACTTAAAAATATCGTCAGTTCTTCTTTACTGCTCCTCTTTCAGAATTTGACTTCATTTTCAGAAACACTACTATTTGTCCCGACATCACATGCAGCGTGAAAAGTCAAAGATATTGTGTGTGTGTGTGTGTGTGTGTGTGCGCGCGCGCACGCACCCATTTGTAAGCAGGACTGTAAAATTCTTCATTCAATATTTTTTTTTCAATCAAATGTACCACCTTTCTCCAGATCAACATGCCTTCACTCTTTATGTTCCTCATAAATAATTAGAACAGAAAATACAGCAACAGAGGCAACTTTTCCTTTTAACTTGCATGTGATCAATACATTCAACAGAAAAAAAAGGCATGAGATGGGCAAGTTGAAACAAATCCAACTTCTTGAATGGGATCATACAATTTCAAGCTGCAGATGAAATGTCATATTTGAGAAGTGATCCCAAAAGGAGTATTTAAAAAGAAAAAAAAAAGAGTAATTACATTTCACTTTACTCACAAGAAATATTTATATATGAGACACACAGGCTCCATATTCGCCGTATCTTGTAAATCTCTGGTCGCACATGCTAAGCCTTCCAACTGTTCCTGATTAAACATCCTTTAATCTAATTTGTTCATGTTCAAGGTAATAAGATTAGTTCTTAAATCATAAATAATTTGCTATCATGTTCTTTCAAGTCTGTTGTTATCGCACCATTTTGAATAGAAATTAAAAAGAACAAAATATTGAACGTCTGAATATTCAAAACGGCTAGCTCAGCAGATGATAGTGGCAGATAGTTCTTGAGGGAAGAGTCTGATTCAGATAAAATGAAGGTTAAACAATCAGTCAGAATTCCTGCAAAGAATGGACACATCTTTAGGAAAGTCCAGACCAACTTCCATATCGCTGAACCAAAGATTGGTGAAAGGAAGTCACGTCAACTTTCTTCGCTTTCTTTCTTCGTTCCAGCGCCCCATCTACTTTTAGGCCAGTCTTCACAGTGAACCAAGTTTTTAACTTAAGGGCCATGCAACCATGGTCAGCTTATATTCCTGAGTGCACCTTCTTTGCCAAAATGTTAGAATTGTTGTAGTCAGTGGAGGGACCCTTTGGTGACTACGGCCTGATTCTTCTTGGCTGTCAATGTCTGTTGCAGCAACAGGTTTGGATAAGTCATATAGCTTACAACTGACCCCATAAAACTGACTTTGGTCTCAGAATAACGTCTAGAATAAATACCCTCTGCTGTAAGTCCTTTTACAACTCTACTTCTGCCTATCTTTGTAACTGTCTTCACCTCTACAACAGATCCACTTCTCTATTTTCCGCGTCAGGTCCATCTCCTCTGATCTTCCTTACTTAAAACATTCAACTGCCAGGTGCCCCTCTTTTAGTCTCCTGTCCACACGCATGGAATGAGCTTCCTATTCCTGTTCATAAGGAACAACACTGGACTCTTTTTAAGCTAGGTTTCAAACCTTTTTCTCGTTGTCTGCGCGCTGAGCTCTTCTTTTTGCAAATGATGAAATGCCATATAAACACTATCATTATGATTACCGTCAAAGATTGTTTTATATGCTGCTTCCATACTGCTTCACCTGCTCGAATCACTATATCAATGGATCCATATGGTCTTACTTCTCTATATTTATCAAAGACTGTTTTATTTGCTGCTTTCATAGCACTGCTTCACCTGCATGTTTCACTATGATTAATATGTCTCATATCTCTGCGTGTCTCATATTTATCTTTTCTATATGTAGCAAAACATACCTACACGTGGTCTATTCTAATTTTGTTTCAATGTTGAAAACATTAATAACATCTTCAGAGCCTTCACTATTTGGTGACTGCTTCTATTAGGGATGGCTGGAAAGATAAACATTAACTGTTTGTCCAAGTTTCATTATGCCATCACTTGTCATTGATACTTTCTTTTTTTTTCAAACCAGGGACACACCTACACAAACAAATGCACGCCCACGTAGAGAGAACTAAACTTGGGTGATTGCATGGACTCACTTTGTTTACACATGCAAGTCAGAAAGAACAGATATGCAATTATCATGCATTCAATAATGCACGGATATTCACTTGTGCAAATTGGACATTTCACCTACATAAAGAAATGAATGAATAAATAAACACACTCTTAAACTTTCATGTATGATAAGCAATTCTTTTCCATAACAAAACTAATATCAACTTCTGCTACATACTCACCTGTTGTCCTGTCAGAGATGAAACACAGCTGATTAATTTTAAACCATATGAGGCCATCCCCCATTTTCCTTGATTGTTCAACATGAAAATCAGAGATGGCCTCTCACACTGCACATAAGCCAGTGACTCTGTAGTGTTCTTAAAGTTTGAAAATACACTTCCTTTCCCTCAAAACAGAAGGAAAAAAAGAAACACACACACACACACACTCTCTTCATTTCTTGACCTGAAAAGTTGATGTGAAAATTTGCAGTCAACACATCCAAGTGAAGAGTTTTCAGTTTTCAGATATCCAAATGTAACCATCCAGCAGAGTTCCAGAGCTTCAAGAAGGCTGAGAGGTGAATACTTTGGTCAGTTGCTTACACGCTGATTATGTGATGCACTTGCCTGACCACAACCACTGGTCAGCTTATCACTCCCTAGACCAGGATTTGCATGTGCAATTTCTGCTATCTGACTACATTCTTCTATTGATCAAATAGCAGATGTTGGCACATGCACAGTTTGGAACGGAGACTAAAGGAGCTGATGGGAAATGACATTTAAAAAAAATGTGCTTGCAAAGCAACAGTCAGAGAAGCTCATGTCTGGCTATTGAAAACATGGTGAATGTTTTGTCTCCAAAATGTCATTCCAGTGAAAGGTGTCATGCTAAGGCACATGTGCATGCTTAATGTCCATGCGAAGTACAATTATGTATTGTAAAACGAAAGGGAAAAGGCATTAAATGCTAAATTTGTACAACTACCGAAACTCTTTAGACAACAGCTGTATTCTATTTATTGCAATCAATTATGTTTATATCTTACCTAATGTTGCTGCTTTAACACTGTCACAGAGATCTAGCTGGGGGGTGGGGGGTGGGGGAGGGTGTTAGCGTTAATTTTAACACTGTAGTTACAGCATTCAAACTGACTCAGTTTCCCTATTTGGCCTTTTGAGTTTGTTTTCTTTTTTTATATATCAGTTTTTTCAAAAAACTTGAAGCTGCTAGTGACTTTATTTTTGAACAATGACATAACTTTTAGCTTTTTTGGTAACATATATAATTCACAAGTCAGAATACTTACATCATATTTGATAGAGTTGAAAATTGTCAACTTTGAAAAAAGAAAGCACTGAGTAGTTCTGTTTCTCCCTCATAAGGCTGTTCATTTATGCAATTTTCACAATCATCAGCTGACCTCTTCGGAACTCTCGTCACTGAATTCCTTTTTTTTTCTTTTTTTATTGTTGTTGGTCTAAACCCTGTTGTAAGTCATGTCCTACCGCTCAAGCACATATGATGTCGCACCACTCTGTTTTGAGCAGACCGCATTTCTTTGGTGCATGAAATGGGGCCTGGGCTGGATATTCTTCAAAGTTGAAAATGCTATCAATCTTTACTGGCTTGCTATTCACGTCACATGTCTCAACTTTTTCGCAACATGCAATCATGTCTCCGCAGGCAATGTTGCTGGTGTAAGTGTATGCAGGTTTTGCTTTCCCTTCAACACATTGCACATACATTTGGAAAATTGTTACTGGTGCTTTGTGACTCATTTGTTCATGTTTGGTGGATTTATCTATTACATAAACTTTTTAAATTTGGTGTAACAAAGCTACCACTAGTGCGCTGACGAAAGAAACTCTGTAAACCAACAAAACTTTATCTGTCTTTGATACCTCTTCATGCTCGCGGAGAGCTAAAGGGACTGCTTGCACACAGCTTTAGAGTACCTTGTTTCTGGCAAAAATCCACATAGTTCAGACACGTGGGTTTAAGAGTTAAAAACCATTAAAGTGCATTCTGAAATCATTCGGAATTCTCTGGAAAATTCTGGTCACAGATACTTTTAGAATGATTGCTGTTATCGTTTTTGCTTGGTGTTCTGACTAAGAGCTTGACCCTAGTGTTCTTGCAACACGTCACCATGTGGCGAGTCACTGGCAGCGAAAACTCTTGTGGCCTGTTATGAAAAAGCGAGAAAATCTTCCACATCTTCGAGTCTTTCTTATGAGAATCCACCTAGCCACTTACCTTTTCTCGCTGGCTGGATTTTTCCTCCTTCTCCCGTCTGCGCTGATCAGCAACAAAATCAGTGAAAAGGGACTCTCTCTCCCTCATCTTTTCAATGCCCTTGAACCTGTCATCTTTACCGTATTTGGCAGCAAAATCACTGAAGGAGGACCTGGGCGAAAAAACACAACAATGCATCAATGATTTCTTTCTTTTTTTTTTTTAATCGTTCAAAATTCTAAAAAAAAGAGAAAGTATTGATCCCAAATTAAACTTGAGACTTGACAACAAAACCTATATCTTATCATCTAGTGGTGGAATAAGGACTGAATATGCAAGAGTTAAATCACGATTAGAGGTCGGATACTGATGGCCATATGTGTTTGTGTGCGCCCAACCAGACGTCGGGCACAAGACAGAAAGAGTTCAAAACAGCCTCATATCAGTTCAGCCGGATCTAGCAGATTTATTTTCAATTACCATGGGCTTTCTAAAGACAGTAACCAGTGGCAAGTCGCCCTAGAACTGCAGCATAACTCTTTGTCTCCACACACCTAGGCCTGTTGGACTCGAGACTTGAAACAGTCATCTACTCTTAACTTTCTGATTGCTTTTGCATTGTCATAGGGGACACGAAATGGGGAAAAAAAAAGTTGGTCATAAAACTTTCACATGCCTGATTGAGCAAATTCAGAATTAACTTTATCTGCCCCAAACAGTGATGCACTGATTGACCAAGTTCAGAATTAACTTCACATGCCCAACGCAGTGATGCATTGATTGACCAACTTCAGAATTAACTTCATTTGCCCAACACAGTGATGCACTGATTGACCAACTTCAGAATTAACTTCATTTGCCCAACGCAGCGATGCACTGTTTGACCAACTTCGGAATTAACTTCATTTGCCCAACACAGTGATGCACTGATTGAAGTTCAGAATTAACTTCACATGCCCAACACAGCGATACATTGATTGATCAACTTCAGAATTAACTTCATTTGCCCAACACAGTGACACACTTTTTTTTTTTTTTGGTCTCATCTTCTGTGCCACCTCAGTGACACTGCACCCACACCACTCATTACAAACCCTGTTCACAGCTACAGCCCGGCCTGTCCTGCAGCGGCCCCGACACCGGCAATCCACAGGGAGCAGCTGATGTCAAGTCGTTGAGAGCAACCCACCTGAGGATACGCTGCACTGCTGCCAGGTCACTTTGGTGGTGTTCAGTGGTGCCTGTTCTGATCCAAAATACGCAGGACACCACTTCCTAAGCCTCCTACTCACGACTGCTTATTCACGGAAATGGCATAAGAGCACTCTCCTTCTGAGGGTGCCACCAAGTCTGTCCAATGACAGCCCCCAAGAATCTGCCGATAACATGAGAGCAGGGCATGAAGAGCCACAGAATTTGAGACTTTTTTTAATGCTGATCGATGAGGATGAGAATGATGAAGATGATACGGATTTCCTTTCCAGTCTGCGACTGCATGACAGGGCTGTGCTCCACGCTTACATTCATAATATATCCCGCTGTCAACCAGGCCCGCTGAGATACAGACACCTGCAGTGCTGGTCAGGAAATTTGAGTGACATTCTCTGAGACAAATCTGTTAAGGGGATGAAACTTGACCGTGTGGTCCCAGTTTTCCCAACTGAGCTCGTAGCACACTAAACTCTGTGTAGGAGCTGGTCAGGGCAGAAAAATACCACAAATAAATGGCTCTGATGTGAATCAAACCCATGGCCTCCCAGTCAGGAGTTTGCGATGCTAACCACTCTGCCACTGTGGCTGGTCAGAGTGATGCACTTGCCACACAGGCAGTCAGTCAACAATTAAGCCTTGGCCGCTCTTTGCTTTCAAGAGTGTAGAATGAAGTGAAAGTGTGAGTTGGTTACAGAAAATCATCACTAATTTCATATCACATATATCTCCAAGAACCATGTGAAATATACAAGTGTAAAAGAAGGGGAGGGGATTTGGTGATGCACACACACACACACACCACTGGCAATCATCTGGTAATTATTTGTTTGCATTTGGAAAAATGCAAGGAAAGAAACAAAAAAGTCACACTCACACAAGCCATCATATTCAAATATGAAGCAAACGTGTACTAGCACATGTGAACACATACACTTTCAGTTTTACTGAAAGCAAAGAGTGCATAATGTGTATGTGTGTGTATGTGAGTGTGTGTGTGTCTGTGTGCGCACACAAACATGCTGTCCTGCATTATCAGTTTTTATGATTAAAGCTGATGCCACCAAAAAAAAAAAAAAAAGAAAAAAAAAAGGTTAACAACATATGAAAATAATATGAGTACAATGGACAAAGAGAGATCAGTCCTGACTCACTTGCCATGCAGCTTAGCTTCTTCCAACAGCTGCCGGTAAGTCTCTTTCCTCTCCTTCAGCTTGCGATGCTTCTCCCGCCGCTCCTCCTCCGCGCGCTCCTTCACATACTGCTCAAATACCTGCTTACGCTCCTTTGAAGTCAGCAGCAGATACCGTGGGTCAAACACTATCTTGTGGAGTTCTTTCTCCCAGGTGGAAAATGCTGATACCTGCAACAAGGTTAAAGGGAAAATTTACCAAGTCTTCACTGAACCTGGATCTGAACAAGTAAACTGACAGCACACACACACACACACACACACACACACACACACACACACACACTTTCATCAAAAACACACCCATAGATATAAATCCACAAGGGGATGAAAAAGCAACATGAGTTCACAGCCTCACAGAATCTGTATGCACACTATGAAGTATCATGATCCCATAAACACAAAACACCACCATCTGGGAGCGAAAATAACTGCTGAACATAAAACAACCCAGTTCAGACATTCACTTTTGAAAAATAAAAGGCCCCACCATCATCTCCACACTTTACCTCCTTCTCGGCGAGCATGTCTCGAAACTGCTTCATGCGGAGCTCCAGCGGGACGACAGCACGTTGCCGGGCTGCCTGCACCTCTGCCTCCATGGCCGCCTCCTTGCTGTTGTCGATCTGCTTCACCGATTCCTTTTTGTCCTCCTTTGTCTCCTCCTCCAGCCTGTGTTATGAACAGGGTGAGTGCAATGAACTTCATCAGAGCAGTAAATGGTGCATCAAATACTGACATCAACTGTAAAGGGAAAACAGATTTTTGGACAAGTCTAGTAGTTACAACTATGATTAAAGTTTTGCTGCTGTGCATTTATGAGATTCCTGCATCTCCAAATACTGATATACATCTTTTATGCCAGAAAAAGGGTTACAGGATAAAACAGTTTGGAGTCTTGATGTACCACTCACTGCTTGTGTGTATGTATGCGTTAAGTAAATCTCTATCAAACTGTAGGCAAAAGAAGGTGCACAAGAAGCAAATGCAAGTGCATGCACCTGAATGCTGGTGCACGTGTGTGCACAAGTCTGAGAGTATAAGTGTTATACATGTAAATTCATGCGTTTGCTCTGATGTGACTGCATAAGCGCTTGCCTGATGAGTAAGAGGGTGCGGGAAGGTATTCTGATCAAGTAAACTTACTGCTACTTCAAACTATCTGCAGCAGCTGTCCTAATTTTACACTATGTTCCCTACCTCTGATCAAGTAAACTTATTTCTACTTCAAACTATCTGCAGCAGCTGTCCTAACTTTACACTATGTTCCCTACCTCCCCCCAACCAACGCACCCAACTCCCCTAAAGAAAAAAAAAGATATCACTGATAACCTGAAATGGAAACTTGTGATTATTTCAAAAGTCAGCCATGCCTGTTTAAACAATCATCAAGCAACAATGAAGAACTTTTTAACTTTTTGTACAGGTAATTATGTAAGAAAAGGTGTTTTTTCTCTTTATTCAATTAGGTAAGTCCTGTCAAAGTTTCAAAATCTCAGCAGATTCCTCAAACTCACAAGTTAGAGAGGAATTCTATATGGTAAGAAATCACACCACCTCTCTGGATAATATCTGGTAAGCTTTCTTGGATACTTTAATCTAGAACATTAACAAACAGGATACTCTTTACAAAGATGAAAATATAGCATCTCTGAACCTTTGCAAATTAAGTGCTACTCATCCTTGGCAAAATAAAAAACAACAAAAAAAATCCTTGACACTTTATACACGTAAGCAGTTAGAGATCACTTCAATTTTTTCTCATACATTTATTGGCTGGATTCCACTGCCATTAAATCAGACAAAACAGGTTATTTTCAGTTTTTCTAATCAAGCAGTTTTGATAACGACATTTCTGAAATGGCTGTAATTTCAGAACAAAAGTACTTAGATCAATACACACGTGCGTGCATGCATTTATGTGTGTGCGTATGTGTGTAATGATTGTCAACTTGTTATATATTTTTATAAATATATTGTGTATCTGCAGATTCAACAAAGACTGGAAATTTACAACAAATTGTAGTCACAGAACTGTCAATTCCGGTCTTTTTTTTTGTTTGTTAAAATAAACTGCCTGATTTAACACAAATTATACAATTTTCCTACTATAAAAGCAAAAACAACAACAACAACAACAACAAAAAAAAGAAAAGAAAAAAAAGACATCTATTCTGACTTTTCCAAATCATTAGATCTTGCTTGCATACTTACGAGTAGAATCAATACCTATTTCAGTTCTTTATATTCAATTACTAACTGTAGTTATCTTTTTATTTGCACACTGTATGCCATACAGTACGAAGCCTATTTCAGTTCTTCGCAATGTCTCTTTCACCCTGATAAGCTGATAGCAGAAATACTTCTTCTGATTGAACACTGCTACAACACTGAAGATATGCACAAAAAAGACTACAGTCACTTGTCATAACAATTCTATATAATGCAAATGTTGTCTTCACTTCCTCATCGGGCATGTCTACTGTAGCTCGCTCACTGTCCATACTCTGCTTTTCTCCACCAATTCAAAGTCTGCAGGAGCTGCATTACAGACAAAAGAAGAAAAGGCGAATTGTCAAGAAAGCACCATTTGTGACAGGAGGAGCAAATCTGAGATGCTGTAAAAATAACGATGCTGTAAAAATAACGTTTGCGAAACTGACTCTGAAGGCACCAAGGTGAATTATAAAGTGACAACTGCTGTTACTATGAAGCCTCGATACAACACAACTTTCGTGAATTTTCAGCCGAAATTCCCTCCTGGGAAGCCAAAGAATGGGAAGTTTTACCTTCCAGGGGGAAAGCAAACTTAAACAATCAGGGACCCGTAATGAACAAAAACTAAGTTCAAAAAATGGGAGAGGCATGTTCCTCCACTAAGGAAAAGGAGAAAACTTAGTTTGTTCAAGCATTATGCAATGTTGTGAACTCATTAAGGGCAATCACTTTGGCTGTCCTATCAAGGGATTGAGGCAAAGTTAGTTCCCTGCCCTCCCAAGTTTGCTTTTTGGGGATCATGATAATAAGGCGTTGTTACAAACCAAGTAAGGATAAGACATTTTTCTTGATAGGTAAGTATGAGAAAAAGGGGTAGACTTACTTTTTCCGCTTTGCCTGAGGTTCATCTGTATCGTCATCCTTTTCCGACTCTAAAACATAAGAAACAGTGAATATATGGAAAAATGAAGAAATAATCACCATCATTGTCCATCATTTTTTCCAAGACCTTAAACTATCTTTCATATGACACTGGCTTCAATCAGCCTTGTAAAACAATAACAGAGGCTGATGGTAACAGAAAACAAACCGAACTTTTTATCTCATTTTTCTGTAATGCAAAAGAAACATGAAAAACTGAACATATGTTCTTCTATGAAATGTTCATTTTAAGCTCTCTCTTCTAAATGTTTTCAATTTTCCAGCAAAGACACAGGTCACAGTGTCAGTTTCAGTTTCATCATGATATCACCGAGTGTGGAAAGTCCATATAAGCTACACCACCTTTGCTAGGCTACGAGACCATGGTGCACAGGATCTACAGCTGATGGATAAATAAGCCAATAAATAAGATGAAAGGACTTAAAACAATGGTCTCATGAATATGAATTAGATGTCTGACTTGAGCAGTGGCCCAATAAATTTCAAACTGGATCTCGCTTTCAACACTATTATTAATACTGTTCAAAAGAAATTATACGAATGAAGACTACCTAAACATTCTTGGCTGATCTTCTATCAACCAAAAATGGGGAGTTTGTGTTATACTCCCTGTTTGGCTAGTATACTTACCATGTCAGACCATAGCATTCAACGGCAGTTAGCCAGCTCTGTCAGGCCGAATTTTTTCCGTGGCCAATGCAGTCATAAGACAGTCACGTGATGTCACCCCACTTCCGGCCCCGGAAGAAGCCAGTGTCAACTTCCTATAAGTCATTCAGCGAGGCCTGGTGTATGGTGACCCCGAGAACCTTGGCGCCAGAGGGGAAGGTAGGGAGGGAATTAGAGTCTGACATGGTAAGTATACTAGCCAAACAGGGAGTATAACACAAACTCCCCATTTTGGCGTCATATACTTTACCATGTCAGACCATAGCAGAATTTAAAGGAATCGGAGGAGGGCGAGCGCCCTAGTGGTTCTTGGGGTTGACCGATATGGCTGCATTGGCCGCCACAAAGGAAATCCCCTTAGACCCATCAGCTCTGGTCATGCGGATATCCCTCAGGTAAAAATTAATGAAGGGATTTTCCGAACGCCAGTAGGCTGCCTCCAGCAGGTGGCGCACGGGGACAGAGTACTGGAACGCTGTGGAAGTGGCCAGTGCTCTGACCTCGTGGGCCCTGGGTGATAGGACAGGGAGATCCTTGTACGCCTGAGCGTAGGTAGATCTCACCGTCTTGGAGAGCCACCTGGAGATAGTTCCCGCCGAGATATCTCTAGTATTGTTGGGGTTGAGGGAGATAAGGAGTCGTCTCTGGGAGGAGCGCCTGGGGCGTGTGCGTTCCCAGTAGTACCTGAGACACCTGGAGGGGCAAAGGTCCATGTCTCCATCTTTTTCTCCCTTTCCCAAGATGTCAGAACTCCGGAAGGAACTTGAGAGAGACTGAGCCGTCCCTGTGGAAGGCGATATCTGTGGGGTCACCGCTGAGGGCGTGAATCTCACTTCGTCTTCTGGCCGAGGCCAGGGCGAGGAGAAAGGTGGTCTTAAAGGAGAGGAGGTCAAAAGGAATAGAAGCAATGGGTTCAAAAGGGGTTTTTCTGAGGGCATCGAGGACCGTAAAAAGGTCCCAGAGGGGAATGCGCCTAGGGGACTGAGCTTCCCGTAGAGCAACTCCTCTAGACACCTCTCTGAGGAGAAAGTCATTGTCAAAAGAAGGGCCCCCCAGTTGACGAATGGTAGTGCAGATAGCTGATCTGTAGCCCCGAATGGAGCCAGCCGACAGCTTAAGGGAAGAGGATAGGTGGGAGAGGAAATTTCCTATTTGGATGTTGGAGGGGCAGTAATGGGGAACAGAGTTATCTGAGCACCAGGTTATCCATCTCTCCCAACGGTAGTTGTAGAGGGATTCGGTGCTGGCTCTGCGAGATGCCGAGGCGAAGTCCCGTAATCCCTGAGAGGCCCCTGCCCCGGCTAGTGTGTCTAGGACGGACTGGGGTCTCTCCGAGTGGGGGGTAGATGCAGATGTTCGCAGTTGGGCTGGCATAGAAGCCACGCGTGTAGGCGAAGCATCTTGGGATTGGAGTGAGGAAGACCTGACCGGGGTTGTCTCAGCATGTCCCAGCGAGGGCTGAGCCGGAGGGGGGGAACGTGGGTGAGGGACTTGGGGTCCGGGAACCAAGACTGGGTCGGCCACCATGGCGTTACGAGGATCAGCCTGGGTCTTTCCAGCCTTGCCTTCCTGATCACCTTGTGTAGGATGGGGAAGGGGGGAAAGGCATACGCCAGTAGGCCCGTCCCGGGGAGGGATAGTGCGTCGACTGCATCCGCCTGGGGATCTGGAACGGGAGAGACGTACAGGGGCAGGTGATGGTTGAAGCTGGTGGCAAACAGGTCGATCATGGGCACAAACCAATGGTTGCGCGACACCAGCGAAGGAGGGCCTCTGTTCTGAGGGAGAGGCCTATGGAGCGGGCCTCTCCCCCTTTGTTGACATAGCAAGCTACCGACGTATTGTCCGTGAGGAGGAGAACAAGTCGGTGCGCGACCTTGTGCTGGAGTTGGAGAAGGGCTAGCCTGACCGCTTCCAGCTCCCACTCCCCGAGGCGTGACTGTCCTCCACGTGGGCCCCCCAGCCCAAGTTGGAGGCGTCTGTATAAAGTTCCAGTGGTTGGGTTGGGTTGGGAGGGAGATGGGGACCCCGGTGGAGAGAGTGGCTGGAGTGAGCCGCTCCTCCGTCGCCGAAATGAACCAGTGTCCGAGGGGAATGACCTGGTCCCAGCGGTCGGAGGTCTGTGACAAACGTCGGCGGAACTCCCTCTGAAGTTGGCGTTTGGGGACCCGCCGCAGGGGAATGAGGGGAGACAGGGACTCCATCATTCCTAGGAGGGAGGACAGGGTTCTGGCCGAGGTGTGGGGTGCCTGTGACAGGCAGGAGATGAGGTCCACTATGCGTGCAGGCCTCTCCGGGGTCTGCCAGACGAACCGTAGGAATCGTCTGTGGGCCGGGTGAATCAGGATCTGAAAAATAGGCGTCCTTCAGGTCTACGGATGTGGCCCAGTCGCGATGATGGATGGAGTCTCGGATCTGGGTGGGGGTCTCCATCTTGAACTTGGTGGGCCTGAGGAACTTGTTGAGGGGCGAAAAATCTAGAATGGGCCTCCATCCTCCCGAGGCTTTTGGGATCACAAAGAGTAGAAGCCGGGGTTTGGGTGAAAAATCTCCGAGATGGCCCCTCTTTTGAGGAGGTCTTGGACTTCCGTGCGAAGAGCTTCTGCTTTGGCGGGGGAGGGTTCGTTGGGGGAGGGAGGGGGAGATAGCATGAGGGGGGGGACGCTCGTGGGCCCAAGGAAGGCGAAACCCTTCCTGTAGCACCGCCACTATCCAGGGGTGAGGCGTATGCGTCTCCACTGGTGGGCATGCCGGGAGAGGCTGCCCGCCAGGGGGGGCGAGGGTCTGGGCTGGTGGGTGGGGGATAGGGCGAGGGGGGGTGCTACCTGATCTAAGTCCCCCTCGGGCTGTCTCCCTAGTCAGCTCCGGGAGCGTGACTGTTGGCCTAACCGAAAATTTTGCTGATGGGGTTTTGGCTTAGGCCTTGGGAGAAGATTAGGTCGCTTGGCGGGCCGTGCGGTGCGGGAAGGCGATTGTCTGGGATAGGGTCTGTGCCTGGGGAAGGAACGAAGTGGGGGTCTAGCAGGGCGTGGCGGTGGCCTGGGCGCAAAGGACACAGCCTGCTTGCGTTCCTCAACTGCTTGTGCTATGACGTCAGCCGAGTAGTCGCCAAAGAGCGACTGGACCTGGCCCGGGATGCATCGCAGGGCTGCCTTAAGCGTCGGGGAGAGAGAGGTCCGCGCCAGCCCGGCCTCTCTCGCGACCAACAAGCAGTTGAAGTGGCTTCTGGCTGCGCTGTCCGCCGCAGCCGAAAGGTGATGCGAAATCCTGTTAACTAGGTGTCGCATGAAAGGATCGCTGAACAAGCGAGGGTCAGGCTCTTGGTGCGCCTCAGAGCCCGGGTCCCCCGGTACTGGGATGGCACCATCGTCCTCCGGCCATAGAGCCTCCGCTCGCTGAAGGGGCATGTCCAAGTAGGTGTGTCCCGCCGTGGTGTGGAGGATGCCCATCCTGGCTACTCGGACCCATTCCTTTAGGTTCTTAAAGGAGATGGCGCCGGAAGTAGGGGGGGGCAGGTGGGGGATCAACCGACGGTCCGACTGGGAAATGCCCATCTCCCTGGTCACGGGATTGTCCGTAAACAAGGAGGCGACTGAGGGGTTCTTGGGTAGATTGGTCTAGATCTCTGGGCCGGGGGAGAGGGAGAGAAATTCGTCAGCGGGTGCGGCCTCCCTCCTAACGAGGTCTGGTCGCCACCGTTCTATCGTGCGGACATCGTACAATGAGGTGGGGGCTAGCTCCTCGTCATCGTCCGCCTCAGGGAGGTACTGGTCCTGAGAGGGTTCATAGCACCCGTCTTCAGGAGGTAAGTCGAGGGGTGCCTGTAGTGTGTCCCCGGTGGCCCTATAATCGGCGGCCGGGACATCGTCCTGCCGATAGGACAGCGCCCGAGGAGGGAGACCAAGGTCGACCCAGGTAAGTGAGGCCGGGTGCCACATTCGACCATGTAGCTGGTCGTGCTGGGTGTTGGCGTTAAGCCACTGGTCTCTCTCGGGGGCATAGAGCCACCGGTCCCCGGGGAGGTAAACGGGCTGTGGCGGCCCTGGGGAAAAACCATGGTAGGTAGGCCGCACTCAAGGTCTGACCAGCGCGTTGGGCGAATGCGTAGGTCAGACATCCGCCGAGTCGTAGCCACGAGACCCTCTTCTTCTTGTAGGCAGAAAGTCCCCGGGGACCCGGGTAACCTGAATCACTGTTGGGGGGGGGCTTGAGAGGCCGTGGCCTGTCGTCCCCGTCCAGGTCCGTGCACTGCACCATACACGTCCTTGGAATGGGCCTGGGAGGGCCATAATGGTATGGAGGAGGATGCGGAAGTCGAGCCCCCAACCCGCGAAAGTGCGGATTGGTCAGGATGCGGTCCCGTGTTCCTCCCCCTGGAGGAATATGTCAGGTTACCCTTGGTCCCGCTGGTAGATCCTCCCCCCGGAGGAGCGGGACCGCGGACGTTGCCCAAATGGGGATCCGAAAGGTCGGTTCCCCAACGTCCAATACCCCTAGGGAAGAAGGTGACGTTCGATCGGGGTAGGTCGACCGTCCTTGTGCATGGGCACGGCCGGGCCCATGGCGCGGCGTGCCCGCACGCCCAGGATTATGGACACCACCGAGGTCGTGCGTCGGGGTGACCATAAGGCTGCTTCCGGAGTCGAAGCGCTCCTCGAGCTCAGGTGTTGGCTGCACCTGTGCCCGGTGGGGCCGAGCGCTATGAGTGCACGTATCAATTTGGGGGGAAAAAGAGATACGTGACTCATCAAGGCGAGTGACGGATGGTGATTCCATCCCAGATCCGTCACCCGTGCTGGTCCGCGGCTCGGCAAGGTGCCCCGGGGGCCGAGATTCGCGTGACTCAGCATGATAGTTAGAAGTCTCCGAGCGAGTCCGTAGGCTAGAGGGCAAGCTGGCCGATGGAGAAGGGGTGGGGGAGGGCGAATTCCGTTGGCTAGTCTTTGCTCGGCCGGGCCCCTTGAGGGGAGCCTTGCCATTAGACTTTCTGGGCAGCACCTTGAGGGGAGCTTTGCCCTTAGACTAGCAGGCAGATCAAATGAAAGGCATTTTGAAATGGTGGCCGCTTGCCTATCAGCCTTGGGACGCCGCGGTCGTGCGTCCGTCGGTTTGGTAGACGAGGAAGATCACGCGTCCCTTCCGCGGAGAAGTCGTCTCTGTCTACCCGAACCGTACGTTCATCAGTGCGAACGGATTGCTCCGAGATGGAATCGACCCGCGGGTTCTCCGGGAAATTGAGCGAACTCCGAGCAGTGGAGTGGCTCGACCCGGCGGTGTCCTTCACCATGTTGGGCACAGGTGGATAGAGCAAACCCGGAACACACGACCGCAAAGAGGAGACAAGGTGGCCGATCGAGAAAATCAATTAATCTCGATCGTCCGTGTGGTGTCGTGGAAAGTGCTCGAGAGATCGACTGAAAACTCGAACTACCCGTACACGCCACCGGTCGTGTGACTGGTATGGCTATTAATAGCAATCTCTACACGTGGAGTATCACTGTGTATAGGTGTGATAGTTCTTGGGCACTAAATCTTAATAAGCAGATCAGTGTCACACACCCTTACTCGAACACGTTCTACCTGTGAAGGGTAAAGAGTACAGGTGTGATAGTTATTGAGCCCTAAACCTTAATATGCGGAACCAGCACAAAATGCGTGCTGAACCCGAGGCTCGGCAATATGGTGGGGGAACACGACCGGCGAGCGGTGCCGACGATCGCGAGTAACAAAGTCGCGAGAGTGCCGGTAAAAGAGACAAATCTTTAATAAATACGCTCCCGAGAGTGCCGGTAAAAGAGACAAATCTTTTAATGAATACGCTCCCACCAAGAGCCTCACACGGCAAAAATACTCAGGGTCTAGTGCAAGCCGGAACCAGCACAAAATGCGTGCTGAACCCGAGGCTCGGCAATATGGTGGGGGAACACGACCGGCGAGCGGTGCCGACGATCGCGAGTAACAAAGTCGCGGGAGTGCCGGTAAAAGAGACAAATCTTTTAATAAATACGCTCCCGAGAGTGCCGGTAAAAGAGACAAATCTTTTGATAAATACGCTCCCACCAAGAGCCTCACATTTGCAAGCCACAACTGAATCAAGTATAGAACAAAACACAGCAAAGTTAACACAAAGGCAAGTATAGGCGAGACAGAGCACAAGACTTATCTTGCTTTGACGGCAGGCCGAAGATGAATGACTTATAGGAAGTTGACACTGGCTTCTTCCGGGGCCGGAAGTGGGGTGACATCACGTGACTGTCTTATGACTGCATTGGCCACGGAAAAAATTCGGCCTGACAGAGCTGGCTAACTGCCGTTGAATGCTATGGTCTGACATGGTAAAGTATATGACGCCAAACATGTATTGTCTGTTTTGAATTTAGGACTTGCTCCACAAATCTTGCAGTCCTTGAATGAAGTCACACTACTCTTTTTCCTACAGCAAGGTGTTCCTCTTTTCCACATCTGACAGAACTCAGCAACAACTTCCAGAAATCAATTAAAATCGGGCTGAGCTGGGATCGGAGACAAATCTGTGTTAAGATAAATCTTTTTTGAACCCTTGGTGGTGAGAACACCACACAATTATGGACTGTGGTGTGTCTCTATCTGATGCCAAGAGCACAGACACAATCAGCCGTGTCTCCCTGATGAGTCTGATCCAGCAGACGAAAGGCCTAGGAGCAGGCAATATAAACGGATCTGCTTTTGAGAGAGATTACGATGGTTCCCTCATGCAGCTAGTGAAGGGTTTTCATATTCATAATATATTTTCTTAATTTTATGTTCCCACTTTCTTCATTTTCAAGCCCCCCCCCCCCCCCCTTTTTTTTTTAAAGTTCAAATTTTTCCCAAGTCATTACTATAATGATGGAAGAATTGTTACCCTGTGCTTGTTTTCCCCCACTACTTAACTGTTCAGCATTAAGATAAATCTAGCACAGCAGAGCAACAGCTCCCTCCTCACATTGACCGTGAATTGTCTGACAGGTCATGCCAAAGAGAATGTCAAGCTGTTAAAAATCTTTCTCAACATTACCCCTTCCATAGTCCAACTAGCAGTGAGTAAAAGAAATGTCTACAGAGTAAAGGCAGTTGGAGATCAAAATGAAAAAAAAGACTGTTGAAATTCCCAACATGCCACCATGACATGATCCTAGCCGACTGAATCTTGAAATGACGGGATTATTACTTTCTGATATGATACATCAAACTTTGCAGTTCACTGTTTGAATCATTAGATCCCACTAAAAATATGTAAAGTTGTACCAGCAAGCTGTATTTTCACTGGCACTGTCCAGACCTGCCAATTTCTAGAGAGACTGAAAGAAAAACTTTTTAACAACTGAGAGGACGAAATCACCACTGAGAGAAGATACAGGGCCTCACGCATATCACAAATGTTTCTTTCGTTCCACTCATGTGTCACTGACAGTCATTTCCAAGCCTTGTCTGTTTTAGAATTATTCAAAGGTCATTTTCACTCTTTTTATGAATGTGTGTGTGAGTGTGTGTGCACATCCATGTGCATTCTAAACTCAAAGCATTCACTTTCCATCTCCTAAGATGTATATGCTCAATTGAATTCATGGTTACCTCCTTCACTTGTTATAAAAGGCTGTTAAGTTGCATTCTTGCACTTCTGCACCCGTCACTGATTGGTTTAAAATGCTGAACAGCCAGTATACAGAGGGTTTCTGGCCAGAAAGGCTTTTCTCTCTTTTTCAGCTTCTTTTGAGAAAAATGAAACCGAAAGTTTCAGTCCCCAGTCAGTTAATTTATCATACCGAGAGTATCAAATTATAGTTCTTATCCTCAGAGTTGAAAGCTTTACTCTTGAGTTATGACCAATACACATTTTCACTCCCCAACCTCACAAGGGCAGCTTCGCTCTGGGTCATTGTAAACAGCACACTTTCAACTCTTTACCTCATGATGACAGCTTTGGTTAGTCACAATGAACACAAATTTTAGGTCCTTAACCTCAAAACTGGCAGTTAATTCTGAATTACTGAGAGAGTAAAATGATGCTACTTTACCCTGGTTGGTACTGCCAGCTTTGTTCTGAGTAAATGCACTCACAGAATTTCATTACCACACCCATCAGATCTAGCTTTGCTCTTAGATATTGCAGAGACCGTTATCACTTAATGCTTGGCACTGTTAGCTCTGCTCCTAGAAAATGTCACTATCAAATTTCAACACCTCATCCTCAATGTTGCCAGCTTTGCTACAAGTCACTGCTAACTTAAAGGTCCTCACCCTCGGAGCTTGCAGCTTTGCTCTGAATCATCTTGTCGACGTCCACTCTCCCCTGAAGCTCTTCTGGTTTCTCCCACAAAGACAGACGCTGACTGGGATTGTAGAAGAACACACGCCCGTCTCCAGTCCATACTACACACCTGTACAGGAGTTTAACATCCAGTCGATTTCAATTTCTTTTCTAAAAAAGAAAAAATGACACCCCAAAATAGGTCTGAATAAAAACATACTTAAAACCTGATATCTCATATTGGTACACAAACTTTTTTTTTTTTTTATTGAACAACTTTTCGTTTTTTACAAGACATACGCAACTTCACACCGAGACATACGCATTTCCTTCATAAGTTGTAAATGGGGTAAGGAAAGAAAAAAAAAACAAAAACCACCATCCTCCCCCCTCCCCCATACATATATCTGTATTCACATACACATGTGATGAACGACAGCACTTTTGAATATTACATTGGTACACTAACTTATTCCTTCCAGTGCTTAAATCAACTGGACACACTTAAAGAACACTCAGAAACAGGCATGTGTACACTTGCACACAAACACACAGGTTTTTTAGGAACCATGAACACACATGTAAAAAAAAAATTCTAAACCATTTGCGCTTCTTAAGAGTTCAACTAAAAAGCAAACACACACACACACAAAAACTGCTTGCCTGCTCATTTACATGTGCAAGTGTGTGTGTGTGTGTGTGTGTGTGTGTGTGTGTGTGTGTGTGTGTGTGTGGGGTGTGTGTGTTTGTCAGTACAACACTATGTTAATCTGACAGTAAATGGTTTCAGTCAGTCAGTCAGTCAGTGTGCGTGCGTGTGTGTGTGTGTGTGTGTGTGTGTGTGTGTGTGTGTGTGTGTGTGTGTGTGTGTGTGTGTCTATGTGTCTGTGTGCGTGATTGAGTATGCACATGTTAATGTGTGTGTGTGTGAGTGTGCATGCATGTGTGCATGCATGTGTCTGTTCAAAAAAGCAGAAATGTATGGCGAAAAAGCACTTACCAAGGTGTTCCGGGGACAGGTGTACTGGAAACAGGTCGGGACTTGTCCACTGGTTTTTTCTCTTCCACCTTTTCTGGTTCAGGCTACAAAACAACCAAAGCGCATGTCGCTCAGTCCCTTATACATTCTGATTAACTGCTGTGGGTAGGCAGAAGGGCAAAGGAAAGGAATTAAGTAGGAGAGGGTCCAAAGGGGACACTGCTGTATCTTAGTCCCTCTACGCTGGTAGTACAGTGTGTGAACACCAAAGCAGGCAATGGTATTCTTGTCCAATGACTATTCAGGATTGCTAATCCTAGTTGCCAACTACAGAGTTAAACTCAAATATTTGCATGGAGACTTATAAATCTGGGGCCAGTTTAAAAAACAGACAAAAATGGTCAATGAACCGCGGTTACACAAGAAAAACATGGTTCTCTGACAAACTGATTTAATACGCCAGTCACCATCGCTGAACCGCAGTTCAATGAGCCACCATCAATGGAAAGAGGGTCCTACCCCCTACTCTCAACCGTGTCACTGTACAACCACAGTAAGTCGGCCCAAACCATGATAAACTGTTTCAGCTGAAGAAGACACACACATCTCAAACGTGACAACAAAAACACCAACATATATACATAATGATTTATCATATTCCATTTTGTGGAACTATAGACACAGATGAAAACACATAAAACTACTCCTAGCAAGGCTTGAAGGTGACATCCTTGCACATGAACACAGACCATGTTGTTTGTTTCCATTCTGAAGATGTAGGGTTTTCTGTGACTGGATGAACCCACTGTTCAGACAAATACAATAATATCAAAAGGTTTTTTTTTCTCATAAAGAAAAAAAAAAAAGATAAAAGATGATGTTTCATATGAAAATGACATCAACCCAAACATTCAACTTGATGTGGACAGCAGTGAGACAACCTTCATTTTGCCTTGCATGGAATTGTGGGAACATATCATCATGAACACTGACAGTCCCCACAACCAGTAAAGTGCGTAGAGCAGTCTACAGCATCACAAATCAGTCTTTTGTGGGGTGGGGAGGGGGGGGGGGGGGGGCGGAGGGGGGATGTGCCAGTGAGTCTCATCAAAAATGATAAAATAGACAGACTGTGATGTCCCGTGACCGCAAAGTTCAATGAGTTGCGGTTATTTGCCTACTGACTACATGCTTATTCGTCAAACAACCTCTGTCACTGGTGGTTGGTCTGACACAGGACGAACAGTTGTTCAACCATCTCTCTAGTAGACAACTCACTTCGTGTAACATAAATGCCATATGAAAATCAGATGAAAATATTTTTATCAATTAAACATCCCTCGAGTCTAAAACATTAACACTGTGGGAGGAATTATTTTAAAGAAATAACCCAACCTACCCTCGACTCGTACACACTCAACTCTCCTCAAAGTAATATTAGTGATACTTGATACCTGTGCTTCAAGTAAAACTAGCACTGACAACAAAATGCACTGTAAAAAAAAAAAAAGTCATTATTTTTTCTTCTTTTTTTTTTCAAGATCCATGCACAGTTTTTATGTACTTGTGTAACTCCACTCACTTTCTCAAATTCTTCCAGTCTGCATCATATGCGCTGACCGCAGGATCGATTATATCTTCCTCATCATATTAGGAATTCAACTAAAATCCAACTGATCACAGCAAAAGTTGTAACCCAAATGGCACAAACTGACAGCAAACTCCTTCACTACTCTTCTTTGCTCCCTTTCAGCACTCTTTCTGAGCAAAAAACCTCCAAATTCTTTGTCACGGCTTCTTTAACTCTTTCATTCCTACTTTTATATGACCCACTACTTCCTCTTGTTCCTAGATTCTTAAAATACGAGCATTCCCTTCATTCCTGGATTTAGAGAAAAGAAAAAGAAGTGTAAAGTGAGAACTGCCACCTGTGCAGTAGCAAACCGGCCAGAATACAGCGGCAACAACTTTCCCACTCTGTAGGGGCCATCTGGCATCCATTCCATTCATAAACACTGCCGCGCGAGCGACCCTGTCATGACGTGTACCGATGACGCGATTCGCGGAAGTTCAAAGCGCTTACGGTGAGAACCGATTTTCCGGGCTGCAGGAAGGAAAGGAGGAATTTTGTGCTGCCCGGTTTTCCGGGCTGCAGGAAGGAAGGGTAGGATTTCTGCAAACCGGAAAACCGGGTTGTAGGGATGAAAGAGTTAATCAGTCAAGATTTCTGCCCAAATGCAGGGGACAAAGACTTTTTGTTTGTTTGTTTGTTTGTTTTTTCACAAAAATTGATCTTTGAGAAAAAAACACAGCTTGTAAACTGAAGAGGAAGGCATGTAGAAATGATTATGCATGCATCTACCATGAAAGGTACGTCAATTTTTCATACATGTCAAAGGCAGTTACTGTGTGAGTGCTGTCAGCTTGTGAGAGCTCCTGCCTATGGCATGGCAGTATAGAAACAATCATCAGCCAGAGGCAGGAGGAGAATTACAGTCTAGAATACCAACCCCTGCAGTGGAATTATTTTTTTTAGAAGTGATCTTCTGTCTTTGTTCTGGAAACGCTAAAATTTTCACTGATAGTTTATAACATAAATCTGTTGTTATCTTTTCTGGAAACACTAAAATTTTCACTGATAGTTTATGACATAAATTTGTTGTTATCTGACAATCTGGTAGTGAAAATAGTATACACTGTCCAGAGTGGACTCTAGCTATCCATTCTGCGGTGTCTCTTTGCCTACATGGCTTTCATGTTTGGGGAGGTAGGAGAGGGGAGGAGGGGGCATTGAATTGTCTTTCATTCATTTATGTTTTTTCCTTAATCTTTGAGTGAAACACAAAGAGGATAGTCTGGCACTCTCACCACAGCCTAATTCTTTTATGCCTGGGATGTCAAAGGATCAGCTGCCAAGTCATAACCACTTATTATTAGTTTCTTTTTTCCCGGATGTTTTTGATGGTCTGGCTTGCTTTGTGACACAACTTCTTTTTTTTTTTCAAGAGTGAGTTGGACAGCCTTGGAAAAAGCTATGTGTGGTGGCTGAGCTATACTGATTTAAACCTGACAGCTGAAACCTACCCTGCATGCTCCCATGCACTCAAAAATAAAAACACCAACCTCATCTGAGGAACTGGTTTCTGCAGACTGGGCAGCCTCTGTGGCCACTGATTCTGAAGCAGCAGCAGCAGCAGGACTGGTCGCAGAAACCGAGTTATTAACAGTTGCAGTGACTGTAGTGGCTGCTTCTTGTTTCTTTTGAGCAGCTTCCAGTGCCTGGGTTTGAAGCTGGCTGATTTTGGCTGGAACACAATGGAAAAAAAAATAAAAGGTTGGCCATATAAATCCAACACAGATCAAAGAACATATACATTCAGATATAGGCTACAGTGTACTGAAGAATAAAATAGATCACGTAAAACCACTTACATAAAAACCATGGAGATGAGAGCACAGAAGCGAGCAGCACACAGATCTGTATGATTTAGTTATGCAGACACAGGCAATATTAAGGGCCAATAAAGCATAAACCATTCAACCATGACTGCTCCTTCCCTTTCTTCTGGCCTTCCAGCTACAAACACACTTTGTTGCTTATGGACACTTCAAATTTGCTGCAATTTTACTTCACTTTTTCTCCTTCCAGATGCTTCATAGACAATTATTGATTCGTAACACATCTGTGCTTTTAAATGTGACAAATACTGATTTGCTATTCTATCAGACGGTAACTTTGCATTTTATACTTTATTCAAGGCATGTTCTACATAAGTCATGTGATCTTCAATACCAGCATACACAGCTTGCTGGAAATGCATATGGGCCTGCCTTGCAAACCAATATGCTTGTGAATATATCATGTGACAGATTAACAGAAACAGAAACGGGTTATACTGGTATTATAAATCAAAATAATGTATTTACTGCATTATATTTGTACTCTATCTAATAAATCAAAATAATGTATCTGCAGTGTTATATTTGTACTCTGTCTAAAACGTTATTTTTTTTTTTTTTGGCTTGATTACACTTGCACTATCTGCATTTTCAGCAAGTTATTAAAAAGATACACATGTATCTATATCCACAATGGCAATAATAAAAATAACACAACTACAACTACTACCACGACTATCATTGTAGGAGCAGCAGCAGCAGTATCAATTGTGTTGTTAGTAGTAGCAGTAGGGTGGGGTTCCACCCCCCCCTCCCTTTGTGTGTGTGTGTGTGTGTGTGTGTGTGTGTGTGTGTGTGGTGGGGAGAGAGAGAGAGAGAGAGAGAAAGAGAAAGAGAGAATGCATGTATTTCATGTGTTGTGGTGTGTGTGTGTGTGTGTGTGTGTGTGTGTGTGTTTGTGTGTTTGTGTGTTTGTGTGTGTGTGACAGAGAAAGAGAGAGCGAGACAGAGACAGAGACAAAAAAAGACAGACAGAGAGAAAGAGGGGGAACATGGAGGGAGAGAGATACACACACTGACAGACACAGACAGAAACAGAGACTGAGCCGACAGACAGAGAAAGAGACAAAGTCAAGAAAGAGAGAGAAAGAGATGCAGATAGCAGAAATTATCATGCAACAAATTGATCCTTCTCTTTCAGCTGTAACACCTGGAGCATTTTCATTTTCTTGTGTGTATACTGTATGGGAAAACGTCCAAGAGATTTTTTAAAAAGTTTGAAACAAATTGATGGTAACATGTCTAAGTGTTGTTTCTGATATCAAAGTCTACTATGCGAATGTTCTGGAGGAGAAGGAGGGAATGCCCTCAAAAATAGTCAGTGTATGCTGTACTACAAATCTGAGAAGTCTGATAAAAGGCACAGATGCAACATAGCTACATGCTGTGTATCCACAGAAACTGAAAAAGTCTCACAACTGTGGCACCAATTTGACCCCAGTGTATCATCAGTCAGTGTGCGATATGTGCAGTGAACTGTGTTGGAGAAAAAAAAAAAAAAACTGCGGAAAACATCAACTGGGGCCTGAACACACTACTCACAGAGGTGAGAAAAAGACATGAACAAAATCTAGTTGAATGGATCTGGAGACACTGAACAAAATTTTAACAAACAGCAGGTCACAGAACATTGACACAAAATGTAATCAAGTTTCTATAAAAGCAAAACAACGTCCTACTCTTTGTGCAATGCTGGGCTTCACAAACAGTTCGCAGGAACACTTGGTGTACAGACTGCCAGCAGACACAAAAAAGGAGGAACAGATCAAAGTACAGTGTGCAGAATTAGAAAGCCAGGTGCAGAGTCCAGAGGTCTGGAACTGATGGGACTATGAAACTGATTCTAACGCCTTCTGCTGACATCGAGGATATTCTACCCTTTGTCATCAGACTGCTTGATTCATATGACTGTCAAGATCAAGTAACATGGCATCACAAAAACATTCCAGAGAATGAAATCTGGATCCTGTTTGGTGAATAATTATGGTGGCTGATCATTTTCGAATGAAGCTTCACACTACAAACTTATGACAAACACAAACATAATTATTATTGCAATATGTAAGGACACCCCCGAAAACCTGACAAGACTGTTCACAGACTTGTAGAGAACAAGACCTTCAGACATGGATCGGGGAGGTAAACAAACTTGCCTTTTTGTGTTTGAAGATTTTGAGTTCCTGACCAAAATGTATGGAACCACATCTGCACAGGGGATCCACCCACATCTCTACTGAACAACAACAAAGACACAGCTATATCTGCCCCTGAGAACAGTGAAGGAGACCAAAGCAATAGTACTGTACATCAGATGAAGAGGGGACCATCAGAAGTAAAGTCATCCCACTCTGAAACCTGCTTTTATACGAGTAATTTAGGTGGGGAAAAAAGCAATAAACAAGGAATTACTCATGCCATAATACCAAAACTTAAAAGGATTTGAATTTACTTTTACCTCAAAACTTCAAATGAAGCAACAATGGGGCATTTTCAGTTTCAAGTGATGTTTCTGCACCTGAACTCAACTGTAGTATGATGTAATTTGCAGACAACTGACCTGGTAAATAAGAACATGCATGAAAAAAAAACAACAAAAAACATGCTGCTTGGTAAACTTTCGAAACGTCAAACACTACAAAAACCATTTTTCACAACTCTCTCACCTTCCCAGTCAATAAGAACCTGAGGTTTGTGCCAAGTAGAATCCATGGTCCTGGAATTGTAGTAATAGCTTCGTCCCTCAGCATTCTTATGTTCCGACCATTCAACCACCTCTGGTGGCTTGGGGGGCAACTGTTAACCACCAGCAGACAATAATGATCAACTGACTTAAACATTCTGTACAATCATGAACAACTGACGTAAATGTTCTGTTGTGGAAAGAAAATAAATGTCTTGCAAAGCATGTATCAAAACCTTCTCAAAGCAGGAAAACACTGTGCCGCTTCATACTGACACAGAGTTAAGTATACCTCCATCAATATTCCAATCTTCATTAGCATATTCCCTGCTTCTTTCAGTACAGAAAGCTATTCCATAAAATGTTCAATAAACAAACAATTGCTAGCACTGGTACCCACTATCAACAACCAACAATGTGGCAAACTACCGCTGGCAACATTAACTGATGAGCATAAAGACTGCAGACTGCTATGAAACTCAGATCGAGGATAACTTTCATACATCTTCCTTTGGTTGAGGGTATTTTTTGTCTTTAAAAACCTCTTTGATCCAGTATGAAGTATGAATTGTTTGTGAAAATATCTGATTTTCCATGATTTCCAAGATATTTATATAATAATACATATACTCTGAATTCAAAGCATTCTGCTTCTAGCACATTCCTACCTACAGTTGGGGATAAAAAGCAAATCTTTACAAAAATATTAATCTCAAAAAACGATTTGTATTTTTCATTTAAACAAATTACACGTTTTCACAAAATGCCTCTCATTACACGATGTTGTTTTTCTTTTTCATATTAATCACATCAATAATTTTTTTTCTCTCTTTATGTATTTATAATTCCCCAACTGGCAACTTACCCATAGGGAATCAATACTCTAATAAACAGAATAAACAGACTTCTGTCTGCACTAAATCAAAATTGACCTTTTTCTGGCCGCATGGAAAACTAGGCTTTCCTTTCACAACCCCCAAGGTTGAAAATAGACTACCAATATGGCCTGAGCCAAGCATCCTATCCTCCTGTCTGGCAACTCATGGTCTGCCATACATATCAGGAACAGACCCGTCCTACACATCAGTGAGCTTCTCTCACTAATCAAGTGCCTCAGCGTCCAATCAACGACAAGAAAAGGTTAGGGATTCAAACAGTGTTCACCTATGGTCTGGTCTTCGTGTCAAAAGTTCAAACTGACTAGTCTTCGTGTCAAAAGTTCAAACCGACAACTGCACGTATCAACTGTCATGACACAGTGAAGGGCCCACCACTTTCGCCAGCTGTTGAACAAACATCCAGAACTGATGAGTAAGCAATCTAGAATTCACAACAACCAGTTATGGCACCACATGATGGCCCTCTATCCATAGAAGAAACCGCAAGAGCCATCAACAGCTCCAGACAGGAAAGGCACAAGACCAAAGCAGAATCATTCTCAAGACTGACTGGTCAAGGTTTTCAAGCAAGATGGCGAGCCTCTTGCTGCCAGGCTGATTCCACTCTTCTGACAACCCTGCACTGTTCCTTATGGGCTAAAACCATTCACCCTTAAAAAACATCACTTGAAATGGGCTAAAACCATTCACCCTTGAAAAACATCACTTGAAATGGGCTAAAACATCACTTGAAATGGGCTAAAACCATTCACCCTTAAAAAAAAAAAAAACTAACTAAACAAAACAAGAGAGACTAGCCATCTTATGACAGGGGAATATCACATTAGGGTATTTTGGGGCCCATCTTGAACTAAATCACCTGGATTACATTGTTCAGAGAGCATACAGACGCAGGTTCAGATGTATTTTAAAGGACATTAATAAAAAAAAATTTTAAAGATAGGTTGTTAGTTTCGCAAGACAACATAGGCAAACAGATTATAGGACAAAACACTTTAAAAAAACGAAAAACATTATCAAAAAAAAAAAAAAAAAAAACATAACTGAGGAATTAATATTCACAATCACACAGATTAAAAAAAAAATTTTGTGTTCAAAATCTTCACCTTGATTTGGTTGAAATGACAAAAACTTTTGCACTCTGTTAGCCGAGACATACTGGGGTCCATCCTCTCCAAGTTTGAGTTTTGATACTCCACAGAAGGTATTGAGCATCAGCCGCTCCTTGCATGATAGTATGGGTGTCATTCAGGTCCAATTCCTGTTTTTTCTGGTGTTACCCTGGGACAAGCCCCGAAACCCACCCTGTTCACCTGCCTGTCTGCCGTGGTGCCGCTTGCTCTCCTTGGCCAGACAGACGCTACAGAGAACTGATGTCCTCTTCTTCATGCAACAGCACAAGGCTGGAAACTAAAGTGCCTATGAGCTTTATGAGACACTTCCTCTCTGCAGACTGTGCCTTGCTGGCAAAATGCCAGTAAAACCTACGAAACCTTACTGTCTGTGATAGAGTGGATATGCGGTCAGGATGGAGGACGATGTGTTATGGATGCTCTTCTTCTTTCAGCTGTCAATAGTTGGAGCTGTTTCAGGAATTGCATGCCTGTGTTTAGCCATCTCAAAAAAATAGGAGAAAAGACTGGAGCCTGTTTCAGGAATTGCATGCCTTTGTTTAGCCATCTCTAAAAATTAGGAGAAAAGACTGGAGCCTGTTTCAGGAATTGCATGCCTGGTCTAGCCATCTCTAAAAATTAGAAGAAAAGACTGGAGCCTGTTTCAGGAATTGCATACCTGTGTTTAGCCATCTCTAAAAATTAGGAGAAAAGACTGGAGCCAGTTTCAGGAATCACATGCCTGGTCTAGCCATCTCTGAGTATAAGATTAAGGGCTACAAAAACATATTTGGCATACTGACATTTACATCACCTGACTTACATGATGATGGATGACGACGTGTGTGTGTATGTGCATACATATGTGTACAGGGTGTATGCATGCAAGCATGGGTGCATGTGTGCGTACGTGTGTGCGTCTGTATGCTTGTGTGTGGTGCACGTATTCACGCGTGCACACGTGTGTGTGTGTGTGTGCATATGAGTGTGAGAGCATGTGTGTATGTACATGCGTGCATGCCTGTGTGTTTGTGTGAATACTACAATGTTGTTGCTGCTGCCATTTTTAAACAGATCTCAGAAATTTTAAAGACCTGTGTGGATGGTGGTTTCTGCAGAGTAGCTGATGATGAATCTGATGTTGCGCTGGACTCAGAAGTCGGGACAGATGAAGCTGCCGTCGTCGTTGCTGCTGCTGCTGTGGATGCAGTCTGACCAGCTATTTGCTGCTGCTGCTGCTGCTGCTGTTGTTGTTGTTGCTGCTGCTGCTGTGGCTGCTGCTGTTGTTGTTGTTGTCCCATTTGTGGGCTAAATGTCTGTGACAGAAGCCCTTGACCCAAACCTGGCGGTGTTAACCCCGGAGGAGCTAAGCCGGGTGGAGCCAAGCCCTGCTGAGGCATGCCCTGTTGGGCCATCACTTGTTGGGCCATTCCCTGCTGGGCCATCCTCTGCGGTGCCATTCCTTGTTGGGCCATTCCTTGATGGGGCAATCCTTGCTGTTGAGGATGACCCTGTTGTGGCATGCTTTGCTGGGACATACCTTGTGGGACACCCTGTGCGATTCCTTGGGATGTTCCTGGAAAAAAAAATGTTGTCACAATTCATGAGCATCAGGAGTCCCAGAACTGGTAAACTGAAATCAGGGAAAAGAAGTTGGCTGAAATGATGTTTGGAAATGTTTTATTTTTTCCATCTTTTTATAATTCTCTAAATGAACCTCATTTTCAAGACAAAGTCTGTCTTTGTTGCATTTGCACATTCTGTCAATACTGTTACGCACACGACAGAGGGAAGAAGTAAATTCAAGTGTTACTGATACAATGAGTAAGTACAGACCTGCTTACCCCTAAAATTTCTTACAGTAATAACAACAACACAAATTTAAGAATAATCTGAAGTGAAAATTAGTAATATTGACATTCAACAGACTCCAAACATTCAGTGACCAGTGCCATCTATCTCCCCCTCCCCTTCTACCCTCTCTCTTTTTTCGTTTTTGTTTTTAGTTTCTAAAAATGTCTTAATACTTAAATTATAGACCATTTAGTTTTATTTCAAACACAAACCTACTAAAATTCATTGGAATCGCATGCCACATGCATGTGTGTTGTGAGTGCATTGTAATGTTTGGTTTACATAGAGTTTGGAGATAGCCAGTGTTATGACTGTGATTGTGCACATGTCAAGTGTGTGTGTCACTGAAAAAGAGAGAAACATTAATAGTTTGTGTGTGGGGAGGTGGGTGGGGTGGGGTGAGGGAAGAGTGTAGGTGGAGACGGCATATAAGATTCCAGGAGATAAAAAAAAATAACTCTCACAAGAGACAAAAGAACTATGATTTTGAAAGGCTGGAGCTGGGATACTGAAAACTTGCAGCATGCTGGGGACTTAAATCAGCACTGGCTGGCTAGATCATTCATACTCTTCTCTCTCTTTTTTCTCCTTGGAGAGTTCCAGTCTACATAGTATAATCAAATCAAACTTATGATTGTGGGTGCTTTTTCTTGCTTGTTTTAAGATTACTGATGCTATCAGTAGCCCAAACTTTTTTCCCTCACGTATCAACACGTAATCCTCTTGCAGGCTTACACTGCACAGGCCAGTACACAAAGAGTCATTCATCACAATCTTGGCTGACCACAAAGCCCTGTATGCATGTGTGATGATTTAAACTGTTCAATAGAAAATCCTGGAACTGTTTTTTATGCTTGCTCCACTACCAGATTCTCTACATTCTTTACTGTTAATCATCATGTTTCATAAAAGTGAAAGAGCCCATATGACGATTCTACTGTCAAGAATAAAATGGTACCTGCTTGCGAGAACAGACTTTTCACAATGAAATCTGACATCACTTAGATTTACCCAAATAGTGTTCAAGATGCTCAAAATCCTTAGTTTGACTGCTTATGGAATAGTGGTGTAATTAGGCATGGAAATGTCTTTAAAATTAAGCAAAATTCGTCAGGGTAAACAAGTCTTTCTGTGTGTCCTGCTGTTCTGTGTGTGTGTGTGTGTGTGTGTGTGTGTGTGTGTGTGTGTGTGTGTGTGTGTGTGTGTGTGTGCGCGCGCGCGCACACATGCGTGTGTGCATGCACGCACATATGTGTGTCTGCAGATGTCCATGTGCACCTAGGCATACATACATTCAGACCTCTTTATTTCATTACAGTCATCAGAGACTACAGGCTTTGAATCTGTGTAATCGGAGGCAACAGTCAAAATTACTAAGGCAAAACTGACTATTACTGTAACCAAAATTTGCACAGCAGACTGTCATCATGTGATATGATCAATGCTTGCGCGAGTGTGTTTATGCTTCCGCACACATTACTTTGTGTGCATGTGCATGTGTGTGTGGTGTGTGTGTGTGTGTGTGTGTGTGTGTGTGTGCATGCGTGCGTGTGTGTATGTGTGTACTGTGCCTTGTGTGTTGTCCAAGTGCACGTAACTTCTCTTTTCTGATGGTGAAAGAGACTTGAAGTACTGAAAGAAAATGCAAAAATAGTCCTGTTTTGTTGATATGAATTTCATTTCCACTTTTTGACTTTTTCCCCAGGTAAACCATTACAATACCGTATCTACTTCCCTGGATATTTTTAGGGAAATCCTTCAAGTAGTCCAAATAGGAAATTTTTATTCTAAAATTACGTTTAATCTAACATACTTACCGTGGCTCACTAATGCAATAAGCGGCAGCAATTTGCTATCCCTGCCTCGTATACAATAAAGTCCGTACGGACAACAAAACCCCTGAAAGGGCCTCGTCTCTTGCGCATGCTCAGATCAATCCTCTTTTCGAGGTATATTAAACCTTGACTGAGAACTCCTAATGGAACCAGGAAGGCGGGGAGGTAGGGAGGGTCTCTGCGTGAGCCACGGTAAGTATGTTAGATTAAACGTAATTTTAGAATAAAAATTTCCTTTTAATTACACATACTATACCGTGGCTCACTAATGCAGAGTCGCACTACCTGGAAGGAGGGCTCACCTGGTTACCGTCTGGAGGAGCGAGAAGAGCCGGAGCGTGTGGAAGAGCCAGAGCGTGTGGCGGAGATGGAGTGTTGAGCCACCACAGCTGATGCGATGCCCCTAGACCCATCATCGCGCAGACGAGAAACGTCGCGCAGATAGAAATGGATGAAGGTGCCAGGAGAACGCCAATATGCAGCATCTAACACACTCTGAATGCTGGCATTATGAGCTACTGCCAGCGAAGACGCCCATGCCCTAATCTCATGAGGTCTTGGTGAGAAAACAGCCAAATCCCCTTCAGGTCTCGCGTACGCAGCTTTAATCACTTCTCTCAGCCATCGAGAGATTGAAGAGCGTCTGATGTCCTCCTTATAACCTTCGTTGTAAGAGAGAAACAGGTGGCGCTGCTTGGAGCGAGAAGATTTCGTGCGTTTCCTATACTCCCGCAGAGCGCGCACCGGACAGAGAGTGCGGTCTTCATCGTCCGGGGCGAGAATAGAAGTGAGAGGAAGAATGGAGATAGTCGGGGATGGAGAACCTGGCAACTGGTTCTTCGCTAAAAATTCAGGGAGGAGGCGAAGAGACATCGAGCCATCCGGTTCGGAGGCGACGTCCCCGGGCAGGCCACTAAGGGCGTGGACTTCACTGCAGCGCCTCCCTGAGGCCAGGGAAATGAGAAAGGCTGTTTTGAAGGAAAGAAACTTCAGAGAACACTCCCGGATGGGCTCGTAAGGGGGGAGCCTGAGGGAGGAGAGAACTAAGAAAAGATCCCATGCCGGGGTGCGGCGGGGGCATCGGGCCTCCTGTAGGGCTGCTCCTCTGACCAGATCCCGCAGAAGAGGGTCGTCCACGAAGGAGGGGCCCCCTAACTGGCGGATAGTGGTGCAAATAGCCGCCCTGTGAACTTTAACAGAGGAGGCAGAAAGTTTTTTCTCAGATGAAAGAAAAGCTAGATAGTTCGCCAACTGATATTGAGAGGGAGAATGAGGGGATACTGCGTGGTTGGAGCACCAAGAGAGCCAGCCATTCCAGTGGACACTGTAGACGCTTTGGGTGCCTGGCCTGTGGGCGTGTTCCACAAGTCCGATTACCGCTGGGGAGGCGCCTTGTGAAGACAGCGCGTCCCGCACAGTAGCCAGGCGTGAAGATGCAGCACGTCTGGGTTGCCGTGTGGAATGCCTGACCGTGGCTGAAGCAGGGACTTTGCTTTTAAGGCGAGCGGTATCGGAGGCACGTGAGACAGGTGTAACAGTTCTGGAAACCACGCTTGGGCCGGCCAGCGTGGAGCCACCAGAATCAGCATGGCTGCGTCCTCCCTTGCTTTGCGGAGAACCTTTCCCAGAATGGGGAATGGGGGAAAGGCATAGCCCATCAGTCCGGACCAAGGGATGGATAGGGCGTCCACAGCCCACGCTGCCGGATCCGGGACTGGAGAGACATACAGCTGGAGACGGTGGTTGAACCGGGTGGCGAACAGATCTACCTGTGGTTTGAACCACACAGTCCAGAGAGGTTCCAGGACTGAGTGGACGAGAGTCCACTCTGAGGGAAGAACCATGTGCGACCTGCTGAGAGAGTCCGCAAGAATGTTGATTTTCCCGGGAACGTGCTTGGCCGAGATCCGGATGGAATGTGCCTCGCACCAAAGTAGAAGCTGTTCCGCTCTCAAGGACAGGGAGTGAGAACGCGCCCCCCCTTGTTTGTTGATGTAACATGCCACAGTCGTGTTGTCGGTGTTGAGGAGAACGTGTTTTCCCTTCAGGAAGGGAAGAAACTCCTTGAGGGCTTGGAACACGGCTTCCAGCTCCAGCCGATTGATGTGCAAGGACCCCATCTCCGGGGACCATTGTCCGGCCGCCGTCAGGGAGCTGACATGGGCACCCCACCCGGACTGGGACGCGTCCGTGAACAGGTCTTCCTGTGGAGGAGGGGGCGTGATGGGGACTCCCTGAGTCAGCCAGGACTGGGAGTGCCATTGGGTCACCGATGATTGGAACCACTGGCCGAGGGGAACCGGAAGGTCCCACGACTGCAACGCCTGAGACCAACGCTTGCGAAAGAGGCGTTGGAACCGGCGTTTGTGCAGTCGTCCGAGGGGCACTAAGGGGGCCAAGGACTCCATCAGACCCAGAAGGGAGGCCAGCTTTCTGGCCGGAGCCTGATCCAAGGAGAGGAGAAGGGCCAAGAGATGCTGGAGGCGAACAAGACGTTGGGGGGTTGGAGAGACCAACCAGTTGGTGGTGTTGAAGGACATGCCCAGGAACTGAAACTGCTGCGCCGGGATGAGATCGGATTTCTCCTCGTTGCGAACAAATCCCAGCTGCTGACAGAGGTTTAGAACCTGGAGAGTTTGCTGGGAGCACAGAGTGCTGGAGGAGGCAAGGAGAAGCCAATCGTCGAGATAGGCCTTCAGACGAATTCCTTTCTCCCGAAGGTGCATGCAAATTTCCCGGACCACCTTCGTGAAAACCCAAGGGGCCGGGGCTAGCCCAAAGGGAAGAGCCCTGAACTGAAAAACGCGGCTTCCCCATACGAAGCGGAGGAACTTCCTGTCCCTTGGGTGGATCAAGAGATGGAAGTATGCATCTTTCAGGTCGATGGATACCGCCCAGTCGCCGGGGTGTATGGCATCGCGGACTGACATGGGGGTTTCCATCCGAAAACGGAGGACGAGAAGAAACCTGTTCAATGGCGAGAGGTCTAGGACAGGTCTCCATCCTCCAGAAGCTTTGGGGACCACAAAAATGCGGCCATAAAAGCCCGGAGAGGAATGGAAGAGGACTTCCTCTGTGGCTCCCTTGGCTAACAGCGAAAGGACCTCCTGATCCAAGGCCTGAGAGGCCGCTGGATCCCGAGGAGGAGCGAAAGGAGGAGGGAAAGGAGTGAGCGGAGCCTTTACTGCACCCCAAGGAAGACGAAACCCCGACCTGATCACCCGCAGAGCCCAAGGGCTTGCGGGAAGCCGCTCCCAGGCACTGAGGTGCCTGGACAGACTGCCCACAGGACCGCCCTGGGGTGAAGTACCCAGGTCGGGGGTAAGTCATTGGGGGTGGGGCGACTGAGACGTGGAAGCTTTCGGACCCGCCGGCCGTGCCTGAGGCCGACCCCTGCTGGGTTGCTTGCCTCGGACCCCCCGGGGACCAAATGACCTTCGTCCCTTGGGCTGAGAGGGACCCGGTGATGAGAAAGGCGCTGGCGCCTTGCGTTTTGAACCCGGGCGGGGGGGAGGGGGGCCAGAGTGAAAGGCGAGGTCACGCCTAATCTCGGCCTGGCTCTTAATGGTCGCCTGAACATGATTTCCGAAAAGAGACCCCGACTTGACTGGCAGGGCTCTGAGAGAGGCGCGGGCAGAGGCGGAGCGGGCCACAGAAGAAGCCAATAGGACGGCATCTCTTCTCGCTAGGACCGAGTTCAGATGGAGCCTAGCGAAGGCCCCGGCCGAATACTTCAGTCCATCAGCCATGGCCTGAATACAGGCCACCACTGCCGAAGAGTCTGCGGACTGGCGTAAAGCGAAGGACTCTGAATCAGGGTCCTTCAGGGCAGACACTAGTCCCCCTAGGAAGGAATCCATAACCGAGATGGATTCCAAACCCCTCCTTGCCGACTCTTCCCACTCGGCAAGGCAGCGCTCTGAAAGGGACACCTGCCGAGCGTGTGACTTAGACCTCTCCTGGACCAGGAGGAGGTCCTCCTGGGAGAGGGGGAGAGTGGCTTCTGGGATAGCGTCATTTGCCAAGAAGGCCTTCTTGGCAAATGGAAGCCTCTCTGGTTTGAGATACTTCCCGCACGCCAGTGCGCCCGGAAAGTCAGGGACAGAACCAGGCGTGATGTCCTGCGCCTCCGTGCCCCTGACCTTTAGTTGGGCCCTCCTCATGCAGTCAGCTACCATGACCGACTCCTTTAGGAGAGAGGAGGGCATAGCCGCCAGTCCAAATATAAAAATTTCAACATCTGCCGTCTGTTAATAACTTATTACTGAAAAATACTCTTCCCATACTTATTTAATAATATGTGAATGTTCAACCAGTGCATTAGGAAACAGGATTACTGAAATGGTTACACAAGTTACAGCATTCACTATTATGAAGTCTTCCCATCACCATCTGGGCCTGTTAACAGAGGTATCATCACACCTTACATTCTGTTCACTACACAACACTGCTGTTGGTGCAGCACTGCAAACAGCACACACTCAAGCATTACCCTGATGTGGGGATCCATTCTGCTGTTCCCGTGAGCCTCCTTGTTGACTGGTCACTTGTGCTGCTGAAGAAAGAGACAGCTATCAAAAAAGATAAACCAACTACAGGAGCACTGTGATAAAATAATTATTCCATACAATAATTCTCTTTCCAGGACATTCATTTCGTATTTCAATTCACGTCACAAAATAATGTACATTCAACATGAACCAAGGAAAAAAGATCACATTTTAAAAATATCTAGGCACAGGTGAACACACCCAACAAAATCTCATAAAACTAGAGACTGCAAAAAACACAATCTCCCCAATCCAGCTACAAATTTTTCAGAACTTTTCATGATCCTGATTTGTGGTTTAACCTGGAAAACTTGCACCCCTGAAACTGACTGATTTTTCTGAATCAAGTTTAATATCTATCTGACCCCATATCATTTGGGAAACGTACCGGTGCGTAAACTATCCTGGGCACTGGCGAACACACTGACATGTAAACCTCACTTTCATTCTGGAAAAGGATGTATGTCTGGTGCATGGGTGTCGTTATTCAAATGAGAAGCACAAACTGTGTATTCATCATTCAGTTTAGCCGATGTCAATGGAACTAGTGATTATACAGCAACATTCCCACACAAGATCATCTCACATTTCAAGAGAAAAGTCATTTGGCTGGATACAACCTGCGAAAATAACAGATTAGCGACTGCAAATGGCCCACAATACAGTTCTGTCTAGCAGCGACATTAACAGTACTGGCAGAATAAGCAGATCTATTCAGAAATACAACTAACCACAAAGTTAAAGGCATGTCTAACAATTAATTTTCTGATTGCAAACATGACAGAGATCGACACTGAGAAAGAAGATGTGGTAAGGTTTGAAAATCGGTCAGTTGCTGACTGAAAGTTCACAATGGAGCCACATCAGTTCAAGTGTGAAATCATAGTTTGACAACATTTTATTTAAAAACATTGAAAATGGTAAGATCATTTTATCTGAATGGATACTTAAGACTGTAGTTTAATAATTGCCTGAGTTACTTTGGCCAATAAACAGAGATGACTTGGTACAGTTTTGAATTGTGGACCGAGATCAGAGGTGCCCAATACAGATGAACATCGGTGATACATTTCAACAGAATCAGGACGCACCCTGAGCTACTGCAGTCTGTGCAGCACTGGATGCTCCTGTGGTTGACTGGGTGGTCCCTGCTGACTGCTGGGCCTGAGCAGCCATGGCCTCCACCTCTTCTTGTGTGATGATCTTCACATTCTCAGGTTTAGTCCACACTGCTTCACGTGTGCGAGCATGATAGTAGTACACCTAGAGATCAACAACTATATGAACCAAACCATGAAGACTTACTCCAAACATGGCAGGAGAGACAGACAGACAGAAGAGAGAGAGAGAGAGAGAGAGAGAGAGAGAGAGAGAACAGAGAGAGAACAGAGAGAGAGAGAGAGAACAGAGAGATAGAGACAGACAGACAGACAGACACAGACAGAGAGAGGAATAAAACACACACACAAGACTTTAAAAATAAAAGTAGGTGATACCCATAAAAAGTAAGTTATGAAAATGTTTCTGGATGCCCCAAGGCCAAACACACATCACCTTAAAAACACATTTCAATTAAATCTACTTGGTAACCATCAATGCCTGGAGACAGTTAATGAACATTTAGTGTAAATCATTAACAGGAATGCAGCACATCCTTTAGTTTGAATATGCTGACTAATCAGCCAACAAGGATTATTTTTAAGCAAAACTCAGAACTGAGGATATGAGACTTATTGTTCACTGATGGGGAAAAAAATTACTATCTGGGCCATTGTGTGTTCTTTTCTCTCTATACACTGATGATGGATTCAAAATGACTGCAGTGCTCTCAGAGTCTGGTGCATGCCTGCTACGCTACCAATTCAAAGCCAAACAAAATGTTGTTTAGAACCGTTTTGTACCCTGTGACAGCACAATACATGGGATACAAATGCAACTTACTAGTAACCTGAGTTAGACCGTCTTGACCCCCCTCATAAACTAGACTCTACTGTTTGATCAGGAGCAATGAGAAAAAAAAAAGGTGTGTAAAGATATTGCCTAACTTTCAGTATTCATTCAAAAGGTTAAACGCATTGAGAAAAAAAAGGTATGTAAAGATGTCTACCTTTCTGTATGCATTCAAAAGGTTAAACAGATTGATCTTTTAACTTTTAGCCGCCAGCGCACACTGCTCAAGTGTGTTGCTCATAGTTCTGCTGCATACGACGTGTGCAATGACAAATCAACTGATTCGACTGATTCAGCAACACACACACAGGTGCTTGACTCACAAAATCTCCCTAGCCCAAATTCTGCGAAATTCTGTAAAAATGGATAATAACTGATAGCGAAAAGCACCATAGCCATAAGTGTATTCGGTGAGTGCTTTTTTGTATTAATTTGTCTGCATGCCATTACTTAACACTGATCGTCAAACTCTGCTCTTGTTTTTATTTCTGTGTTTTGGTTACCTCATTTAACCGTGCATTGTCTTAACGCAGCATCTCTTAGAGCTTTGAAAGTACATTCATCTAAAAGTCCTTGATTTCTTCTTTTCAAACATACAAAGCATGATGTTAACATGGACCAAACATAACACGTAAAATAAATTCCAAAAATTCCAAAATCACTACACAGGCAGGGGTTTCAGCATGAGCGACTGTGTGCGGGAAGTGGGAAAATTCACGCAGTATGCATACGCAGGGATAGTGTTAAAAATCTTTACTTAGACTTGTGACCCAAGTGATCAAGTTCTTTTTACAGGATGACGATTCCTAAAAGCATACATGGTCACATTCCAAACGAACATACCCTACCTTGCCCTCTGCGCTTTTAGTCTCCACCCACAGTTCCTGGCTGGAGCTGGTGTTGTTGGATGGCATCTGCTGTGGCGGCTGCTGTGGCTGCGGCTGCTGTTGGGGTTGTTGCTGGGCTTGCCCCATCATGCTCATGGCCTGTGAGGGTGGAGCCATTCCACCTCCACTGGAACTCGGGGATGGGAACCCGGGTGGGGGCATGCTGAAGTTGGGTGGGGGGAATCCAGGAGGAGGCATCATGGGTGGCCGCTGTGAATGTAAATTCTACTTTCATTTAATTTCAGAACAATAAACTCCGCTATTCTTGGGATTTTGCAACCTCTTTCACTGCATTTACAAATTACTACAGATCACCTGACGAGACTAGTTTAACTGAAATTGAACCCTTGCTTTTAAAAACATGATAAGAATACAACAAATCTTGGCTACAACAACTTTCTTTGGAAGCTCGCACTTGTATCACTGAGAAGTCATGCGTATCAGGTTCCATATAGAATCTGACTTTAGGAGCATGGTCATGAACAGCCAGGAACATGTTGCAAAAGTGCTTGATGATCTGAAAAATTTACAATTAGTTATGCTCCTCGTTTCATCTATATGTGAAAATCATCTTCTCTTCTTTGTGTATCTGCATATGTACTAGCTATTTTGTCTTCTCAACTTCAACTCTTACTTCAAGCAGCATGTATATAATCTCTGTAAAAGAGCCTGTTTTGAAATTAAATCAGCTTGATTTAACATTTTCTCCCCAGTTCATTGGCATCATCTAGACTTGGTTACTGCAGCAGTTTCTTCGCCACTTCAACCAAATTTTTTATACGTTCTTGAAAAGTTACAGATGTTCCAAAAATGCACTACCAGGTTAGTCTGCAAGTCATCCAAATGAGAGCACACCACATCTCTCTGCCTGTCTCTTCACTGGCTCCCTATTCAGTGCAGAATTTATCATACACTGGCATCAATCTGTTTCTCTATCTGTCACTGGCACAGGTCCAAAATACTTTCAGATATCCTAACCATCTATATCCCACCCCATCAGCTGTGCTCTTCTCCTGAAACTCATTTCTTTTGTATCTCTACTGACAAAACCAGATCTTTCTGTCAGGGTGTGTTCATCTTTCAGGGATCAATTGTCTGGAACAAACTCCCTGTGAGTTTAAGGCATTCTTTCTCCTCCATCTTGTTCAAACAGTCAACAAAATATGACTTAAACTTTTATGTGATGTGTCCTGTACACTGCCTTTCATGAAATGTAATCCTGGTCGTGGTGTGTGTGTGTGTGTGTGTGTGTGTGTGTGTGTGTGCGTGTGTGTGTGTGTGTGTGTGTGTGTGTGTGTGTGTTGTGTTTGTGCGTGCATGTGTGCGTGCGTGCGTGCGTGCGCACATGTGCGTGCATGCATGCGTGTGTATTGTGTGTATGTGTTTGTGTTTTCGTATATATACATACACATATTTCTGTTTATGTATGCAAGCATAAAAGTCTGATTGAAAGATGACTGCTTTCAGTTGGATATGTTGGGGGAGGGGTTAGAGTAGGGGTTGTGATGTTGAGTGGTGATTACTGAAGTGGGTGGATAAAGTCATGCTGCATTATGTGGTTAAGACAAAAGTAATGTGTTTGTAAAGCATATACAGCTATTTACTAGACATTAGGTGTGTTATTAAGTGCACATTGTCATCATTTTCTTTTTTTTTCCTTAATGAACAGTACAACTGAAGACTCAAATTTTGCTCTCTGGGGAAAGCCTCCAGGTCTCTTCTCTACATTGTGCTTGTTTATACTAATCATAACAATAAAGATCATTTCATGGACAAGCTTGCCACAGTTTTAACATTCCTGATGTCAGCCCCCAAAATGGAAAACACTAAAAATATTTCTAATCATCTGCTTATATAAACAAAGTGGAAAGGCTTCCAAATGTCCCCGTCCACAAAGAGACAGGCCTTTCCTCTGTCAATCAAAACCAATTTGGAGAAAAACTCAATAAAAAAAACTGTGTTCATTCATCATTTTCAACAATTTTACTGTATAAAAACTGTTTTCTGTTTTACTATGGACTACATTCAGAGATCCTTCCAATGAAGCGCAAACGCACCTACTGATGGATAATCTGATGCAAAGTTATCATTTAACAAAAGCTGTCTGAAAATAACTAATAAAGTGTGAGCTTAGAATGTCATATCAAACATAAATTCACGGCTCACATCCAGTACTCTGCATAACCAAACATGGAGAGTGAATTACATGCAGGAAACGAAAACACATATTACATATGGCTTGTTCTCAGAAACGTGTGGTGCAAGGGTCACTCACTTAAATGCTTGCGATCTTTTATCAACTCAGTGAAGAACTGTCAGCTTTGTCATTTTGGAGGGTTGTTTGTATCTAATTAATAAAAGATAAAGAATTTGCCTAATTTTTGCCCCTTTTTTCTGTAAATCAAGTATCAGTACAAAATAGCAGACAAAAAACACAGTAGATTTGCGACATGAAGAAGCTCACAGAACAGATTGTTCTGTTGACTCTTCAAAACATTTATTTTAAACAAAACGAAATGAAACAGCTGCATGGATTTCTGTGCATTTGTGCTGAACAAGGTATCAGCTACATCACAATGTTAATAAAATATCGACATATGAGATATGTTACGGCTGCAATGATTGGTTCCCATTTTTTTGTTGTTGCTTCAATCCTGACTGCTCCATGCACAAACTAATCAACATCCTTTGGAATATCTTCATACACATTATCAAGGTTGGAAGCACATAATAACATTGGCAAGGGTTTCATTCAAATTATGTGTTCACATACAGTTCCTGTCATTTATAAAATCACAACTTCCAGTCACTACATTTGCTGTGGAGACAAAAACATGGACACCGTTATAAACTATTGTGAACAGAATCATCACTCCCAATTTTGTCTTCCACTCATTTTGCTGACATCACAACAATGACAGTTTCCTTGGACAAGAATGGTGCACCCATCTTTTTAGCTTTTCTTCAATCATTTCATTGTATGTAATTTCTCTAGAAAGAGTGATCTACACCATGCGAACTTATACGACCTTAAATATATTATATAGAAATACATCAAATTTTGTGAATTTCTGATGTTTCTCAAACTTCAGTTCTACAGATCCGCTTGTCAACATGTCACAACATATCACAAGTTTTGAGAACATCTCATTTGTCTTTCCTTCTGAGAGTCTTGTGGCAAAGGAGAAACAAAGAAAGTCTACACTCAAGAACATTCAAGTCTATAAAAGTCTAAGAGAGTCAACAACTAGAAGAGTTTCCTTACCATGCCTGGAGGAGGGGGCATACCAGGAGGTGGCATCCCAGGTGGCGGCATGGCGTTTGGTCCATTCATCGGCATGCCACTAGGTCCATTCATTGGCATATTATTTGGCCCATTCATGGGCCCATGCTGGTGTTTGGGCTGGGGCCACCTGGACCAGGTCCTCCTGGACCACTAGGTCCTGCAGGACCAGCAGGCCCTCCAGGACCACTAGGTCCCCCTGGACCTGGCCCCCCTGGTCCACCAGGTCCAGAACCCATTCCTTGAGGGGGAGGGCCAAAGTTTGGGTCAAATGGTGGCCTGCCAAACATTGGGGGTCCCCTGGGGCCGCGCATTGGAGGTCCATGGGGTCCAGGAGGTCCATGGGGCCCAGGAGGTCCACGCATACCAGGGGGTGGTGGGCCCCTCATTCCCATGGGCCCAGGAGGTCCTCGGAAACGTCCAGGAGGTCCAGGACTTCGGAATGGTGGACCTCTACACAGAGAAACATCATTAAAACTAGTGAAAACAATAATCCTCTCACAAGTTCTCCGTTGTTTTGTCTTAAACTGCAAATAAAACTGAATGTCTACACATGAATATTATCTATAATAGCATCTGATTTTTACTAAAGGGACTTTATTACCAATGGTGTGCTAAAAGAGTATTTAATATTACATTATATCCCATGATTAAAGAACAAAAGTATTTAGATGTCACTAGTATCAGGCACAGCTATACATCTCTTCACCAGGTAAATGACAAAAGATAATTTAAAAAGAAAAAAAATTGATTTTAAACATTCTCAGTGAATTTTCTCATGGAACTGCATAGACATAATTTGCAAACAGCAGAAACAGATTATCTAGTATGAACCCTGAAGACTAAGCTTTTACATAAAAAGCATGTGTTGTGATGCAAGACAGTATCTATGATGGTGCATACAAATTGATACTGTAGTATTTGAGTGGGTAATCAAATTTGACAGCATCTTCATCCATGCATGAATGCATGTCGATTGGGTAAAGGGCAAGGAAAGGGGAGGGAGGAGGTGTCTTTTAGGCTGTGCAGTGTAATACTGTGTCCTTACAGTACTTAATAACATACACTGAGGGTTAAAAGTATATTTTCACACAGACCAGCAACATGCAGCAATGTCTGTTCTATTTTGACGCCCAATGGACAGT
>CM065718.1:50402063-50404563 GCA_033310375.1 Conus canariensis | reverse complement strand
TATCACATGCACATATATTGATACGAAAGTACGAATATAAGTGTATGTGAGTAATTCTTTTTATTTTAATTCAAACTTTCATTTAAATAAATGTTTCACATACACACAGAGTTTGTGTGGCGTCTGTCTGACGGTGAGTATGCATGCATGAGTGCGCATGCATGTGCACTACATTTATAATCATAGGCCTTTGTCCGCATAGCGTTTATCAGATCGTCTCTGTCACCACACACACTCACACATGCATGCACGCACGCACGCACAACGCACACATGCGCGCCGCGCGCACACACACACACACATACAATCTGCATGTAAAAGACAATGGCACTTACACATGCGCTTACTCCCTTTCATGCTCACACCCATCACAAAGAAAATGACACAACCTGACACACTCAGTCACCTGCATGCTCATCAACAAGCTATTTACTGCTATATACACACAGTGTTCACACATGCACGCGCACGCACACACACACCCACACACACATGCACTCGCTCACATACATCCATACACACGCACACAGTCACACACACACACATGAACAAACCAAGCAACTAACCGACCAACCAACCAGCCAACCGAACACACACACATACAAGTTATAAAGGAAATAGAATGGAACAACAAACATTGACTGATCACACACAGTATGTGCGCACAAGGGTGAAGGGATGTGGGGGAGTGGCAGAAACACACACAGGCACACAAATTTACACTCTCTCTCTCTGTGAGGGAAGTCATAGCACGGGAAGATTAACCATTGAAACTCAGCATGAGTCTTGCGAAAGGCAGTTTAGGCCTGACTTCTTTTAACTGATGGAAACTAAATGAAAACACCGACCTGCGAAGATCCCTTTCTTCCATTAAGAAAGGGTGAACACCGTAGTCGCACCTTCTCGCCACGTTAATGTGGGTGTTTCCTCAGGGGACATGGGGCAGGTTGTTTTCACTAACGCGGCACGGGAGCGGAATACTGGCGCTATATCAAAACTAGATCCCGGCCTCTCCAATCAAGGAAAGCCGCAGGCTAGACCAGTCCAGATGGAGGAGTAAGGCCCCCACCAAAATGGAAGGAACTGAGTGAAGGCCCACCGGCGTGTGGATACGCCCTGACACTGCTCCAAGCCTTACCCCAGCCATGGGTTAAATGGCAAAAGCATCCAGCCTGCCGAAGACGGAGTGTGTCAGCTACGGCGCAGGTCCTGGGGATAAATTAGGACACACACGCATCAACGATTATGGTCATGCGTCAGACTACCTTATTGTCATGGCGTCGTCCCTATCAGCGACAACCGGGGAGGGACGGAGCCGGGCCCTTAGCCTCAAAGGGGCCCACCCAAGCGACCGGTGCCTCTGTTAACCTGACGGTCAGGGGAAGGCAGAGTAGAGCGACTGACCAGACTACCCAGCCTCCTACCACCCTTACAGTGGCTCAGTGGAATGCAGAAGGACTAGGGAACAAGAAGCCAGAACTGCAAAAGTTTCTCAGCAAAAACAACATCGATGTCATCTGCATCCAAGAAACACACTTGAAAGATCATCGACGTTTCTTCGTAAGAGGCTATGAGACATTTCGCCAAGACCGCGAAGACAGACACAAGGGAGGAATCATTACCCTTGTCAGAAACTCCATCCCTGCAGTAGAGACAAACAGATCAAGAAGACAAGAACTAGAACACCTGACTGTCAAGCTCTTGCTGCCCAGTGGAGACCTACGGATCACCAACTGCTACAGCCCATCAACCTCATCTCTTACGCTACACAACGTGAAGCTAGAAGCTTGCAGACATCTGGTGGTTGGAGACTTCAACAGCCACTCGCAAAGCTGGGGATATGAGGAAATGGATGCCCGTGGTGAGGAAGTGGAAGATTGGATGATGGAAAATAATCTAGTACTCATCAACCAGGCGGACGACAAACCAACGTACTTCTCCAGAGCCTGGAAAACCACCTCCACACCAGACCTGGCAGTAGCTACTGAGGACATTCACAAGCTCACGTCCAGAGAAGTCAGCACCCAGCTTGGAGGGAGCGACCACCTGCCAGTCATTCTCAACATCTCCAGCTTAGGATGTACTGAGCGCAACATGCAACCAAGTTGGAACTTCAAATGAGCCAACTGGACCCTCTTTGCAGAAAAGGCTGACCACCACACCAAAAACATTTGCTGTGCAAATGACCTGAACAAGAACGTCCAGAATTTCACTGATGCAATTCTTCAGGCAGCAAAGCAGGCAATCCCAAGGGGCAAAAGAAGACATTACCTGCCATACTGGAGTGACACACTGGAACAGCTTCACACTGAAATGGACAATGCCAGAGAAGCTATGGAGCAAACCCCCACTCCAGAGAACCTAGTGAGGCACAACAACGCCAAAGAAGCTTTCAACCAACAGAAGAAAGCTGAACTCCAAAAGAGCTGGAACGAGAAGACCAGCAGCCTCAACATGGAGAAGGACACCAGCAAGCTGTGGAATCTGACAAAAGCCCTGA
>CM065718.1:50387063-50394563 GCA_033310375.1 Conus canariensis | reverse complement strand
TCATCAATGCTGTAGATGCACAAATGGGTGTCATGGAACTGAATCGGTCGGACTTACATCTACCCGAAGTTCAAAGGAATCGTATCCGCATGACTACGATATATGACAAATCTAAACTTTTGCACTTGACGACAAAACAAAACAAACAAAACCAAAAAAAAAAACCAAAACAAAAAAAACCGAAAAAGCAGACTTTCAGTTTTACCTTGGAGGTCCTCTCGGTCCCATGAAACCACCCCTTCCTCTCATTGCTCCTGGTGGCCCAAATCGATTATATCCTCCACGACCCATTCCATCGTGTTGGAAGTTGCCCATTTCGTTCTGTGGGGGCATATTTTCGCTTCCTGGCACATCGTTTTGCTGTTGCGAGCCCATGTCACCCATGTGCATCTGCATGTTCACGTTGTCATTGTTCTGCATACACATCCCCATGTTCTCGTTCAAATCGTTTCCTCTCATACCGCTCATCACACTCTGCTGCATAACAATCCCTGTACGATCCTGTGGTTTATGCTGCATTGCACCGGGTCTTTTACGCATGTCGACATCTTCTGATGTGTCCATTTCATCTATCATCATATCGTTCATCGAAACGTCGCCCATTTCGTCCTCCATATTGCTTATAAATATGCAAATTTACCTCGTTGTGGATTTTCAAGGGAAACAAGTAGGGCCTAAGCCAAGACGGGCAAGGCATGCGTTTAGGAGGAAATGGGTCGGTGGAGGTGAGAACTCTTTAAATGAAAAACAAATAGAAAAGAATAAGGAAAAGCACAGGAAAAAAGAAGAAAACCGTGCAGCTAATATAATCTAAAACTGAAATTAATGAAGTGATCTGACATTATCAAAATACTCAAACATTCTTTCTGCAACGGACGTCGTCTGCTTTAAAAACTAAGAGAATGTGTAGACCGGAAACAAGGGCTGACCATGCACGTGACAATGTATAGAGACATTCACGTTTCTTCAGTCAACCAGTGACAGTTTAGCCAGTCAGTTTAAGTGTCCAGAGTCTATTTGACTGTCATCATTTAGTGATAATCACAAGGACTGCTGATCGTTGAAACAATGATCGACATAGACAGTGACGCCGCTTTGATAAGCGTTGACAACGACGATGCAGCAGACGGAGGTGATATCCCTCACAGGCAAAACATGGCAAGTTCGAACTATCGAGTTGTCAGTTACCAAGATTATCGTGATCATCGATCAGCTCATGGTCCCCGATCTCAAGCGACTTCAGGAGGCCACCTTGGAGCCGAGACTAACGAAAATTCGCCTTTGCTGGGACTAAGACATGAACATGAGTCGCCCCTGTGGAATGCCTTTCCTGAAGACCCTCGATTTGAGGAGCTGATCCGACAATCAGAAGAAGCCATTTTACAGAACGTGTACCCGATCAGAATTTACCAGGGGTCAAGTGGAAGCTACTTTGTGAAAAACACTGGTGGCGTAAGTACTTGTTTCCATGACTATGCATACAAACTAAAAGTCTTCCATGACTGACTGTAAGAGGGAAGCACAGTGGTTCACTCAGATCCCAACGTTGATTCATGACTGACAAAAAAAGAAGAAAAAAAGTAGCAAAGGCATTCCCCTACAATAGTCGCACACACGCACACACACACTCACACACACACACACACACACACACACACACACACACACACACACACACACACACACACAGGTAGCGCATGCACATGTGCCCGCACACACACATGCACACACACAAACACACACACACACACACACACACCACACACACACACACACACTATACACACACACACACACACACACTAACACACACACACACACTAACACACACACACACACACACATGCACACAGTGACATACGCACACACATGTATGATGTATTCATGTGATATCTATGTGTGACAATCTTTTTCTTAACCTGATCAAAAAGTAAACACCACTGTCATACGTATACAAACATTCAGCAGAAAAGTGATAAAAAAATGTGTCAATCAGTCTTTGAGAAGAAACTTATGATCTTTTTAAGCGATTAGATTTTTTAATACTATTTACTTTTTCATGAAGGTACAAAAGAGGGGAAAGTGATGACTTACAAGATATACTAAAACTGTTAAGGATGTGTTCTGCATCAAGTCAAGAAATATTAAGCAAGCCAGTCAGGCTTGGCAAACAAAGAGGGAACAAACTAGGGTTAATATGATTGACTAGATGCATTCAGAAGAAAAGAAAAGAAATTAGGAAGAAACAAAGGCTACAGGATCCAGTTGCAGAAAAATGAGAATGGCAAGAGAAGGGCAAACAAAATATGAAAAAGATCTGGTAATTATGAGAAATTTTAAGTTTGTGTCAAAACCAAAAAGCATGGAAGAAAAACCATAGCAGGATAAAGTACAATCTAACTAAGCTATTCAAATTTATGGGAGAGATTGACCATACCAATCAAGACCCTAAAAAGTAATTTTAACAGTTGTAAAAAAAAACAAAACAAAACCTTTCAGTCTTCTAATGGCTATAAATACAATTTCGTACTGTAATGTTGACAGTTTATCTAACAAAGCTGATGAATTCCTGGTTTGTGTCAGCTACCTATATTGTTATTAGTCATTTCAGGTGGGCTCTTTGCCTATCCTTAGCATTTTCCATCCCCCGCTTAAGTTCTTTTTTCTACTCCCCACTCACCTCCCTCACTCTTCATCTCTCAACATTATTCTCCCTGTCTCTTTCTGTCTGTGTATGTCTGTCTGTGTGTTTGTCTGTCTCTCTCTTTCTCTGAGTCTCTCTCTCTCCTCACTCTCTCTCTCTCTTCTCCTCCACCCCCCCCCCCCCACCCCCCCGTTTCTCTGCATTTTGCTTGCCTGAACAAACACACACCCACCATACCACACACCACACAACACACACACACACACACACCACACACACACACACACACACACTTGTCTAATATCACATAGTTTGTGAAAAGACGTAAAAATTAAAGTACTACTACACACATATACACACTGAGTACCATTAGTAAATTTTACAACACATATTCTCAGTATGTTACCATCAATTTGGTCAAAGTCTTTGCTTGATGCTTGATTGGTCTTTTAATTGTAGAACATGATGATAATGATGATGATGATGATGATGATGATGATGATAAGAATGTTTGTCCACTGGGCAGTATATGTCATTGCCACTGCGTGCACGCATGCAAACATGCATGCAAGTTCATGCGAGAGAGAGAGAGAGTGAGAGAGGGATTATTTATAAATTCATTATAGGTCAAGGTCCGTAATGACAAGTTGTGTGGAAAATGTACGAAAACCACAGTATGAAAACATGGTAAGTGCATAAACATGAATCACAAATATACTTAAGATGTTACTATGAGAGAGACTAGAGAGACAGAGTTACCTCAAATTTCTTTTTTGAATTTCCCAAACTTGGAAATTTATTCCAGAAACCCTGATTTTGATTTTAAAAATCCAGAATTTCAAAATGTTGTTTATAAATGCAGGTTTTTGTGAGCTTTCTGTCTGTATAGGGATGATAAATTATTGCAGAATTTAGCCCTATAGATGTTATGTGGATGTTGGCAACAGTGCGTATACATAGAAAATACATTACAAATTTTCTTTATAAACCCCAGATTTGTCAACTGAAATCTATGGAGGTTAAAAATGCTTCCAATCAGAAACTGAAGTGCCCCCTCTTCACTTCTCCCTCTTCTTGCATCCCCTGGTTCCTGAATTTTGACTCCAGAAGCTTTGCAGTTGTGCAAAAAATATACAGGGACCAGTTAATTTTGTGTGCATGTGTGTGTTCATAGCAAATTGTTATTTGTTTGTTAACCTTAACCAGGGGGTTGCCCTATAATCTATACCTAGATAGTTCTGAAAAAGCATGGGACTGTTCTGATATGAGTCAGCATCCCTTTGAATTTAAGAGCAATAATGGTGATAAAGTTTTAATTGGGTGCTTTTATAAAAGCCAAAATTCAACTTTGTCTAACCATGACAGATTACTCAGTATTCAATTCACTAATAATGATTAAGTATGATAGGATCTGTATATAACATAGTGAGGAAATGTGTTTGATTGAGTTGTGTGTATTTTTTTAAAATCGATTTTGAGAGTTGACTTCAAAGGGATGACAAACCTGACATGGTCCTTTGCGGTCCGCTAGGCTAATTCACTCTCTCTCTCTCTGTCTCTGGAACCCAGTGTGGTGATGTCTGTCTGCTTCATGTCTTCAAAGGCAGCTCAGCTTGGGACATGCACATGAGTGTGATAGACGATGCTGTCCCCAAGCTCTTCTTCCTAGTCCTGTGAAGATGTTTAAATATGTGCTGGCCCTGGAAGTGAGGTCAAGACACATTCTGTGTGTCTTAGTGAACTTGGTGTGTGTGTGTGTGTGTGTGTGTGTGTGTGTGTGTGTGTGTGTGTGTGTGGGGTTGTCTATATGTGTGTGTTCAATCACGTGTGTGTGTGTGTGTGTGTGTGTTGTGTGTGTGTGTGTGTGTGTTCTTGTGTGCGTTCGCACGCACGCGTGCATGTGTGCGTGTGTGTGTGTGTGTGCGTGTGCGTGTGCTGCGTGCCGTGCATGGTGTTTACGCCCATTCAACCATGACAGTCATCCCAGGGCTGATATATGGATCCAAGTGTTTATTGTTATATCTGTTAAGAGGAAATGAGGTAATGGGGAGAGGGAAAATGTGTGTGTGTGTGTGTGTGTGTGTGTGTGTGTGTGTGTGTGTGTGTGTGTGTGTGTGTGTGTGAATTCAGGGATAAGTTGTTATATTGACTTTTTTGTGTGGTTGTTGTAAATTGATATTTTTCAGTCATTTAATCAATGCAAAGGTGTACAGGTCTGAACAGAGTCTTGGACAGATCATCTCTCTGAATCTGCATAGCTTTACCAAAGATTCCTTGACTATGTACACTGCCTGAACGAATGCTCTCTGCTGAGATGAAAAAAATTCTTTGAATTTCACATCATCCTGAATCCGCTCTTGAAAGAGATTGTAATACGCACCCGTTTCTTTTAGTTTTTCCCGCAGTTGATGCAATGACTACCCGCATTCTTGCCTCTAGCGCTTTTTTTTTTTTTTTTTTAAATTCTAATATAGGGCTATAATGATATGAAGAGAGACTTCCTCAGTCTGTGTCCACAGCTGCGACAAACTTGGCACTTTTTTAATTTGAATTTGAAGGAAACTTTTAATCAAAGTTTTTTTTTTTCAAACTGTTGTGTTGTTTGCAAGTCATGACTTGAGGATGTGTGTATCTGTGGATGACTGTTCATTTTGAGAAATATCTTTTTTTTTCTGGTGTTCCATACTAATTTGTATACATAGCTTCAGTCTCAGACTGTCTTCTCTCTCTCTCTCTTTCTCTCTCTTCTCTCTCTCTCTCTCTCTCTCTCTCTCTCTCCCCCTCTCTCTCTCACCCTCCCTTCCTCCCCCCTCTCTCTCTTTCTCTGTCTAGAGCTCTCTCTTTCTCTATCTGTCTGTCTGTCTGTCTGTCTCTCTCTCCCTCTGTCTGTCTCCTCTCTCTCTGTCTGTCTGCTCTTCTCTCTCTCTCTCTCTCTCTCTCTCTCTCTCTCTCTCTCTCTCTCTCTCTCTGCACATAGAAAAGCTTTGTGTCTCAGAATTATGTACTATGAAAAATGATAATATCCAATGTCTGTAGGACTACCAAAGAGATAAGCGTGTTTTTGACAATCAGTTCCTCTTCCAGTGGAATTCAGAATTCATGTGCCTGCTATTGTGTACTAGTGTAGAGAGCCTGACAGTCACTGGGCCAGTCACACTCAACAGTTTACATGCCTCATGTAAAACAGAAACAATACAAAAAAAAAAAAAAAAGGTGGCACCACCTGTTACACTTGTCATTACAGATCACCTAGGACCTTGGGGCAGCTGTGTATGCTTTCCATCACACTCCCATCTAGTAATACGTGTGTGAGTCTCGCTTTCAACACTGTGGCTAAGTACATTCTAGAATCCTCCAGTGTACTGCTGGGTTGTTTTTGTGAGAACCTTTAGTACGACTGTGCATGAGGACAGATGAGTACAAGCTTCCTCAGCGGTAATGGTAATGAACAATTGCTGATGAACGCCGGCAATGAAGCATTGATTTCATTCACATTGCAGTAAAAACGTGTGCAATCCACTTGATCACTGTATTTGATCATTGTACCATTGATAATTGATTTGCACCCATCACTGCATCGGGTCTCTGACGATGGTATCCGTAGACAAGGAGCGAATTTTGTTGGAGCACAAGACGGATGAGGGGATTCGTCACGGAGAAAAAGACAACCAAGCTGGGCAGCTTCCCGGGAGACAGACATCCACAGAATCTGGACCTTCGTCAAGGGATGTGTATGAAGTGATTCAGGGACTGCCCGAGCTGGAATACAATGTCTTTCCCAATGATGCCGCCTTCGCTGCGATGGTCAATGAGGGGGAGCTGGCTATAGATGCTGGTATCTTGCCCACCCTGAGCAAGAAAGGAACTAGTGGATGTTACTTTATTCAAAGCAGAGAGCAGGTAATTCGAGCGCTGATGTGAGAGTGTTTTGATACTTGAATTTTATGTATTTCACAAGATTCTGGTTGACATGACTTATACATGCTTTAAATGCTTATAGTAACACCCCAAAGTTCAGATGATATTCAGATTTGAAAACACATTTCTGCACCCAGATACACACACACACACACACACACACACACACACACACACACACACACACACACACACACTCTCTCTCTCTCTCTCTCTCTCTCTCTCTCTCACCTCTCTCTCTCACACACACACCACACCACACACACACACACACACACACACACAGATGCACACGCACACACACACACACACAAGCACACACACACACTCACACACACACACACACACACACACACACACTAATTTCAAACTTATCCATAGGGTGGTCTGTGCATTCATTCACTCTATACCTTTGCTTGCATCCCCCCTCCCTCCCCCCCATCCTGCTTCCCCTAATCTCTCTCTCTCTCTCTCTCTTCTCTCTCTCTCTCTCTCCCTCCCTCCCTCCCCATATATTTCTCTATGAAACTTACAATGCGTGGTTCTCAGCGTCGCTGCAAACATGTACATTTTCAGGTAATAACTTACATTTTGATATGTGTTTTTTTCCCTATAATATATATATTTACATTGTTTTAATTTTCAAATGTGACCATTGTGAAATGTTCGCTTATTTTCACTTAATTTATTAATTTCTTGTGTATCAGTCCCCTCATGGGTAGGGCAGCAAGGAAGAAAGCAATGTATGTTAGATGCTTGTCACGCTTACCAACAAGGCCACGCTTTCTCAAGGCATGTCTTTTGCTCTGTTTGTCTGTCAGCTGGAGTTAAAACAAAACTTTCTGGACCAGTTTGTAATGAAACTTCATGGACAGATGAAATGTAACCCTTTAGTGTGAATCTATATATCAAAGAGGGATCCAGCATTCGTTCCACCT
>CM065718.1:50339563-50382063 GCA_033310375.1 Conus canariensis | reverse complement strand
AGCCATACTCCAACTTCGGGGAAGGTGCATGCTATGTGTAACATGTCATCCATACCAACGGCCAAACTGGCCTTCTCTTCCGAAAGTTGGTGATGGGATTTTACGTGTGTGCAAGATGTTATGCGTGCGTTCACACATGGAACCTCGGTTTATAGTCTCATTCGAAGGACTGTATGGGAAATGGAGTCAGAATCAATGTTAACTCCGAGGGAAAAAAAAACCCTGTACCGAAATGGCCCGGTGGAGATTCGAACCCTCAACCCCAAGATATGAGTCCGGCGTTCTACCAACTGAGCTACTCCGGCCCCCATGAAGGACCCGTCTGACTGAATCTGTGATGATTTATGACTGACAGTGGAAATAGATAAGAAATGAATGACATTGAGTAATCAGATTGTTGTGACTGGGGCTTACCCAGATAGACAGCCCGTTGAATAAGTTGAGTGTGTGATTGTAAAGGGATTAGAGTTTGGTCAACGGGCTGAAATTAGGCAAGAGTACACATCATCATGATCATCAATGTCGTCATCATCATCATCTTGTACAGGTTGCACAAGACAGAAAAGGGGTAGCTCTGAGTCAGACTACCCCTTGAACACAAAGTCAGCTTCAGGTGTAAGGAGGTGGGGTAGATAGGGTTGAAGAGTAATTCTGTGATAATAGTAGAGGTAGTAGTAATAGGCATTGGCATGAAAAACTAAAAGCATTATCAAAAAGCCTTTCTTTGCCCTTCTGTTTCGACTAACAGGTGTGCAACTGGAGAGACCTGATGATTGACAGAAAAGCCTTGTACTCATCAATACATACATACATCTAGGATCCCACCAGTCAAAAACATTCTGGACTTTTTGTTGTTGTTGAGGAATTAGAAGGAGAATATGGAGATTCTGTGGTATTATGTAGAGATCTTAATGCATGTTTAAAATTGTGGGCTCAGCATAATACCAACCCTCAAGGAACTGAGCTGGAAGAAATGTTGGATGAAGTTCGTCTCAGCGGACTGATAACATCATCTCCAACACACCAAGGGCGGCAGGGGTGACTCTGACAGTGTCACTGACTGTGCACTCATCCAACCAAAATTCTCAGCAGGTTTGATTGCGGAAACACTTCTTCATCATGGAAGTTGCTATTTCCCTGTCTTGTTCAGTTTATTGAAACCATCGGAAGGAAAATAAATGAAACAAACGGACTTTTTCCAATTTGACAACAAGGAAGGAAATACATAAGGAACAATGATTAAACTAGACAAGTCATTCAACCCATTGGTGGAATAGAGACACGGAAACAGCCTGGGATGAGATACACTAGCCTGTGAGAAGTTGGCGTGGGAGAAACAAATTACAAGACAGAATTATTAGTAAGTCCGCCAAACAACAGGGAGAAAGAAACAAATTACAAGACAGAATTATTAGTAAGTCCGCCAAACAACAGGGAGAAAGAAACGAATTACAAGACAGAATTAGTAGTAAGTCCTCCAAACAACAGGGAAAGAAACGAAACAAGACAGATTAGTAGTAAGTCTCAACAACAGGGAGAAAGAAACGAATTACAAGACAGAAAAATATTAAAGAAGTAAGTCCTCCAAACAACAGGGAGAAAAGAAAACGAATTACAAGACAGAGTTAGTAGTAAGTCCTCCAAACAACAGGGAGAAAGAAACGAATTACAAGACAGAATTAGTAGTAAGTCCTCCAAACAACAGGGAGAAAGAAACGAATTACAAGACAGAGTTAGTAGTAAGTCCTCCAAACAACAGGGAGAAAGAAACGAATTACAAGACAGAGTTAGTAGTAAGTCCTCCAAACAACAGGGAGAAAGAAACGAATTACAAGACAGAGTTAGTAGTAAGTCCTCCAAACAACAGGGAGAAAGAAACGAATTACAAGACAGAATTAGTAGTAAGTCCTCCAAACAACAGGGAGAAAGAAACGAATTACAAGACAGAGTTAGTAGTAAGTCCGCCAAACAACAGGGAGAAAGAAACGAATTACAAGACAAAAGTTAGTAGTAAGTCCTCCAAACAACAGGGAGAAAGAAACGAATTACAAGACAGAATTAGTAGTAAGTCCTCCAAACAACAGGGAGAAAGAAACGAATTACAAGACAGATTAGTAGTAAGTCCGCCAAACAACAGGGAGAAAGAAACGAATTACAAGACAGAATTAGTAGTAAGTCCCCAAACAACAGGGAGAAAGAAACGAATTACAAGACAGAATTAGTAGTAAGTCCTCCAAACAACAGGGAGAAAGAAACGAATTACAAGACAGAATTAGTAGTAAGTCCTCCAAACAACAGGGAGAAAGAAACGAATTACAAGACAGAATTAGTAGTAAGTCCGCCAAACAACAGGGAGAAAGAAACGAATTACAAGACAGAATTAGTAGTAAGTCCTCCAAACAACAGGGAGAAAGAAACGAATTACAAGACAGAATTAGTAGTAAGTCCTCCAAACAACAGGGAGAAAGAAACGAATTACAAGACAGAGTTAGTAGTAAGTCCGCCAAACAACAGGGAGAAAGAAACGAATTACAAGACAGAGTTAGTAGTAAGTCCCCAAACAACAGGGAGAAAGAAACGAATTACAAGACAGAATTAGTAGTAAGTCCTCCAAACAACAGGGAGAAAGAAACAAATTACAAGACAGAGTTAGTAGTAAGTCCTCCAAACAACAGGGAGAAAGAAACGAATTACAAGACAGAATTAGTAGTAAGTCCGCCAAACAACAGGAGAAAGAAACGAATTACAAGACAGAATTAGTAGTAAGTCCTCCAACAACAGGGAGAAAAAACGAATTACAAGACAGAATTAGTAGTAAGTCCTCCAAACAACAGGGAGAAAGAAACGAATTACAAGACAGAGTTAGTAGTAAGTCCGCCAAACAACAGGGAGAAACGAATTACAAGACAGAATTAGTAGTAAGTCCGCCAAACAACAGGGAGAAAGAAACGAATTACAAGACAGAATTATTGGTAAGTCCGCCAAACAACAGGGAGAAAGAAACGAATTACAAGACAGAATTAGTAGTAAGTCCGCCAAACAACAGGGAGAAAGAAACGAATTACAAGACAGAATTAGTAGTAAGTCCGCCAAACAACAGGGAGAAAGAAACGAATTACAAGACAGAATTAGTAGTAAGTCCGCCAAACAACAGGGAGAAAGAAACGAATTACAAGACAGAATTAGTAGTAAGTCCTCCAAACAACAGGGAGAAAGAAACGAATTACAAGACAGAATTAGTAGTAAGTCCTCCAAACAACAGGGAGAAAGAAACGAATTACAAGACAGAATTAGTAGTAAGTCCTCCAAACAACAGGGAGAAAGAAACGAATTACAAGACAGAATTAGTAGTAAGTCCTCCAAACAACAGGGAGAAAGAAACGAATTACAAGACAGAATTAGTAGTAAGTCCTCCAAACAACAGGGAGAAAGAAATTACAAGACAGAATTATTGGTAAGTCCGCCAAACAACAGGGAGAAAGAAATTACAAGACAGAATTAGTAGTAAGTCCGCCAAACAACGGGGAGAAAGAAATCATCAGGCCATTCTCTTGTCATTTGTTTGTCCCTGTTGTTCAGTGGACTTACTAACAATTCTTTTAAAAAAAAAAGAAAACATGATTGCAAGGTCATAGAACCATCATGAGTGAATTGTCTTGGAATTTATTTGTCTCCCTGTGTTTGGTGGATGTACTGATAATTCTTTTTAAAAAGTTGTTTAATGTCACCTGCAGCCACCTCACTTTGAAATTAAAGCAGTCATTGTCATCAGTAGTGAGCTTAGTAGATGGTGTCCTGCATTTATTGGATCAGAACAGGCGCCACTGAATACCACCGAAGTGACACAGCAGCAGTGCCATGTCTCCTCTGGTGGTGGTGACATAGTCTGCTCCCAGTGGATTGCCTATGGCAGAATGGGCCAGGCTGTGACTGTGGGTGGGGGCCAGAATGAGTGGCGTGGGCGCATTGCCACTGAGATGGCACGGAAGTAAGACGGTAAAAACAACCACAACAACAACCACAACAAAAAACACCCAATGAACAAACAAACAAAAAACCCTGTTATGTGAGTCTCTCTGAAGTGTACTCACACTCTGCTCAGATTTTTGTTGGCAGGACCATAAGAACACACGCACACGCATGCACACGCAAATGCATATTTTCATGCACGCACTGACACATTTACAGAATGTATTCATATCTAGATAAACACTGACACACTCGCTCCCACAATTGACAGTTATCCATACAACACAATATCAATGTGTGTTATCGGTATCACACAAATAAGTCCATAGGCACATTCTGTGTCCTTCACACATCGACTGATATAAAAGTGTAAGTGGAAAAATATTGAATTGAAGAAGACGTGAGTGCATGCATGCCGCGCGCACACGCACACACACACACACACACCACACACACACACACACACACACACACACACACACTACACACACACACACACACACACTCACACACACACACACACACACACACACACACACACACACACACACACACATCGTCTGATATCACTTTTAGTGGGAAGGCGTTAAACTGAAGAACAACAACAACACACACACACACACACACACACACACACACACACACACACACACACACACACACACACACAAACACACACATGTATCATTTTTATATAAGACAAGAATGACATATATCAGAAGAATGTCTGTCGTTCACCATGGAAGACCTTGCAGACTTCGACTGTTATGTGTAGTATAAACAAAATGTGTAGTATAAACAAAAGCAGCAAATAGTTTTGCTGGTCTAATAATCAAGTGTCAGTTTTATCTGGATCACGTCTGCTTCAGGTGTTTTCATCGCTATCATTTGCTGATGCGATACAGATCTATACACTTTCTTTCAATTGAGGTCACAGGGAGAACAGACAGCCCTTTGAAAGAAACTTTCACTCAACCAGCTTTGTTACAGCTGAGATCAGTCCTGTCCTGTAAAAAAAAAAAATCTGCTGCATATATAGGTTTTCTGTACATGAGTTTTCCTACACCAGAGGTGTTTCAGTGATACACAGAAGGCCTGTCTGTGGCAACTATTTGTATTTTCTTACATTCAGGTTTCTTACAAGGAAAAGTACTGTATGTCAATCTTACAATCAGTCTGTCTCTTTGGTCAGTAACCCATGGTATTATCTCAGCTCATTGTCCTAGCACTTTCATGCAGCATCAGTATTGCATCATTTAATCAGTTAGAAGTTGCATGCATTTGCATTGCACTCTGGTAGTCATACACAAACATTAAGCAATGTGATATGTATGTTCACGCTTTTTTTTTTTTAATAATCATGATCAATGTATATTTACATTATTCATGAAAGAATTATTTCATTCATAGCTGACTCAGACGGGACTTAAACAATACTGATCAGTTAAATTCTTTTTGCGAGTCTTCTGTTTATTTGATGTTTTCTTTTCTCCAGAAAACTATAGGCGTGTTCAAGCCAAAGGATGAAGAGCCGTACGGCCAGCTGAACCCCAAGTGGACCAAGTGGATGCACAAACTGTGCTGCCCTTGCTGCTTTGGCCGATCATGTCTTGTGCCCAACCAGGGCTATCTGTCAGAGGCGGGGGCCAGTTTAGTGGACCAAAAACTGAAACTCAACATCGTGCCCAACACAAAGGTATATGAGTCATTCTTTATCTAGTGATTGGGAAACAGGATTGATCCGTGGACTTGGAAGGGGGGGGGAGGGGGGGGGGGTGCAGGGGGGGGGCAGGGGGGGGGGGTAAGGGGAGGAGGGGAGGGGGAAGTTAGGGAGGTGGAGTAAAAATGGGATAGGATGTGTGTGTGTACATGGATGCCTCTGTGTGTGTGTATGTGTGTGTGTGTGTGTGTGGTGTGTGTGGTGTGTGTGGTGTGTGTGTGTGTTGTATGTGGTGTGTGTGTGTGTGTGTGTGTGTGTGTGTGATGGGGTGTGTGTGTGTGTGTGTGTGTGTGTGTTATGTGGTGTGTGGTGTGTGTGTGTGTGTGCGTGTGTGTGTGTGTGTGTGTGTGTGTGTGTGTGTGTGTGTGTGTGTGTGTGTGTGTTTTGTATGTTTGTATTCAAATAAAGTGTTCATATCCATGGAGAAAGAAACTGTTAAAAAGAAAAAAACAAACTGTTTTCTACATAGTTTGACATTGATGGTAAGCATCAGCTGTGACTGCACATATCTGTATGATCTGTCATGTACTGCACAAACTGTTATTGATCAGTTTTATTGAACTGGGTGAAATTTAGAGGAACACTGCTCAGAAGGCCATGTATGTGGGCATGAATTTGGTGTCTGTATTGATGCTGATGACTGACTCCTTTCTCAGGTGGTGAGATTAGCAAGTGAAACGTTCAACTACAGTGCAATAGACAGAACAAAAGCCAGAACCAAGAAAAACATCTACGAGAGAGTGCCATCCTTGGGAAGACGTTTTCATCGAATAGGACTCCCCCCCAAAGTAAGTACTTCGCACATTGAGGTCTGTGCATCTAGTTTTTGTGCTATGTATCTTTTCTCTGTGTGTGTGTGTGTGTGTGTGTGTGTGTGTGTGTGTGTGTGTGCACGCGCGTGTGCATGCATGTCTGTTGCCATCCTATCTTCCATACCTTCTTGGTGCCGATACAGTCCTGTTCCACTTATTCCACCTACCCTGTACATAGCCACAGCTGTCCCAGTTCTACCGGTTCACGTGTATCTATCCTAAGCTTAAGTTGGTCAGCATAGGACAACTCCAACAGAGGGGGCACTGTACTGCCTTTGAATCACTTCAGTAATATGAAGTAAACCCTATTCTGTTCTAGCATACATGCAGGACGTCAACCTGTTAAACTCCCTATTGACAGCAATTAGTCATTCAAGGAGTATTACTGAGTGAATGCTCTGCTCGTGAGAGGAGGTCACCATCTCTCCCTCTAATGACAGACAAGAAAATTTGGACACCAACACCAAATATTTTTCACAAATGTCCAAAGGATGGATGTGAAGAAGAAATAAAAATTAATGACACTTTGAGAGTAGAATTTGAAACATACGTGTGAATTGCGCACGCGCGTGTGTGTGTGTGTGTGTGTGTGTGTGTGTGAGAGAGAGAGAGAGAGAGAGATGACCAGCGTTAATTATGTTTTGGAGATCCATTTTACACTTAAAGTTATGAATAGGACTCGAAATTTTCATGTTCGTCAAGTAATTTAAGCATCACCATCAAAGATGTATTAAGTCGTATGGATGAAAACCGATTTTGTGGTTCTAGTCTGAGCATTTGAATTGAAGTTCAAGCAAAATTAAAAACATTTTATACTACAAATTTTTCCATCCATAAGAAACTTGCACGCATAATTCTGTTTGGTATTTATGCATTCAGACTGAATTACAAATGAAAAATAAATGAAAAGAAGTAATGTATGTAAAAATGAAAGGGAGTGCACTGCATAAATGAAGACTGAGAGCAGTGGAAAAAAAAACCTCACAGACCGCAGGACACAGCTAATAAAAAAATGAACCTTGTAGGTGAAGGAGGGATAATGGGATCTTTCGGAAGAGTGGAAAAAATGGAAGTTGGGAGTGTAACTCTTCCTTGGTACTGCGGTTGGCTGATGGCTGGAGAGGGATGTAAGGAACACTGGCTGGAGTCAGTGGCCTGCCCCCCCCCCCCCCCCCCCCATTTCTGCTCAGAACTTTTAAGATGAACAACCACTTTAGATAGAGCTGAGGGTCTGTACAGAGAGAATGGAGAGAAGGTAGGTGAGGGGGGGGGGGGATGGAGGTAAGGAGAGGACAGAGGGAAGGTGGAGGGGGCCATCACATTGACTCGATTCCAAACATATGTTGCAACAGCGTAGTAGGGGGGCGGCCTATCCTACCAGCGTGAGATCTCTTCTGCGTGTGAGTCGATGCGGGCAGTTTGATCCTAAGAAGACTGAAGTATGAAAGGAGCCCTGGGGATGTGGTGATCAGACGAATTTGTGTGCTTTAAGTTTCCAGAATCAAAGAAATAAAGTTTCCTTAGACAGGAGTGTAAGATTGAGTAGAAAAATAAATCTTGATTTATATCTTACATTATGATTTTAGAAAGCAGTTACACACATGCGACACATACCATACATACGCATACTCACACACACCCACACACACACACACACACACACACACACATACACACACACACATTCACACACACACACACACACACACACACACACACACACACACCCAGCACGTGCAAGTGTGCGCGCACTGTGCATGCATAAGCTAAGACACACAGAATGTTATGGGGTACTTCACATGGTGAATTCTCGCTGGGCACAGGCTGAGAAAACTGTCTGCATTTTTCAGACAATCTCACACAACAGCGTAGTGTCACTCTGAAAATCCCATTGATGTCATTGGTGTCTGTTAACTGGCAAAATGGAAGTTGGCTGTGTAAGTGGGATGCTGTCTCGTTGCTGATGCCTCTCCCCCCTCCCCTTCCCCCTATCGCCTGTTCCTACTCCCCCCCCCCCCCCCCCACACACACACACCCAGAGCCCACATACCCATCTTCATCTGATGATCATCAATGTCTCAGTCATTTTATCTCTGAATTCTGTTTTCACTGGAATATGCTAAATGATAATCCACTTTTGAAATTTGCTTGGAATCCAGGATTTTGAATTTAGAAAAAAAAAAAAATGTATGCATTAGATTTGAGCAGCTACTCTTGAAGAACAAATAAAAGGACAATGGCATTCATTATGTAGGTATTCTTCGTAATTTGTTGCTATCAGGCACAACTTGGAAAAAAAGAAAAAAATGTTTCCCATTGTGAGAAAATGTAAGTTTGTGTGGACGAAAACTTTATGTGGACGGTACTTACAAACATGTGTCTCATATCAGTGTCTTATTAGAAGTTTTATTTCAGTGTTTGACTTAAATATAATTCTTTTTAGCTGACTAATACAATCTTCGTTGCAAAAATGTTTAAGATGCTTTTAATTACCTGTTTAATGTCTGTTTATCACATTTCTGAGTCAGACAAAAAGAGAAAAAAAATCTCATTCCGGAGTGCCTTGTTATAGAGACTATACAGTGTATGCTCTTGTCAGTGCTTTGTTATGGAGACTATACAGTGTATGGACTTGTCAGTGCTTTGTTATGGAGACTATTCAGTGTATGCACTTGCCAGTGCTTTGTCATGCAGACTATACAGTGTGTGCTCTTGTCAGTGCTTTGTTATGGAGACTATTCAGTGTATGCGCTTGCCAGTGCTTTGTCATGCAGACTATACAGTGTGTGCTCTTGTCACTTTATGGTTGGTATTTTCCACTTGTCCAGACTATATTGTGAATGGCCTTCAAGGAACCAAGCAGATTTCTGGTTGAGACGATTTGACAGCGAAGCTTTGCCGGAATCAACCGCAAACCATTTTCAGCATCTCTTCGAGAAATTAGTTGTTCTTGACTACATCATCCGCAATACTGGTAAGCAGCTCAATGTTTGGCATACGCTGTATGTTTGTAATGTAAGAAAAACAGTAAAGACATAAAATCTCATTGAGAATATGGTGTGCGTCTTTTCATTTTTGTGTGTAACTTGTAAGTACATGCATGTGGTATGTGTGTGTGTGTGTGAGTGCATATGTATGTGTGTGTGTACTTGATTTGCTTTTGTTGTTTTTTTGATAACTTTTATAGAGAAAAAGTCACTATTTTCTTCATATTTTTTCCACATCTCTCTTGTGTCAGATCGAGGAAACGACAACTGGTTGATCAAGTACGATCCAGCCTCAGCTTCTGTCCCCACCACTCCTGGCTCAGATGCTGGTCTCTTGATCCTGTGAGTGAATAGCATCTCGGTTGGGCTGCTCTCTGACATAGAAAGATGTGTGTGTGTGTGTGTGTGTGTGTGTGTGTGTGTGTGGTGTAGTGTGTGTGTGTGTGTGTGGTTCATGTGTGGTTGTGTTTGTATGTGTGTGTGTGTGTGCCATATGTCATGTGTGTGTACAGTGTTGTGTGTGTGTGTGTGTGTATGTGTGTGTGTGTGTTCCCGCCACTCCTGGCTCAGATGCTGGTTCTCTTGATCCTGTGAGTGAATAGCATCTCGGTTTGTGGTGCTCTCTTGACATAGACAGATGTGTGTGTGTGTGTTGTGTGTGTGATGTGTGTGTGTGTGTCCCCACCACTCCTGGCTCACATGCTGGTTCTCTTGATCCTGTGAGTGAATAGCATCTTGGTTGGGCTGCTCTCTGACATAACAGATGTTGTGTGTGTATGTATATGTGTGTGTGTGTGTGTGGTGAGTGTGTGTGTGGTGTGTGTGGTGTGTGTGTGTGTCCCTACCACTCCTGGCTCACATGCTGGTTCTCTTGATCCTGTGAGTGAATAGCATTTCGGTTGGGCTGCTCTCTGACATAGAAAGATGTGTGTTTTGTGTGTGTGTGTGTGTGTGTGTGTGTGTTGTGTGTGTGTGTGTGAGTTCATGTGTGGTATGTGTTTGTATGTGTGTGTGTGTGTGCACATATGTGGTGTGTGTGTGTGCACGTTTGTGTGTGTTGTGGGTGTGTGCATGTGGTTATGTGTGTGTGTGTGTTTGCTCATGCGCGCATGTGTATGTGTGTGTGTGTAGGCGTACGCATGCGTTTGTATGTGATGTGTGTGTGCATGTGCATGTGTGTGTGTTTACATGTGTGTATGTGTTTGTGTTGGTGTATGTGTGTGTGTATGCACCACTGTGCTACCAAGTTTGAAAACATAGTGACTGCAGGTTGAAGCAGAGAATAAAAGTTGAATTACCGGACAAGCAGATAAATTAGACGAATAAGTTAATTGGTAGAACGCAGTCTTGTAACTCAGCTTTCATTGATTTGTGTGGTATTAACTGTGACAGAAAGTAAACTGAACTGCATTGCTTAATCAACCTGAATGTGTTCCTCTGCCTACAGTCCTGAATCTTCAATGACACTGGTTCTGTTTTGTGCGTACATGTGTACATTTGTGTGTGTATAGGCTGTGTTTGTGTGCAGGATATGGAGTGGAGCTTTGTGAGCAACCCTGAAATTTCCATTGCTGCTATCGACAATGGACTTGCTTTTCCCTACAAGCATCCTGATGAATGGAGAGCATGTAGGTAGATTGTGTACTCTGCTGGCACTGCAGTAGTGCTAAACGTGTCTTTCCCGTGGATTTAAACATTCTTATGTATATATTATTTTATGTAGAGAGATACAGTTAATTCAGAAACGTTAAATTCCAGAACCATGATATCTTTAACAATAGAATCAGATTCATCATCTGTATCTGTGTAGTTCTTATGCTTGGTTAGGTGCTGGCACTGCAGTAGTGCTAAGTGTGTTGTCCTTCTTGGGATTTAAACATTCTTCTGGAATGTATATATTATATAAATATAATTATATGTATATATTATATGAATGTCTGAATCCTCCATTCTCACATTTGGCACATGGTCCCTGACCCTCTCAGGATCAGCTTCATTCTCAGATCTGCATATGACCTTCTGCCCTCAAATGCAAACCTGGTGAAGTGGGGAAAAACAGACGATCCTGCATGCCCCCTCTGCCATGGAAAACAAACAGTGGAGCATGTCCTAAGCTCATGTAAGGTAGCCCTGGCTCAAGGAAGGTACACATGGAGGCACAACCAAATGCTCAAAGAGATTGTACAAGCAGTCTGGGCTAGTACCAACACCACAAAAGGGAAAATCAGGATTCCAAAAGCACCCGCAACATTCTCCACGGCAGGAGGTAGCAAATCATGGCCAGGAACAACAGTGCCACCCGGAACATGCAGGCAGAGTCTGCTGGATGAGGCAGATGACTGGGAGTGCACTGCAAACCTCCCAGAATGTAAGAGTCACCCAGAGATCATCAGCAAGAGTGTCATGAAACCAGACATAGTAGTCCACTCTCAGTCAACCAAGCAGCTGATCATGATCGAGTTCATGGTGCCATATGAGAACAGAATAGAGGCAGCTCAAATCTACAAGACTGAAAAGTATGTTGATCTGGCAAACAGCCTGAGGAGAGAAGGCTATCAGGTCAAAGTCCTCACTGCAGAAATTGGAGCTAGGGGGGTTGTAGGAATGTCTGCATACAGCCTCATGAAACAGCTCTCAGTTGCAGGGAGGAAAAAAACCAGAGCCCTGAAAGCAATGGCAGAAGCGACAGAGAGGTGTTCAAGCTGGATCTGGTTAAGGAGGAACAAAAGTGAAATTGATAAGGCTTAAATTTCCCTACAAATATCAGGTGCCCCAGTGGCTCAGTGGTTAGAGTGCGAGTCATTAAGTGGAAAATGAGCATGTCCAGAGGTCATGGGTTCGAATCCCAGCCATGGCTCGTCCCAAGATGGGGAAAAAAAAAAGGGGGGCAGCAGAGTGGACATCCGGAGTCATGAAACCGGGTGTGGCCCAACCCTCCTAGAGTGTCAGGAGATAAGGGCCGAAACACTTGCTTGAAGGGGGCTTCTCTTCTGAGGACTCTCTGCTGCCACGCTCTCCACGAGTTTCTTTCTACTATTTCATGTAGAGAGATACTTTCATACAGTTAACTTGGAAATGTTAAATTCCAGAACCATGATGTCTTTAACAACAGAATCAGATTCATCATCTGTATCTGTGTAGTTCTTACGCTTGCTTTAGGCATGCCTTTGAATGCTGTTCTGTGGTTTAGGCTTTTTTTTTTTTTCATGAAGCTCTGTCAGTTTTTTGACCCACAGAAAGGAAATGAAAAGATGTGACAAATGAAAGTGAAATAGCTGCAGTACTACTGAACAACGCAGAATGCAAATGAACGCACAAAAGAAAGCACAGATTAATGCTACAAAACACTAAACAAAGTGAATTTTCGACAGATATGTATTCCTTCGGAGATTACAACAGGCATTGAATACTGCACTGAGCAATTCTTCCCAGACCACAGTCAGCTTTTACTTACTCCCTTACTGCTCTGGAGGTAATTGCTGCCTGACACATCTGAAACTATGTCTTTTTTCTTCTGCACTATGGTGGTTTCATCTTTGTCATTGGCTAGGTTCATGACTACATAGAAATTCAAGGCACTGAAATAGCTGACTGTGTTACCAAGAAAGCCACAACTAAAAAAAAAATGTTTGATTCCTCCATTCTCTACTCAAATTTGGAACCTAAAATGCAAAATTAAGTGAAAAAGCGTCTAACACCTGCATCATTGTGCACAGGCATGCAGTAATGTTCTTGTATGCCATTTGTTTTGCAGATCCATACCATTGGGCATGGTTACCCCAAGCCAAGGTTCCATTCTCTGAAGACCTGAAGCAGCAAATTCTCCCTTTGCTGAGTGACTTGCACTTTGTACAGGATCTCTGTGATGACTTACATGATCTCTTCAAGGTAGGCAATGCATTTGAAGTCACATAAGTGCTTATACTTGGTCATGGCTAATTGTGTGTGTATTTGCTCACATGTATACGAGCAGAAATAAAATGAATGAAATTGTATTGGTATCATAGAATTTTTCAATGGTTGTTAAGTTTACTTGCAAAACTACCTGCACCTATTTGCAAATTCAAGGATACCAATTCATGTGCTGTTTTTTAAGCATGCGTAATTTATATGTGAATAATAGACTGAACTAAAATTTCTTTTGCATCAATTTCCCACCCATCACGCACACCTATCCACATGCATGCTGTTAACGGATGGTGTGCGTGCTGTTTATTGCTTGTCTACTCTAACCAGAAAGGTTGGATGCGAAGTACAATTTCTACACACACCACACCACATCGAACATAGTAGCCGCAACAAGTAAGTTCTTTTACTTTTTTTTACTGCCTGAACCACAAATCACTAACAAATACATATTCATAACAACATGAACAGCGGCATCATCACAGTTGCCACACACCAGAAGGCGCACAAGCGCCACTAGACACTACATTCCACATCGAACCAAGCTGCACCACAGCAGTGTCACAAAAGTCCTGTGCACTTGGCCGCGTCCGCTCGAGTCACACAGTAACCTCACACAGTCAGAAACCACTCACGGGAAGCAGTTCGTGGAGTCCTTGCAGGACTCCCACACAACAGAAAAACACGTCGACTCAACAGAAAATGAAGCCACTCACGGAAGTAGTTCGTGGAGTCCTTCCAGGGACTCCCACGCAACAGAAGAACATAAATCATCGTCTCGACGAACTCTGAAGCCCTTCCAAACACCAGCTCGTTGCTCACCACATGGACAGCCTCTCAACACCCCCACGGGGCGGAGACAGCGGCTGGGCTCGTGCTGCACCCCACACCCAGTTGGCAGTGCACACACGATGTCTACTGACCCTCAGTCAGTCTCTAGCTCCACATCCCCACAGGGCAGAGACAGTGGCTGGGCGTGGGCTGCACCCCACACCCAGATGGCAGTCAGTTCCAGGTCGGACGTGGGGGCTTCACCGACACCTGGGGAACTGATAGCTACCTCGATTATCTAGCCTACTTCCTACATATTTTATCGTTCTTGTTTGTCACTAGCAGTCACTCTTCACATAATACATTTTACTGGAATTTGGGAAAAAAATACCCATGATAAAATCTACTAAGTTTCAATACAGTGGATGAATTACGATAGAAAAATTTCCTTGACTAACACCATGATTGTTCACATTGAAGGAAAGGATTTCCACAAGGAACCATTTTTCAAAGTACAAGAATACAATTATTACATATAAAGGAACGAATTCCGTTTGTCCCATTTTATCAAGAAGAGAATGTTTTTATCTTATTACATCATCACTAGACGTGTCCAATTACATTTCAAGGAACGATTTCCATTCGTCCCTTTTTATCAAGAAAAGAATGTTCATCGTCATCACAAGACGTGTCTAATTACATATCAAGGAACGATTTCCGTTCGTCCCTTTTTATCTTTCTACAACAGGAATCGGAATACATTTTCCAATAATTTATGCACAATAATTTTCATTGCTCACTTCCAGAGCTCACCAACACTCACATCATTATAATACTTTAGGGGAAAAGATAAACAACAGGGTTTTTTTTTCAATAATACAGTGATTTAAATAGATTACTTTTTGTCTGATCACATATAAGTTTACATACTCTTTCTTTCATCTGCTCACTCCATTCTTCTCATCCACCTTTCGACTCACACATTCACTGACTACAACTTCCTACTGTCACCCTATGTCTCGTCAAATCTCAAGATATATCCAGGGAACAATTGAATACTTTTAGGCCTTTAGTAAGAACTGGAAAGTTCCCAACCACCTGTAGGAAAAAACAACCTCATTAATACAAGCCCTAACTTCAGTTCAACTATCAACACATAACTGACTGCCAGTGAGGACCTGCCTTCAGGCTCCCTTCGGCTCTCTGAAAGTGTTGCTTGGCCGGTAGCTCTTCGGAGACTGAAGGGAAATCTTCGCTTACCCGACTTACACAAAAAACAGGTGAGTAGCTGTCAGGTAAACAGGTCAACCAGTTTTACAGGTTTACCTGTTCTGGTCAAATGTGTCCCTAAAATTTGGGACCGGATGAAATGCGGTCTGTCACACATGCATTACACACACACTTCTCTAACAATAACAAATTCTATAATAAAGTATGAAAAGTGTGTAGTGTTGGAAGAGAAAACTGCATCAATTTTTTTTTTAAGTCTTTGCAATTACTGCTTGAAGATCAGTTAATCATCATTCATTGTTGTTTTTCATTGCAGCATGACAAAGGCTTTGACAGTCACACGTTTGAAAAGCAGATGTCGGTGATGAGAGGGCAGGTAAGTTTAATTTGCAGGTGTTTAGATGGCTCACAGTTCTAGACCTGCCAACTACCATGGGCTGTCCATAGTTTACAACTAAAATTGTTGCCTGCTATTGAGCCACCCATTTGTCTGGAAAAAACATGGAAACAGAATTTTTGAGTATCATTTTCACTGCGGAATTTTGAGTATAATTTTTCATTGCACTGGGCCCACACATTGTGAAGCAACTCATGGTGCTGTGCTTCAAAAACCTGTGTTGCTGCAAGCTGGTCAAACTGACATTGCACATTATCTTTTTTACAGCAAATCATCAAGCAGATACAGGTCTGTTGTTCATATCACACTTGCCAGAAAAATGTCGAAACCAAAAAGCTGAGGTAAGGGGGAGCAACCCTCCTTCAAAGACAGTGTCAGGCCAACAGATTTGCACTGACTGTTCCATGCATCCTGGCTTGAATGATTAGCAAGTTCCATGCAAGGTGTATGTTTGCCTTGACAAACCTCGCCATGTCGTGAAACAAAGTGAATTGAATGATATGACACGACACTTGGAAGGCTGTCGCCTCAAGGGACATGCTGAGTCTATTCCCAGGGTAGAGTTTAGAGTTTGGGGTTTTATTATTTTTCCACCATTTTTCACATCTAAGTGTGATTCAGCTAAAAGATTGTGATGCTAGTTTGTTTTGTGGAGCATAACATTTCGTTGTCAGCAGTTGACCGTGCAGGGAATCTCTTCAAGTGTGTGTGAGTGTGTGTGTGTGCGCACGTGCGTATGTGCTTTTGCATAAGTGCGTTCATAAGTTGATGTAGACTAAATATCCTTGACATGGTTTTAAGCTCAGCGTAATTAATGTAGATCTTATAACTAAAATCAGCAACATGACCACAAATTTTTCAAGCACCAAAAACTGATGAAAATTTTCTTTACTATATAATGCCACAAGTGTCAGTTGATTACTATGAAGATTGGCATTGCTGTCTTTTGTTGTCGCTTTTTTTTTTTCTTAAGTGGGAAACAAAGTATTATCTGTCAAACTCAGGGAGTTTGTTGTCTTTTTTAAAAGAATATCTTTTAATGGAAATAAATTTTGTATCCTCTTCAGACTCATCTGTTAATTGTTCAGTGTTTTATACGTGAAATCTGTTTATGTGCGAAACTGAATCTGTAAGTGTTATCAGGATGTGTTATGATCCGTATCTGTTGCTGCGTTTATTCGTTTGTTTGTAAATAAGGTTGTCAGCATCTTCAGAACTGATCTTATTGAAACTTGGTGGAAGGAAAGTATGTGGCCTGTGAAGTAAGCCATCACTTTCTGGTGGGGATCTGGATCATACGGTGCACAGGGATTCTTTCGAACTAGGCTGAGCTCAGCACTCTCCTAAGTGCCTTCTAGTTCTATCCATGTTTAATGCACACATAGTGTCGCTGTTGTGGTTACCTACAAAAGACTAGCTTTCAGACCAGAATTCATAGCGTTCTGAAGGGGAGATAAAAACAGTCATAAACTTCTTAAAACAGTTTATGGTTCTGATTAATTTATTAGAGTTCTGTTCTGACTGTAAAATTCCTCTTTAGGATCACGTAATTAATACTGTCAGTCTTTCTCAAAAATGCAGAGTACACGTTCATTCTTTAATCCAAGAGTTCTTCAGTTGAGATAGAAATGTTATAAGATTATTCATACCGTTGATCTTTTTACGCTCAATGTTCAGACATGCTTAGTACCCATATATGCAATGTTTTGCAATTGAAATCTCCGATGTCCATACAGATCCTGAACTTGACTCAGGCTCTGAGGGACGGGCGATCTCCGGTGCAGTTAGTACAAATGCCCGTGGTCACGGTGGAACGAAGGAAGACAAGACTTGGACGCACACGGGCAGACAGCGGCGACTTTACACAGAGTTTCTCCCACAAGGCACCATTCTTCTCATGGTGTTGATCTGAATCTTCAGTCAATGGTGATTTGCAATGAGCTTCTACGAAAGTCGGTGTCAATTGATGAAGATCCTGGAATTTTAGTGGGTTTTTTTTGTAAGGTGTTGTCATCTCTGACAGAACATTGAATGCAAATCCTTTCAGTTGAATTCTGCCATCATTGACACAATGTGTGAGATATCTTTGTGTGTTTATGCTTGTTCCCTGTTACTTCAAGAGGAGCGTGAAGCAGTGAGCTGGAGATGTGTCCGGTCGTTGCGTGGAAACAAAAGACTGTCTTGATCAAAATCTCCTGTTGTGGGAGGATTCTTTACACATTTGGTTATTATAGTGCTCACATGTGCACAAACATGCAAGCTTTCATGCAGAGAGGCTAACTCACTTGTGTGCACACACACGCACACTTACACACACTCTCACACACACAAGAGCAAGCTCTCTGTTTCTGTCTGTCTCTCTGTCTGTCTGTCTGTCTGTCTCTCTCCTTCTCTCTCTCTCTCAAACACACACACTTACACTTGGACAAACACACATATGCACACATGGGGACATACACACACACACACACACACACACACACACACACACACACACACACACACACACATATATATATATATATATACACTCACTCCCTCTCGGGGTGGTGGTGTCGCTTTGATGTCAGAGTCCCAGTTTCTTGTGCTAATCAAATACCTCATTGAACATTCTGTGTTGTCAAGCAAGGGATGGAAGTGTTCTTAAGTAAACTGGAAATCTGGAACAGAGAAACTGTGTTTTGCTTGTTTCCACTACGGCAAGATTGCGTTGGAGTATTTTCGGGAGCCAGATTTTGTTAGGTTACTTTATAGATCCTCAGCAGTAGGTGAAGCAAGATTCTTTTTATTCAATTTTTTCTCCAGTTGATTTGAGATAATGTGATTGAAAAAGAAGTAGACACATCCTAAAAAGAGTTAGTTGTTCTCTGCAACATGAAGTTAATTTTTGTTGCAAAGTTATAAACCCACTGTTGCAATTACCAGAAGCTGTTTATCAGGAAGTTTCTTTCTATCAAGAGTGGGTCTGTCATATTAACACTAATGCAAGAGAGAGAGAGAGAGAGAGAGAGAGAGAGAGAGAAGATGAAAAATGACACAGAAAAGATGGTGTCAGTATCTTCAAACAAATGAATAAAAACCTTCTGCACAATTACTGAAAATGGAAATGGCTAGATAAACTTGGTACTAGTGGCAGGAGCACAAACTTGTGTGCCAGAAGATTGATGTCGCTGGTGTGTATTAGTGCATGCCATGTGATTGAACATTGAGGTGCTGCTGCAGCTGGTCAAATAAATGAATAATATCTCATGCAAATGATCAAGTATACATGAAAGCTTTGGCAGTGATCCTCAGTGCAGAGGTTGAGGGACCACCATCACAACTTTGACTTGACAAAACAAAAATTTGACCAGATTGGTGAGATCAAGAAACTTCAGAGTGTGATTCTGTTTTCTTGGTTATGCAGTTTACCTTAATATCTTGATATTTCTATTATTTTATTTGGCCTGTCACTATATCATTGCTGAATGCTAACAGAGGGTTGAAAATGTAATGTTTTGACTTTTTTTTCCCAGTTTACAGTTAATATAGTTAATTAGCTACCCACAAGGACTCAGTTGTTTTTGATGCATTTAAAAATGTTAAAAAAAAAAAGGTGAACATGAATTAGAACTGTATATGAATGATTGCCTTGAAAGAGTTTCAAAACTGCATTTGTTTTGGGATTTTCTACAGGATTACTAGAATGGCCTCCGTTCAAATTCAGATCAGGGACTTCTTCACTTGCATCCCTTCATCCATTGTGATACAAAGTTGATGCTAAACTTTCAACTCTCAGAAATCCAGCCTCTATCCTCCGAATAATAGTTTTCCTTGTTGTGATTGATGTACAGCAGATGTTAATGATTTGTATGTTTTGTTTTTTATGTTTGAACCAGAATGGAAAATAACTTCTTTTTAATATGCATTTCTCGTGATTAGAAGTGTGTCGTTGTATTTTTTTTTTTCTTAATGTGTTTTAGTTATTGCTTCATAATCACAAATGTAAAACTGTTAAAGGCGATGGAGAATGACAGTTTGTGTGATTTTCAGTTATTACTGTTCAGATATGGATAATATACATATCTCTTGATTGTTTCACTGTTAATACTGATGATAGTTCAGCAGGAAGCCTTTTTTACATCTGTTCTTTTTAGGGTTGTAGTTATTTTGTGACACATTCTGGCAGACACATACAAAAATACTTACATCCCTCACTACGCTAATTCACATACATGCACGCAACCACACGTGCACATGCACACAGACACACACAACCCCACACACACACACACCACACACACACACACACACACACACACACATGCTTTTCAAAGAGATATTTCATTGTTGCATTACTTCCTTGACATAAAGCATGGCTGCATTATGATGAGACCTAGGGCTCAAATACCCCTCTAACCTTTCCTCTCCAAACCCCCCCCTCCCTCCTTGCACTTCCCCCCCCCCCCCCCCCCCCCCCCCCCCCCCACTCCTCCCCGCATTTCTGCCTCTTCTTCTATCTTATGTACACCTCCTTCTCCCACGCCCCGTAAGGCTGTCGTAGATATCTGTCAGCTTTAACTTGTACCTCATCTTCCAGAACATTTTCTGCTAGAAATGTTCTCTTTTTCAACTGTTTCTGCTGTTGATTATGTATACCTGTAGTGTGCAATAAGTGTGTTTATTTCATTCCAGTAGTTTTTTTTTAAAGAAAATTCTGTTTGGATAAAATTATTTGTAATGGTGACTGTTAGGGACATCTTCATATGCTCTCTGGCTTATGACATTATGTTTGACAATATTTGTTCATGGCTTTGTTTGTTTGTTTAAAAGATGGGGTTTTTCTTAGATTATATTTGGGACCTTTGGCTGTTTTGGCGTTATGCTGGTTTAACCTTTTTGTTGTGTGCCTTGACTGGGGTTTGATGGGTTTAAACAATATTTATATATAAAGCTTCAGCCTAGTTCTACAATCCATAGTGTGTCAGAAACGTTGTAAACAATAAGCTCCTGGTGACAATCCCCAGTAGTCCTGAGAAGAGATGTTGAAGACGAGTGAGTTTTAAATGGGTGTGAATTCAGCTTAGAAAAAAGAAATGTTGTCTAGCAAATACTCATAGGAGAAAACAGTCCTCAAAGAGAGGGAATCTCTCCTGCGAGGTTGGCGTGTGAATGTAAACCTTCTGTTGTACATCCCTGCAGTCTGTAAACTTTACAAGCTAGACTTTACTCTTGCATCACTGCATTCTAGTCCAGAGAGTTAGTATGATCATGTCTGTTCGTCACTCCCTGGTGATATTTTGTAGTCTGTACTTTGTACAGTATTAGCTGCGTACATACGATTTTTCAACAGTTCTTTGTTTCATGGTTCTTCTTCACCTGTTGAAAGCTGAGAAAGCAAAAGACCAAGTAACTGCAAGATTGTTACCACTTTTGGCTTTGAAGTTCTTCCTGTATGAACTTCCTAATGGCTGAAAATTTAGAAAACAAGGTCCATGAAAAAAACGCTGAAACATAGAAACTAAGAGCAGCAAAGTGACCCGGTCAGGTGGAGTTGATTTACTTTAACGAGGCTCATCTTTATCATGTAATAAAAGACAGGACTAATCTGGATACAAGATGGGGCAGTTGAGAAGGGTTGAGTTACAGCCCTTTGCTGACCATTGGGTTCTTAATTAAAGGTGGAGGGGTGACTGTGATGTGTTCTCTGTATTAGTATGTCAGTAGTGGCCTCCACTGTCTGCTTGGCTGTAAACCTGTTGACATCTTAGTTAAGGGGGTGAACGTTTTAGAAAGAGAAAGGTGGTGTGTGTGTGTGTGTGTGTGTGTGTGTGTGTGTGTGTGTGTGTGTGTGTGTGTGTGTTCTGTCTGTGTTATGAATATATATCAAAATTTGAAGTGGTCATTGTTTTTGTGTTTATCTTCACTTTTTTTTTTTGGTACCAGCCATCCTTACTCTTGTTTATGAAAATCCAGATTTTTTTTTATCTGTGTTATGAATATATATCAAAATTTGAAGTGGTCATTGTTTTTGTTTAACTTCATTTTTTTTTTTTTTTTGGTACCACTTTTATCATGTATGTGAATGATGTGTGTGTGTGTGTGTGTGTGTGTGTGTGTGTGTGTGTGTGTGTGTAGTGTGTGTGTGTGTTGTGTGTGTGTGTGTGTGTGTGTGTGCATGCAGGAAATGCATGGGGGTTGTTGGTAAATGTTGGCATGTGAGCTGCATGTTGTGAGGTTTATCATAGGTGTATGAAGGTACTTGCGTGTATGTCAGTCTTTTAGTTTTATGGCATGTACAAGTACATGCATGCATTTGTGCAGTTTGATAATCACAAAAGAAGGAAAAATATATGCAAATAGTGAGAATGTAAGTAAAAACACCTGCTGTGATACTGTTTTTGGAGGAGGTGGATGTGGGGGGCTGCATTTATCCATTTCAGTCAGGAATCATTTTTGAAAGCTATCATCCTTCAGTTTGTAAGAATTTTCACAATTTAAAGATAAGTATTGATAAAGATGTTTTGTATGGAATGGAAAATAGGAAACAAACATCTCGCAGTTAAAATTATTCCAGTTACGTTTGCATACAACAGAAAGATAGTTGAGGCAGTTGGTTACATGCACAGTATCTGCAGCAACTTAAGATTATTCTGTGATAATGCGTATAAAATTGTTTGAGTTCCTTCTACTTACAACAGTAAGATTTAAGCATCTGGTTAAACAGGAAGTACAGATACATTTCATTTTAAAAGTGACTTCTTCATCTTTAGAAGTCTGTGGCAATGAAGTTATGGAAGCAAGCCTTCAACTTCATGATACAACTGCTGAAAACAGAGAAATACACAGCGTAAATTAAACAAAACAAAATAAAAAAAATAGCTTTGGGGAAAGGACTGAAGTACCTTCATCTGCAAATTTCAAGTGCATGGATCTGCAGCAGTTTTGTTTCTCTTCTTTCATATTTACAACCACACACACACACACACACACACACACACACACACACACACACACACACATGCATGCATGCACAATGGCATGTTTTCAAATGTGTGTGTTTGTTGCTTAATCGAACCATGAAATATCGGTCATCAACATACATATTTATCTCTCCCAGAACTGTTCAAGATATTCTCTTATGGAGTGGTGCTGCCTGGGAACTTAAAGGCTGTTTAGTTCTTTGGAGCTTTGGTTCCTGCTGTGTTTCTTTTTTTTTTTTTTTGTGTACCTGATCTCCATGATTTTCATTTCTTTTCTTTTGCTGTTGATACATGTTGTGGTTTGTTCAGGTATTCAGACTTTTACTTCCTCTCATGAGAAAGCAGGGCAAGTTGGAGCAGATAAGCTAAAGGTTCATGTCTTTTGGTCAGATTCACATTTTCAGTGGACTGTGGTTTTGCGACAATTTATTCCTCTTCATGTGTACACTGTTAAAATGGTTCCTTCAAGTTCAGATGAGCATGTAACGGGGATGGTTTCTCCTCTGGTACACCCTCTCCCCCCTCCTTGTCCCCTCCCTGCTCACACCTGATTATGTTCAATTTTTTGTTTCATAGGATTTTATTTCATGTAATTTTAGTGATCAACAATTATGAAATGTTGTTACTTCATGGTATACCAGGCATACGACATAGGAAGATGCTTGTAATTGTTCAGCTGTGTGTGTTGTAATTTTACTATGTTCCGTTACATTTGTTTTTCCCACACAATACTTTTTTTTGTGTTTGTTTTGTTCTTTGTTGAAGGATGTTTACAAGTGTTGAGTACTCTGCCTAGAGACATGTCATCACTGTGACAGACCTCTTTGCTGTTCTTGTTGCTACTGCTGTGGTGTTAATCTCTCTCTCTCTGTGTATTTTGCCATATTCATTTTATTGTCTGTTTTTATACACGCTAATTGTTGTGCGTTATAGTATATTTCCATATGCTTCCCCAGCCCACCCCCCACCCTCAGTCTCTTCTTCCCCTTCACTATTGTTATTTTCATTTTTGTTTAATTGTTGTTGTTTTTTTTCATTTCTCTTGTATTTTCATTTGATGTTCCATTATGATTGCATGACCGCTTTGTTGGTTTGCTTGTTTGCTTCTTACATTATTTCATTTCACTGCATGTTGTTGTCCCTACTCAGAGCGAGGACTGGATGTAAAAAAGCACGTCAGTGCTTATCTATTATCCTCATAAATAAAGAATGTTGTCTTGTCTCTCACTCTCTCTCTCTCTCTCTCTCTCTCTCTCTCTCTCAGGATTTGTGAGGATCCCTTAGATCACCAGTCTGCTGTGGAGATGTATATCTGCATTTCTGATTTGTGCTTTGTAGGGTTCTTTTCTTTTGTTCTGTTTTTGGTTTTTGTGTGTTTCTTTTTCTTTTTTTGGTGTGCGTGCGCGCGCCTCGTGTGTGTGTGTGTGTGTGTGTGTGTGTGTGTGTGTGTGTGTGTGTGTGTGTGTGTGTGTGTGTGTGTGTGTGTTTTGAAGGGGGTTCGAGGCTGAGACTGCTATAAAGACTTTTGAATTGTAAACCAGACCATGGTTGATGTTGTCTATCATTTACTGGTGCACAGGGCCCATCAGATGATAGGATATTGCACATGAGTCAAGCTCTTTAACACTTGGAGCTCTGGCTGTCCTGTTTCATAACCTCAAAGAGCTTATCTCCCTTTAGAGAGGTCGACGTTGATCTCTCTGTCTCTCTCCCTCTTTTCATCCATTTGTAAACTATCAGTTTGTTTTCCTTACTGCTTAGAAGCAGCTTGTTCAGCTGCTGTTTTGCTTTGCTTTGCTTTTTGAATTCTTTTGGATGAATAGTGAGAGGTATAAACTGCCTATCAGCTGTAGGCTGAGAATGACATGTCTGCAGATAACATGTCCTTTGGTAATATGGATTACTGTAAGTTTTAGAATTGCATCATGAGAAAAGCGTATAGACGTATTTAGTATCATGATCAGCAATATATCAATGGCGTTTGAAAGTTTGTGCCATTGTTGTGTTTCGTAGTGATAGCTTATAGATCGAAATCTTAATGTAAAATATAATATTTACTGATGTATGCAGTTTGCGTGTGTAGTTTTCCATACAAAACGTACAGGTGTAGTCCTGCATTGTATACATCAAAATGATCAAGCAAGAGCATTTTTTTGATGAAATGGCATGGACTGTTGTGTACACTGGATGATTGATGCCATTGATCTATGTACTTCGTTGTAGGCCCATAGAAGCCTATCCTCAGCTAGAGACCAAGCTCTAAGCGCTTTACAATCCACACTCGTTTACACAATGGGCTGCCTACCTGACTGAAGAACTGCCAGCGGCGCTTCGTTCAGTTATTTCCAGTGTCATCCAGTCAATATCATTCAGTCTCGTTCACTCAATTTCCTGGCTTCCTTCATTCTTTCCATTTCTCACGCAGGGTGCATGCTATGTGTAACGTGTCATCCATATGTGTGTGCAAGATGTTATGCGTGCATTCACACACGGAACCTTGGTTTCTAGTCTCATTCGAAGGACTGGATTTGACAGAAATTAAACAGTATCCCCTTGTTGTACCCCAAGAGAATGCTAAGATTCTGATGATCTTGCCAGGAGATTATATATATATAAGAGAGAGAGAGACATACATACATAATATATATATATACATATATGTATATGTAATATATATATACATATATATACATACATATATATAATTATAGCGAGAGAGGGAAGTTGACTGTCACTGATGAATAATTCTTCATCAATGGTGATTGATCTGCACATATGAAAATCTTCCTTCTTCTTCCTATGGTAATTGTTGTCACTCTGGAGGTGTCGGTGTGGTGTTTGATAGGCCTCCTACCCCACTCACCTGAGATGCTTAGCCCCATAACCTTTGGCAGGCAGTGAAAGCTAAACTTGAATGTGACACTCTCTCCATGTCTGGGTCAACCAAAGCCATACTGGAGATCAGTTCATTCCTGCACGATAAATTCCAGGACAGATTACTGCAAAGCATTTCTCTTTCTTTCTTCTCTGTTCTAGGTGATTTCAAAGTTGACAGTGGCTATTGATATCAAGAATGGAGAAATACATCATTTAGACACAAACTTCTTTCCCTCCAAATTTTCATGTTGATTTCCCACAGTAATGTATACATTTTGACATGAATTTGCATTTCTTTGTGTGTATTTCTGTTGTATTCCTGTTCTATCATTATGCATTTTTCAACGGTTTTGTATCGAGTTTTCTGATCTATTGTGTTTGAATTTGCATTGCTATGATTTTGCACTTGTTGTTTTGTGTGTTTTCTGCCATAAGCAGTGGCACGCTGTGAAGGAGACTGAGGCTGTCTGTGAGCTAAATCAAAATGTTTGTAAACTTGCGTTTATTAGACTTTTTAAAACTGTGTTTGCCCACACAGCTTCACAAGTGTTTTCAGCTCTTCCTGGGATACTGTGATAGCATTTGCATAATTGAACATGTTTTCTGTGTCTCTATGCTTTTCTTGCATGTGTATTCATTCTTCTTGATTTGCATATGCACTTGATTCCATACCGTAATGTTTGTGAATTACTAGTGATCATTCACGTTTGAAATGTTTGTGAATTACTAGGTGATCATTTACATTCCTGAAGTGATACAGTGTCAGGTCTTGCCATTCCATGATAAGTTGGTTGTAGAGATACCTGGGCAAACACTGTCTTCAGCTAGGTACAACAGCATTGTTATTGCTGTTGAAGTAGTCACTATTGCATTTCTGTGGGAAATACTTTGCAACGCCTGTCCCCTCACGAGGTGGTTTGGTGATGACTTGGCATTTTCGTGTTTCTGTGGTGTAATTCTGTGAACATGCATGGATGCTTAGTGCATATATTTTATCTTCAACATGCATATATACACAAGGAAGGTAGCATGGGTCAGGGTTAAGCAGATTTTCACTTATGTTGACTGTAGGAGATCAGAAGAATCCTGCTAACTGTTAGAAGCGCCAGGCTCTGTTTGGGTTCAGGACCACAAACCTCACACTGTGGGCCCAGTACTTCAACAAATCTGCTTTTGGTAACTAGTTTTGTAGGGTCATGTGCATGAAACACTCACACACAAACAGACATATACACACACACACACAGGCACACACACACATGCATGCATGCATGCACGACACGCCTGCACGCACGCACGCATGCACATGTATAAGCAGACCTGCCACATGCTCTGGTTTTGCTAGAGAAGCTCTGTCATCGTGGTCTGTGCTCCATGCTTCTGTTGTGACATTCAAAGCTCTGGTATTTTTAGAGCTGTCAAGCAAAGTTGTTGTAGTTGTTTAACCTGTAGTGGTTTTCAAACAAGACAACTGCGTTTGCATTAGGTTGATCAAGCAAAATGTTGGTCTAAACTGACAGTACAGGATAGTGATACAGGCTTAATGCCAAAGAAATCATCCCTGAATTTTTATTGGTCAGTTATCTTCATTCAGCATGGCATCTTGAACAGAGGAATGCGAAGAGAAGAAGAAAAGACTGCACAAACAGAAGTGGAAGAGAACAAACAATTCTTTAAACAATGAGGGTGCATATTCTTTAGGCAGACATGTGAAGATAAAGAACTATCCTCAGCTGTGCAAGAGAGTCAACACTGTAAATAACATCTTCAGTGAACTTTCGACAAAAGCACTGTAACGCAGTCTGATGTTCTGTTTATGAGTTCATGATTTGTCAGTTATTGCCAGTCAGCTAATTATTCATTTCCTGCAAAAGTTCCATCATGATCTCTCTCCCTCTCTCTCTCTCTCTCTCTCTCTCTCTCTCACACACACACACACACACACACACACGCATGCACGCACGCACACATGCACGCACGCACACATGCATGCACGCCACACACACACACACACACACACACACACACACACACACACACACACACACACACACACACACACACATGTATACAAGCCAACAGTAATATGTAATGCAGCTTTCTTCAGTTACATCAGTTCTTAATAACAACACTTCGATAGTATCATTTACTTCAATAATCACTGTGGAGGTGTTCACAAATGATCTCTGAAAAGTGCATATCTGTGCTTCCTGGGACAAATTATCACAAACTCTTCAGCATCAGGGATCACAAATGATCTTTGAAAAGTGCATATCTATGCATCCTTGGACAAATCGTCACAAACTCTTCAGCATCAGGGGTCACAAATGATCTTTGAAAAGTGCATATCTGTGCATCCTTGGACAAATCGTCACAAACTCTTCAGCATCAGGGGTCACAAATGATCTTTGAAAAGTGCATATCTATGCTTCCTGGGACAAATCGTCACAAACTCTTCAGCATCAGGGGTCACAAATGATCTTTGAATAGTGCATATCTGTGCTTCCTGGGACAAATCATCACAAACTCTTCAGCACCAGGGGTCACAAATGATCTTTGGAAAGTGCATATCTATGCTTCCTGGGATCAAATCGTCACAAACTTTTCAGCATCAGGGGTCACAAATGATCTTTGAAAAGTGCATATCTAGTGCTTCCTGGGACAAATCGTCACAAACTCTTCAGCATTAGGGTCACGAAAAGTGCATATCTGTGCTTCCTAGGACAAATTATCACAAACTCTTCAGCATCAGGGGTCACAAATGATCTTTGAAAAGTGCATATCTGTGCTTCCTGGGACAAATCGTCACAAACTCCTCAGCTTCAGGGGTCACGAATGATCTTTGCCCTCTGTCCTCCACTGGGGCATTTTTTCATGGACCCCTCAGGGGCTTAAACTGGCCCCAGACCCCTGGCTGCTCTGTCTCAGTTTCAACATTCGGCAGGTCTGCACAAGCTCACACACAAACAAGTGTGCGTGCGTGCACACACACACACACACACACACACACACACACACACACATTCAGATAATTGCACACATGCTGTCTCTCACATACACACACACCACTCACATTCATGCGCATGCACGGGCGCGTACACACACACACACACACACACACACACACACTACAATAGAATGTAACAGGACACGCACACTCACTTGCTCTCTCTCTCTATCTCTCTCTGTCTGTCTCTCTCTCTGTCACAACACCAGGACAGAACATAAAACCACACACACATAAACACACCACAACAGAACACCACACACACACACACACACACACACACACACACACACACATTACACAGACACATGCACACTTCTTTCTTCTTTGGGTTTATGTCATTTCTTTTAATTCAATATTTTTACCATGAATGTACTTTTTTCTTGATACCTCGCAGGCTCTCTCTTTCTGCTTCACATTTTTTCTTCTTGATAAATAAATGGATAAGAGTTAAGCTACTCTGTATTTTGACTTGTAACATACACTCTTAGTGTTGTAATGCTATATATATATGCATTCTGGAAGTCTTGTTTATTGTAAAAACATTTGATAGTCTTTTTTTTTTTGTGAAAACAACATGTGATAATAGCCATATATGTGAAATCCCACCCACAGAATTCGGTGAAAGAAGAGGTTGAAGTCTACCAATGCTAAAATCAGTGCATTGCATGTCTGGAACCAATTTAAAATAAATTCTGAGTATGTGAATGTGTGTGTGTGTGTGTGCGTGTGCATGTGTGTGTGTGTGTGTGTGTGTGTGTGTGTGCTGTGGAAGTTTAATAATAATAACACGTACCCTTTTTTTTTCCTATTGTTTGGCTGGGTGGTGGTTGTTTTCTTTAGACTCCTGTTCAGCTGGAAACTCCAAACCTTATTTTCAGAATCTAATATGTAAAGCGCATTCAGTCTGTTTTGCGTGTGTGTGTGTGTGTGTGTGGTGTGTGTGCGTGTGTGTTTGTCTTTGTTGGTCCTTATACACATCCACAGTTTTCCAGGTGGGACAGAGTCACTCATTAGCATACTGGGCACACCAAGACCCAATCACCTCAGTGCTAGAAAGTCACATTAGTCGCATTTTGGTGTGACCAAATGGGGAGGCTTTGTCAGATCGTGCTACAAGAAAGTGAAAGTCGACATACTACTAGCATTCATACCGTTGATGTCCATGTGCATTGAAAATACAGTGTTTAATGTGAGTGTTAAGAACTAACATCACTACCACTGTGATGATGACGACTACTACTACTATGACTACCTCAGTGAGGATACCGGAAAGATACCATCAATTACTACCATTTCTTTCTTTCTGCATACGCAGGCTGATACTCCTGCGGACACTCCCTGAATAGACAGGCAGTGGAGTTTTGTGTGTATGACCGTTTTTTTATCCCGCCATTAAGGCAACCATACTCCATCTTTGGGGAAGGTGCATGCTATGTGTAACGTGTCATCCATACCAACGGCCAAACTGGCCTTCTGTTCCGAAAGTTGGTGATGGGATTTTACATGTGTGCAAGATGTGCGTGCGTTCACACACGGAACCTCGGTTTATAGTCTCATTCGAAGAACTGTAATGGGTAATGGAGTCAAAACCAATGTTAACTCCGAGGGAAAAATCCCCCTGTACCGAGATTTGAACCCGCAATCCTAGGATCACGAGTCCGGCGCTCTACCAACTGAGCTATCCCGGCCCCCCACTACCATAACTTCTACTATTACTACCACTACAAATACTACTACTGCTTTTACTTTTAGTACTATTACTGCTACTTTTTTTTACACTGCTTCTACTACTACTTCTTGCTGCTGGTCCTGCTACAATGATGATGATGACATTTATCACTACTATTACACTGATTCTACTACTACTACTACTGCTGCTGCTGCTTCTGCTACAATTATGGTTGCTATTACTGCTACTGCTGCTGCTTCTGTTTCTCTTCCACCTAACACTACAAAAATAACAACTATAACTAGTACTACTTCAAACTACTTTTGCCACTACAACTGTCATCACTACTACAGAGGTGAACAAAACAACAACAAGAACGTTTACATCCATGATCACGACTACCACTACTACTGCTACCACTACTGCTGCTACTACAACTACTGTTACCAGTATGATGACTACTTCTATGCAGATGAAAATCATGATGAAAATGATGACAACTGCCACTTCTATGACAGTGATGATAATCATGATAACAGCCATAACTACTATTACGAGTACCGTTACTTTTATGTAAGTACTGCTATGACAAGGACAATGATGACTGGAACTACTTCTACTGCAATACAAGTTCTCAGTGTGTGCGTGTGTATGTGTCAGTGGCGTAGCTGCCATGTTTCTGTTGTTTGTTTCCTTTCAGGGTGTAATTTGTCATGATCTGACGCGTTGAGGATGTGACCTTTTTACCTACATGGGTTCAATAGCCCTGGACAGGTTCTGTGTGATCGACTATAACTATGCAGACAGGTGACATGCAGTCAAATACGGACATTCAGGCAACATTGTGTGTGTTGGATGTGTGCGTATGTGCATGTGTGTGTGTCGTGTTGTGTTGAGTGTATGAGTGTGTGTATGTGGTGTGTGTTGTGTGTGTGTGTGTGTGTGTGTGTGTGTGTGTGTGATATTTGCTGTTTCTTTTCTGTTTTATCCTCTTTATGAAGCAATGTGATATTTGGTTTTGATTAAGTGTGCACATGAGATAAATGTGTTCATACACCAGTTTCGCTGTCTTCCACACCTTGACAGATTACAGACGTAAATGTATGTGTGAGAGTGGAACCCTGATTGTTTGCTGCTGAAACAAAGAAGAAATCCCCTTCAGTAGCTTATTTCCCCACCTTATTTTCTCATGTTTTGTATCTCATGAATAAAACTTGAGAGAGAGAGAGAAAACAAAAACCGGTTTGTTTGTATGCTGTACATATCACAGTTTGATCACTGTTGACATCTTGTATAGTTGAAAACAGTGACAGTTCTAAACATGGAGAAGATGCTGGAGTTATCCCAAAAATAAGGTTAACAACGAATTACAAAAAGATAAACAACTTCTCATTCAGACCCTGATTAAACATCGTTTACCAATAGTTTTCCTTACCATGTTGTCTTTTGTAGCCAGCTCAAGTGGAGGAAGAGTGGCGGTAAGAGCTGAAACTATTGGCAGTAAAGTGTACCCTCTTTGATCCCCATTCTCTCCTTCTCCCCCTTACCCCCTCCCCTCCTCCCTCAACTGCTTAAACAGAGAAGGGAGTCATCGTTAGATGGATCTGGTGCAGACCAAAAAAAAAAAAAAAAAAAAACTATTCCAGAAAATCAGGTCATCAAGGGAAGCGAATGGTAATTGGAATTAAATCTGGTATATCAAAGATACAAATAGTCAGGAAAAAGAAAACCAGTCTTCAAAGGGAGGGAAGGTTTTCGTGGGAGGTAAATCTGGTAAAGACAAAGACACAAAATATTCAGGAGAATCAAAACAAGTCGTCAAGTCTTCAGTGAAGAGGAGTGGTCATTGAAGGTAAATCTGGTATAGGCAAAGACACAACCCCCCTCCCCCCCCCCCCCCCCCCCCCCCCCCCCTCCCCCCAACCAAATTTTAAAGGGCGGAGTCCTTAGTGGGAGGTAAATCTTTAACAGAGTCAAAAACGTTCCAGTACACAAGCAAGCCTTCACAGGAAAAGAATATTTTATTTCGGATTACGTCTGGTATAGACAAGAGCAGCCCCCAACCTTCAACCTCACCCTCCACCCCAAAAGAAGCCTTCAGATGGAGAGCCTTTCATTGCGAGATTAAATGTAGTGAAAGTTCTCACAGATTTAGTTTCAAAGGATGTGATATAATGCTAGTATGGACAAAGACAAAAATCTGTGAAGTGAAAAAGTCTTTAAATGGAGAGAGTGCCGTTATTGAGAGCTAAATCTTTGACTGAGACAAAAATTACCCATCAAAAGCAGGAAGGGAGGGAGTCGTTACTAGGAGGTAGCCTACGTCTAGTGTAGACAGTTAAAAATGTCTAACGAGTCTTCTCAAGGCAAGACAGCTTACGGTTTGATGTGAGCACACATTACTCGGAGACATAGAAAGAAACCAAACACTTTTGAGAATTATTCCACGTTTATGCCTATTCATTTTGTTGGTGGTGGTGGTTTTGTTGTTTTTGTTTTTTTGTAAACAAACAAGAGAATGAGGAAACTCTGAGAAGAGCTTGACGGCAGGTCTTCAGAGAAGAACCCGTCCCCCCTCCCCCTCCTGTCCACAGGCAAGTGTTTCAGTTATGAATTTACACAAAGAGGGCCGGATGACATCCAGGTCATGACTCCTAGATGCCCTCCTGCTATTGGATTTTCCCCCTGTCGTTGCTGAGATTCGAACTAGCAACGTCTGGATGAGTATGCATCTTCAGGCGTTGTCTTATCCACATCGCTATAGGATACCTGTTCTATGTTGGAAAATTTAAGCCATGTGAATTTCACTTTTATTCTTCCTCGACCAGATCCGAATGGAATTCTTTTCAGCTGCCTCTGCCATTGCCCTTAAGAATCTGACGTTGCTCTTACCGGAAATCGCAACTGGAAATCGCGAACTGTTTCATGAGATCGTAAGCTGATGAGCCTACAACTCACCCACCCACCCCCTTCCCCACCCTCCCTTGCTCCACCTCTATGGCGAGGACAATGGCGTGGCGTGGAAGCCAGATTCCCTCAAACTCTTGGCTAGACATTCATAACTCAGTCTTGTAGATATGAACTTACAGTATTCTCCTTCACATGGCACCGTGAGTTCAACCAGAATTTAAAAAAAAAAACACCTACATGTTAATTAAACAAACTAAAACTATGACAAATGTGCTGCTTCCTTTCTCCTATAAATTTCATGAGCATTCCTCAATTTTAACTGGCTATAAAGACCTATAGCTTTCCGTTGGTGCGTGTCGGTGTAACAACCAATACAGAATGTCATTTTCTTTCATGGACAAGATAAAGATTATGTTAAGCTTACTATGAGTTTTGATATTCTCATCCTGACAGGCACGGCTATTGTTATGTTATTCAATATAGTGAATATTTAATACACTGTGATTGTTCAGACACCGGGGTTATCAGGCAATATGCCTTGTCTGAACTCATCAATACAAAATGTATTCTTGTGTTTGTGATTGACGTGTTTCATTCAGTGATCCAGAATGAATGTTGTGAAGTGTAACCGAGATGAAATAAAAGCAGTGATGGATAAAGGATATTGCATCATGGATGTGTGACATTAATTGTAGATCTCGTTGACATTGTGGTAAATGATAGCATAGAAAACGGTATAATGCATATACATTATACGCACTGATTATTTCATATTGTAATTACTGGTATTACATCCAAAACGATTTAAAACATGTTTCGTTGAATTTCATTTGTCTGGCTGCAAATGCTTTTTTTGTGTGATTTATTGTGTTGCCTCGGAAGTATGTTGCAGGATAAATAAACAGAAACACTGTGTTGTGTTTATGTGTTCGTTAGGCATGTGTGGCACACGCACCACCACCCGCCCGTCTGTACGCGCATGGTCCATCACCTCTCTGAAGTGTTACAACTACTTGCTTTCATCATCGGTCTGATTGGTTGCTTTCTTGAGGCCCTCATTTACCTTGGATTCAGGCTCATGCCCGGAAATCCGGCCTAAGTGATTTGCTTGTTCTTCATTTTCGCTTGTCCAGAGTGTTGTTTATCTTGCCTGAAGAAGACCTAAGAGGTCGAAATGCGTCGTGTTTTGTCGTGTAATTCGTGTGTCTCATGTTAATTGACGGAGTTATTTCAAACACCTTTAGAAATGTGTTTCAATTTCCGCCTGCAGTCACCTTACTTTGCAAACTAGCTATGTTCCGTTGATCAGCCACACCAGCGAAGCAACGCTGAATGGAAACAGCAGTGAGAGATGTCATTATCGCTGATGAAAAAGCTAGTTTCCCCAGAAGGCAGAAGTGCGATCGAATAGATCTTTATCCCACGAATAAACCCGTACAGCACAAGAAAGAGATAAACCACCTCTTCAAAAACTTCTCAAGAAGGCGTTCAAAGAGTCTAGCAATAGGCGCTGTTGGCCACAATGGAGAAAATCAGCATCAGGCAGGAGCCAGTCAACACCATCCAGCAACTGTACTCCCAAAAACGACCAGTGCGATTTTCCACAAAATGTTAGTGGAGAGTGATTCCACACGTCAGTTTGAGTTCTGTACGGCTGCTTTTTTGACTCCAACACTTTTCAACATATTCGTGGAAAGCATAATGACTGATGCACTTGGAGACCATGTCAACGCAGTCAACACTAGAGAAAGAACCATCACGAATCTTGGCGTCGCAGATGACATCGATAACCCGGCAGGCAGTGAGTAAGAAATCGCCAAACTTGTTAAAAGACTGGATGGAACATCAACAAGATAATGGCGTGAAAATCAGGGCTGATAAGACCAAGCTGATGACCAGCCACGACATCACCATCACTGATGACATAACTGTCCATGGACTGAGAGTAAGGACTGTTAAACGTTTAACTTACATGGGATTAACAATAATGGATCCAAACTAGAAAATCCTCCCAAGAGCAGCAGAGATAAGATCAGCACTATCCAGACTGAAACATGTATGGTGGGACAATTACATCTCTGTGAAATACAAAATCAGGCTCGTGCCTGTACTGGTAGGCCTATATTCCATCTTCCTGTTTGCAGACGAGCATGGATCCGAACAGCTGATCTGGAAAAAAAAAATTCCAAACCAAGAAAATGAGGTGTTACCTACCGCAAGACACTAAACATCAGATGCACTTGTTATATCACCAATGAACAGATGCGCCAAAAACCACATGGGACTATATGAAGATTTGCTCACTTCAGTTAAAAGAACACTAGGCACGTAACAAGAATCAATTGCCTTGCTTGAACAATTCTTCGGGAAAAAAATGTTGAGGGAGTGGAAGACAGCAAAAATTAGGGACTAGACTGATAACATTGCAGAATGGACACGAAAACAGTCTGCAGATATTCAGGCTTTGGCGTACAACTGAAGACGTAAAATGTTGCTCGGTTTTAAAACAGTCTGCAGATATTCAGGCTTTGGCGTACAACTGAAGACGTAAAATGTTGCTCGGTTTTAAAACAGTCTGCAGATATTCAGGCTTTGGCGTACAACTGAAGACGTAAAATGTTGCTCGGTTTTAAAACAGTCTGCAGATATTCAGGCTTTGGCGTACAACTGAAGACGTAAAATGTTGCTCGGTTTTAAAACAGTCTGCAGATATTCAGGCTTTGGCGTACAACTGAAGACGTAAAATGTTGCTCGGTTTTAAAACAGTCTGCAGATATTCAGGCTTTGGCGTACAACTGAAGACGTACAATGTTGCTCGGTTTTAAAACAGTCTGCAGATATTCAGGCTTTGGCGTACAGCTGAAGACGTAAAATGTTGCTCGGTTTTAAAACAGTCTGCAGATATTCAGGCTTTGGCGTACAACTGAAGACGTAAAATGTTGCTCGGTTTTAAAACAGTCTGCAGATATTCAGGCTTTGGCGTACAACTGAAGACGTAAAATGTTGCTCGGTTTTAAAACAGTCTGCAGATATTCAGGCTTTGGCGTACAACTGAAGACGTAAAATGTTGCTCGGTTTTAAAACAGTCTGCAGATATTCAGGCTTTGGCGTACAACTGAAGACGTAAAATGTTGCTCGGTTTTAAAACAGTCTGCAGATATTCAGGCTTTGGCGTACAACTGAAGACGTAAAATGTTGCTCGGTTTTAAAACAGTCTGCAGATATTCAGGCTTTGACGTACAACTGAAGACGTAAAATGTTGCTCGGTTTTAAAACAGTCTGCAGATATTCAGGCTTTGGCGTACAACTGAAGACGTAAAATGTTGCTCGGTTTTAAAACAGTCTGCAGATATTCAGGCTTTGGCGTACAACTGAAGACGTAAAATGTTGCTCGGTTTTAAAACAGTCTGCAGATATTCAGGCTTTGGCGTACAACTGAAGACGTACAATGTTGCTCGGTTTTAAAACAGTCTGCAGATATTCAGGCTTTGGCGTACAGCTGAAGACGTAAAATGTTGCTCGGTTTTAAACAGTCTGCAGATATTCAGGCTTTGGCGTACAACTGAAGACGTAAAATGTTGCTCGGTTTTAAAACAGTCTGCAGATATTCAGGCTTTGGCGTACAACTGAAGACGTAAAATGTTGCTCGGTTTTAAAACAGTCTGCAGATATTCAGGCTTTGGCGTACAACTGAAGACGTAAAATGTTGCTCGGTTTTAAAAGTCTGCAGATATTCAGGCTTTGGCGTACAACTGAAGACGTAAAATGTTGCTCGGTTTTAAAACAGTCTGCAGATATTCAGGCTTTGGCGTACAACTGAAGACGTAAAATGTTGCTCGGTTTTAAAACAGTCTGCAGATATTCAGGCTTTGGCGTACAACTGAAGACGTAAAATGTTGCTCGGTTTAAAACAGTCTGCAGATATTCAGGCTTTGGCGTACAACTGAAGACGTAAAATGTTGCTCGGTTTTAAAACAGTCTGCAGATATTCAGGCTTTGGCGTACAACTGAAGACGTAAAATGTTGCTCGGTTTTAAAACAGTCTGCAGATATTCAGGCTTTGGCGTACAACTGAAGACGTAAAATGTTGCTCGGTTTTAAAACAGTCTGCAGATATTCAGGCTTTGGCGTACAACTGAAGACGTAAAATGTTGCTCGGTTTTAAAACAGTCTGCAGATATTCAGGCTTTGGCGTACAACTGAAGACGTAAAATGTTGCTCGGTTTTAAAACAGTCTGCAGATATTCAGGCTTTGGCGTACAACTGAAGACGTAAAATGTTGCTCGGTTTTATCACTTAATTGTTATTTTCATTTCCTGTGACGTTCATGACCAGTGCGGAAATATTTGGAACACACACGCACATACAAACACACGCTCGCGCACGCATGCACGCGCGCACACACACGCAACCACACACACGCGCGCGCATTCTTGAAAGATAATGATGTCAGGAATCGCACACCAGCTGGATCGTATTCTCAAAATTAATTTTATGTACCACCATTTATGCTGGTATAAATTATGAAGAATATCCCCCCCTCTCTCTCTCTCTCTCTCTCTCTCTCTCTCTCTCTCTCTCTCTCTCTCTCTCTCTCTCTCTCTCTCTCAGGTTCTGATTGTTGCGTAGCGAATTATGAATGTGGAGCACCTGTGCGCTCTTCTGCATGTAGCGATTCGCCTTAAAATGTGTATGATCATACTCTGTGTGTGTGTGTGTGTGTGTGTGTGTGCGCGCGCGTGCGTGCGTGCGTCCGCGCACGAATGAAACAATCATTCAATGAAAAAAATAATTACATTAAATAAAAATAGACCACATATAAACACTGTTCAACAAGCCACTGAAGGCTAAAGTGAATCATCCACTGCACTTTATGGCATCGTTTGCGAACCGTTTATCACGCTGTGTTTCAGATCTTGCACTTTCCGAAACCTGAAATTAACATTAGTATTTGAAACAAAACAACTTAAAAAGTAAAGAAAGAAAGAACGAAAGAAAAGTGAAGTCTCGAAAAGGAAGCAACTAACACTAAAAGTCTATCGTTCCACAGCGACTGAGCTGCTCGTTGTCTCTTGTCTAGATCTTGACACAATATGAGACTGAAGTACATGCATCTTGTGTATTTTCTGAGATCGTTCAGTGCATAAGCATTGGTGGTGTGAGATTCACATTCTGCTGTCCGGAGACTCTCAGTGACCTGTTTCCAGACCGAAGTAAGAGCCAAGTCAGGTTGATGTAGAGGCAGACGATCAGGGTCCAGAATTCACAGGCCCACGTCTGCACGACAGCCATGTCAATCCGAAGACTGTCGTCTGGTCGCTGGCGTGAGGATGCATGCAAACGAAGGTCATGGTCTCTGAGAAGTCTCCTGTCTTCAAGTAGTCGTAGCCATTCTCGAAGTCGTCTTCAAGGCCACCAGGCTGTCTGTTGGCACGTTAAACTGGAAGCCAGCACGTCCTACGGCTCCTGACTAGGTGACGGACTCTGGGACTGGTGCGAGCAGATCATGGAGCCACTGAGATAAAGGCCTCTCATGGGTCACAGTAAGCATCAACCTCTAGCACCCGCAACTAGCCGAATCTCTCTCTCTCTCTCTCTCTCTCCCCCCCCCCTCTCTCTCTCTCTCTCTCTCTCTCTCTCTCTCTCTCTCTCTCTCTCATGGCCTTAATCTGAATAAGTTATTCGTATTCGTTTTCGTTTTTGTATTCGTATTCTCTCTCTCTCTCTCTCTCTCTCTCTCTCTCTCTCTCTCTCTCTCTCTCTCTCTCTCTCTCCATAGTGTGTGCCACGGAATCAGCGACTAGTTGTGTGATTAAGTGGGTTTGTGTGTGTGTGTGTGTGTGTGTGGCGCGCGTGCGTGCGTGTGTGTGTGTGTATGTGTGTGAGTGTGTGTGTGTGCGTGTGGGTGTGCGTGTGTGTGTGACAGGTACTTGCTTAGAAGCGGTGATAAGAAATCATCAGTCCCCCCCCCCCCCCTCCCCTACATCTTTTGTGAAAAATTGGACGATGTTATGATGAGTATTTTATTCCTGAAAAAAAAACTTTTGTTGCTAAAGCTCGATTTTTACTCATTTTGTCCCCTGAGAAATGGTTTTCAACTTGTTTTAATTCTCTGTTCTGTCTTTAAGTACCTGCTGATTTTGTTTTGTTATTGTGCGGTGTCGGAGCCACGAGAGGGCATTATCTGTGAAATTACGCGCGCCCGCGCATGTACGCACGAACGTACACACACACACACACATACACACACACACCACACACACACACAAACACACACACAAAACACAAACACACACACACACACACACACACACACACACAAACACACACACACACACACACACACACACACACACACACACACACACACACACCCGCCGCCGCGCGCCGCACACACACACACACACACACACAACACACACACACACACACTAAATCACAGAACTAGTCGCTGATTCCGTGGCACACACTAAATGTAGTCACTGCCACATGTGTTTTCGCACAGCGTTTCCTCGTTTATCCTGGTTTATCCTGGTCTTTTACCAACCTTGTCTAACTGTTTCTCCATCACTTCACTTTGTTGTTGAATTGAGAAAACCAACAAACAGAAAGAACTTCACATGCTTCTGTAACCAATACACTCCGATGCCAGTCTGTTCTAATTGGGTATAGAGGATCTGCATCATACAGACTCCACTGGCCGATTTTCTTCTGCTGGTTTGTGGCAAACATCTTCACTAAAATGGGCTGTTCAGCCTTTTGGTGGCCGACACATTCTCACGATTTTCATCTCTCATTAACAAGGAGGAGTCCTTACTTAAGTACAGAGGTCTTCTCGCAAAAGGTTTCGCCAAAATATGGTTCATAAGGTCACTCTGAACACTTCTGGGTGTTTCAGGGTTTGGGGTTTCAGGCTGACTAACACCACCAGCGAACCTTAACGATTCGAAGTGGCTTCCCTTGCTGTGGCTGTTCGTAGCCACATCCTTGACCTTGTTTTTATTGCCGTTTCCGGCGCCTGAACAAGAGTCACGTCTGCTGAAAGACTGCGGCCATTGGAAGCTTTCACGGTAGGTTGTTGAGGGGTCGAGCAAGGTCCTCACTGAGGTCTCCAAGTTCAGGCTGTGGAGCTTGTAAGACATGGCTCCTGGGGGTCTGTAGTCGTCCTGAGGACCGAAGAAGAAGACATCTGGATTTAGAAACGCAATAGAATACTGCCATTTGTGATCAGGTTTTTATTTTTTTATTATACAGATTTTGTAACTGTTTTGTCCATTGACTGTATAGTTCCGTAAGACTGCAGTAATGAGACATCATATTAAACTTACATCCGAGGACAGGAAATAAATAAACAATTGGTGTGACACAAGGCAATCGTGGACAGGAAGTAATTGAACAGTGTGGTATGTTGTTGTTGTTGTTGTTGTTGTCGTACCCAGGCTAAAAGACCCCAGGGATCATCCAAACAGCCGAAGTACTTGAACACTATGGTAAAAATGCATCAGCTGGGGATGAGAACATTACGCGTGTGGCCGTTTTTGATTACCCCGCCACATGGGCAGCCACACTCCGACTTCGGGGGATTTCGGAAACTGATAATGTTATGATAGGAGCTTGTCACAACTGCTGTTAAATACGAACGAGCAGTCGGCCTGCAAGCCATGAACACACATTTCAAAGTCAGACCTAATAAAACCTTTTCTGTGGCACAAGTATCGATAGTTAATTAAAGAAAACGAAGAAACAATCATCCAAGCTGCGTCAAGATAGAGAAGGGCTTGTTTTGAGTGTGACTTTGAAAACGTTAATGGTCAGGCTAGAGACCAAGTTTAGAAAATATCAAGTCGGACAAAATAAGAAGAAAATAGCTGAAGAATGAGATAAGTTCACAGCAGCAGTGACATTACTATAGCAGCAACATTTGAAGATGTGGAAGAACAGGTAAAGCCTCACGCGGCACAGGACCGTCGCCACTCGGCACGAAGACAGCCGCCTGGTAGCCCTGACGACGGCCTCGGAAGGCGGGCCACAAGGAAGGAAAGCATCGACTATCTACGAACGAACAACTTGCAGCCGTGACAATGGGACCAGCCTTTGGCCGTTTCCCGAGTCGGCTTCACGCGGCACAGGACCGTCGGCACTCGGCACAAAGAAGGCCATCCGGCGGCCCTGAAGACACCATCATCACGGCTGCAACAAGAAGAAACACACTGACTATCTACGAACAACTTCACCCAGGCATCTGTCTAAGAAAACCGACTACCCTGGGTGCCTCCTCCCGTCCGCAGATGCTGACTACAAGCAAGCCTGCCCGCTGACAAGTCTTCCAGACAAACGACTCTATGCGCTGCAGCTTGCTGCAGCTACCAACTTTTCCCTAAAAGCCTTTGCTGGGCGGACTTTAAACTCAATCTCCTACCTGAGATGTGTTCAAACGACTCTACGCGCTGCAGGTGCCAACTTGTCCCTAAAAGCTTTTGCTGTGACGACGTTAAACACAATTTCCTACCTGAGATGTGTGTTCCTGGGGCTGTGGCAACGAAACAAAAAGGAAGAAATTCCACTTCGTTCCCTCTGCGTTCTTCTTTACTGGCTGTTGTCCCTTGGCTTCTGAACCTACCATCATCTGTCTTCGACTGCACTCCTTACCACTCCGCACCATTACGTATCTATCTATCTAGCTATAATGTGAGAGAATGATCTATCTATCTACCTACCTACCTACCTACCTACATCTACTCCTATCTATCTATCTATCATCTATCTATCTATCTATCTATCTATTTGTGTATCTACATGTCTATGTATCCTATTTGTCTATCTATCTGTTTGTCTTGTCTGTCTATTTATCTGTCTATCCACTTATCTGTCTATCTCTCTATTTATCTGTCTGTGTACCTGTCTATTTATCTGTCTAACTATGTATCTGTTTACCTGTCTGTCTACCTGTCTGCCTACCTATTTATCTATCTACTATTCATCTGTCTTGTCCGTCTGTCTGTCTGTCTGTCTGTAGTTCTTTACCTGTGTATTCTGCTTGTCTTCTGTTTTGCATATTTTCACGGTAAGTGTGTGTGCACGCGTGCGCACACGCACGCACGCACACACACACACACACACACACACACACACACACACACACACACACACACACACACACACACAAACACAGCGCGCGCGCACCATCCCTCTCCTATCTCTTTCCTAATCTCTCGAACCACCTTCCTGCCCCTCTTTCTTCCCAGCTCTCACCCTGTAGGTGGTCAAAGATGCTCCGTCC
>CM065718.1:50309563-50322063 GCA_033310375.1 Conus canariensis | reverse complement strand
ACACACACACTTCTTGTCTAATACCGTGCATGTACGTGCCCTCCCCCCCCCCCCCCTTCTCTCTCTCTCTTTCTCTATAACAGGCTTTGCTCACTAATAACAAAATGTACTGTAATCTCTGCATTTTCCTTTCCAACACGCTTTGTTTATTAGCACATTTTACCCTGACTCGTTTGTGCAAACGAAGTGAATCTATGTAAACACCTTTGGTGGTTCTCCATGTATACGTGTGTGTGTGTGTGTGTGTGTGTGTGTGTGTGTGTGTGTGTGTGGTGTGGGTGGGTGGGTGGGTGTGTGGGTGTGTGTGTGTGTGTGAGAGAGAGAGAGAGAGAGAGAGAGAGAGAGAGAGAGAGAGAGAGAGAGAGTAATGTACAGAGCTAACCAAAAAAGTGGGTTTACCAACTGGCCATATGCGAGGTAATGGAGTCTTCTTGGTTAACCTACTTTTTCCCCCCGTAAATCCAGTTTTGTTTTGGACGAATCGTCGCATATTTTTTTGATCAGAAATATTTGAGAAATATTCGGCACTTTCGACAAAGTTCATTTATGAAATGAAGACCAATATTTTACAAATACATTTCCGGAAAAAAACAACAACATAAAATGTCGAAACAGTCCAAAAAAGTCCTCAAAGAACATTCTCATTTCACGTAAATCAAGGATTTTTGTATCCAAAAAAAAAAGTTGCACTCTTTTCGTAAATAGTATTATTCTTAAAAAATGCAGTCGAACATTTGATAAATCCAGTTTAGGGTGTGTGTAAGTATGTAGTGCGTGTGTGTGTGTGTGTGTGCGTGCGTGCGTGCGTGCGTGCGTGAGAGTGTGCGTGCGTGCATGCGTGCGAGTGTGCGTGCGTGCGAGTGTGCGTGCGTGCGAGTGTGTGTGTGTGTGTGCGTGCGTGCGTGCGTGCGTGTGTGTGCGTGTGCGTGTGCGTGTGTGTCCCACGGTATGTGTTTGCGTGCATTTGTGTGTATGTGCGAACATATGTCTCCATGATTTGCCAGTACAACCTAGGCTTAATTTGACAATGAACTGATTTCAGTTAATTGGTTAGTATTAACGGTACGTTCCAACATGAGCAATGTCTTAGACATCACGGTTACTAGCATAACCATACTTCGCAAGAATGACAGTCGTTCATAAGATCTTTCCTGCCGTTTCCTGCATGAATGTGTGACCGACTGGAAATGGTGGTCAATTTGCTGTTAACAGTTTCAGTAATGTTTTCGATGTTAAGATAATGGTCAGTTTCTGTAAAATGGTGACCACTCACAATTAGTGCTTCACACACTGAAAATTGAATTGTTGTATGATATTATATGCCAGTATGTTAAAGACATTTACACACTCACTGACTCAGAGAGAGAGAGAGAGAGAGAGAGAGAGAGAGAGAGAGAGAGAGAGAGAGAGATTGACTGATAATCTTTATCTCAGAGAGACAGACAGACAGACAGAGATGTACACTTAGAGAGAGGAGACAGAGGGAGACGCATGCACGCTCAGAGAGAGAGAGAGAGAGAGAGAGAGAGAGAGAGAGAGAGAGAGAGAGAGAAGGACAACTAAAAAGAAAGCAATTAAGGAGAAGACAGAGATAAGGGAAAAGAAAGGGGGAAAAATCCCAAAGCAAAATAACAAACTAAGAACATACGAGTCAAGTGTTCCCATTGTCACAGGCCTAGACACTTCCGCTCGGAGGGAAGGGAGGGCACACTGCCGAGACCTAAGAGTAGCCTTTCCTTCCTTGCAGACTGGGGAAACACTCCAACAGTCGTCTGGCGTGCCCCCTGCACTTGGGACAGTGCCAAGAGGACTCAAGTGGCTCGAAGACTTCACACACACACACACACACACACACACACGATCCCTCCTACTTCTTGTGGGTGGGTGGGTTGTTTGGTCAGCCCGTATGATCCAGTAATTGGGCTGGCCGGCTGCTAGGCTAGTTACGTTTCGAAATCTTTCATTTTTCAACAAAGGCAAGCGAAGTGCTGATAAGTGAAGAAAAAAAAAAGAAAGAAATGGCACCACCACTCAACGGCCGCTGTGGACTGCATGCAAGACTGAAATCTATAAACAGTGCAAGTTGCATGCGTCCAGTTACGAATTAGCACGCGCGCGCGCGTGTGTGTGTGCATGTATGATAGCTCTTTCATTTTCAAAGAAGCGACTCACTCAAATTCAACTGTGTAGTTCAACAGAGAGAGAGAGAGAGAGAGAGAGAGAGAGAGAGAGAGATGTGTGTGTGTGTGTGTGGCTCAAAATATATACACAGAGGGGAAAAAAAAGAGTGTAAACCAAAACTCTTCTTTTACGATCATAAATGAATGCATCATAAAACAAAAAATACATGTCAGTAGAGAGATATCAAAACAAAACAAAATCGAAACTGAATAACAAAGCTTCAAACCCACAAAGAAACAAACAAACAACAATTGTTCGGTACGTACTCAAAACCAGCCAGTGCCACAACCTTAGCTGCAGTGGATGACTAACATTGAACTATCCACACTTTTGGAGCATCATGTCTACAGATGTCTACAACTAGCCTTATTAATCCTAACTGTGGTCTGTGCCTCATCAGGACTACCTGAGGCAGATAACCTCAGCCCTTCAGGCTTTAGATGAGACCAGGTACATTTCCATTCACTCTGGTCGGCACAGACAGACGTGAAGGTCTGGGAAACCTCACTGTGGTCTGTCCAGTAGAATTGTCCTGGCATTCTGTCCAACTGCCTTTTGTTTCCTCACAATCCAGTCTGCCAGGATCTGGTTAAAAAAAAATGGGGGGGGGGGGGGGGGGGGGGGGGGGGGGCAGCATTCATCCTTTTTTTTAAAAAATCAGGATGTTTGGCTTAGCAGAAATTCCAGTTTGACGGAATACTATCATGATCAGGGTCATGATGATGATCATCATGAATACCTTACGACTGCATGGTGATGGCTTTCACTGACGGAGACTAGGGCAGTCAGGAATCGCCGCAACCCCTAGTCATCAGTCATGGGTAACAAGGTAGATCCTCATGTTGTCCACCCAAAACGTTTCTGTCTGCCTTTAGAGCGTCCGCCTCATACTGCGTCCTGTAGAAGGTCTTGGAAAGGGATTCAAAGCAAAATCTACTGTGATGCCCGTGCCAAGTAAACTGATGACATCTGCTAACTGAGGAGAGAGGGTCTTGTTGTTGACATCCACTGAGGAGAAAGGGTCTTGTTAGCAAACATGTTAATCTGCTACCTCCCTTAGACATTGGTCACGTGTTCCCTATCTGATTTAAAGGTGAAGCCCCAATGCGTTTTATCCTTCAACTCCAGATCTGCGGTCGATTGCATGAAACCTTACTAAAGGTTTAGTTATTAACTGAACGCGTTGCCAACTATTTTAGTAAGGTTTCTCGCGAGAGAGCGCTGGTGTCTATGTTCAGTGTTGCCTGCTTACTAAAGGACGGCTGTAAGCAGTGACTTGCAGAGCTTGGTCTTCCCTGGGAAGCCGGTAGTCGAGGTGCTCCAGACGACGCTCGTGTCTTGTCATGCCAGACTAGTCATTCCGAGCCTTGTTTTGACGTGTGTTGAGCCGCCATTGTTGCTCTGTATGAACGAACTGCTTGAAGAGGTCCACTTCGGCCACGGCTTGTTCAGCGTGATGTTGAAAGCTGTGTTTCGTCTGAAACTGCTGTGGTGGAACATGGTGCCCTATCAGCAGACTGGTGTTGAGGATGTGTTTAGATGCACGCCTTTTGTTAGTCTGCCTGCATTCTGTCTGTTCAGGCGGAGCCTCAGCGACGCTCCACCACGGCTACAACGCTCCTGAAGATTATTTGTCCATGCGAAAATCGACAAAACACACGTATGCTGGGATCTGGCTTGCACAGACTTCTTGAAACCAATGGTTTGTGTAAGCGTCCTCTCAGGCTTAAATCTCTTTTTTCCTGTTTTTTTTTTTTTTTTTTTTTTTTTTTTTTTACTTCAGCAACAAAGCGCTGAAGGTTTTTAATTTTCCTTTAAAAATTTGCTTAATGAACTCTGTACTAATGCTTGAATTTGAAATGGTCTCACACCATCTTCCCCAGATATTCTTTGTAAATAATCCTAAAAACAAAAGTTACACATTTTTACTCCTCGTTTTTTCCCCCAAACTTACATACTTATGTTTTTAATGTCTTCAAAACTACACAGCATTTTCTTTTCTTTCTTTCTTTTTTTTCGATGAGAAATATACAAGAACACGAAGTCAATAACGAAGGCTGTGGGGAAAGCCAAAACTTTCTTCTAATGCACTTCAGCTCAAAGACATTCCAGACGGTATACATTTCCACTTATCAACAGCTTCGCGGATTCAGAAGCACGTGCGAAGGCGTCTATTCTTCCTGACCATGAGACGGTTGCAACGCTCGCATCAGTCACAGGGGAACGAGAAAAAAGAACGAGACCTCGTGTTTCACAGATACATTCGCCTTCCAGCTTGCAGTAGGCGACGGAAGTCAAAGCTGAGTTTGGGAGTCTAGAAGACATTAAAAAAAAAAAAAAAAAAAAAAAAAAAGGTCAGGTATGTTGAGATGAACGACCTCCGCGATGATGACCGATAGCCCTGATATGACTGGAAGAGGAAGTTCACTTCGTGCAGGAGGACGTGTGTGTGTGTGTGTGTGTGTGTGTGTGTGTGGAGGAGGTTGTGCGAGGAATATTATGGGAGGTGGAAGAAGGGGGAGAAGAAAAGTGGGTGCAATGCCGAATTCATACATTCTCTTTGATTGTTTTCTAATGGTGTCTTTGTGTAATGCTTAACATAAACAAATGAATAAATAAACAAAAAACGCAACCCCCACCCCACCCCACCCCCGAATGACACGAATTAGCGAGCTCTCAGATTTGTTCAATCCATGAAATAGCACCCAGATTCTCTGGAATCCTCTCCCATCGCCCCCCCCCCCCCCCCCCCCCCCCCCCCCCCCCCCCCCCCGGCCTGCTCACCCCTCCCATTTCTCTAGAGACCCCCTTCAGATTGACAGGAAATGTCGCTCGAGGAAGACGGAAGCGGTTTCTGACGCATGCAGTCATTTAACGTTCCACAACTGGGCCATTATTGTCGTCAGCAGGGTGGAGGGGTGGGGATGGCGTGTGTGTGTGGGGTGGGGGTGGGGGGTGGTTGGGAATGATTGGGTGGAATGTAAATGTTTGTAAGGTGTGGGGGTTGAGGATGGAGGTTTAGCATGCGTGTCCCACTCGCATTTTTCAACGAGAAGATAAGTGCTGAACAGCACACAGACGGTCAACGGAGGTATTGGCTCTTCTCTTGTGGACTAGAAGGGGGACTGGTGGGGGAGATGGGTGACAGGTGTATGTTTAGCGGGAGGGGGTATGATTTCCGAGGACGTTGAATTTGAACCTTTCCATCATTTTGCTCGATTTGTTCAATAATCAGTATTGACAATATCTTCATCCTCCCCCCCCCACCCCCCACGCTCCCTCCATTCACACAGAAACGCGTAACACACACACACACACACACACACACACACACACACACACACACACACACACACACACACACACACACAGCACGCACGCACACACACCACACACACTCGGGTGAGGACTCAGAATACTTGCTCAGGCCACTGGGATGCCAATAAATACAAACTTTTTTTTTTACTCGTCTTCTATTATTTAACTTGGTTCGGTTTTTTTCCCTTGTTTTTTTATTTTTATTTTGCTGTCAAGACACTGAAAGGTCTACAAGGAAGTAGTCCTATATCGTGCCGTCCGATAACTAACATCAATAGGGGGACAATGTTGGAGTGGGGTGGATAGTTTTCTTTTTTTCCTCATGTTCAGTGTTAAACATTGTTTAAAACAAGGGTTAAACGTTCACATGTTCAAAATAAAATGTTGAAATACTGAGCAGTCGAATAAACCTAACAGCCAGCTAAAAAGCCTATACCGTTTGGTCGTTTTCAGACATGAGAAAACCAAACAAACGATGTAAATGAATACAAATGACAGGGAAAACACAAGTGCAGGTGAACAGTCCTCAGACCATTAAAGTGAATGAACAAGGATTTCAAAAGGAGGAGGCTGTAGGGAAGAAGGGAGAGGAGAAGAGGAGAAGAGGAGAAACGCGATGAAAAAGAGACCGTTAAAATATCATTTTTCTTTGAATTAAATTTGTCACTGACAGCGATAAGGACCTTTGAACTCCGTGGCATTGGGAAGAGAACCATTTGCTTACACCCATCTAGAGTCGATTTTCGTATTTTGGTTGAGAAATCCTTCTTGTCGTAAATACGGGTGGTTTCAGTTGTGACAGTCTACCCGTTGTATCCAACAGAACACCCACCAAAAATGTTGTGATATTTTCCACACCACGGGGATAACATCACACTCCAACGGACACCCAAAAAGGCCAGCGAAGGGTAAAAAGAGAAATGGAAGAAAGTCATATTAACAAATTAGTTACCACCAAAAAAAAAGTAATGAATAACCAAAGTGAAAGAACATGTTTGAGCTTACGCTTAAAACTCCGCAAAAGATAAAGGGTTAATTACCCTGATACATAAAACTAGAGACAATACAATAAAGGATGACGGTCAGTTTGAATAAATCTTAAGTTTCAAAGCACGATTGCAGGCGGAAGTTAAAACATGCGACGCTTCAATACTGAGTCACCGAATGAACGCAACAAACCTGAAGTAACGAGCTTCGACCTGTCGGGGTTCTTCAGACATGACAAGAACAAACACACAACGAAAATAAGCAAATAATGAAAAAAAAACAAAGTGAAGGTAAACAAGTCTCCAGTTACTGTGAAAATGACTAAACAAGAGAACTTCAAAAGGAGGAAGCTGGGGGGAGAAGGGAGAGAGAAGAGGAGGAGGATAGATGGGATGAAAGAGAGGACATTAAAGTTTGAATAATAAACCCTTTACTGTCATTAATAGGAACCAGTGAGTTCTGTATTGTGAACAGAACCATGCTTCTGTCTCAATTTTTTTTTTTTTAACTTTCCACTTTGAGAAAATCAGCACAAAAAAGTGCGCGCGCGCGTGTGTGAGTGTGTTTCCGCGCTCGCGTATGTGTGTGCTGGCGTAGTCCGCGGTTAATTCCTAGATCAGCGGTGTAAACCTCCATTGTCGGAGCTACGTGACAATAATCTGCTTCCGAAAAAAAAAAAGAAGCACTACAAGTTTTTGTGTGTGAATGATTCGCAAATTTCTGACAAATTACTGATAAGAATCACACCGCTGTTACCATATCGCGTGCTACGATAATCGAAGCATCAGTACAGCCAGACTTCAGCGAGAGAACTAGGACAGCCCTTAAATACAATTCAGGTTCAATCATGTAACTTACTCTTCAAACACCCGGAATGCCCATCCAGTTTATGTATTGCCAGTATTCTCCCCCCCCCCCCACCCCCTCAACCTCTCCTCCCCTGCTCCATAAAAAAAATCGGTTAACATATTGTGCTAACTTTTCACTCTCACAGTGCAAATTTTGTAGAGGTGAAGAACCTGAACAAGAATGAGCCTAGCAATTAAATCAATACCCGCCTCTTCCTCTCCTTTCCCACTGCACCCCCCCCCCCCTCTCCCTCCGCCCACTCCTCTTCTCCCATTTTGTCTTTTCTGATCCCTTTGTCGTCCCCCCTCTCTCATGCAAATTAGTGAGCACGCACTGAACATTTTGACCTCTTCTCACGAACCTTCGTCACGATTTGACAACCGGATGGAGAAATAGCCTGCTGATATGGGGGGGGGGGGGGGGGGGGGGGGGGGAGGGGGGACAACCGGATGAGAGAAATAGCCTGCTGATATGGTGGGGAGGGGGGGGGGAGGGGGGGGTAATTAAACAAACAATAAAAAACCCCAGCAATCCATAGGCCCAGCGTGTAAGCCATTCCATGAACGTACATTCTAATGCTTGTTACCCACTCGATATCCGGCATCCAAGCCCACATCGTAAATGTCATGTGCGTGTTGACCCACGCGCGCAGAATAATTTTTTTTCCCTGACAATAAACGTGATTTAAGTCTGACATATCTGATAGCAAAAAAACTTGGAGTCTACAAATCGGTGGATTAGACCGGGAAAAATGTTTGGAACATCTTCATTGCTTTTGACCTAGTTTGTTATCATGAAACCCATCACAAACAGGTGACATTCTGGCACCCAGAAATCTAAGAAGCTTATCCCAAAGTCATGTGTACTTCATACTAATCGTACAGAATGCCCATTCACAATGTCCACAATGCTCTAAACATCGTTTACTGGCTTTTTCAGACAGTTTGACTTAAAACACACACACACACACACACCACACACACACACACACAGATACACACACATACACATATGCGCGCGCGCTCGAGCGTCTCAAGTTTAAGAGTAATTAATACTTTAACCCTACTCATGGCACACAATATAAAAACTGAATAACATTTCACTAATACCATGTGTAACTACAAAGAAAAGGGAAGGGAGGGGGGGGGGGTTGGATTTTGAAAAACAAACAAACAAACAACAACAAACAACCGTGAAAATGATACGATATTAGTTGAAAGTGAAGTAACAGACTAAGGGACCAAAGGCGAATGGGAAAAAAAAAATCAAGTCGGGTAACTCTTGATACCATGATGAAATCATAACAGGTCTGTAACCACACACACACACACATTCACACACACACACACGCGCGCGCGCGCGCGCGCGCTTTGCAAGTTTAATCTTAATTTAATTTTTTACCCTACTTATGGCACACAATTTAAAAAATTCATAACATTTCACTAGCATCATGTGTAATTTAAAAAAAGAAAAAGGATGGCTTAAAAAAAAAAAAAAAAGTCTGTGAAAATTATATGATATTAGCTGAAAGTGAAGTAACACACTGACCGACCAGAAGCAAATAAAAAAAAAACAAAAAAAAAAACAAGTAGAATAACTCTTGTTCCTGTGAATGGCCCGTAACTCCAAACGAATTGCTGCTTACGACACCAACTCGCCTAGCAGAAACGACAACACAGAGCACACAGAATAAACAAAGAGACCAGAAGCAGTTGCGTATTTTAACCGGGAGTTACATTTTCACAAATACACACGCACGCGCGCGTGCGCGCGCGCGCACGCTCGCACGCGTGCACGTACGCACACGCCTACAATCAGTGACACGGTGGCATATCATCAGGGAATGGCAATAAACATGGACAGGCTTCACTTAGGAGCATACTATCAGGAAAGACTAGAGAGCGACTCACTGAAACAGCACAGCTGTCAACAACGGAAATCTTGATGACTGGATAAACTTCTCAGCTGACGCATTGACAGTCATATCAGAGTTCGGCTGCACTCAGGTAAAGAAGAAGAAGGAGGAGAAGAAGACAAAAACAAAAACAAAACAAAACAAGCAAAAAACAAAACAAAACAAAACAAAAAATGAAGGCATTTGATGGTGTCAGATCATTCCCTCGGCGATCTGGTTTTCACATCGCTGTCTTTCTTCTTCTATATTATATATATATATATATATATATATATATATATATATATATATATATATTGCTTCTGATCTTTGACAGTTATTTTATGAATATTTTCCCCTACCGTGCCCCCCCCCCCCCCCCATGAAAGTAGGCATTTTAAGCTTACTACAATACTTAATCAATCAATTACTTACCTAATTAATTAATTAATCAATCGATCAATTGGTTGATCGATTGACTGGCTGTTTGACTGATTAATTCATTGAATGATCAATTCATTTCTTTTATTCATTCATTCATTCATTCATTCATTCTCTCTGTCTGTCTGTCTGTCTGTCTGCCTGTCTCTCTCTCTCTCTCTCTCTCCTCTCTTCTCTCTCTCTCTCTCTCTTCTCTCTCTCAAATGCACACGCTTCCACGCAAGTGCTTGAGCTCGTCCGCTCGCTCTCTCATGTGCTCGCAGAGATAATCTAAGGTTGTTTTTTTTTTTTTTTTTTTTTTTTTTAACCCAAGACTAAAACAGCCCAGCGTGACGTTTGACACACGTGGCAGCACAGATGCCAATGTTCATAATGATACTGATGGTCATGGACATGGAACAGAAGATAGGGCCTTTTACTGAAAGAGCAGACCGGACAAGCTGCGCTCGTGAAGGTCAAACTGCACGTGCGATTGTTTAATTTAGAAAACGGAAAGAAAAACTGTCACTTATTACGAGCAGGAACACTCCGCAACAACTGTTAGAAAGGGGGTGAGAGTGGCTAACGACCTTACGAGAGCGCAGGCCCATATAACGCAAGAACTAGAAGGGAGGGAAAGAGAGTATTCTTGAAATTAAAGAAAGGTCAGTTTGGAATCGGTTCCAGCTCTCAGACTCTCAGACATAGCTCAGGTGGTAGAAAGTCAGGGTAATTTATGTGCTGATATAAGTTCAGAATCAAAGCCTGACGGGACACATATTCACAGCATTACTGTTTTGAACTGAGAGGATGTGTCTGTCTCACAATTGAATCAACGTCTTGCAACCAGTCGCCATGACAACACCCAGAGTCCGGGCGAGATGAGCGTTGACAGTGGAGGGGGGCGGGGGGGGGGGGGGGGGGGGGGGAAGGGGTCTTCCCCTTCTTCTGCTCCTGGCAGTCGGCTCACCTACTAGCAGCTGCAGCGTGACTGTAGTAGCAGGGGTGGAGGACACGTCCCTCGCCAGTATACAGGGAGCAGGCGACACGGGTCAGCGGCAACCAGCAGGGGATCCCCGGAGTTGTGTCACTGACGATCATCGTAGCAGTGACGCACGTGCATTACGTGGAGGGCACGCATCCAGAAGGTAGGCAGGCAGGCATACAAACGTATTTGGGAAACCAGTCAAAAGGGTCTGCCTGAAGGTTCGGGTCGTGGTAGGGGGCCAGGCGATAGGGCGAAAGACAGAAACCTACGTTCGGGCGCCGCGTGAAAACCACAGAACAGACCCGACCATTCAATCAGATACATTTTTAATGAATAATCTTGAAAACTTATGAAGTAAATAGCATTACATCTCTTTTATGATTTTATTACTCTCACTGAAACTGGAACTCATCGTGACTTCAGTTAGGTATTTTCTAATGACTCGAAGTTTTAGTGTGCTAGCCAAAAATTTCAGTAGTGCTGCTATTCGTGGAAAAAGTGTTTACAAAATAAAGAACTGAAAAAAGCTTGATTTTGACAACGTCCTTGCTGTAAAAGCAGATAATCATTTATTTGTCATCGACAAAGATGTTATTTTGGTCGCCTGGTGCATTGTCCAGACAGGAAGCCCTACATTCAATGTGCATTGATCAAAGATGCTGTCCTAGTAATGGAAGAAGCCCTTTTGCAACATTTTGAAATAAATCTGATCTCTCTGATGTTTTTTCATAACATTGTGAAATTCCACGTGCTAGCTACGTAACTGTCGCAAGAATGTTGTAATTCTGGTGGCGTTCTATTGATGATAACAAAAAACCCTTGCAGAATTTGTTACTCAAATCAGAGTGAATTGTGACAACACCGTAGCTTTTAAAGTAAACAAAACATTGGTATAGATAAAGATGTCTTGCTGGTTGCCTTTTCTGTAGTGCCTGAAAGAGGGCCAGCTTACAATTACTCTGTGATCGAAGACGGACTTTAAGATGCTGGAAGATACTTTGCTAGAAATAACGGAACATAATGACTGCAATATCCTTTTAGGTGGTGACTTAAATGTTCGTACAGGCCGCCAACAATCTAAACCTGAGCGTATGTCTAACTTCTTTCCTAGTGTTGAAAATGATGATGATGATGATGATGATGATCATGATGACCGTTATTGTTGTTGTCGTTGTTGTTGTCGTTGTTGTTGTTGTTGTTGTTTTTGTGATGATGATGATGATGATGATAATGATGATGATGATAGTAGTGAGAGTGACACCAGTACTAGTTTAGAAAATGTGAGTACAGCGAAAAAAAAAATTTGTGCTCTATTCTAAAGACGTTTGTAAATATGTTTTGTAAATCTTTCTTGATTTGTTTCATGTTTGAAGTGAAAGTCATGAATGGAACATATGGGGACACTTCAAAAGGATAATTCACCATTGTGTGGCCTAATGATAGCAGTGTTGTAATCATTTTATTTAAGACAGGACTTACTCAAAAACCACAGAATGAAAGTTAGGGACTATTTTCTTGGCATCTGCCATTGTAAATTAAATGGAAAACGATAACACTGATTAAAAAAAAAACAACAACAAAAAAACAACAACAACAAAAAAAACCGTCTAAAGCTTTGTGAAGTGGAACGTATTATATGGTCTGAAAATTGTACAGAAACATATAGTGAGGAGTTAAACTCTAGCCCACTTTTAAGAGCGTAAAATTCCTGAATGTAGATGTTAACACATGCTTGGAGTTGTTTGTGGGTGCTTTATGTAGTGCTGTTGGTTGTATCGTGAAATTTGTGGAGCAAAAGAAGAAAAAAGTGGATGACTGGTTGGACAGCGAGTATGCGTGCGTGCGTACGTGTGTGCGTGCGCG
>CM065718.1:50294563-50307063 GCA_033310375.1 Conus canariensis | reverse complement strand
GAGAGAGAGAGAGAGAGAGAGAGAGAGAGAGAGAACACACACACACACACACACACACACACACAGATGCAGACAGACGGACAGAGAGAGCGAGCGAGCGAGCGAGCGAGCGAGCGAGCGAGCGAGCGAGAGAGAGAGAGAGAGAGAGAGAGAGAGAGAGAAGAAGAGGCTGAATAGGAGGAGGCAGAGGAGGAAGAGAAGGTGAAAGAAGAGTGAGGTAAGGGGCATGACGTTTTTGAATGGACGGGGCCGGAAAGTGGGAAGCGAAGTGAGTGAGGGGAAAGGGGAAGGAGGACTGAGGGGGGTGCCCAGGAGGGAGATGCCGAGTGGTGCAGACGAAAGAGAGCACACTGGCAACAGGCCACACTTTTAAGCCCCGCCCCCCGATACTTCAGCACGACTCAAAACGAGAGACGCAAAGCTCATTGTCTCTCAGTCGGTCTCCAAACATCGTCCGGCTGATGACGACGGCTGACCAACTCCGTGACGCACGTGTTAATTTGGGTATGCCAGTGCCGTCCTGCTATAAAAGGAAGAAAGAAAGAAAGGAAAAAGAAGGAAAAGACAGAAAACCACACACAACAGGACCGGCAACAAGAGTATACAACTGCTGTTCGTTGCCCATTGACTAGCTGAATGCTTAAATTGTTGCATTGCACGCATACTGTCTGACCTTTTTCTTCGTCCGATTTTCTTCCTCTTCTTCTTCTTCTTCTTTTTTTTTTTCTTTCCTAATTTAGTAACTCCTACATTTAAAGTAGGGGATGTGAGAAGAAACAGATATCGATCTTGGATAACGTCGACAATCAAGCTTCGACAGAAACCGTGATCTACACCAGCTAGCTTGCAGAGTACATCTGGTGATGGAAAGCTTACATTCGAGTTGCCTACGTCCTTCGCCTGGGATTTTGCGTACAGTGAGAAGAGACTGAGGTCCACGAGAATCTACAGTTCTGACGACAACGATACTTTACCTCGAGGAAGTGACAAAACAAACAACAAAACACACACAGAAGGGAAAAAAAGTGACAAAAAAAAGAGTTAGGCAGGTATCGGTGTGTGATGACGTCAGGGGCTGAGCTGTTATAACGCACAAAGAAGTTGTTGTGATAGGAATGCCTTGTTGGGAGAATCTGGCATAACTGGACTTTGGGGAAACTGGGCCGAACAGTGTTCCAAAGCGATGTGGCTTCAGTGGATTGCAGACTAAACAGAGAGCAGAACTGGTAACTATATTTCACTTGGCCGCTGAAAGCTCATAGGGGGATTGAGACATTGTTCATAAGTGACACTAAAAATAAAAACGAAAAAATAAGTCCGTGCTGCTAAAAAAAAAAAAAAGCAAAAAAAAAAAAAAAGCAACAACAACAAGAACCACCAAAAAAAGAAAGAAAGAACGAAAAAGAAATCTGTACATCACAGGAATGTTTCTGGTGCACTTTACCAAGTCCTAGACCTCTCAAACAAAGGAGGGGAAGAAGATCCGTGTGTTCGTAACACAGCTTACAAAAGATCAAGCCCAACAGAACGGACTGCTGAGAAAGAGACTGACCACCAATCCCGCCACCATGACCACCACCACCACCACCATCACCACCATTACCACCATCGTCCTCCTCCACACCCTGACCTCCATCCTAGCCTCCTCCACCTCGGCACCCCACGTCCCCGACATCAACACTAACGGACCCCCTCCTTCCGCCTCGTCCGCTGCCACCATGATGATGTCTACAACCTCAACGCTGATGACGACGACGACGACGACAACTACAACGACATCAACGACGCCGGGTCCGGCCAATGCTCGGCCATCAGGAGTCCGACCACCGCCTCCAGACTACCTGCTGCAGGTGCAGTTTGCCTGCGACCAGGTGCTCATCCCTCTGGTGGTCAGCGTGGGCATCGTGGGCAACTTGCTCAGCCTGGTGGTGCTCACCTGCAAGGAGATGGCGTCGCCCACCAACTGCTTCCTGACGGCCTGGCCATCTCGGACATCTCGCTGCTGCTATTGCAGATCCCCACCTTCTTCCGCTTCAACGACCACGTGGCCGCCTCCGACAGCTACCGCCTCTTCGTGCGGTACTACACCGTTATTCTGTGAGTGTATGCCCACCCTCTCTGTCTGTCTGTCTGTCGTCTGTCTGTCTGTTGTCTGTCTGTCTGTCTCTCTCTCTCTCTCTCAGTGTGTGAGAGAGAGAGAGAGGAGAGAGTGAGTGAGTGAGAGAGAGAGAGAGACAAAGAGAGAGAGAGAGAGAGAGAGAGAGAGAGAGAGAGAGAACTCAGAACTCAGAACTCAGATGGTTTATTCACATATGAATTGCCCCTTATGAAGGGATTTATGGAGAATATAACTGATCGAAACTAAATGACTTGAACAAATAAATTGAGAAATTTGTTACACCAGCCACCGTGGCGAAGTGGTTAGCGTCGCGGACTCCCGGCTGGGATGTCGTGGATTGATTCCCATCAGAGCCATGTGGGATTTTTCTGCCCCGACCGGCTCCTACCCAGAGTTGAGTTTGCTACGGGCTCAGTTGGGAAGACTAGGACCACACAGTCGAGTTTCATCCACTTAATGGATGCGTCTCTAAGAGTGTTGCTCAAATTTCCTGACCAACACTGTATGTGTCTGTGTCTCTCGGGCCTGGTTGACGCCGGGATATATTATGAAAGTAAGCGTAGAGTAGAGCCCTGTCATGAAGTCTCAGACCGGAATGGCAATCCGTAGCATCATACTCCTCATTCTCAAAGATCAGCATAAAAAAATTATCAAATTCTGTGGCCCGTCATGCTTTACTCTCATGGTGACCTTAGTTTCGATGTCCTCTCCACGTCTATGGTCTTGGTTTGATTCCGTCGTGGTCACCGGTATCGGCAACTTCATGAGGGCTGTCGTGGTGACCCCCTCTTGGGGGAGAGCTCACTCATGCCGGCTCCGCGACTAAGCAATTATTGTCGTCAGTAGGGAGCTTAGTATGTAGTGTCCTGCGAATGTCGGATCAGAACAGGCGCCACTGAACACCACCGAAGTGACTTGGCTGCAGCAGTGTCTCCTCCGGTGGGTTGCCTCTTGACGACTTGGCATTGACTGCTCTCTGTGGATTGCCGGTGCCGAGGCTGTGGCTGTTTAACGGGAATTCGGAATGAGCTGCGTGGGTGTAATGCCACTAATGTAGCTTAGAAGATGGGACAGAAAAAAAAAATCACTATGCTTTCATTCTGAGATGCCATAAGCAGACTTTATAGAAATTGACAGGGATCCCTGTAAAACTTTTTTTTGTTTTTTTGTAGTATATATTGCGTTCTAAGACTACATGATTTATAACAGCATGAAACAAAATGCAGTTCGTCTTCTTTTCCATTTTTGCACACTGGACAAGTCAAATCTATCCCAGTATATTAACTGGAGAGAGAGAGAGAGAGAGAGAGAGAAGAGAGAGAGAGAGAGAGAGAGAGTCTCATATTCGTCTAATTGTCGTAAAACGCCTCCAAGAAAGTATGCGCTTTAAACAAAAGACGAACAAAAACATATAACGAAGTAACTGATCAGATACAGATTTGTTTTTAAACATACAGAAAAAGGAACAATCAGGTTAGGCTGAGAAGAGTTTATATACAGCACGAAGCTTTCCAAGGCTGAAAATGTGTTGTATCATAGGTTGAAATGACAGTTATTATTGTGATTATTATTTTACTGTTGTTGTTATCATTATTATTATTATCATTATGATTATTATTATTACTATTATTATCATCATCATCATTATTATTAAGAGTACTTATATAGTGCTTATCGTTGGTTAGCAATCATTCTCAAAGCGTTTTACAATCCACGCTCTCGTTTACATACTGGCTGCCTATCTAGGTAGAGCAGGCTGTAGAGTTGCCTGCTGGCGCTAAATTCATCGTTTCCCTTGTCATTCAATCAACATCTGCCACTCAGTTTTCCTCCTTCCTTGTTCCGGCTTTTCACACAGGGTGCATGCCATGTGTAATGTGTTATCAGCACTAACTGGCCTTCTCTACCAAAAGTTGGTGATAGGATTTTACGTATGTGCAAGATGTTATGCATACGTTCACACAGAGAACCTCATCATATTGTCTCATTCGAAGGACTTTTCGGAAAATGAAGTCATAACCAATATCAGCTTCGAGGGGAAAACCCCCCTGCATTGAAACGGCTTGGCGGGGATTCGAATCCACAACCCCAAGATCACCAAGGTTATGTGTCCGTCGCTCAACCAACTGAGCTATTCTGGCCTGCATTATCTAATAAATAACGTGAAAATGAAGGATGGAACTGTGCATTCAAACTGTCACCATGTTTAAGCCCAGCCATTCACTGAACCCCATCAGAGCTGCTAGCGGGTTGAAAACCGAACTGTATGCAAATTCAAATGCAAAGACTAAACATCCAAAATCAAGTGTTTAATCTAAAAGAAGGGCAGAACAATTAAATAGGAAAAACAATCCGAAATCTCAATTCATGATATATAGATCATTTGTCCATAAAATGCTTTAAGCCTTCTTTACTTCACACATGTACAAGAGCCGATCTTCTCTGGACATGCCTCCAGTACAACATATACATTTTCCTCCTTCTACATTTCTGTGTATGGGAGGCTGGGTCACTGGAAATGTACCGGCACACAAACACACAGCAAAGGAAGACTGGGGATACCATTCCTATCGGCACTGGGCTGTTGAGGGCAGGACATAACAAACCGACCTGCACGTGAGTCATGCAGCATAGCGCCCCGTCATGTCTTTTTTTTTCCTTTTTTTTTTCTTTTCTTTTCGCCCTTTTCCCTCTTCTTTCCTTTTTTTTTTTTTTTTTTTTTTTGGAACAATGGGGCCTCCATCCTATTTTACCCACGGTCATCACCCCCCTCCCCCCCCCCCCCCCCCACCCGGAAATGACTCACAGTCACCATGCATAGCCTGTATGTTGTTTTTTTTTTAACAAATGGGCATTCGCTTACTGATCTTGATATTTTAGCGTTTGATGCAAAGGTGCCCCCGTCTTGTTTATATATATGGAAGCCACACAGGGACTGAGTGTGCATAGACAGAAGAGTCGGTAAACCGGAGTCTGGCGATGATATCGATGATGCTCCAACGAAATAATCAATAAATTAGAATGACGCAGAGGAGAGCACTGGACATGCAAAATAGAAACGTCAACGTCTGGATCACTAGAAAATTCTAATAATTCATCAAAATATATGACGTCGTAGAAAGTCATAAGTCGCAACGATTACTTCGCAGTGTTGGTGTTTAGAGGGAAATCTGCTGTAATGTAATCAATGTTGATCTTGGATGGAGTATTAGAATTGTCTAGTCATCCAGACGTTGACGTTTCTATTTTGCATGTCCAAAAAGACAAAAATGAGAAAAAAAAATAAGAAAAGAAAAAAGGAAGAAAAAAAGCTGAAGTACGAGAAAAACATCCTTATCAGCTCGTACTATTTATAGTTGCTCCTAATTGGGAAATAATTGGGTTTTCACTCATACATTTGAAAAGTTAAACTGTAAGAACATTGCCTCCTCGGCTCGTACACAGATTCGTTGACTCCAATCGTTTCCGCGTCGCTCCTTGCCAAGTTATTTCCTTAGTTACAGTTTCATTACTTCCTGTAAGTTCGACAACAATGTTTTCCAAACATGCATTGTTCTGATACCGTTTATCGTTATCACACTAACACAAAGAGAGGGTTCAGGATTTCCCCAAATCTTGGTAGATGTCAGCGCTCTCCTATGTGTCATTCTAATCAATTGATTATTTCGTTGGTTTGTTTTGGCTCGCGCTGGTTATTTAGTGATTTGTTTTCTTTCTTCTTTTTTTTTTTTAAATGAACATTTCTGTTTGATAATCATTTGCTAATATTTCAAGGTATATTTTATCTTTTAGAATATTCCTGGCAATCACTTTTCTGTTGCTATTTCCGTTGAGACAAGGTCAGATACCAATGCAATAAAATTACTTCCTATTTAAGCTTGTATTAATCATAAAACGTATCATAACAAGAATAGGAAGATGGGTGTACCCGCCCAGTACGTCGTTATCACGTCTGCACATGAAAGGCAAAGTTTGTTTGTTTGTTTGTTTGTTTGTTTTGGTAAAATTCCTTGGCAGTAAGAATCTAATAAGTCAGTTAATAATGCAGTTTTACCAGCCGGCCCATGCAGCCCCGAATCTGAGAAGGTAAAGAATCTTAACATTTTTTTTGTTTTGTTTAGGTAGCCGTTCATCTGCTCAGAAAATGCCTCTTCTCGATGCAGGAGTCTGCATGATAAAATCAGAATGAAGGCAAGTCTGATGTAACTCATGATGCTGAATGGCCTTGATGGCAAGGAACGGCACTGTTATCCCGAAGCTAAATGTGATTCTTCTTTTCATCACTACGTTTCGATAGCGCTACATCTGAAAAGTGTTACGTTTCAATAGCTTATACTGTTCCAGATCACCATGTCGGAGTAGCGCTACGTCACAATCGTTACGTGTTGATTGCACCGTGTGTGTGTGTGTGTGTGTGTGTGTGTGTGCGTGTGTGTGTGTGTTCCTTTTTGCTGGCTTTCCAGACATTTTCTGGAAAGTTTCATTGGCGAGGCATTGCAGGGTAAAGCTGTCGAACAACCCTGCATTCTGTGCAGAGGAATTTGCGCCCATTGTATCGTATCTCATTCTTTGCATTCTCTCTGTCTATATTTTTTTTCCCCTCTATCTGTCTGGCGAGAGACTGGGGAGATGAAAAGGAATGGGCAGTGTAACGGAGACCCGCGTTGTTATGGCTAATTCTTTTTGTGGCGTTGATAGAAAGATAGAGACAGACAGACAGGCAGACAGACAGACAGACAGACAGAGAGATAGCTTGGTGAGAGCTAGAAAGACGAAGTGTAGACGAAAGAGGTGGGTGGGGCAGACAGGACGGGGAGGGGGGTGGGGGTGGGGTTGCCCTGATGCGAGCAACTATTTTTTTCTCTGACAAGGAGATCGACTTAAAAGAAAAATAACGAGAAAAAAAAAAAGCGAACAAAATTAAAAAGAAAGTGATTTATTGTATGCTTCCCCCCCCCCCCCACTCCCCATCTCTCTCTCTCTCTCTCTCTGTATGTATGTGTGTCTCTGTGTGTGTACATATGTATGTGCGTGCGCATACGAACGCGTGCGTGCCTGCGTGCTCGCGTGCGTGTGTGTGCGTGCGTGCTTGCGTGCGTGCATGCATGTGCGTGCGTGCATGTGTGTGTGTGTGTGTGTGTGTGTGTGTGTGTGTGTGTGTGCGTGCGTGCATGTGTGTGTGTGAGTGTGTGTATGCATGTGGTGTGTGTGTGTGTGTGTGTTGTGTGTGTGTGTGTGTGTGTGTGTGTGTGTGTGTGTGTGTGTGTGTGTGTGTGTGACAGGGAGTAAAAGGAATGATGCTAAGGAGGCTAAGGAAAAGGATATTGTTTTATCAGGGGAGACGGGAGAAGGTCAGAGCACGTGAATATGTTCTTGGGAAGGGGGGGGGGGAGGTTGTTGGTGGAGGAGGGAGCAGTGGTGGGATAGTGGGGGGGGGGGGGGGGGGGGGGGGGGTGGGGAGGAGAGAGGAGGCACAGGCAAGTGCGGTTGAAGCTTATTCCAGCCTTGTAGCTGAGTACTGTGCCAGCAGTCTTGGAATGACATATTGGACTGGCTCCGAAAACTCGTCTCCACGTTACATCGAACGAATCGATTCGAAAAGAGCAGCAGTAGCACACTGCGTGCAGACAAAAACAGGAGAACTTTACACAACGGTGGATATTGCTGGCAGAGACAGATTCCACGGGGGGGCCGGGGGGGGGGGGGGGGGGGGGAGTAAACAACGATTTTTATAAACGGATGTAAGCGTAAGCACTGGACAGCAGGTCTACTTGAACAAAGCTTTGTTTTTTGTTTTTGTTTTTGTTTTTGTTTTGTATTGTTTTGTTTTGTTTTTGTTTTGTCTTTGTTTTTCTTAGTCTTAACTCATTCCCTGAGTCCGCCAGTCAAAACTCAGCATGATAGTCCACATGGGGAAGAGAGCCGAGTCATTGAGAGAGGAGAGAGAGAGAGAGAGAGAGAGAGAGAGAGAGAGAGAGAGAGAGAGAGAGAGAAATGAAATGAAATAAAATGAAATCTTTATTCCATAAGGCCAAGGCTCTCTTTGGAATAGGGGAACAAAAACAAATACATATAAACACCATTACATACAAGTTATAGCAATCTGCCGCGCTTTAAACGCGTGATAAACATACAGTGCTAATTTTCTGACTGTATGACTGTCCGTCGAGGCCAACAAGAGAGATAAAAGAAAACCATTTGGATTATGACAGAACTTTTGACCAATGAACTTTTCTCTTATGCTATTGTAAAATGGACAGCATGATAAGAAGTGCATTTCGTTTTCGACAGCAACTTTACATAGTTTACAAATTAAGTCTTGTAGCCTATGGTTTTTATATCTATAGTAGTGAGTTGACAAGACAGAAATGCCATATCTGAACTTAGTTATAATATATTTTAAATGCCTGTCCAGATCCATGCATATATATATATATATATATATTATATATATATATAGAGAGAGAGAGAGAGAGAGAGAGAGAGAGAGAGAGACGGATTACACAGAGAGAGAGAGAGAGAAGAGAGAGAGAGAGAGAGAGAGAGAGAGAGAGGAGAGAAGGAAGCACACGTAAAGATAGCCAGCAGACAGTGGTGTTTGTGCTGCAGAATTTTACGCTCTGTTTCGGACAGCCTGCGAACCCCACTCGTTTACAAACCAGCACGGCAAATGACATGGACATGTGTGAAATGGAATGCGTGTTAACAATACTGGATGTTTGTTTACATGTCAGTTTCAGGTACATATCGACTGAAACAAATCACAGTTTATGTGATGCAGCGGTATGAACTGGCAAAATCCATCGTTCGTTCAGTTGTTGATGGGCTACTTTTTCGCATGATGTAGAAAATAAAATTTGGAAGTTAGTTTCAAAGCGAGGTGACTGCAGGCGGAAACTGAAACAAATGTTAAGACTAATTCTTAGTGAGTCTGCCAGAAACAAGGACAAACAAGTGACAAGAAAAAACGCAACGCGTTTCGACCTCTTAGGTCTTCTTCAGGCGAGATAAACAACATTCAGGACAATGAAAACGAAGAACGAGCAATCACTTTTTATCTTCTCAACGCCCATCTTGTGCCGAATATGATTGTTCGTTCTTCGTTTTTTTCATTTTCCTGAATGTTGTTTCTCTTGCCTGAAGAAGACCTAGGAGGTCGAAACGCGTCGTTTTTTTTGTCTTGTAACTTGTTTGTCCTTGTTTTTGGCGCGGACTCTCTAAGAACTATTCTTAAAATTGGTTAAAATTTGAAATCTTGTCGATATTTCTATCAACAGCAAAATTATACATGACTGCATTGAGTGTAGTCTGTGTGCATGCGTGGAGTAAGGGATACAAAGGTTTGCAGTCAAAACTGTTTAGTCACAGTCATCTTTTGGGTTACTGACGGAACTGAGCAGAGTACTATAGGCAACAATATTCTGTGTAGTATCAAAGCACTATCTTTGGTAGTATGCATGTAAGTAAGTGTATGTGACATACATTTGCCTGAATAATAGTATGTGCAATTCTGTGTGTGTGTGTGTGTGTGTGTGTGTGTGTGTGTGTGTGTGTGTGTGTGTGTGTGTGTGTTTTGGGGGGGTGAGCGCGCGTGCATGCTTGTATACGTGCGTGCGCGTGCGTGCGTGCATATTTCTCTCTCTCTCTCTCTCTCTCTCTCTCTCTCTCCTCTCTCTCCCTCTGTGCGTGCGTGTGTGCGTGCGTGCGTGCGTGCGTGTGTGTGTGCTTGTGCTGTGTGTGTGTGTGTGTGTGTGTGTGTGTGTGACTCTGTGTGTGTGTGTGTTCTCTCTCTCTCTCTCTCTCTCTCTCTCTCTCTCTCTCTCTCTCTCTCTTTCTCCCCCTCTCTATCTCTCTGTGCGTGCGTGCGTGCGTGCGTGTGTGTGTGTGTGTGTGTGTGTGTGTGTGTGTGTGTGGTGTGTGTGTGTGTGTGTGTGGCGTGTGTGTGTGTCTTGCGCGCGTGTGTGTGCGTGTTGGTGGGGTGTGTGTTGTGTGTGTGTGTGTGTGTGTGCGTGCGTGTGTGCGCACGCGCGCGTGGGCGCGTGCACTGGATGTGGGTGGGTAGGGAAGTGGACATCGAATTCAAGTTATGTTTTCTAAATATACTGCATACCACACTATGTTGCTCGTAAGTCAGAATCTGTCAGTGATGGGAATTTGTCAACTTGTCAACGTATACGCTCAGTTGAGGCTGAAGTCAGCAATTCGGAAAGCTTGTTAAAAGTCTTATATTAAATCTTTTTATCTTCTTCAGGAAAGCCTTCGTTTTAGAACCAAACTCTGGTTATATGGATAGTTATATCACATCAAGTGAGCTTTGCCAGTCAGATCCCACATTTTCAGTTCTATAGTAAAATGCATACTAACAGGCGCATGCTTTTATGCGCACTACAAGTTTCCATCTATACAACTAGTTTTTACTGAAATACCGTACCTGTGTATTTGAATTCTACGTGGTTGCATCAAGCACGCGTATGCACGAAAACCTTTGCTTGTGGGCAGACTTGCTTATATACAATAAATCTGTTTCGTTATTCTCCATTTAGTGCTGTGACAGCCTGCACCAACACGGTTGTTCGGCTTTGATTGATTGCGTTTGTTTAGGCAAAGTTAGCAACTTCGTTCACAGCTCGAAGGTGATTCTAAACTGTCCTTAATATATCTGTTATCATGGTTACGAGAGAGAGAGAGAGAGAGAGAGAGAGAGAGAGAGAGAGAGAGAGAGAAGAGACAGAGACAAGAGAGAGAGAGTAATAATTTAAGTGCAGGGACAGTACGGCCGTCAAATCATACTGTAGGTTTTCAAGGTTTTTTTTTTTTCCCTGTCCAATTCTGTGAACGAATACCCTGGACATAGTCAAGAAATCTCTCTCTCTCTCTCTCTCTCTCTCTCTCTCCTCTCTCTCTCTCTCTCTCTCTCTCTCTCTCTCTCTCTCTGCTCCGCTCCCTATATCTCGATCCTTTCCACCCCTTCACTCCCCCTCCCCCCCCCCCCCCCCCCCCCCCCGCCCCCACGTCCGTCCTTCTAGCCTCTCTATCTGTTGATCACGTCTTTATTGTTGACTCGTCCTTATCACCACGAACCCACTCTCAGCTTTCCCTGTTTATAAACAGTTGAACTTGATCAGCCAGCAACATCGTGTGTCGTGTGGACACAGAGCCAGACCACTCCCCTTTTTCCCGTCTGCAAACGCTAATCTCGTCGATCAGAACCACAAGCACATAAAGACCACGCTTCATTCAGGACTGAAATGTGGGAGACTTGTCTTGACGAGTTAATCATCCGTTGTGAAGTGAAAGCGAAAGGGTAGAGTCGTGTTTAGGTATCTGACACCGTCGAACGATCCAGAATGGTGGGAAAGTGTTAACTGATAGGCTATGGTAGAGCGGCAAAGAAAATGGCATGGAGGAAATGGAGGCGTATGTTCTGTATCTGTTTCACTTTGCTGTACGGCTTTCACTGGTCCACCAGTTCCTGTTTCTATCTGTTCCCGTACCCCCTCTCTCCCTACACCTCTCTGTCTATCTGTTTGTCTGTCTGTCTGTCTCTCTCCCCCAACACACACCACACACACACACACACACACACACACACACACACCCCACGCACACGCACACACCACACTTACATATAGTATGCATACAACTTGGTACATATTCACAATATCTCAATCAGATGAACATACACGCGCATACGTTCTCTCTCTCTCTCTCTCTCTCTCTCTCTCTCCTCTCCTCACACACACACACACACCACACACACACACACACACACACACACACACACACACAACACCACACCTCAGGCACACCCACACAGAGCAATCCAGTACACTATTCTTCATCAAATAACAACGTCATCCACATTACATCTCTCTCTCTCTCTCTCCTCTCTCTCTCTCTCTCTCTCTCTCTCTCTCTCTCTCTCTCTCTCCCCAAAGTTATTTCAGTCCCTCATACTCTTTGGTCGTCAGATCTGGGAGAGTGTGTAATCTATGTGAGACAGCTAAGGCTTGGTCGACAATGATAACATTCACCAAATGTTTACTGTGAAGAAACAGTGTCTGTAAATCATTACTTGCTGAGTGTTTTCGTCACGCACACACGCACGCACTTTTCCTACGCCCCCCACTGTTTCTGTCCCTCTTCCCCGCATCTCTCTAGGGTTCCATATCTGAATTGGAGCAGAAGGTTTCCTGACAGGATTCTTTGTGTGTGTGTGTGTGTGTGTGTGTGTGTGTGTGTGTGTGTGGTGTGTGTGGTGTGTGTGTGTGTGGGGGGGGGGGAGGGGAGTGGATGGGCACGTGTGTGTGTGTGTGTGCCTCTGTGTGTGTTGTGTGTGTGTGTGTGTGTGTGTGTGTGTGTGTGAGAGAGAGAGGAGAGA
>CM065718.1:50272063-50289563 GCA_033310375.1 Conus canariensis | reverse complement strand
TTCATCCAGAGAAGACGAGACACGTCATGTGCTGGAGAGGCTGGACGACATAGTTGCCTCATCCAGAATGAAGTTCAAGCCAAAGAAATCACGGAGTCTCTCACTGAGGAAAGGAAAAGTGGCCGGATCTGTGGTCTTCAGCGTTGCCAACCAGGCCATTCCAACAGTCACAGAAGAACCAGTCAAGAGCCTTGCAAGATGGTATGATGATACGCTGAAAGACACACAAAGAGCAAAAGAAACCAGGCAGATGGCGGAGGAAGGCTTGGAGACCATTGACCAGTGTGGGCTCCCTGGCAAATACAAGGTCTGGTGTCTGCAGTTCATGCTGATACCAAAGCTCCTATGGCCTCTGATGATATACGACATCTGCACCAGCATAGTGGAGGCAATGGAAGCCAAAATCAACAAGTTCACAAGGAAATGGCTTGGTGTCCCACCCTGTCTGACTGACATAGCGCTGTACTGTCGCCAAGCAAAGCTGAAACTACCACTGAAATCCATCCTGGAGGAATACAAAGCAGGGAAGATCAGACTTCAAAGCATGCTGGAGGACTCAGGAGACAAGGTGGTAGAAGCAATCAAGCCCCAGCTGAAGACAGGCAGAAAATGGAAAGTTCAAGAGGCGATGGATTCTGCAAAAGAATGTCCCAAGATCAGAGAAATAACAGGACACACACAGACCAACAGACAAGGACTGGGGGTGACCAAAACTGAATGGTGGTCAAAGGCCAAAGGAAAAGCCAAAAGAGACATGATGATTCAGGAGATGAGAAAAGAAGAAGACCAAAAAAGACTCCAGAAAGCAGTCCAGCAGAGCCAGCAAGGGCAATGGACAACGTGGGAGAATGCACTCCAAAGAAGTCTCACTTGGAATGACATTTGGCACATGGCCCCTCTCAGGATCAGCTTCATTCTCAGATCTGCTCTGTGAGGCAGCCACAACAGTCTTGCAGAACTCCAAAAGAACAACAGGGCAGGTGGTGGTCTTCTCTGACGCTCTCTCCGTGCTCCAAGCCCTCAAGAACTCCCGCTGCAAAGAACAGAACCATATCACTTCAGCCCTTGTTGCCCTGAGTGCCAGAGTGGAGAAAGTGGTGATACAATGGGTACCAGCACACTGTGGCATCAGAGGCAACGAAAAAGCGGACATTCTGGCAAAAGATGGTGCACAGAAGGAGCAGGCCAACAACCTGGTGTCATACGATGAAATTAAGACAATCATCAAGGCACAACAAGGAATAAAATGGCGCCTCCTGCATCCCAAATACAACCCAGAAGACACATACCATTTGCTGGGACGACGGGAACAGGTCAAGATCTTCCGCCTGAGGACTGGACACAATCGCCTGCTCCACCACATGCACACAAAATTTAGCATTGGACAGAGTGGAGAGTGCCCTTGTAGTGAGGGACCAATGACAACTGACCACATCCTTCAAGTCTGTACGACGTATGCAGCATCCAGGAGAAAGTACTGGCCAACACCGACAGCAGTGGAAGCCAAGCTGTATGGCACCCTGGAGGAGCTGCGACGGACGGCAGCCTTCATCGAGGACACCGGGCTGCTCATCTAACGGGATGGCGAACGAGGAAGAAGAAGAAGATCTGCTTATGACCTTCTGCCCTCAAATGCAAATCTGGTGAAGTGGGGGAAAACAGACGATCCTGCATGCCCCCTCTGCCATGAAAAACAAACAGTGGAGCATGTCCTAAGCTCATGTAAAGTAGCCCTGGCTCAAGGAAGGTACACATGGAGGCACAACCAAGTGCTCAAAGAGATTGTACAAGTAGTCTGGGCTAGTACCAACACCACAAAAGAGAAAATCAGGACTCCAAAAGCACCCGCAACATTCTTCACGGCAGGAGGCAGCAAATCATGGCCAAGAACAACAGTGCCACTCGAAACATGCAGGCAGAGTCTGCTGGACGGGGCAGATGACTGGGAGTGCACTGCAGACCTCCCAGAATGGAAGAGTCACCCAGAGATCATCAGCAAGAGTGGCATTATTATTATTATTATGAACATTTATGACGCCTAATCAATTGAATGCCCTAGGCGTTTATAATATCACAACAGACATCAAATCACACAATATATAACAATCATACATGAGAAAAAGGTATCAAAATCCAAAGCAAGGACACAAACTCACAAGCATGCATACACGCAAACACACACTCACACAGACACGAACGCACACAAAGCAGACACTCGCATCACACATTGCAAACGTCGGGTCACAGAGAAGACGAAGTTACCTAGGAAACAGATGAGTTTTGAGAAGGCGCTTGAATGTGGGCAGTGAGGGTGAGTATCTGAGAGAGCGAGGCAATTGATTCCAGGTAGTTGGAGCTTGATAGGCAAAGGAACGTTGACCAAAGGTTTTAGTGCGAACAGTGGGGATACTGTAGATACGAGTGTCACATGAGGAACGTAAAGCTCGAGATGGGGTGTAAAGATGTAACAGGCGGGTGAAATACTCAGGACAGGAAGACTCGATAGATTTGAAGCAGAGAGAGGCAATCTTGTAGGATATTCTTAGCTGAACAGGGAGCCAGTGGAGAGAGCGGAGCAATGGGGTAACATGGTTATATTTAGAAGTGCGGAAGATGAGACGGGCAGCATGATTCTGAACTCTTTGAAGTTTGTTGATGAGATGAGAGGGAGAGCCAGACAAAAGAGCGTTACAGTAATCCAGGTGGGATAGAACAAATGCGCAGACAAGAGCTTTTGTTGTGTTTTCTGAGAGAAGATGGCAAATAGAAGCAATTCGGCGGAGTTCAAGAAAGCAAGTGCGACAGACATTGCTGACATGCTGTTGGAAGGACAGGGTTTGATCAAGAGTTACACCGAGGTTGCGGGCAGAATGAGAGAGAGTGATAGGTGAATCAACAAGTTTGATGGAAGTCAGAACAGAAGGGTGGTTTTGAAGTTTTGGTGGGGTGATCAGGATCAGTTCAGACTTATCTTCATTTAGTTTTAGTTTGTTTCGGGTCATCCAGTCCTTAAGGTTGGCTACACAAGACTGGGTGTTTTGGATCATGAGAGGAAGGTCAGAGAGAGGCCCAGAGACATACAGCTGATTGTCATCAGAGAAGGAATGATGCTGAAGTAGGTGTTCTTGGACGATAGAAGAGACAGGATAAGAGTAGAGAATGAAGAGTAGAGGGCCCAAGACAGATCCTTGTGGCACGCCGTAGGTCAGACAAGAGGGATTAGAAGAAAGGCCGTTGATAGAAACTGCTTGTTGACGATCAGTGATGTAGGAATGAAACCAACTCAAGACTGTGTCATCAAGCCCAAAAGAGTGATGTAGGCGGGAAATGAGGATAGAGTGGTCAATAGTGTCAAAGGCAGCAGATAGGTCCAAGAGAGTCAAAAGTGATACATTGTTACAGTCAAGGGCAGTCAGAATGTCGTTACAGATTTTGAGAAGAGCAGTCTCAGTACTATGTCCTGAGCGGTAAGCAGACTGAAGGGGATAGACAAGGCTGTTGGAATGAAGGTGGTCTAACAGTTGGTCAAGAACAACTTTCTCTAAAATTTTTGAAAGAAACGGAAGATTTGACACAGGTCTGTAGTTTTTCAAATTGTCAGGGTCAAGAGTAGTCTTTTTCAAAAGAGGTCTTACAATTGCAGATTTGAAAGAAGAAGGAAAGAAGCCAGTTGAGAGGGAGTGGTTGATGATGATGGTAATATGAGGGAGTAGAGTGTCAAGGCAATGGGTGAGGAAAGAAGCTGGTAGTGGGTCAAGTTCACAGGTTTTAATGCCAGATTTCATGATGATTTTCTTTACAAAGACCTCAGAAACAGGATGGAAGGAAGTGAGGAAAGTTCCCGAGAAAGGGGGATCGGGAAATGGTGCATGAGTATTAGTCAGGGGGTCCAGTGAAAGCCTAAGATTAGTGATCTTGTTGACAAAGTAGTCAGAGAAAGCCTGTGGAAGGTCAGAAGGTGGGAGATTGGAAGGAAGAGGAGAGGAGTCAGTTTTACCAAGAAGAGTGTTAGTAATGTTATACAGCTATTTGGATGTGGAGCATGCAAGAATTTTGGCATTGTAATAGGCAGATTTTGTAGCGTGAACAAGGCTGTTAACAATTTTGTTGGCAGTTTGGAAAATTTGCTTGTGAACTGTCAGACTGGACTTGAACCACTGTCTCTCGGCTCTGCGTCTTTCACGCTTGGCTTCTTGCAGCTGAGGCGCAACGGAGGAGAACCAAGGTGATGGTGGCCTCTTGGAGACAAGACGGCCACAGGCAGGAGCGTACTGGTCTAGGAGCCGAAGGAGAAGGGAGTTGAGGTCATCTGGAGTGGTCGGCGGTGAAGTAGACAGGTGAGAATGGAGGACAGCGTTGAAGAGAGTCATGTCGACTGCGGAGAGGTTTCTGGCTTGAACGTACGTTTTGCGAGGTGGAGGGCGGAAAAGGTGGAGATCAGCTACGAGGCAGACATGGTCAGACGGGAGGGTGTGGTCGATAGTGACAGAACTCACCACAGCCTGGTCAACCCTGTGGATCATATTATCCAATGTGTGTCCACGAATGTGAGTGGGAGCGTGGACACACTGAACCAGTCCATAGCAGTCCAGGAGGTCGATGACTTTGGAGGTGGTGGAGTCAGAGGGGCGATCAAAATGAATGTTGAAGTCATCAGCGATGATGTAGGAGCCATGAAGAGAGTTGCAGTAGGACAGCAGATCGGGGAGTTCATCGAAAAAGGTGGAGTCAGTCAAGCGGTTCTTAGGGTTTGGAGGGGGACGATACAGACACAGGAGGTGGAAAGTTTGGTGGGGAAAGGTGAGGGTGAGTTGTGCCAGTTCGAAGGAGGTGTGGGTGAAGGAGAAGGAGGACTTGGTGGAGAGGAAAGGGAGAGTGAATCAGCGACGACAAATGCAATGCCGCCGCCGCGGGACTGACGGGGAAAGGAGATGGTGTGGTGGCCGGGTGGAGCGATGTCACGGCACTTAGCTTCGTCACCATCAGCACGAAACCAAGTTTCGGTCACAGCGAAGACATCAACGTTGTTGTCATGGATGAAGTAGGAGAGGGCAGACCGTTTTTCAGTTCCAGTACCCAGAGCTTGGGCATTGAAAACACATAGGCGGAAAGAAGCAGATCGGTCCAAGAAACGGTTTTCAGCAGAGCGAGTGTTGATGCGAATCAGATTTACAAGATTTCTAGAAGAGGGTTTGTTATGTGGCTTCTCAGTCAAAACAGATGGAGGAGTGACACAAGCGCGAGTGGAAGTTAACACTGGAATGGGCTCACCTTTCTTCAGTTTTCTGCGGCCACCACGAAATGGTCGCCGTTTCTTCTTCCACGAGGGACTCCGTGCAGCGTTCATTAATCCAACATGGCAAAGTGTGTCACAAACTGTTGGGGGAAATTCAGAAAGAACATCCTTGAGCAAGTCTTCTCTACTGTAGTGAATACTAGCGGGCGGCGTGGCGACTGAAACAGTGAGTTGATTTGCACGTGCGAAGTCGCGGATGAATGGGCGGTAGCCAAACAAGCCGGAATGGAGGAAGAGAAACAGAAATGTCAGAAAGAAAAAATGAATGGTAGCACATCTGTCCCTTAACAGAGAGAGACAATAAAGGTACCAAAATGACGGGCGTTCCATAACGAAGAAAATAATACTAATAATCCACACGATCACCGCACAACACAGTCACAAATTCCACATCTATGATAGAGAGGTTCCCTCCAGCCTGTTAGGCGATGGCGAACACCACTCACAGACCAGACATAGTAGTCCACTCTAAGTCAACCAAGCAGCTGATCATGATCGAGCTCACGGTGCCATATGAGAACAGAATGGAGGCAGCTCAAATCTACAAGACTGAAAAGTATGCTGATCTGGCAAACAGCCTGAGGAGAGAAGGCTATCAGGTCAAAGTCCTCACTGCAGAAATTGGAGCTAGGGGGTTTGTAGGAACGTCTGCATACAGCCTCATGAAACAGCTCTCAGTTGCAGGGAAGGAAAAAACCAGAGCCCTGAAAGCAATGGCAGAAGCGGCGGAGAGGTGTTCAAGCTGGATCTGGTCAAGGAGGAACAAAAGTGAACTTCATAAGGCTTAATTTCCCTACAAATATCAGGTGTCCCTGTGGCTCAGTGGTTAAAGCGCGAGTCATTAAGTGGAAAATGAGCATGTCCAGAGGGTCATGGGTTCGAATCCCAGCCATGGCTCGTCCCAAGATGGGGAAAAAAAAATAGGGGGCAGCAGAGGGCCATCCGGAGTCATGAACCGGGTGTGGCCCAACCCCCCTAGAGTGTCAGGAGATAAGGGCCGAAACACTTGCTTGAAGGGGGCTTCTCTTCTGAGGACTCTCTGCTGCCACGCTCTCCACGAGTTTCTTTCTACACCTATAACTAGACTGTCCAAGAGTAAAGAATACAGTGCACAAGGCTGGTACTAATATTTCATATGACAGATCGACACCACTGACATTACCTAAAATGTTAAATAATTATGCTTTTCTTTGTTCGTTATGCCCACATTTATTACGCAGTCCAGTAGCAATTTATCTTTAACTTTCAATAACCCCTCATATACAAAAAGAAATTACTCACACACACACACACACACACACACACACACACACACCATGTGCGCACGCACACACATGCGCGCGCTAGCGAGCACGTATGTGCACACACACACACACACACACACACACACACACACACACACACACACACACTCTGTCTGTAATCACGTGAAGTAGGAAGACGTTAAATTGAACAATAACAACAACAACAACAACAACAACACACACACACACACACACACACACACAAACACAGACAGAGAGAGAGAGAGAGAGAGAGAGAGAGAACAATGGACAATGGTTTATTATCTTTAGGCCACCAGCCCCTAGATACAAGGTCAAGAAACAGAATAACAATGGAATCTAGTATGACTAGACAAGACTAATAGCAACAGTACTATTAATACAACTTTACTTCCTTTCATATCTAAACTTTTATAGTTATCACCATGTAATCATCCTTCATGACTTTCGGTCAACAGCCTTCTTTGTCGAGTTGCATAAAAGATGAACAAAGCTAGATTTCGAGTCAACTTCATGGATTTGTTCCTCAGAATAAAAGTATAGTGCTGATCAATTCCAGACAAATACTTCTTTCTAATATCATCATATAAAGGACAAACATGAATAAAATGGTTTTCATTTTCTATTACTTTACAGAAAGGACACAGAAAGTTTAGCGTTTCACTAAAGGTAGTCCTAAAAGAGGAACCGTTTACTGGAAGTACCCCGGTTCTTAGTTTAACAAAACCATCACGAAAGCATCTGATATCAAGGTATTGGAAATATGGTTCGCTTTCAAACACATTTTTAAATAGCCGGTACGTGCAATATATGTCATTGTTCATTACTGAGCTATCCCATTCCTGTAGATAATTATCTTTCAAACGTTGCTTGAACAATGATACAAAAGAAATTTCACATCCAACACCTTGGTTAACCCAGGCATATCCAAATCCTAAACGAAACAAAGTATTTTTAATCGAACTTGCCCAACATGCTTTACCTTTTTCATCCAAGTTTTTTAACATAATATATGCTAATCTTGGTAGCCTTGACTCATTCATCTTCAAAATCTTTAACCAGTATTTTATGCATCTCACAGAACTGTTAATATATAATGGATATCTACCCAGTTCGCCAAACACAATTTTGTTTGGTAATTTTAATGGTACTTTCAAAAAACGTTTGCATGCAAATGTATGAATTTTTTCAATGTTTTTCAATCTGTTTAGCCCCCACCATTCTGCAGCATACATAATGACAGGTTGAACTTGTGTGTCAAAAATTTTTAAGAAGCAGGATTTAGATATATCATGAAGACTGCTAATATGTTTTACACAATTCATACACGCTCTTTTACCCTTTGCTGCCAAGGCATCAACACCTTTACAAATACTCATTTTCGTTGTAAAAATAAAACCCAAGTAATTATACTCGTTTACCACTTCCAAGATAGATCCGTTTAAAGTCCATTTATCATTTTTACCCAAGAACCCTCCTTTTCGAAAAACCATCACTTTGGTCTTATCTTTATTTATATTTGAAAATAATCTTTTACAGACTTCATTTAATAAATTAATTTGATTTTGGAGACCCCTGGCAGTACCGGATAAAAGAACAATGTCATCGGCAAACAACAGAAGGAATAGTTCAACAAAACCAGGTAACGTCTGAATGCCATGCATACCGCTGCCATCTACATATGCAGCAATTTCATTAATGAAAATAGAAAAAAGTACTGGACTAAGTATACAACCCTGTCTCAATCCTACCGGACAACTAAAAAACTCCGTAAGACGATCTTCAATTCTCACGCATGAAACAATTGACTCATAAATCGCTGTGACTGCTGTCTCAAACTTGCCATGTATGCCAGTTGTACGCAAAATTTCAAATAGTGGTTCGTGTTGGACTGAATCAAATGCTTTTCTTAGGTCTACAAAACATGCATAGAGTTTGCCACCCCTTTTTGAAAAACACTTTTCTATAACAGCATTTAAAGTAAAAATATGGTCGACTGTGGAGTAACCCTTTCTAAACCCAGCCTGAGATTCTGACAGTTTTCTGTTCTCTTCGATCCATTTTACTAGTCTCCTATTCAGAATCGTACAGTAGCATTTACTAACTAAGCTTAATAGCGAAACCCCCCTGTAATTGTCAGTTACTGTTTTGTCACCTTTTTTAAAAATTGGAACGATGATTGCTTTAGTCCATTCTTCTGGATACGAACCTCTGTCGAATAGTGCATTGAATAGTTTAGTTAAAAAAACGACCGAAAAGTTGCTACTTAATTTCAACATTTCTGCAGTGATTCCATCAATTCCACACGTTTTTCCTTTCTTTAAAGAATTAATAGCTTGAAGTACTTCACTCTCAATTATAGGTAAGTTCAATTCATTGCAATCAGTATTAACATTTTCGGTGCTATTGTCATGTACTTTGATCTTCTGCACATTGAACAGGCTTTTAAAATGATGGTACCATTGTTGATCTGATATATCAGGGCAAATTTGAGACTTTCTTCCGCCTGTCATACTTCTTACTTCTCTCCAAAACCCCTCACTATCTTTACCGAAAGAAGCCAGTCTGTTAGCTTTTTCACGTTTAAAACAGCCCCTTTTCTTTTTAATGAAAGACTTGTAATATTTTCGATGCTGAACAAAATCTTTACGTTTGTCAGATTTAAACTTTTTACAACTACGAAAGGTTGTTAACGACTGCCTCACTTTGCTCTTTAACTGTGCGCAATCCCTGTCGTACCAATCTGGTATTCGTGGCTCATTACTAACACATATAGTTTTCTTCATACAATCACTACCACTAACCAAAGCATTAGAAAACAAGTTTACAGCTTGATTAACATCTGTATCAATTAGCGTCAACGCCCGGGAACACAATCTATTAGTCTCCTCGCTGTTTAAAGCCTCTACAAAATTTGGTTCTAAGCTTGTATTCCAAATGCGTTTTTCAATCCATTTCTTTTCCTTTCTTCTAAAATGATCGAAATCAACATCCACGTTCAGTGTAATACAAACAGGGAAATGTGCGGAGTCCACAGAGGACAAAACACGCAGTGACGTAATAGAACCTGCAGACAGAGATCACCAGATGCTATAAAATAGTCAATGGTGCTGCCCCCTGAACTGGAAACAAAAGTCAGTGAATCATCGAAACCAAACTGAATTAGACCGTTCATGACAACACAATCAAACGTTGAACAGAAATTTATCAACTCTTTTCCAAAATTTGTTACTACCGTATCTTCAGACTTCCTACGGAACACATAACCCTCATCACTTTCATACAATGAGTCCCATACATTATTTTCCGACAACACATCCTTTAACAAAACATTCTCGCACCCAGTCCTCGCATTCATATCTCCACACACTATGACATAGAAATCCTCAAAACGTTCATGGAGATCAATTAAGCACTGTTCAATGATTTCAATACCAAAACCATGTTGTGATAGTCTCCAGTAAATACTGTCATAAGGGTGTATATAAATACTGATAAGAAACACTGGTTTTTCAGTTCCAAATAATTCGCGATCCATTTTCAAAATGATAACATTATTCAAGTACGTATTGATCCTCTCAGTAAACCCGACCAGACTTTTCCTTACACACATCATTACTCCCCCTGAGAACCGCCCTTGTTGTGATAACTTCACAGCTTTGGAGACAAAAACATCGTAATCACTAAAAGAGGTGTACGAAATACTGTCTAGATAAACAAACGTTTCATTTAAACAAAATATATCAAAATCTAATAACATCGAAACAACATCAGGAATGTCTAGTTTATTCATCCAGCCTTCACAGTTCCATGTGCCAATATTAACACTGGTCGGGCCTCGGCCACTCCGTCAACTCTTGGCATTATTACCACCTCCTCCCTGAACCCTTCCACCTCCACCCCTACGCCCAGTACCACCCCCTCTCCCAGCCCCATTACTTCCTCTCCGTTCAACTCCCTCGCTAATTCTCTTACCCGGACCGCCAACCCACCCTTCACTCCCGCCACCAGCCACTCCTCCACCCCTGCTTGATGAACCACCCACCCGTCTTCCCATATCCCCTCTTGCTTGTTTCGAGTTCCCATGTTTCATCCAGTGGGGTAGAGTCGTATGTGCGCTTTCTTTTTGGCCTGCCACCCCTCTGCAGTGAGAAGCCGAGCTCGCGCGCTGTCTTGTCATCACGGGACTTGAAGGGGGAAGGTGGGCAGCAGTAGAGTTGAACTGTCGCCTTGTTCCCTGAGTTTTTTCACGTGCACCCTGACCTGAATTCTCTCCGTACGGTTTGTCTCTGGTTTCATTTGCACTCGGGTACACCGACGTTGGCAGAATGTATGGTCGACTTTCGTTGCCTTCATCGTGAGTGGAAAGAAGAGGGAAGCCATCTTTGGAAAGATCGTAGAGATCAGAGGAATTATAACGATTGTACACTGCTTCAGTATCCTCTTCTATATCTTGTCTCGCCTCACCACTGCTGGCTCTTCTTTCTTCTTCCGTTTCTTTATGCTTTCCTCTTTTGTTTCCCTTCCCCCGACCACTTAGTCTCACTAGTTCTTCTTTGTCAGTGTCATAGGTGTAGACACCTTCTTCTGTAAACAGTTTGTCAAACTTCATCCTTGTTTTCTGCCCGCTGTCATAGAGTTCATTGGCTTTTCTCCTCAGTCCCTGCCTTTTCTTCCGCACTGTCTCAGAGAAGTCTTCTCTGATATACACATTCTGATGCTTTTCTGAAGTTTTCAGTTTTCTGGCATTCTTGAGAATCAGCTCCTTTGACTTGTGAGACAAGAACTTGACGACCACGCCTTCTCCTTTCCCCAGTCTATGAGCTCTCTCAATGGCAATCTCCTCCTGAAGACACATTCCTTCTTTGAGTACTGTGTTCACTTTCTGTTCACACTCCTCCCAGTTTTCGTTGGCCTTTTCTTTCTCAATCCCAAAGAACAGTAAGTTGTTTCGCCTACTTTGGTTTTCCAAGTAGTCACATTTACTTTTCCACCTGTCGATCTCTTTCCACAGAGTTGCATTCTCTTCCTGTAATCTCTCATACCGTATTGTTACGCATTCTAGCTCCTCCTCTATCATGCTCTGCCTTTCTTCAATCCTTCCTAGCTGGTCAGACAGACTGTCCCCTAATTGTTTCACTCTGCTCTCCAACCTCGTGGTCTGTGTCTCTTGGTAGGACTTCAGGGCTTCCTGTTGTGCCACTTGCTGATCTTCTAATTCTTTCATAGCACCTTTCACTGCTTCCCTGACACTATCTTTGACACACTGATGCAGGCCTTGCATGGAGCTGTTATGTACGTCACTATAGGTAGGCGGGGTGCCAGAATATTCCCAGTCCAGAGTCTCACCTGAAGTTACATCGTTATCTGTTTTCTTTTGAGGGGTGGGAGGGCCTGGATTAGGATTGACATCTCCACAGACAAGGATGGCGGTGGACACAAAAATCACCAGGATGGCTGTCCACACCCCAAAACGACCTTGCCTACATCCCGGTTCAGTTCGCTGGAATCGGACACTCTGACAACAGAACATGTCTGCAGTCAGAGTAAAAGCGAGAAAGTGCTTTTCCAAGGTACCACATCCTGGCCACAACACCACAATGCCAATGAGATGTTTGACACAAGATTTCTTTCGAAGTATGTCAATTAGCACTGAATGGAACTTGCCTGTGACTTGTCGGTGCTGTTGGAGACACGATGGCATAGTGCAGGTTTTCAAATCTCACCGGAGACAGCGCTATTTCATTAATTTTCATTTTTGAGCCTCAGCAGACAAAAACACGTCGCCATCTTGTAAGGTCGCGTCCTTGACCCCCGAGAGAGAGAGAGAGAGAGAGAGAGAGAGACTGAGGCACGCACGCACACACGTACACAGGCACTCATAAACATCAGAATTACCAATAGAAGGACGCAGGAAAATGCTATAAACAATGTAAATTAAATCAGCAAAGAGACGAAGAAAGAGAGTAGGAAAAAGAAGCGGACAGCTCTTCAAAGAAGAGTGACAGAGAATAACTAATAACAGCAAATGGAAGTTTATTTCACAAGGCCAGACAAAAATAGAAGAAAAAAAGATGTCGACCGACAGATCTTATGAGATGCGAGAGAACAGATTGTTCCAGGGTGAGTGACTCTTAGTTCACCCAAAAGATTATCTGGGCGGGTCTTCCTGCGTTGCACGTACTAACTGTTGATGTGTATGTCGACTGTGCGACTTGTCGGATATGGCAGATAACGTGATGACAAACGTATCCTTATCTCTGTGTGTGTGTGTGTGTGTGTGTGTGTGTGTGTGTGTGTGTGTGTGTGTGTGTACGTGTGTGTGTACGTGTGTGTGTGTGTGTGTGCTGTGTCCCTCAGCTACGTGATGACCAACGTCTTCCTGACCTGCACGTGCTGGCTGACAGTGGCGGTGACGGGGGAACGCTTCCTGTCCCTCCGCTTTATGATGCACCCTCGCCTCATCTGCTCCATGCCGCGCGCCAAGCGAGTCATCCTGGCCATCTTCTTCGCCTCCTTCCTCTTCCACTTCTCCAAGTTCTTCGAGTACGTGCCCAACCCGGACCTGCAGAGCCCGCAGCCCCTGCTGCCCACGGAGCTGAGCCTGAACAAGGCTTACGACACGGCCATGCACATCACCAACATCAGCCTGGCCGCCCTCCTGCCCATCGGGGCCCTCATCGTCTTCAACAGCTTCCTCATCTACTTCCTCGCCACCCACCGGCGCCGCATGCTGCAGTACAAGTCCAAGAGCGGGGCCGGGGGGGCCGGGGGGCTGGGCGGGAGCGGCAGCAAGGGGGTGGCGGGGGCGGGAGGGAACGCGGGAGGTAGCGCGGGCAACGGCAACTCGGCCACCTGCGTGGACATGCTGCACGTGAGCACCGTGGTGGTGGCGGTGGTGCTGGTCTTCGTGGCCTGCCACTCCCTGGGCGTGTTCGTGGCGCTCAACATCGCCGTGCACGGGCGGCACCAGATCTTCTCCAGCCACCTCTTCGTGGCCCTCAAGCACGTCAACGGCTTGCTGGTCACGCTCAACTCCAGCGTCAACTTCCTGGTCTACTGCTCCATCAGCCGCAAGTTCCGCACCATGTTCACCTCCATCTTCCTCAAGCGCTGGCTGTCGGTCAGCCGCGGCGGCCAGACCCGGCGACCCTGGTGCCTGCCCCGGCCCCTGCCGGACAACAACAGCTTGGCCACGGGGGTCATCCTCAGGGCCGGCGGCGGCGGCGGCAACCCCGCCAACGGCTACACGCGCAGCAGCAACGACAACACCCTGGCCGCTCCCCCTTGCGGCGGTCCCCGGGAAGGGTCCCTAGTTCGTGCCTCGCCCACGAACAGTTCCGGGGGCACGAGGAGTTTGGACCACACGCTGGACCTGTGAAGTGACCGACTGTGCGTGTGGTTGGATTGGTCAGAGGGGGTGGGGTGGGGGACAGGGTGGGGGACAGGGTGGGGTGGGGTTCTGGGAGCTGGGGCTGAAGTGGATGATGGGGTGGGGTGGGAGTGGCTGGGGTGAATGGAGGGAGGAGAATCTTGTAGGCGGACTCCGTTGTTCGTAAACTTGTGAGTTTTGTCGTGGCCTTTTGATGTACGAGTTATATAAACAATGTTCCCTTGGACAGTATTGTCGAGACCGAGTGCGTATTAGTTTGTTGTTGTTTGTTGATTATTCATGTTCCATGCCGTTCAAATGCGAGAACACAATTCAGGCTGTTTTGAAATGCACGCACATTTTTCGACGTACCACATTCTGTTCAGCTTGCTCCATTGTCTTTTGCAGGCTACTTTCAATTTAAAAGATGTTCTTAATTTGAAGACGCTAAACAAAGACATGCAGTCAAGCACTTTTTAAACACACAAGAGAGAGAGAGAGAGAGAGAGAGAGAGAGAGAGAGAGAGAGAGAGAGAGAGAGAGAATAAATTACGTAGCCTAACATTATTTGGAAATATTTATCAACTTACCAAGCCTGCAGTTTGCTCATTTATTGCTACGTGGATAAGATGCCTGTTTGTCAATGTACAAACGACCTTTTTATACCATGTGTCTATAAACTGTTTATGTACATCCCCTCCCCCACTCTCTCTCTCCATCCCTCTCTTAAACACATGCGAACAAACACACGTATACGCGCACGCACGCACGCACGCACACGACACAGCACACACACACACACACACACACACACACACACACACACACACACACATACATGTATTATTTTACGCACTTTATTTTATATACTTAGATTATGTCTAAGTTGATTTCTTTCATCTCTTTTCGTTCTCTGTTGGTTTTTTTTTTCTCTTTTTTTCCTTTTTTTCTTTTCGCTTGCTTTATCCTTTAAACTCTGTCTCTCACAGCGTCTTACAAAAACATGATAGTTCTTGTATGTCCTTTTCTTTTATGAAGTGGAGAGAGAGAGAGAGAGAGAGAGAGAGAGAGAGAGAGAGAGAGAGAGAGAGAGGAGATTCTCTCTCTCTCTCTCTCTCTCTCTCTCTCTTGAAATGGTTATTTGTTTATGGGTGTGTTGATAGTATGCTTTATGACTGAAAACTGATAATCAACACCTTTTTCAGTGACTGAAAACTGAATATCAACAATTTTTTCATTGGTTCCTTTTTTTTTTCTTTTTCGTTTTGTTTCTTGCTTTTTTTTTTTTTTATTGTTGTCGTTGTTGTTCTGGTGAACAGTATTTTGTTACCTTGTTTGCTGATGCTAGTTCGAAAGAAAAAACACACAACTTCAACAAATGCAGTCTCACGATACCAAATACACACACACACACACACACACACACACACACACACACACACACACACACACACACACACACACATTTACCCACATGTGCATACGCATGCACATACATGCTGTTGCTCACACACTGACACACACACACACACACACACACACACACGCACGAACAACACCACACACACACACACACACACACACACACACACACACACACACACACACACACATGATCTCAATGATTTTGTGCTCACATGTGTAAACAAAATACGTCTATGTAATCACCCAGATGCAATTGTCCGCGTGCCTTTGCGTTTGTGTGTATGTGCGAGTGTTGTGGACATTTTTAATTTTCTTTTTCGCGGCAATTACAAGTGCTAGAATGGTCAAATTTGATTGCACAATAAAAAATATTTTCAAGACGTTTCCTGCCATTTCCAGCCTGAAAACGTCGCCGATGTAGATTGCTAATATTACAAAACTGATAATTACTTAGACATTTTGATGACTTACAACTATCGCTTTATGCAATGCAATGCTGAAATCATGTTGAAATACATTATATGCAAACATTATAACACATTTTTTTTAACTTGCATTCTGTCAAGATCAGGCCATTTTATGCGATGCTTAACCAATCAGAGGAGATATAGGACAATGTATTGTTAAATATAGGACAAAAGTAGGCAACGTACAAATATGTTTCGCCAAAAAGCATTAAACAAGATCGCAGAAGTTAATCATTTTGGTGAATCCAGCCAAGTGAAGACGCATTAAAACCAAAAATCAACTGATGTAAAAAAAATATCAGATCATAATCAAACTACAGGAATGCATTGTAAATGTCACATAAGTGTTCAAATTGTCAAACGTCGGTGGTTTTGGTGGGTGGGGGAAAAAATTGGTCCATAAAAACAAACAAACAATAAAGCGTCGTGTAAGTTACATCAAACAATTACGTCTCATGTACGCCGATTTGCTGATGATGCTTATCTGGAAAATGTAGATAATCTGTCGGCCAAGTTTAAAAAAAAAAAAAAAAAAAAACCCAGAGAGAAAGAGACCAGAAGGGCCAAAGTGTCTGATAGAAATGGATCTCTTCAATAAACCTTTCACCTCTAGGACATGTGTGCATGTGGCCCATTGCGGAACTGGCGGAGGCAGCATAGCTAAGCAAGATCAGTACACTTCCGACTGTCGCTGACCCGGTAGCACCACGTTACCGCAAAAAAGCCACATTATAGCGTAAGTGGGTATATCATTTCCGCAAAACCGATGCTACAAAACCGCAATCTGCAGGAATACGTTACCGCAAATCTGTTCAACAGGTACTTTTGACAGTACCACAGTACTTTGTCTCTGAATTTGGCATTAAAAAAGGTACCTTAAAAAACCCTTGCATTCAAAATCCCGTTCAGCATCTACTACTTTGTCTCTGAATTTAATTAAACATGAACAGTAAAATTTGGCATTAAAAATCAATCACAGTTCAGCATCACATCAGCTGGAGAGCGTCATCACATTCGGACGGGCTGGTACCTTAGTGCCAGTCTCCACACATAGTTTGACTGAGTAATGGTTCCATGCTGATAGGCTGCCTGTATTTCAAGCAGGTTGTTCTGCTTCTCCACGTCTCGGCGGGCGAGTGCAAGTACGCCTGAATTTGCTGCTCTGATTTTCATGTACGTTTTGCTCTGTTGGAGTTTCAGCTTGTCCATGAACGCAAATATGCTAGGGTGTGGAGAATAAAACATGTCGCCAAATTCCCTGTGGAACCGTTCGCAGGCGTTAGTGGTCTTCTTCCTTGTCAAGTCACGTGAGGCCCACATGGCAGGCGGGAATGGACCATCGATGTAGGTCTGGCAAACGTAGTCGGCGAAGGACTCGAATCCAGGGCCGTCTGGGCACTCAGGCATCATGTGGAAAGCGAAAAAAACGCCGACCTCCTCTTCTCCAAGGAACATCAATCCAAAAAAGTTCTTCAGCCATCTCCCAGACGGTGTATCTTCTTTGTAGGTCGGGGCAAGGCCAAGCTGCTGGATCTTTCGGTAACATGCCTGTGCCAGGTGGAAATTGCACCCTTTGATCTCAGCATTGGGGAAGAACTCTTTGCTGACTTCGTGAACAGCTATCTCGAAGTCGAGATGAATGGACGAGATTTCCAGG
>CM065718.1:50262063-50267063 GCA_033310375.1 Conus canariensis | reverse complement strand
CGCGCTTAACTCCAAAGAGCAAATAACGAAGAAGTTGGGTAACCCTTGCTCCCATCATAAGGCAGTTACATGCCCATAGCGTCAAACGAATGCTGCTTACAACATCTAATCGCCGTGCAGAAATTTCAACACAGAACACACAGAACGCATCAATAAAAAAAAAACAAACAAACAAACAAAAAAGGATGTTCCAGCCTTGCCCATATACGCTGTGCCTGACACAAGAACGCAGCAACAGCACCTGGAGAAATGAACAAAGACAGGTAAACATTGCAACGCTCTTTTGATCTCTAGTATAGTCAAATAGTACACACACATTAACAGAAACAAATACAGCTAACGTCGGTTTGATTGCTATGAAAGAAATCTTCAGTAAGGCACAGAACAGTGGACATTAGAGGCTAACTGTTAATCCCATGATGAGATTATTATACGCACATATCTTTGAATGAATGCTGCATACAATATCAAAGGGCCTGGCAGAAATGCCAGTCACTGAGCACACACAACAAACAAGGAGACATCTCCCAAAACGGATGTTTCAAGGCTGCCCACGTACTGTGAACATGACAACTGTGCACGGCAACAACGACTGAAGAAATGAACGAACACAAATCGAAAAGCTTTGTTCAGGACTGGCACAGCCTTTTTGATCTTGAATATACTCAAACAGAACAAACAGTGGAACAATAATAAAAAAAAAAAAGGTAACTCGGTTTTCATTGCTAGGCAAGGAAATCTTCAAGGAGGCACGGAGTAGTAAAGAGTAAATAACGAACAAGTAGGGTGACTCTTGCTTCCATCATGAGGAAATTGCACGTTCATCATCTGGAAAGAAGGCTGCTAACAATATCAAATCGACAAGTAGAGATTCAGACACTGAGCAAGTACACACTCAGAACCCCCCCCCCCCCCCCACCACCACCACCAAAAAAGAAAGAAAGAAAGAAAATGAATAAATAAACAAACAAAATCTAAGCTTGTCCATATACTTGTATCTGACATATACACACAGCAATAAACTGAGGGATGACATAAAACAAATTCACATTCATTTAAGACTAGCGCAGTCCTTTTCATCTTGAGTATAGTCAAACAGAACATACAAACGAACAGAATCAGGTACAGGTGATCTTGGCTTGATTGGTACGAAAGGAAATAATCTTTGAGGCAGAAAACACTAAATAACAAACAAGCAGGGAAAAGCTTGCTCCCATGATTTGTTAACTGAAATCGCATACCTCCAAATAAATGCTGCTTACGACATCAAATCGCCTAGCAAAAATACGATCTCAGAGCATACACAACAGTGAAGGAAGGATCCCCCTTTAAAAAGGCTTGCCCTTATACCCTGCACTTGACACATGTACACAGCTAAGACTTGAAAAATGAATAAATACAAATAAACAATTATTCAACATTAGCGCATCCTTTTTGGTGTTGAAGACAGTCAAACAGAACACACAGACGTACAGGTATGACACGAAATTTGAAATGAAGCAGGAAACGGTAAACAGTGAATAATCAACGAGTACGACAACTCTTGATCCCATGAGGAGATAACTGCACGACTGTGTCTCCAAAGGTATGCTTCTCACCACAACAGCTCGCCTTGACGAAATCCTACCACAGAGCACACAGAACAAATAAGGAAACACTCTTAGAAGAAGGATGTTTTAAACTCACCCATGTAGGCCTACCCTGTACCTGACGCGTGCACACAGCAACAACAACTGGGGAAATGGACAAACACGAATTAACACATTTTCAAGACTGGCTCAGCCTTTTTGATCTTGAATGAAGTCAATCGTAACACACAGAAGAACAGAAACAGGTACAGATACCCTCGGCTTGATTGCTATAAAAGGAAATCTCAAATGAGCAATGATACAGTAAACAGGAAATAACGAACAAATACGGTAACTCTTCCTCCCATGTTGAAATAATTGGACACCCACAATTCCAAACAAATACTGCTCAATACTGCTTATAATACCAAATGCCCTGGCAGAAATGCCAACATAGATAGACTAGGGACATGTAGTTTAGTTTACATTTTTGTGTGAAGAGCACAAGCACAATTTGTATTTTGTAAGTCGACGTGAGGTCACGGAGACTGAAAAGATTTTGTGGCTTGCTGAAGTCAAAACCAGGGGAAATGTGATACCAAGCTGTGAGGAGCTGGGAGTTTTTGTTTGCTAAAATCGATATTTATGTAGCATTGTTTGAGGCCAGCTTCTAAAAGAAAGGTATTTTTGAATCCATGAGGACCTGGATGACGTATACAATTGAAACATGTTCGTGTAATTATGTGATACCATCGTGGAAAGTGTTTTGTGTAAAGAAGGTAAAGAAATAGTTATTACTTAAAAGGGTGAACTCTTTCCTGTTTCTCCACCTGGATGTGTGTCATTGTTGCGTGAGCGAGAATCTGACAATAGATAGAATTGTTCATGTAGCTATATAGCTCTGGCTGGTAATTGTTCATGTAGCTATATAGCTCTGGCTGGTCCTGCTGACGTGAACTTCAGTGGAACAGTCAGCACACGGAGAAAACGCAGAAGAAGATTTCCTTCTGTGCCCCTTCCCTCTAATTGTAAATCTGTTTTCTTTGTTTTTTCCAACTCATACATTGTCGTAGGACGGATTTTGATATACGCGATCCATTCCCTCTCTGGAAGCTGAAGGCAGTAGGACCAGGATTAATTATGTAATTTGGTCCCCCCCCCCCCCCCCCCCCCCCCCCCCGCCATGATACAACCCTTGTCCAATTCATTTGATAGTTCTGGTTTAAGCAGATGAGAAGTTTTTCAATTTTCTCTCGGGAGTACATATTTCAGACCACTGAACATTCCAGACCAATGAAAAAGAAAGTCTACCAGTTTCTGATTCAAATTCTTTCTGTTTCAAATCCAGTAAATTGTCTGCAAAGCGTGGAAGTCTGACAGGACCTTTCTTTTTATCTAAATATGCTTCACCCAACCCCCCCAACCCCCCGCGCACTCTGCCATCCCTATCCCCAAAGCCACACTCACCTGTCAAGTGCACCATATACAGTGTCATCCTCTAATTGGTCTATATTTAAAGCGCAAGTACCACAGTGCTGACTTGCTGGTGTTAAGTCGCCTTACACGCACGCTCAAGGCCAGAGGCGACCACACACCAGGAAGTAAAGGGTTTAGTGAGAAGACTTACAAAGCGCGTGTGGAAGACCCAGACATATGCACTCGATCGGTACAACTACTGTTATAGTTGTTGACGTCAGAAGACCGAGCCAATGATCGATTGTGGGGATAAGGAACACAGAAGAGCAGAGGGAGGATGGAACGGCTATTCTCTCTGTCTGTCTGTCTATCTCTCTGTCTCTCTCTGTCTCTCTTCTTCTTCTTCTCTGGAGTTTGCTAACCTAGCATTGATAATCCTGCAATGGGTTTTGATATGAATATTCAATTCTCACAGTCGATAATGTGTGTGTGTGTGTGTGTGTGTGTGTGTGTGTGTGTGTGTGTGTGTGTGTGTGTGTGTGTGTGTGCTTCCGTGCGTGCGTACGTGCGTGCCTGCATGTGTGTGTGTGTGTGTGTGTGTGTGTGTGTGTGTGTGTGTGTGTGTGTACGCGCGCGCGCGCGTGCTTGCGAGCGTGCGAGCGTGCATGCGTGTGTGTGTGTGTGTGTGTGTGTGTGTGTGTGTGTGTGTGTGTGTGTGTGTGTGTGTATTTATTGTCTCAAATCAGAGCTGAAAACACAAACGTTGTCTGATGCCAAGATGCTAATGCATGCCTTGTCGTAATATGTTACTGTGTGCGTGCGCCGCTTGGGTATGACAGTAACTCATGTACAGTGATGTCTATGCGTGCTGTTTACAGTGACATCATTGATTATTGTTGTACAGTGAAGTCGGTGGTTGTTGTTGTCCGATGATGTCAATGATTGTTGTTGCACAGTGATGTCAATAATTGTTGTACAATGATGTCAGTGATTGTTGTTCAATATTGTTGACTGTGACTGTTGTTGTACAATGATGTCAGTGACCGTTATACAGTCATATCGGTGACTGTTATTGTACAGTGATGTCAGTGACTGCTGTACAGTAATATCGGTGATTGTTGTTGTACAGTGATGTCAGTGGTTGTTTTTGTCCGATAATGTCAATGGTCTTTGTCGAACAATGACGTCAGTGATTGTTGTCGTACGGTGTTATCCGTGATTTTTGTGCGCAGTGGTTGTTGTGCCATGATGTCAGTGATTGTTGTTGTATGGTGTTGACAGTGACTGTTATTGCGCAATAATGAAAGTGACTGTTAAACAGTGACAGTTGTACGGTATTATCTGTAATGGTTGTAGTACAATGATATCAGCAATGACTGTTGCGAGGTGACGTCAGTGACCGTTTTTGGACAGTGACGTCAGTGATCGCTGTTGTGCAGTTATGTCAGTAATTGTTGTACAGTGATGTCAGTGATTGTTGTACAGTGATGTCAGTGACTGTTGTACAGTGATGTCAGTGACTGTTGTAGAATGATGTCAATGTCAATGACTGTGACAGTGATATCGGCAATCGTTGCTGAAGAACAATATCTCAGTTATTGTTGTTATACAGCAATGTCACAGAGTGTTTGTGAACAGTGACGTCGTGAATTATTGCTGTTGCACATTGATGTCAATGACCGTTGTTGTACTGTTATGTCAGTTATTGTTGTACAGTGATGTCTGTGATTGTTGTACTGTGATGTCTATGATTGTTGTACAGTGATGTCAATGATTGCTATACAGTGACATCGGTGATTGTTGTGGAGTGGTCATTAATTGCTATACAGTGACAGCAATGATTGTTGTACAGTGATTTAAATTATTTTTTGCACAGTAATGTCACTTACTGTAGTTATACAGTAATACAGCGGGTTTTTTTTTTCTCTCGGTCAAATAAACATCTATGCACATGTAATGAAGAAGAGAGAGAAAGAAAAAGAGAGAAGGTGGGAAGGGAAGGATGGCAAAAGGGGA
>CM065718.1:50254563-50259563 GCA_033310375.1 Conus canariensis | reverse complement strand
CCCGTGTCTGATTTGCGCATGGACGTCTCCTGATTTCATTTTTTCCCCCAGTGTACATATGAACGTGATCTTTTGTTTGCTTGCTGACACTAAGCCATGACGACGTTGATGATACTGTTTCCATCATTTTGGATTTTCAGACACACACAAACACGCGCGCGCGTCGTCACAGACACACGCACGTTTCCTTGCAGCGGTGTCTTCTCATTTTCCGTTTCAACCCCGTTCACAGACTGCTTTGGGGTGCCGCTGGTTTCTGTTGCCGAACGCCTGGTGGTGAGAATTACAGACTGTGGTATACTTCCATTTGATGCCAAGGGAGGATCGACACAATCTGCCGTGTTTCACTGATGAGTGCGAATTAGCGGACGAAAGGTCTCTGAGTGGACGATATAGGATGATTCTGCAATAGACTATTATGGATCCTACATGCTGCAAGTGAAGAATTTTATATCTGAAATTTAACACTAATCCCATCTTCCTTCTCTCACAAATCTTCCCTTTCTTTCTTTCTTTTTTTTTTACTTTGCCAAGTCATTGTTATAATGATGGAGGAACTGTTTAGCCTCCGCTTGTGTTCTCCCACTGCTGATTTGTTATTGTTTGGAAGGGAAACCTTAAATGAGGCAGGGAACGGTGAAAAGCAGATAATAAACAAGTAGGGTAACTCTTGCTCCCATGATGAAATAAATAGCTCCAAACGAATGCTGCTTACGACACCGAATCGCCTAGCAGAAATGACAACACAGAGCACACAGACCAAACAAGGAGACATCTTCCAGAAAAGGGTGTTCCACGCTTGTCCATATATCCTGTCTCCTTGTTGATCAGATGAAAAACGTTGATCTGTTTCACAAATTCAAAAATCACATCAGGTAGGACATCTCTGAACAAGATTTTCATGGAGTCCGATGTATAGTGTTTATGTCTAATATCACACTTTAGAAGAACATGTTTCATTGTGAGTAGTACATTACATGGAATGTACGTGACTGACAATACTTGGTTTCTTAAACAATTGAGCTAACCACTCTGTTGACTGCTTCTGGCCTCGCTTGTGTCCTTTGATGGATCCTCAAGGAGAGGCTCAAAAATTCCCCCCTGATTATCTATCACTATTTACAGCAACTTCTTTTTCTTGCAGCCCTGTTTTCAACCTTTGGTAGTGAAAACACCACAGCATTACAGACTGTGGAATATCTTCAGTTGATGCCAAGGAAGATCTGACACTGATGAGTCTGAGTAGGGCGTACTGTCTTTGGTCTGAATCAGCGGCCGAAAAACCTCTGAGCAGGCAATATGAATGATCCTCTTTCCATGATGGACTACGATGGTCCCTATATGCTGCCTGTGAAAGACTTCACATTTATAATGTATTGCTGTCATCTTCCGCTCCCGTTTTCTTTCTCTCACAAACCCTCCTTTTTTCAGTTTTTGCCAAGTCACTGTTATTATGACAAAGAAATTTTAGTCTCCACAGAGAGGAGAAGGCCAATGCAACAAAAAAAAAAAAAAAATTCAGTAATACCACATCGCTTTCACAGATAAGCCCGCATTTAGGCTACTGGGAAGGCGACACGATAAGGACCTCCTCTCTACCGAGTGCTCTGTTGACTCTGTATTTCATCCAAAGGGGAGGTAAACAGGAACACCAAACGACAGCACTGTTGTGCTGGCCTGTATGATGACAGAGCTCATTGGGTGCACCGTTACAGTTGGGTTACTTGTTGACGAGAACACTCCCCGAAATTGGGTAGATCCTCCAGCCTGATAAAAAAAAAAGAAGACGAAAGAAAAAAAAAAAGTCTCTAAAAAGCAAAGACGACCACTCACTGTTGTGAAAAGGAAGAATTTTGTTTTAGTCCAGAAATCGAAAGTTTGAATCCTCTCCCCCTCCTCTCTCTCTCTCTCTCTCTCTCTCTCTCCTCTCTCTGTCTGACTCTCTCTGTCTCTGTCTCAGTCTGTCTGTCTGTCTGTCTGTCTGTCTGTCTCTCTCTCTCTCTCTCTCTCTCTCTCTCTCTCTCTCTCTCTCTCTCTCTCTCTTCCAAAGTTTTCCCCCTCACATTCTGTTTTATCATCGGGCATAAAATAGATGGAAACGCAGTGTACAACTAGCAATGGAAAAATGAAGACAAGAAATGAAGAAAAAAGACAAGGAGAGAGGAGAGAAGAGGATGAAGGTGAAGGGGGGAGAAGACGAGAGACAAGGAGACAAAAAGGGGTACTTCCTAATAGCAGTACGAGTCAAGAGCATTGCGTGTTGTTATCACTATGTTCTGAAGTGTTCTCTCTCTCTCTCTCTCTCTCTCTCTCTCTCTCTCTCTCTCTCTCTCTCTCTCTCTCTCTCTCTCTCTCCTCAGTGTTTCTGGTTTATGTCGTTTAATGACACGAAGTTTCACTCATCCTCAACGCCCTTCTCCTCTCCTTCCCTCCCTCCATCTGTTTTGCTGGTTTTGTTCTTGCCCACACAATACGATTCGACACATTTCTGACAACAATGGTAATGAATTTTGACGTAACTGTAGCGCAGGTCGTCGCCACACCACTTTTTTTCCTCCCCTTCCTGACAATGCTGTGACGAGTGCCGGTATTTCTTTGCCACTCAAGCCACTACAAAGGACGCCGACAGTTGCGACGCTTCCTCAAAGTGTATTCCAGTACCTAATTACATCATCCAAGTATCTGACTACTTTGAAGAGTTGATTGCCTTCAATTGTTTAGCATTTTCTTACTACCTTCAGCACTTATTAAGATCCATTTAAAATCTGAGTGAAGGACTAAACTGGAGACCAAAAATGAAAGATGATACATTTATGTTAGTCTTACTTTTGCCGGCTGAGACCTCATACTTTTCCTGAAAGTCAGAGGATAAGTGTGAGGACTGATCAAGCCGGAATCCTCTCCACTCATCTACAAACCAACTTCTGTAATCTCCACAGACCCTGGGATGCTGTCTTCCATTACAGCTGGCCCAGCACAGGAACAAGAATCCATGCTACTATGGGCCACGTGGACAACTGACTAACCAGCAGGTCTACATGTCGTGGTGATGTCAACAAACACTGGAGAGAGATCTGTGCATCTCTCCACATTTACCTCAGATAAAACCTTGCGTGCCCACTTAACTCCAACTCAGATTAACTGAACATTCCCACCCTTTATGATGAGATAGAATGGAAAAAAGGCCAGCCCAAGCAAAGGCCGACAGATTTCATTGAAGTTAGGAACAGTTTATACATTTTAAACGATGACAAAAAGTAAAAGTTTCATGTGTGAAATTAACCAGTCTATTTGTTGTTCATACGTCATGCCATGTTTTAACCTATTTCTGATTCTGTCTGTCACTCACAGCCCAAGCACTCTTAAGTGCATGAACATTAGACACATTGCACTTGAGCCATTCTGTGACAGTTCGATGGCTCTTGCCAGCAAGAGTGGCAACAGTCATGGGTTGCTGCGCCTCCACAGCTCACAGGTAGTGCTCTTCATGGGACTAAGACGCCACATCAGTGGACGGCCTCTGCATTCATACTGTGATGCATGACCATGAGGGAAGGAGGACTCAGTGACTTTGCGGCCTGGTCTGCCATCGATCTGGGAGGCCTATGTGACTGATCAATCATTGCTGAAGTACTAAGAGAGGCCACCCTATGGCCCTCAAGACAGTCACTGGTGAACACGGCATAGGTCAACGTGCATACAGGACATTTTCTACGGCACACTCGTATCTGGCTGCATCACTCATGCCTAGGTTACAAGACCATTTTCGGATGTATCCATGGCGACACAGACCCCAGTCCGGGATCAAGAATGACCACCCAGTGCCAGCATCTGCCGATGAGTCACAAGGTGCCATGGACCACCCTCAGTCTGACCGATACTGCCAACTTGAACAACATACTTCGCGATCTGGGACAGCTTGTCCTAAATGGCTTTCAGCCATCTGGACGTTAATCTCTTCCTCTACGTGGGATGTGTGTGTTCCTTTGGTAAGCACTCCTCTGCTATGCGCTCACTGGATTGGGAAGTATATGGATTATCAAACCTGGATCGTCGTTTCCCTTGTGTCTACCTTACCTGGCTGCGGTCGTCTTGCTCCTAACTCTCACAAAACCATCTGCCTTCGCCTACACATCACCTCAACCCCATCACATATTCTTAACTTTTCTTTCATTTATATAAAAATGATAAATTACGGGGAATGCCGCGCACTGGCTGGCCCTCCTGGTTTTACATGTACCATCAGAGATTTTTATCTTCGATCTTTTGTGTCCAAGTGTACTGTTTAGATTCATTCTTTAACTATCCCCCCCTCCCCCCTCCCGCCCCTTAAAAAAGATGATTGATCAATCTTAACGGCTGGCGCCTCCAGTAATACCTTCTCATACCTGTCTCAATGACTTTAGATGTGTAATTAGTGATCTGAATGATTGGAATTCTATGCTTTTTCTCTCACACACACAGGGAACTCTCGTGTTTACAGGGACTTCTGGCTTTGCCTTAAGCTGTTTTGACAAGTTGTAACCGCTGGATTTGTTCTTGCTGTCAGCTCGGATGTAAATACGATCACCATGCATCTTAATTAAAATGGCCTATTTTTCTGACCATGGTGACCATTTACGGTGGCCATAAATACGATCAGTGAGAGTGCAGGCGTATAAAGAAGATGGATGGGAATTAATGAATTGAAATGCCTTTTTTGTCGATAGTGGTGACTAAGGTTACTGTTCAAACTAACTGCAGTCTCAAACAAGTGTGATGTTATAGCACAGTTCCCTACAGATTTCGGGCATGGAACAGCTCGCTCATAGACAAGCCACGGACTGATAGGACACTTATCTCACCACCTACCGAGCAGGTGAAATCGTGTAGCCGTTGTCAGACCGGCGGCAATTGTGACCTGCCACCTTGCTCTGACCATACAGACAAGAGATACGTGACCAGTGTCGTTAGGGTCACATTAGCTTGCTGTGCATGCACGCGATTAGACTTGTTACTGC
>CM065718.1:50137063-50244563 GCA_033310375.1 Conus canariensis | reverse complement strand
TTGAGGCCTGTACATTTTTGATCCCGCATTTCATGTTAAACTGATAATTGATCAAAAGAACGACTCCCCACCAATTACTTCCCTTGTTTGAGGGGGGGGGGGGGGGGGGGGATTTTCATCGATGAAATCACAGTCTTCAAATACATGACCTTCCACTTAGTTAACACACATTTCAGGCCTTCGCACTCACCCATGACCCTATCTTTGCGCCAGCTCAAAGAGCCCAAATAGTCCCATTCCTCTGATTTTAATCTGTCTGCTTGGGACTACTGGCTTGTACCTTGATGGCCATATGAAAGAAAATGAGGAGAATCAACTATCAGACACAAGTAAAAAAATTTTCAAAACAATGTGACTGCGCCAGTCTATAAATACTCAGCTCCTTAAGCAAGGCCTTCGCGTATTAATTTTTGGTGTGCAGCCTATTAATCTTCTCTCGAGCGCTCTGTGGATTGGGGAGGAGTGACTCACAGGTCAATCCTGTAAACGAGTCTCTCCAGTCTGGAGCATGTTACTTGAACGTGAACAGAGATGCGTGTGGGTGTAATAATTATTCCAAGCCACCGTCACTCTCATCGAGGGGAAGACACACAGCAGCAGGCCTCTGAAGCAGATTCCTGTTTCGCAGAACATTGTAGTTAATTCTAGGCTTTTTTTTTTTATATACAGTCCTCGCCTTGTGCCGGGGCTCCATGTAAAGACTAATTAATCGAAGGAACAACAGTGACTTAAATATAGAAGCAGTTAGAGAGAGAGAGAGAGAGAGAGGAGAGAGAGAGAGAGAGAGAGAGAGAGAGGATACTACTGAAGATGATGAGGATCATGATGATGAGAAAGATGACGAATATGCTGATAATTACAATTTAAAAGCTGGTTATCGGATATAGGTCTACATATATGCCTCCCTCTTGAACCAAATTTGAGATTCAATCACGCGCAAGGAGCAACCAGCACCCCCCTCCCCCCCTCCCCCCGCACACTCTCTCTCTCTCTCCACACACACACACACACACACACACACACACAAAGAAAGAGACAGACAGACAGACAGAGGCACTTATGCCCAAACTGCACACACATAAAAAAAATTACATCCAACCTCTCCCCCCTCCGTCCACCGGCACACACTCTCTCTCTCTCTTTCTCTCTCTCTCTCTCTCGCGCGCGCGCCCACACACACATACACATCCAGCACACACGCACAAGTGCACGCGCGCACACATGTGCACACGCACAAGTGCACGCGCGCACACACGCACGCGCACACACACAGACACAGTGACACACACACACACACCGCATTCACACATACACATACTCTCTCTCTCTCACACACACACACACACACACTCACTCACGCACGCACGCACACACACGCGCACGCACACACACACACACACGCACGCACGCACACACGTACGCACGCATGCACACACACACACACACACACACATACACACACACACACACACATACACACACACACACACACACACACACACACACACACACACACACACACACACACGTCGGTACCAAAGTTCTATCCAGCCTTGAATTTTACATCTGAATTGTGTACAAAATGCATCACGTTCCTGAACACGACTATCTCTGTCGGGGACACTGCTCTCTCCACCTCCATTCACTACAGGCCAACTGACTCACATACGCATCTCGACTACAGGTCCCCTAATCACCCCAACTCCCAAACCAGCATACCTCCTCTCGGTTCTTGAGACTTCGAAGACTCTGTTCCAATAATTCGGACTTTGAAGAGAAAGCAGATGAGATGAAACAGTTCTTTCCCCAACGCCATTACTCTGACGAAGCCATTAACCAAGCACTCGAAAGGTTATGTTTGTCTCTCGTCGACAGTCTCTGGAACGTAAATCCAAGTAAACTTCAAAAGACAGACCTTCGTCTGCTCTTTCACCCTACTGTGCATCGTGTCTGGAAAACCCTCTTTTCAAACTGGAACATTCTCCAGTCCCGTCCAGAGCGGACACAAGTGAGATTCTCAGTCAGCTCCCTCTGGTCGCCTATAAACGTGAAAAAAAATTAACGATTTGCATGAGCGTTCCAGGCTATGCCAACAAAGGGACAAACTCGCAGCAGGTACCACCACATGTAACAAATCTGGCTGTGAGATCTGTCCCTTCATCTGTAACGCTGCTGACCAGAAGGAACCCCTGTTACAGATAAAAATATTACAAAGTTACTTTCAGTGACTCTTTCAACCTGATTTACGTCATTCCATGTGCTCCAAGCTGTTCACTGGTAAGACTGGGCGCGTCCTCAAAATCAGGTTCAAGAAAGAAGAAAAGAAAAAGATACACCCTGAGGTGCGGGTGGGACCCAGAGAAGTACCCTCAGGTGTATTTTTGTCAGGTTCATAGAACATCAAGCTGACATTAATTACAAGACAGACAATTAACCTGTAGTTAACCATTGCAATCTAACAGATCACTCCCGCACGCAATGTCACGATCAAAGGCTGGTGAGTTAGGTACTCTACTGATGAAGACAGTTAGTATATGGAATCCTACCTTATTGAGAAACTGGTCAGCAGAAATCCAGGTAGTTTAAACGAAAGAGCCGAACAGACCTACTTCCCATAGTCAGGCCCACAGTTCTCCCAGGAAAGCTGAGCATCGCCGAGGATCCACTTGGACCATTGGATCTCCACAATGTTTTACATGACCGTACCGTTCCTCAAGGGTACTTGGGTACTACGTGTCCTTTTGCGAAAGTTGTTTTAAGGGCTGTTAGAGGTAGCTGTGAAAGTATCCTGTCTCTGGGCAAGTCTGGCATTTAGACGAGGACAATCTTTCACTAACTATTGGGCTCAGCCCTAAACAAGCCAACTGGGTTATCATCAGAAGGGCATTATATCAGTTAAGGCTTACAATAGTCAGGAGCAGGCTTCTGGTCAGTGCAGTCTGACTTTTAGTTAGATAGCCTACAGATAGCCATCATTCCAGCATCTAGAGGGGTCAGTTGGACAACCCTTAGAAACTGTTACCCTCAGTAAAGCTGAGCTGATATTAATCTTGCTAGGCTTCCACCCTTGCGCCCCCCCCCCCCCCCCCCCCCATTTTCACACACACACACACACACCACACACAACTTTTTGGTTTAGGATACCAAGCTAACGTCTAAGTCTCCTCCCATCCACATCCTACCTACCTTCTCTCCATTTCCCTGCTCTGGTTTTGAACCGTCTTCACAATTCCATTCTTTCATACACTGTCATGGTCATACTGACTGTGACCTGGGGAACTGAACTGATTTTACGAATTTATGTACTTCTTCTCGTTGTTGTTGTTTTTCTTTTTTGCTGTCACCACCATCCTTACAGCAAGGGTACTAGGATCCACCTAGGTTCTAGCTAGATCCAGCTTGGACAAGCTGGATCTAGCCAGAACCTAGGTGGGCCCTAGGTGGGCCCTAGGACCCTTGCTGTCTGGGCATGTTGCCCTACACCTTCCTTGGTTTCCCATGTGACAGCTCTCTCCAGCTGTCTCCGTTTTGTTTCTCCCTCTGTGCACCCCCCCCCCCCACCCCCACCACCATCTCGACCCTTCTCCTCCTCTTTCGTTGTCACTGGATCCTCCTTCTCTCCTCCTCTGTCTCCCTTCCCCTCTCTTCTCACATCCTCATCTCTGTCTGTCTGTCTGTCTGTCTCTCTGATTGCAGTGGGCCTTTTTTCTATCATTTCTTTTCCGTCTTTTGATACCTGCCAATAACAAAGTCTTACATTTGAACTGTTCTTAATAAGTCTGTCACGATGTTGCAGCGGCAGCTGACAAGCAGGGACCCGGGCAGTTCAACACGGAACGGAATCTTCCCATCAACTGACAAGACTCTGAACCTGGCAAGGACGCCGAAACATTCAGACTACCCGTCAGACTACTCACATCGTTGGCGGATTTTATACATAGTCAAGACTTAGAGCACGGACGAGGACGAACGAAGCAGACAAACTGGAAAGATGGCAGAGTTAAAAAGCATGAAGCAATTTGAAACACCTGAGAGTGGAGCGTCTGCCCACGCTGAATCTTCGATCAGCAATGGAGGCAGCACTGGTCAACAGACAGGTCAGTGTCATTGTTGACCTTTTTGTGATCCACCAGTCCCTCACCTCTTTTCCACCCGCTCCCCTCCCCACACCATCCCTGCCTTACAGTACACCTTGACACACATACAGAGGCGATCTGCTTCAAGTTAAGATTGTCCGTTTAAAGTTTGCTCTTGAAACACATTGGGAACCATGCAATGTCAGGTTGAGTTTCCCCTAGATCATTGTTGAACGCTGCTAGGTTTTCATTCTGTCTGCGAGAGCACCAATCAATGACGTCAAGACAAATGGGGGAACTAGACAGAGGTTTTCATTCTGTCAGCGAGAGCACCACTCAATGACGTCAAGACAAATGGGGGAACTAGACAGAGGTTTTCATTCTGTTTGTGAGAGCACCACTCAATGACGTCAAGACAAATGGGGGAACTAAACAGAGGTTTTCATTCTGTCTGCGAGAGCACCACTCAATGACGTCAAGACAAATGGGGGAACTAGACAGAGGTTTTCATTCTGTTTGTGAGAGCACCACTCAATGACGTCAAGACAAATGGGGGAACTAGACAGAGGTTTTCATTCTGTTTGTGAGAGCACCACTCAATGACGTCAAGACAAATGGGGGAACTAAACAGAGGTTTTCATTCTGTCTGCGAGAGCACCACTCAATGACGTCAAGACAAATGGGGGAACTAGACAGAGGTTTTCATTCTGTTTGTGAGAGCACCAATCAATGACGTCAAGACAAATGGGGGAACTAGACAAAGGTTTTCATTCTGTCTGCGAGAGCACCAATCAATGACGTCAAGACAAATGGGGGAACTAGACAGAGGTTTTCATTCTGTTTGTGAGAGCACCAATCAATGACGTCAAGACAAATGGGGGAACTAAACCGAGGTTTTCATTCTGTTTGTGAGAGCACCAATCAATGACGTCAAGACAAATGGGGGAACTAGACCGAGGTTTTCATTCTGTCTGCGAGAGCACCAATCAATGACATCAAGACAAATGGGGGAACTAGACCGAGGTTTTCATTCTGTCTGCGAGAGCACCAATCAAGGACGTTAAGACAAATGGGGGAACTAGACAGAGGTTTTCATTCTGTCTGTGACAGCACCAATCAATGACGTCAAGACAAATGGGTGAACTAGACCGAGGTTTTCATTCTGCCTGTGAGAGCACCAATCAATGACGTCAAGACAAATGGGGGAACTAGACAGAGGTTTTCATTCTGTCTGCGAGAGCACCAATCAATGACGTCAAGACAAATAGGGAACTAGACCGAGGTTTTCATTCTGTCTGTGAGAGCACCAATCTAGCGGGAAGAAAGTTGGGTGTGGGGCCACCCAATTGGTTAGAGTGCGAAAATATGAGCTACAAGGAAAAGACAGAACTAAGAATTGATATCCTCGTCAATGTTATTGCCGGCTGGCCTGGTTTACCTCTCAAAAGGATTAGGACTAGCCATAACTTCCTTGAAAGACAGGTTCAGACTAAATGCTATTACACGAAGTACTTTCATCTGCATTCGTTGCGAGAAAAAGAAGAATGAGCGTTGACTTTATTTACGCGTATAAAATTATAAACTGATATTCTTCCTAATACCTTATTCCGTTCAGCTTTGACATAAGGAGAAAATTGTTTGTTAAATATGCGGACACAAACGAAAAATTTCTTTCGCTTTCAGGGCTGTTGATAAACGGAATGAACTGATACAATTTAGCTCCAAGTTTGCACCCGATATTAGTACGTTTGAAAACTACATGGTAGTATCACACAAACGGAATTTGTGCTCTGATGTGTTAGGGGATGTTACTCAGAAGCGTTTGGGGATGTTGGGGATCTTACTCAGGCAGTTGTGGCATGTTAATAAATCAACACTGCAGATGACTAATGACTAGGATTCCTTTGTACCGTTATCGTTAAAGAGAGAGAGAGAGAGAGAGAGAGAGAGAGAGAGAGAGAGAGAGAGAGAGAGAGAGAGAGAGAGAGAGAGAGAATCCTTCACTCAGAGATACGAGGCTGAAAGTGAGCTAGTGTGAGGTTGATGGTACAGTCTGAGATGTTAGAGAACCTTCTTCATACACGTTCAGAAACATATCAGACAAAGGATAGGATGAGGCAGAATATGATATAGCCTAACATTCTTTCAATGAACATTCTCTTAGAATTTACACATGTATTTATTTTGACTACAATTTATAAAAGACATTCCCAGGAATTCTAACTTTCAACTAAGACCTTCTCTGTCTAGACTAATAGAAATAGATACACAAAAACACATAAGTCACATACCTTAACATCATGTTCACTGCGGCCAGGCCCGAAGGCCGAGAGGCCCAGCAACATCTTGACTGAACCAGAGGATGCCAGGGAGGGAGAGAGATATCTTTAGTTTATACAGCTTTTGCCCGAGTCTGAATTGAATAACCGTGGCGTGGCACGGCATTGACACCAGTTGCTTCCACATTGAGAGAATGCCAGGCACTGGACATTATCAAGGTCTGATTTATTAGTGACCAACTGCTCGGGGGGGGGGGGGGGGGGGGGGGGGGGGGGGGGGGGGGGGGGGGGGAGGGGGAGTGGGGTGGGGGAGTGGGGGTGAGAGGGGTGCACGGGAGGGCTAAGAATGTTCGCCCATCATGCAGTCCACCGTGGGGCATGGACGGGTTTACAATCTTCAAGCCTTCCTGACGCTTGGCATCACGCTTAGAACAAGGCGAGCCTTTTAGAACAAGGCCATCACTTCTGGAACAAGGCGATTACTGTACCTTAAGATTGACCATTGAAATCGCCCTTGTGAATGGCTGGGGTGGCGTGTGTGTGTGTGTGTGTGTGTGTGTGTGTGTGTGTGTGTGTGTGTGTGTGTGTGTGTGTGGTAGCAAAGAAAACACACACGCACATAGACACACATACACACACAACAACAACAATAACAACAACGAAACTGTACGGATATATTTGATAGCTTTGTTAAAGCTAAAAGTCGGCCTAATAGGCCTATTAGTCCCAAAGTAATGTTGATATGAGAAGACACTATGATAGGCTTCGCTGCCTAGTCTTAGAAGCCTGTCACTCACTACTGCTAGTACTAGTACTTCTACTACTGGTACTACCATTGCCACCACTACAACTAGGCTACACCAACAACTACTTGACTACTACAAACGGCACTACTACTACTTCTACTACTACTACTACAACCACTTCAACAATTGCTGTTATAACTGCTAACTACAACAACCGCTACAGCTACTAGCACTGCTTCTACTTCTAGTTCACTACTACAACTCAACTTGCAGATGTATAGGCCTACTTTGAGCACTCACTTGCAGTTTCGTTGTGTAGTTTTCACTGGTTGATTCTTGCAAACAGGACGCCGCAGTCCAGATCAGTTTGTATTTTTGTTTTATTTTCCATTTTCGCTAGGTTAACTTTGTAGGCCTGTTACATAAGCTTACTGTCGCAGTGAACCGTTTAATCTTGTTACTGCTATTTTAGAATCTGGTATTATATCACTTATTGCGAACACACGTTAACTCAGAAACACACACACACACACACACACACACACACACACACACACACACACACAGTGGCGGCGGAAGCTGTCCAGGATTAGGGGGGGTGGGGGGGGGGCAATGGATATTTCAAATCATTGAACTCCAACAATCACAATATGTCAATGTTCGATAAAAAAAAAAAAATTCAGCATGCAATATTCAGTTCACACACACACACACACACACTTGAAATACACTTTGTATAGCTGCAATTAAAACGTTGCAGAAACTGAGAGAGAGAGAGAGAGAGAGAGAGAGAGAGAGAGAGAGAGAGAGAGAGAGAGAGAGAGAGAGAGAGAGAGGACAACTGTCAGACTTCCTGACTGAATAACAAAATAACATACCTTCTCTCCATATTAACTGGACATTAGGCAACGTAAAATCTAGTTACTAAGTCACGATTGTCACAGTCTGTACATTAGCAGGTTACACCAACAGCTGGGAGGTTACACCTTTACACATTTAATTTTCCGAAGTAACTTTGACGTCGTTCATTTCTGCAAACGAACTCGGAAGAAATTGCAGAGAGATTGAGCTGATCAACCTTGTCTTTGAACACATGCATAATGAGACAGTTGTTTAGGCGCTCCTGAGTCATAGTGCTTCGGAAGTATGTTTTGACCCGCTTCAAGGCAGAAAAACTGCGTTCAGCTGTTGCAGTTGTAACTGGAATGGTCAAGTACAGCCTGATAAGTTTGTCTACCTCACTCAACATTCTTTTAACGGTGTCAGAAGCTGTCAGTTCTTCTGGCAGTGCCTCAAAGATGGACTTTTTGTTGTCCCCCAGAGCATGTGGAAGGATGGCCAACTGTGTTTTGAGTCTGTCCATGTCAATGTCCGCAGCATATGTGTCTTTGATCTCTTAAGGAATTTCTGGATTCTTTCCTGCAGCTCCGTCACCCAAGAGAATTCCAATCTTCCTTGGCAACTTAAGACTTTGTTGGTCAAACCTGCGCTTTATATGCTCTTTGACGTTGTCTATGGCCTCATAGTACTGCTGTCTGTAATAAGCAGAAGGGTCAGAGTAGCTGTGACCCTGGGAGCCCTCATCAAGTCTTCGTGGAGGCTGTCTCTGTCTCGGAATGCGGGGCTCATCACACACGTTTGCAGCCTTGGTTGAGACGTCGGCAAAAAACGTCTGGAAACTTTTATCCTGGCGCATGCTTTCAAGCGTTCTCAGACAGAGGTTTGCAGCGTTTGTTACATCCACACAGGACGTTTGTTTCCTTTGAACAGCAGTCGTCAGCTCTTCAGTTACAGCAAAGACATCCCGTGAAAGTGAGAGCCCAAGACAGGTGGAGAACTGCTGCATAAGTGCGAGAAGGCCGGATGCCCTCCTGGCATACTCATCATGTCCTTGTGAGACTAGTTCAAGTGTTTCTTGCAAAGCCTTAGTTCTTAATGAGAGCGTCAAAAGCTCTTGTTCGAACAGTCCACCTTGTTGGACACAGTGGTTTAATGGACGGGCTGCACGAAGTTGATGTTTCATGTTGGATTGTTTCAAAAAGGACCTGTCGTTTTGGTGATAATATGATCAACTGAATGACCTCTGTGGCAAAGTCAAGAGCATCTCTTATTACTTTGGCCTTTCTGGAAGCCTCTTGTAACACAAGATTGACTGAGTATGCCGAACAGTGTACGGACACTGCTGACGGAACCTCATCTTTGAACCGTTTTGCAACTCCTGAAACGTGACCCTGAAAATTACTGGCCCCGTCATAGGTCTGACCCCTATACGTCTGCACTGTTAAGTCCAGCCTGATCAAGCAATCCTTTAGCGCATTAAAAATGGTCTCAGCACAGGTATTGTCAACATGAACCAACCAGTCCCACAGGCTCCTCTATGACTTCAAACTGCTCGGTTACCCACCTTATGCAAATTACAACCTGCTCCCTGTTTGCAACATCACGGGTTTCATCTGCTAGTATCGAAAACCAATTCGCTTCTCTGATTTCAAGTACAACAGATCGCAAGACTTTATGTGCCATAATCCCGAGGATCTCGTTGACAATATCATGTGACAGATATTTTGAACCTGTGTTTGTTTTTTCCTTGCAGCCCTCTCCAAAGCAGATCTTGAGCAGCTGTTGAAGGTTGCCTTCTTGCTCGTCATGTCCACGGAGAGGCAGACCCTGACGCAGGAGAAACTGAAGGCTCTTTAGTTCGTTCATCAGGCTTTGCTGGTGTTTCTTTTGTTCTGTTTCATGCTGACACGTCACTCGAGAATACACTGACGTTCTAGACTGCCTACATTTTACGTCATACACGGCTGCTCCATGTGAAGATATTTTTCGCGGCTTGAGAACTTTTCCAGTGCTTTCTTCCAGTTGTCAAAACCACTCCATACAAACGCTGCATCAGGTTTGCAGCCTTAATGATTAGCCCTCATGCAGAAGAAACAATATACCTTGTTGTCTGTTGTGCATAGGTGAAGCCAAGGGTATTGCTGGAACCAAGATCTTTGGAAATAGCGGGGCCTTCCTGAACTTATCCTGGTCAGTTTGGAGAGGACTGTGTCGCTCTGTGGCTGAAAGGGGTTGACTGCGTCCTTGCAGCACACAGTAGACTGACATTTTGGTTTTCTTACAGTAGCAGGTCGGTCAGTGTCATCACGAGACTGCATGACTGATTCACCTTCTGTAGGAGATGAGGAAACACTTTCTTCCTCCTTTTCTTCATCATTTTCACTGTCCCTGGTTTGATGAAGTGTTAGGCTCACAAAACGTTCCTCGCCTATTTGCCCTATAAGGACAGGTGGAAGGGATGATTCAATGTCTCCCGCCAAAATCTTATTCATCAGGCAGCCTATCCTGGAGCTCTCTTGCTGACTTGTTACGATGTGTATATCCCTACCAATCATTCTCGCCATAGCTTGCACTACAATAGCATCAGCATATATGCCATTCTTGGCAATGTTGGCCAGGTACTGGTCAGTAATGTGTGGCCAGAGTGGGCCAGCTGCAGAGAGGTTCCCGAGAAATGTGTTTACATCTTTCCTGAGCTGGACATGATCCTGTTCCTGGAGACCTATGCGGTTTTGCTGGTCGCGTACGCAGTGAAAGAAGCAGTTGCCGTCCGGCGGTACGTCAGTTCTCACTTCCATGCCTAGAGTCTGCAAGTTTTCCAGAAGTCTGGCCCTGAAGGCGGCAGTTCTCCTCTACTGGAAAGACGTTTCTTCAGCCATAATACGTTGAGCCCGTGCCACGTCATCTGCAGCATACAAATAGTCCTACAAAAACATGCGCATTTTCACTGTAACACAAATAATTTGTCATAGGCAGCTTAATTCTTGACTGCAATATCCGAAGGAAAACAACAGCTGACCTTCAGGGGCCAGTGCACTCCGCCCCCCCCCCCCCCCCCCCCCCCCCCCCCCCCAAAAAAAAAAACAACAAAAAATCACTCGTTTTGATGGGAGGTAATATTGGACAAGACAACCACTGATTTATGTCCCTTACCACCACTTTTTTTTTTTTTTTGCGCGTCACTTTTCTCATGGAAGGTAATTAGACAAGATAAACATTGATTTATGTCGCTTACCACCACTTTTTTTTTGCGCGTCACTTTTCCAAAAAGTTATTGTTTTAATTCGGAAAAAGATATCTCGATTATGAATAAAACGTGCATCCCATTATCCACTGATCTACCAAATTTCACAAAAATCGGCTTGTAAACACCCAAGATGTCAACGGAAACACTGTGTGGTTGGTTACGTGTATATTCATTTATATGCGCGTTTGTCAGTGTGTTCAACCTCACAGAAATGCCGAGCAGGATATACCATTTAGACTACATTTCCCACGTCCACACAAAATTTCAGCTCAATCGATCAACAAAAACCAGAGATATCGGCGTGGACAAGGCACAGACAGACAGACTGACAGACAGACTACAGGGTATATATGGGGTGTGCAAAAACGGTCTCGAAAGATTGAGAGGATGAAAGAGAGACTCAGAGAGAGAGAGAGAGGCCAGCGACATGCGTGGGTGTCTATAAGCGTGTGTGTGGGGGAGGGGGGGGGGGGGGGGGGGGGGGGGGAGAGCGAGTTATGTAGGGCGGACAGTGTCATGCTTTCGTACCTTCACTGGATGAGGAAACTGCAGCAGGGCGGGTGAAAAACGACTTGATAGTCTTATGCTTGTCTGCTTCGGCTGACAGTTTTCTCTTTCGATGTACTTGTGACATGATTTGCCTGAAAAGAAAAATCAGCATGTCGCTATTCTGACAATCCCATCCTTTTTTTTTTTTTTTTTTTTCCAAATTATGAAGGCACAAAAAGTCTGTTTAAGATAACCCGACTGACCCTAAATCTCACCTGCGCCCCTCCCTCCCCCCCCCCCCCCCCCCCCCACCTTTCAAAAAACGCATGACACGTGCTTTTGTCTGAATTAAACAAATACTTTTAATTTTCTCCATTTCAATCCCATTTGAAAACTAAAATACAGTTTTAAAAAAATGCATAGTCCTAGAATTGTCCTCCCCCTCCCCTCCACATCTCATGACTCTTGTTTTTGTCCGAAGAAAGCAACTCATTCTAATTTTCTCCATTTCAAGCAAATTTGAAAATAGCAATTAAAAAATATCATGACGCCTACCGTTAGACCAGTTGTAGCTCCTTTGTGATGCCCAGTAGGTGAGTGAAATAATCCGTATGCCTGAGCCTTGTAGGCACAGCAGAAAAACTCAACTGTGCAAACTTTTACATGTAGTCACTGGCCTAGTTTCTGTGGGGAGCCATCACGTGCCGGGGGAAGTGGAAATGCTCCTGCCGGGAAGGGAGGGTGGGCACTCCAGTTAAACACAGGCAGGCTCGCTTTCCCGACTAATATAAACGGTGATTAACCTGTCCGCAGTAAACTGATTCGTTTCCTGCACGTGCATGCGTGAACTTGTCGTGAACTCTGTCAGTCCCTTTTACCTAAACTAACTGTGAGCGAGTTTGACAGGAAGTATGATGACAAGGTGATGCACCATCAAACCTCTCACTCATTTTTTTGGAAGTGCTCAATATGGGGGGGGGGGGGGGGGGGGGGGGGGGGCTTATATATTTTTCTAGAGGGGGCATGCTCCCACCCCCCCCCCGCCCCCTCTGCTTCCGCTGCCTGTGACACACACACACACCACACGCACGCACACACACACACACACACACACACAGAGTATCAAGTGCACCAAATGTACTTTCTCTGAAGGGAGGGGGCATCATCGTTGAGTGCACGCACACCGTTGTTTCATTGATCGGTCCAATCAGCAGCAGCAGCAGCAGCAGCTTTGGTTCTGTTACACGATACCAGTGTTACCGTCTGACCTTACAAAATAACCGGACGCTGACTGATGTTCTGCGAGGTTCATACAGTCCGCCATTGCGGTACACCGTAACGCCTGGCTAGCCACTCTACGAGATGCAACTATTAATCACTCGAATACGACAGACGCGGTTGTGGACCGACAACATAACAACCTCGCCCGCTACTCAGCTTGTGTGCACGCTAACGCACGCTAACAAAACTCGGAGCAGATTCTGTTTGTGAATATTGAATGATATGGCTCGTGTGACTGATTGAGGCAGGAATCGTATGAGCGACCCGGCAAAAACATTAGGAGCAGACCCTGGTTGAAAAACTCGAGGCAACTATGGCTGCTCGCTCGCCAGTCCAGTGACCGTCAGTGAAAGGTTTAGAGGGGAAAGAAAAAGAACTGAGAAGAGTTATCAGCGCAGAGTTAGTCAGTTGTCATTGCAACGAGCGCCACGTATCTTTGTCATCTGACGCCGATATAAATCGATTTTTTTCATCAAAACCTGTGGAGTGGTGCAGTGCACGTGCAACTTACCAGTTAGTGTAGGCGACATTTGTTGTTTGAAGATGGATCGGAAACCGCGTCTCCGGGAAGGTGAGGAAATGGGGACCTTTAGTTATTTATTTAGTTGTTTATGTTGAATTCAACGATAACTTTGGTCAGGCTCCTATGTTGATGTATTCAGAAGGTCTGGAAACTGAAAGAAAGTGCTAGTAGGCCCCAGTTTAGACCCCCCCCCCTCCCCCCCCCCCCCCCAAGTACGACGACTTTATTTATTGGCGCCCAAACTGACAGTTTGACGTAAGCTCATCGTGACAGCGCGATTCTACTACTAGAACGAGACAACCGGGGCATTCGTAACAACGGAATTGCCACGATCTGTGCTTGGAACTCTTTCACGATCATGAAACTCTCTCTCTCTCTCTCTCTCTCTCTCTCTCTCTCTCTCTCTCTTCCTCTCTTCCCCATCATTATTATTATTTTTTGTTTATTATTCTCTCTCTCTCTCTCTCTCTCTCTCTCTTGTTTATTATTCTCTCTCTCTCTCTCTCTCTCTCTCTCTCTTCCCCATCATTATTATTATTTTTTGTTTGTTTATTATTCTCTCTCTCTCGCTCTCTCTCTCTCTCTCTCTCTCTCTCTCTCTCTCTCATATGTGTGTGTGTGTGTGTGTGTGTGTGTGTGTGTGTGTAACCCGCACTGTTGCAATCAGGAACTCACTTTGTCACAGTTTTGATAGTCTACTCAGTAACATTTTGGAATCTGAAATGTTCACAATCACAGGGTGAATGACCGAAAGCAATGATTTTTTTCTGCAGTTACTATTGATTCTGTGTGTGTGTGTGTGTGTGTGTGTGTGTGTGTGTGAGAGAGAGAGAGAGAGAGAGGACTCTGTGTGTGTGTGTGTGTGTGTTGAGAGAGAGTTTCTGTATTTTGCGAGCGTGTGTGTGTGTGTGTGTGTGTGTGTTTTCCTCACCTAAAAAGTGAGTTTATTAACTATTTTAAAAGCAGAATTTTTTTTTCTGCATGAATCGCTTCATTTGCACATAGATCATGGTACATTTTTATCTATTTAGAAATGTTTTTTTCTGAGATATTGAAGAGCTTTTTGGTAGCTGATATACAAGTCAACATTTCAACCACAGATTTAAGAAAAACTGTATGTTCAGAACAATGAGAAAGTACAAAAGACGTCACAGAGCACACTTGTTTCATATACAAGAATTAAAGTTGAAAAAGGCATGTATAGATAAACTCTGCATCCTTTTAATTAATTTGAAAAATCAAAACAGTAAGCCCGGTTTGGGAGCTGTGAACATGTGTGTGTGTGTGTGCATGTGTGCACATGTGTATGTAGTGTGTGTGTGTGTGTGTGTGTGTGTGTGTGTGTGTGTGTGTGTGTGTGTGTGCTCGCACCAGCTCCCATCTTGTTCATAAATGTATCCATTCTTTGAAGACTTCAAATGTTTATTACTTTGACCGTAGCTTGAGATACATGAAATACATCAGCGAATATTGATGTTATTGTTAATACCGATGGTTCCTGTACACATGATTACATGCCTGGGGATGTGTGCAGCCGGCAGTGGTAATGCCGATCCCCAGACAGAAGTGCAGCTACTGGGAGAAGACAAGGAGAAGAAGAAAGAAAAACCCAAAATGGTTGGACCAGTCGAAGTGGTGAGCTGAGCAGTAGGAATGACACCTTATATCCATAATATATGATGCACATACTGAGCTTCGAGAATATTGGCATTGCAAAGAGTGGCTCGAATATATTACTTCATGCATTTAATAGTGCTCAAACTGACATAGATCTTATTTAAATTCTAAGTTAAGTTTCTTTCACCTTGCTCACAAGTTTATGCAGGGTCCACAGGGAAACTAATGATCGTTGTCATGTCAGGGGCTTAGTAGGTGGTAACTTGTGTATGTTTCAGATTCATTCTGGAAATTTTGGTGCATGGGTCATTGGCCTTTGCTGTCAAAACCAACTGGGTCATTTCTGGAATGTTATGGACCAAACTTTGGAATAACCATAATCACGGTTTGCCAGCTCCGGGTTTAGATGTGTAATGACAGGTAGACAAACATCTGTTAAGATAGCAGCATTGAAAGAGAGAGAGAGAGAGTGAGACAAAAGAGAGAGAGAGAGAGACAGAGAGAGAGAGAGACAGGAGAGAGAGAGGAGAGAGAGGAGAGAGAGAGAGAGACAGAGAGGGGAGAGAGAGACAGAGAAGAGAGAGAGGAGAAGAGAGAGAGAGAGAAGAGAGAGAGAGAGAGAGAGAGAGAGAGAGAGAGAGAGGAGAGAGAGAGAGAGAGAAGAGAGAGACAGAAGAGAGAGAGAGAGAGAGAGAGAGAGAGAGACAGGAGAGAGGAGAGAGACAGAGAGAGAGAGGAGAGAGGAGAGAGACAGAGAGAGAGAGAGACAGAGAGAGAGAGAGTGAGTGCAGTGTTTTCATCAGTGAAGCCTGAGAGAACTTTCAGGAGTTCGTTCACAGACATACTGTAGTAATAATCGATGCACTGACTGCCACTCTTCAGATGTTCAGTGTTGGGAGTTTTCAAGACATTTCAGCAGATTTGTCAAAGATTTAAGTTTTCTAAGAGAATTTCTTTCTTAGCACATCCAAACAAGGTCTGAAAAGCATCCAAAACCACTGTATCCTCCACTGTTTGACCTCTCATTATGACTTTCTGCCTATGTTGTCTTGTTGTTTTAGGGTAGTAATCAATGCTGATGATCTGACTCTTCTGCGTGTCTTGTCAGCATACTGGTTCTAGAGTTATCAGTTACTGTTGTCACATTATTTTTTTCTCATGATCATGGAATAGCTTGTTCAGATTTGCACAAGAGATGCAGTGCACATGTAGTCAGGTTTATTGAAACTGTCCTTTCTGTTTGTATCTGTCGTTAGCCACTTTAGTGTCAGCTGTGTTGTCTGCAGCATTAATGTATGATGATACTGCAGTGAATGTAAGTGTTTTGAAATTTAGTTTTTCTTCATCAGGAACCAGTTTTGGCTTTTTCAATCAGGGGCATGTTCAGATGCTCCACAATCTTCCAGCTCTAGAAACTACAAACAGGTCATATTCAAAAGCCATTGTGATGTTTGTCAACAAAAAAAAGGAAAAAGGATTTTAATTGATCTGTAAAGGTCTCATCAAATTGCAGCATTTCATTTCAACTAAAGGATCATAGTAACATTCCTTGGTAGTGTGGGGTTTGATCACAAACTGAGCTCAGAACAATGGATAAAGATAAAGGAAAGTAACAGTGCTTTGAAACTTTACTTTCACCATCAGAAAAAAAAAGAAATAATGAGGTTACTGCTTCAAAGCAGGGATGGCACACTGTCCCCTCTTTCCAACTGCTGTGGTGGTTCCAAAAATAATGCAGGGCGTGGTCAGAAAATGACCCCTGATGATGCTTTAGGACAGGCACTGCTGAGCTCTGCCAAGTGACTCAGGAGCAGTGCAGCTTCTCCTGTGAGGGTTGCCACATGGTGACGTGTTATTGATCACTACCTGTAGAGTAATGTGACTGGGACAAGGTGGCTACTTATGATGATAGTGACATTGGATACTGATGTAGCAGCACACTGTCCAGAAAACTGTTCTTGGAGGTTTACACAAACAATATGTATAGAACACACATTATTTCTAGTAAAACATTATCCAATCACACACAACAAAACACACACACACACACACACACACACACACACACACACACACAACACCAAAATGTACTTATTAACAAACTGTATGTACAAAACCAAACGCACATATTCATACACATTTCTGTGCTATAGCACATACATACACCTTGCACAGTTAATATACACACTTGCAGACTTACTTAATCAACCATGTCACACCTGTGAAGAAGTACTTACTGTTTAGGATGGTGTTCCACAACAGACTTATTGCCAAGAGAAGAGATGAGTTTTAAGTTCAGACTTACTTAATCAACCATATCACACCTGTGAAGAAGTACTTACTGTTTAGGATGGTGTTCCACAACAGACTTATTGCCAAGAGAAGAGATGAGTTTTAAGTTCAGATTTAAAGAGGTAGGGAATCGAGAGTCGGAGGTTGTCTGGGAGTCTGTTCTATGTTGTTAGGGTTTGGAAAGAAGAAGATCTTTGTCTGTAAGTATTGATTATGGTATGGAGCACCTGAGAAATTGAGTACATGATATGCATACTTTTTTTTCTAACTCAGTATCTGGAAAACCTTTCTAAGATGTGGAAAATGTCACATGGTTAAAACAACATTGATTGCTTAGCATTTTATCTAAAATTCCACATGATATCATGTACCTTTGGACTGAAACTGTTTTGGCAAAGGCAAAGGCTTATTTTATTTTTTACATACCTTTGTGTTTGACTGTAAATGGCAGACACAGTTCAGGTATTTCAAAGGTTCAGCACATTAAAAGCAAATCTTTGATTTAAGCTGTGTCAGACGTGTGAAATATCACTGCGTAGTTCATAGTTTCAGAGTGAAAGTAGTTTGAATACATCAAATAATATCTCCCAACCATCCATTGCACTATTCAGTCATGCCTGGGCATTGCATGGGTGCAAGATGGAATATTTTTAAGTGACCAGCTGAATGATCCTTCCTGATTTTTAAGAAAATGAAGTTTAAAACAAATTATTTCTATTTGTATTTGTCATACTGTTTGAGTGCTGTTGGTCAAATTATCACTAAAATATCCTCTATGTTGTGTTTTTGGTTTTTTCATTATTAGTTAGGTGTTTGTGTGCATATATGACATTGAGACTACTTTCTGTGGCAAGAAGCCTTGCTGTAGATTCAGTTTGAAAGTGTACAACAGTGCTGACATCTTGTTTTCAGGTGCCATTTTTGTGTACACGCTTATGAAACAGATAGAATGTAAAATGCATAAAAGCAATATAATTTCCATATGAATTTCATTTTACAAAACAAATGCATCACATCAAACCACCAAGTGCGTCTAAGGTTTTGCATTAGAAAGCTGATAGACCATTGAATTTGGTTACCAGCTAATATTTTTCTCATTGCCCAGTATCATGGACATAAATGCAAGAAAACAAACCAATAAACTGTACATCATGACAGACAACTAAGTTTGCAGTACTGGGATGGCTAGCATTTGGGTAAGTTTGTGTGCCTTAAGGTGTGGGTATGGATATCTGTATGCTACGATGCAAATGTGTATGCAAAAGTGGTGTATGTGAGCATGTACATTTGTATGTATGCACTCTGCTTGTATACTTCGTTCACATCTCGTCTTGCCATCTGCTGTCATGAAAAATGTATTTTGACCATGTTCACTTAACATATTTGTTTTCAGTTCCGTTTTTCGGATTGCTGGGATCGACTGCTGATGGTGATTGGCTCTCTGGGTGCAGCAGCCAATGGCGCCGCACTTCCTGTGATGATCATCGTGTTTGGAGACATGATCGACATGTTTGTAGGCACTGGTGTCTTCTCCAGCTTCCTCACTGATATCCAGGATTTCCTGAACTCAGCCAACGAGACCAAAGAGAACTTGTTAGAGAATCGACCATTGATATTGTAAGTAAAAGTCTGTCTGAGACTAGGTTTATGAGACACAGGAGAAGTCTAGCGGGTACTGTGAATCTAGACAATAGTTGATTGTTTGATGAGGCATCTGTCTTTAGTTTATAAGATTTCTTTTAACAATACATGGTATGGTGAAAGAAAGAATAATGATCTGTTTGAAAGTGAAAGAAGAAACTGAACGCTTTTACTGGTGACTTTTTAGTACTTTTGGAATGTGGTTTTAGGATCTTGATCTGCTGACATCAGTTTATTCAGTGATCTATTTTATAGCAAAATGTAGACAGCATGACCTTAAAACTCATGGCCAGTGAAGAGAATGCCTCTGGTTGAAGCTCCTTTTATAATGTTGACGAGTTTTCAGCAGCCTGTCAGGATTTGCAGGAAGTAAAACGACCAATCTGCCCTTTTTTTTTCCAGTTGCCTTGTTTTCATTCTCTGGGTGTTACTCCTTTGCTGCTTATTCAGCCATGCAAGTACCTAGCAGCTTTCAGGTGCTCTGGTTACATCCCCAGTACCATCAATCCACAGGGAGAAATCAGTGTCAGGTTGTCAGGAGGTAGTTCTCCAGAGGAGATGCTCCACTGCTGTCAAGTCATGTTGGTAATGTTCAGTGGTGCCTGGTCTGATCCAGGATATGAATGACGCTGCGTGGTAGGTCCCCAAATAATAGCAATAATTGCTTGGTTGCTGAGCCAGTTGAAATGAGCATCCCCACTGTGGAAGGGTGCTGCCAAATCCATTCATGGCAGTCCCCATGAACTTGATAGTAGCTGCAAATTTGACAGGAACACACCCCAAGCACAGAGGTGGAGGGGAACCAGAACTGAGACATCACCAGAGCCAGGCATGAAAGGTCACATCATTTGGAATTTTTGTTAAGGAGTTATCAGTGAAGATTAGAGTTGCATACCGTCAGAGACTACAGGTCAGGGCTGTTTCTATAAAAACTCCTTACTGGTCAGATGACTGCAGAACAGTGCTGCATGTACAGAGCTCCTTACTGGTCAGAGACTGCAGAACAGTGCTGCTGTACAGAGCTCCTTACTGGCCAGAGACTGCAAGAAACAGTGCTGCATGTACATAGTCCTTACTGGCAGTGACTGCAGAACAGCTGTACTGCCAGAGACTGCAGAACAGTGCTGCATGTACAGAGCTCCTTACTGGCCAGAGACTGCAGGGCAGTGCTGTTTTCATCCTTTCTCCCCAAAAAAATTCCTGGTGTCTTGCATTCTAGAGAGATTTGGATTCCTGCAGTTTTGGTCATATTGCGTCTAAGTTGTCAGGTAATAAAGTGATCAGCAATACATACATATATATATATATATTTTTTTTTTTTTTTTTAAATTAGATGTGCATTATGAACATACACTGAAAAATAATGACAGTATTGAATAGAAAAAATAAAATGAGCTTAGCAATTGCAGCGCTTACACACTAAGCATGTGCTCTGAATGGATCTTGACATTTTTAAGAATTCCAGTGTACATTTCTGTGTGTTGGGTATCAGTTCATTCAGTTTGCTTTTTGCATGCTGTGGTTTTTTTGGGTTTTTTGGGTTTTTTTTTAGTGTGGCATACCTTTGGATGTCAGTAATCAAATGGGGAAAAAAGCAGTGAAAAGACCTCTAGATTTTCAAGTTGCCTTCAGCCTGGGGATATGATATTGTCTAAGATGGACTGATATTATGAACAGTGTGTATTTGTGCAGAAGTCTGACAAACAGCCACCCAGATGCAGTTATTGGCACTACAGAATGATGATAGGATGTCATAAGTTCTAGCTCTGTCAGGTATTATCATATCCAACCTTGAGTAAGCTATGAGAATAAGTAGGAAGAGAGATATACACACTTATATAAATATCATTTACTTCACAGTTACAAGTTTCATAGAGTGCACCACCAACATTAAAAACAACAACAGAAGATTGATCAGGGATAAGGAATCTACATCCAATATGGTGCTGTTTCAGTAACAATTTCAGTTTCGCCAAGGAGCTGTCACTGCAATATGGTGTAAATAGACTGAAATAAACAGAGAAAAGTATGTGAGAATTTGATTGTCACACTCTCTTGCAGTCACACATGCCAAGTCCATGTGTACATAGACTGAAACAAAAAGAGAAAAAGTTGTGAGAATTTTTTATTGTTACACTCTCTTGCAGTCAAACATGCCAGGTCCATGTAGTAGAAGACAGAAATGCAAGCCACAAAGATAATGAAGGTAAACCTTGGGTACAACACTCTTCTGTTGCAACACACTTGAAACTTTATCGGTTCTCTGTCCATCCTGAGAAATTTGACCTCACAGTGTCAGACAGGGACAATGACGTCAGAGCCTCTGTAGGAGTTCCGGAAGTTGCTGTCTGAGATTTGATGTCATGATCAGAGTTTATGTCACAATAAGCTGTTGTTGCTTTATCTGCTGTTGTGTTGTCTGCTGTCGTTGTGTCTTCTGCTGTTGTCACGTTAACTGCTGCAGTGAACTTTGCATTGGTGTTGTCTCCTGCCACTGTCTGTGCTTTTTCAGAATCCACATTTAATGACATGGTACTGTCCCAAGCCGCGATGATCTATGTAGAGACATTTTGGAGTGTGCTGCCTGTTCTAGTAGAGGAATATTCAGCACCTGACTCCACTTCTTCCACAGAGCTCACAGATTGATCCTGAATGACTCTTTCACAGAGATATCAAACAGTTGGAGACATTAAGTTGTTCCTCCATGGATAAGTGCTGAAGTGGTATTCATTGCCTTCATGGCATGCTTCATACCATCAGTGATGATTTTGTGGCATGCTATGGAGCACAGAAACAGACCCTGAATGGCAAAATAAGGCTCTGGGCTGCTTACTGAAGTACTCATTGATCCAGGGCTCCATTATTATTTCATCCATTTGTTCATCCCATTGGGTTGACTGGTATGATGATTCTTGCAGGAAGTTTTTCTTTCAGCAATTGTTTCATTTAAAGATCGTCATTGGTGGTAATTCTTTCTATAATGATGTATATGCCAGAACAACAGCAAAGTGTGCTTTCCTTTAGCCCTTAGTTTTCAGAGTGATCACAGACTCTAGGAAGTGGCCTGGTGCTGTGTGTGTACACTGAACCAGATTACAGCTCAAGTTTGCACACCTAAAGTGACTGGTCACAGAGCATGGTCTCCCATGGTGGATAGCCTGGTGTCCGTTTGATAACATTGATAGGTCTTTACGGAACTGCAGATACTGGGACCAAGTTAGAATTCACCCGGTCCCTGTGTATAGAGGAAGCAGGATGACTGCTGGAGGGAGTGGGATGCCACAGAGGAAGCACAGAAAATGAGGCAGTAAAAGAAGCCAGTGTTTATTATTGTCCTTTGCATTTGCAGGCAGTACTGTGCAAATATAACGGTCTTCTATGGAGGGAACCTCAGCTGCGCACAACTGGATACGACAGACAGCATTTTGGACAAAATGACTACATTTGCAATCTACTACGTCAGTGAGTAGTTTTGTTGTTTGTTTGTTTTTTATACAGAGCATGCATGCAACATTTGTTGACAGAGTATTCAATGATCATTCAGAGTTACCATCAGTGGACGATCATTCGACATTGCAAACAAAATATATATATATCATCAGGTATTGTCATCAGTGAAAGATCATGTCATTGTAAACAGAGTTTGCTTTCTCATCAGGTGCATAAGTAGAAAGAAACTCGTGGAGAGCGTGGCAGCAGAGAGTCCTCAGAAGAGAAGCCCCCTTCAAGCAAGTGTTTCGGCCCTTATCTCCTGACACTCTAGGGGGGTTGGGCCACACCCGGTTCATGACTCCGGATGTCCCTCTGCTGCCCCTTTTTTTCCCATCTTGGGACGAGCCATGGCTGGGATTCGAACCCATGACCCTCTGGACATGCTCATTTTCCACTTAATGACTCACGCTTTAACCACTGAGCCACAGGGACACCTGATATTTGTAGGGAAATTAAGCCTTATGAAGTTCACTTTTGTTCCTCCTTGACCAGATCCAGCTTGAACACCTCTCTGCCGCTTCTGCCATTGCTTTCAGGGCTCTGGTTTTTTCCTTCCCTGCAACTGAGAGCTGTTTCATGAGGCTGTATGCAGACGTTCCTACAAACCCCCTAGCTCCAATTTCTGCAGTGAGGACTTTGACCTGATAGCCTTCTCTCCTCAGGCTGTTTGCCAGATCAGCATACTTTTCAGTCTTGTAGATTTGAGCTGCCTCCATTCTGTTCTCATATGGCACCGTGAGCTCGATCATGATCAGCTGCTTGGTTGACTTAGAGTGGACTACTATGTCTGGTCTCATGCCACTCTTGCTGATGATCTCTGGGTGACTCTTCCATTCTGGGAGGTCTGCAGTGCACTCCCAGTCATCTGCCCCGTCCAGCAGACTCTGCCTGCATGTTTCGAGTGGCACTGTTGTTCTTGGCCATGATTTGCTGCCTCCTGCCGTGAAGAATGTTGCGGGTGCTTTTGGAGTCCTGATTTTCCCTTTTGTGGTGTTGGTACTAGCCCAGACTACTTGTACAATTTCTTTGAGCACTTGGTTGTGCCTCCATGTGTACCTTCCTTGAGCCAGGGCTACTTTACATGAGCTTAGGACATTATTAACAGAGTATATATAATCATGAGCTATTATCATCAGTGAAATGCCAAGAATCATTGTAAACAGAGATATGTAAATATATATCTATATAAAACTAATATATATATATATAGAGAGAGAGAGAGAGATGTGCATGGTCTTTGCCAGATGGCAATAACTGATGATCATACATAGTCTGTCAATGATGTTGCATGATCTGCTATTGATACGATATGTGCATGTACGCACATGCGCACTCACACACACACTCTCTCTCTCTCTCTCTCTCTCTCTCTCTCTCTCTCTCTCTCTCTCTCTCACACACACACACACACACAGTCACACACACACACACACACACACACACACACACACACACACACACACACACACACACACACACACATATCTCTCTCTCTTTGTGTGTATGTGTGTGTATGTTTGTATGTAAGTTTGTATGTGTAAGTGTGTGCGTGTGTGTGTGTGTGTGTGTGTGTGTGTGTGTGTGTGTGTGTGTGTGTGGTAAAACTTATTCTCATTAATGGAAGCCAAAGTCGCTGGTTCGGATTAGCACAAGACCTAGGGAAAAAAATTGAGAAATGCTGTGTGTGAATTTGAGATTTTCAGTTCATAAGATTCTGTGAAGATTCATTGTTATTATGTATGGAATATCTTACAGTGCAAAAATCTCAAACCCAACAATAACCACTGTTCCATGATCTGCTATTGATACAATATGTGCATGCACGCACATGCACACTCACACTCACATGCACACACACACACACACACACACACACACACACACACACACACCACACACACACACACACACACACACACAACACACAACCATCTCTCTCTCTCTTTGTGTGTATGTAAGTTTGTATGTGTAAGTGTATGTGTGTGTGTGTGTGTGTGTGTGTGTGTGTGTGTGTGTGTGTGTGTGTGTGTGTGTGTGTGCGTGCGTGCGTGCGTGCGTGCGTGCGTGTGTGTGTGTGTAAAACTTATTCTCATTAATGGAAGTCAAAGTCGTTGGCTCAGATTGGCACAAGAGCTTGGGAAAAAAATTGAGAGTTGCTGCGTGTGAGTTTGAGATTTTCAGTTCACAAGATTCTGTGAAGATTCATTGTTATTATGTATGGAATATCTTACAATGCAAAAATCCCAAACCCAACAATAACCACTGTCAACCACTTTTTACAGCTGCATCACAATTCAGAGCCAGAGACTTCGGCTCCCATTCACTAGAATGAGTCATGTTTATCTATATCTGTCTGTCTGCCTGTCTTTCTGTCTACCTGTCTATCTGTCTGTCTGTCTGTCTATGTATCTGTGTGTGTGTGTGTGTGTGTGTGTGTGTGTGTGTGTGTGTGTGAGTGTGTGTAGTGTGTGTGTGTGTGTAACATATTTGCTGAGGCTATGTGTAGATGACAGTAATCTTAGAATAAATCTTCCATTTTTTCTTCCCATCACTTAATCAATGCAATTACATTTTGTCCTTAGATTAAGTTGTTAGCTAATGTTTTTTTTTTTTTTTTAATTTGATGGAGATAGTTTTTTGTGAGCAAAGCGCTTGGAGTGAGGACATATTTGTGTTGAGTGGTCAGAATTTCTTTTTTTTTTTTTTTTTTTTTGCGCAAAGTGCTTGGAGTGAGGACATATTTGTGTCGAGTAGTCAAAATTTCATGTTTTGTAAAATGTCACAACAGTGTTTTGGTACTACCAAAAAGGTTTTGAATAGCATGCTGAGAGCAAAGTTCATGTTTTTGCCTTTATGTTGATATAAAACAGTAGGTTTTTACGTTTTTATTAAGAGGCATAAAATGAAATATAAAGTCGCCCATCTTCAAGGGAAAAAATTCATAGCATGGCATGTATTGCAGGTTATGCCTGTTTACACACACACAGCCTGCCCACTCATGAACTCACACACACACACACATACACACACACACACACACAAGTGGGTAAAGTGTGGCCTGAAGGAATACAATTGCCATGACCCCAGGATGACTGGGAACAATCAGATCGAAAGTGCACAGCAAGAACCAGATTGTGAGCTGCTCAGGGAAGAAGTCTGGAGTATCCAGAGGTGCAGACCACATCATACATTGGAAGCTGTACCCGAGATGTAGAAGACAAGTCTTTTGATATGGAGCATCTGCATGGGGGGTGGGGGGGCTGCATCAAAATCCACCCTAATGACATCAGTTGAGGTCAGAACCAGGTGTTACAGATTATCACTGATGCACTCGGATCTACCTCAATCCAGGCTATGGACACTGTTAAGTCTGGAGAGCCTTCAAAGCAGAAAAGACGGGAAAGTCACAACACATGCTGTTGAATTCAAGAAATCGAGAACTGTCCAATGAGCAGAAGAATGTCAGAGCCCATAAAGTGCAGACAGATGGGCAACAGCTTTATGCACACTGTACAGGCAAGACCCTGAACTGATGTAGCAAAGGTGTAAAGAAATTTCAACACATGATGTAGGATCAGCTAGGCAAAGAGATCAGTTTCCTGAAATAAGAGACAGTGCTGCCAGCATTCTGGTAACAGACCCACAGACAGAGCTAGAGAGGAAAGCCCATACATTCAAGTGCTTAGCACAGGCTTGTTCAAGAGAGATCTGGACACATGCTTACAAATGGTTCGGCAGATTAGGCTACCAGGAATGGAGGGGGTGGGATTCTCATTACACTGAAAAAATGGAACAGTGATCCACCAAGCTATCCGTACCGGCAACTCTCCATGAATAAGGCTGATATTGAAAACGGCAGAAAGAACATTCTCTGACAATAAGGAAGCAATCCACTCTAGATTTGTCATCTTCTCGGATGTTCTGTCTTTGTTGCAAGCCTTCCAGAACCCACAAAACAAGGGAGAGAATGCCCATTGCTCTGCCCTGGCTACCCTGCAGAAGTCCAATGAGCACTTAGCCATCCAAGCAACATCCAGGGCAACAAGAAAGGTGACCGGTTGGCAAGGGAAGGAACACAGCTATCATTGAACCAGAAAGTCACTTTTGAAGAGGTTAAAACAATAATGAGGGAGAAGTAGAAGAGAAGATGGCTTCTGCAGCACTCTGACTCCAACACTAGTGATGCTCTGACCTTCTGCCCAGAGAAGACCAAGTATCTGTTGTGAGACCAACGATAGGACACAGCAAATCATATGTTCGCAATGTTTCACATTGGTAATTCTGCATGGTGTGCCTTCAGCACATTCTCAGTGACAGTGGAACACTTCTTTCAGGACTGTCCAACACTGCAGATGGTACCAATTACAGACAAGTTCTTTGACCTTTTGTACAGTCTCTGAAGTCCTGCAATATTCACCAAGATTTCCAGAATTGGTGTCTGAGCGAATGATAAAGAAGAAGAAGAAGACATCACAAAGAAAAGTATGCTGTTCAAATGGTTAAGCACACAGTCTGTATGGTTTCCCCTGGACTGAAGCCTTGCATGTGTTCGAAATAAAATTCTACATTCCACTGATACTGAAGCTTCAGCAAACACAGTGGGAGTGCAGTATGCTGAAGATTTAAGCACAAGGCCTTAAGTTAACCACTGTCATTCGCATTGCAAACTCTGCATATGTAGTCTTTTCTCTCTTTATTGGACCTAAGGTCAACTCCAAGAAACCAGTCATCAAGTTTTTAGTTACCAGTCTCATTCCCCAAAAAGATCAAATGTAAAGTTATAAATCAATTACTTTTTAAAAAAAATTATTAAAAAGAAAACTATTCAGACCATCCTGAAATTTGTATGAAATCTAGTTGTGGATGTGAGCTACTCTAGATATGTCTGGTTTTAAACTGGTCATGTGATCCACCGGCCGCTGTGATCACTTGCCCTTTTCAATAAATACGTTATCCATCTATAATGGTGAAGCTGACTGGTCGTCTAACTCACTGAAGTTCGAAGCAAGTTGAAGTACACCTGAATCATCTACACAGCCCTCTGAAGCTGTCGTTATTGATTCAGCGGCACTTCAACCACAAGATTTGCTTAGCTGTGTTGAATGGACAGTCACCTTTTCACTATCACTCATTGTCACACTGGACACAAGCTTAAGGGATATTTTGAAAAGTTGTATTAGGGGCAAATCAAAGCAGATTCTCAATGGCAACAACTTTCACAAACACTGCTGTCTTCAAATGGCTCGTCTTAATGCTCAAATCTTCCCATATATATCTTATGGAAATGAAATGTAAGGTCACTGAGAGAGGCGGGATAGGGCTTACTAGATGTTAAGTGGATTTTGGTGAACAGGCTCAGTTAGACCGAATGGCAGTTAAAAGGTTAAGGGGAGGATCTTTGCAGGCAGGTTTCACTGCACTCCTGTGCCTTTCTGCTCACATCAGAGTGGGTCACTGGCAACGTTTGTTTTCAGTTCTTGGAGTTGTGGTGACCTTCTGCGGCTACCTTCAGGTGATGGCCTGGTTGACTGCCGCTGAGCGCCAGTCGCACCGCATCCGCAGTCAGTTTCTGCACAGCATACTGCGACAGGACATCGGGTGGTTTGACACCAATGACATAGGGGAGCTCAACACACGCCTGGCTGAGTGAGTTTGGTTTTTTTTTTTTTTTTTTTTTTTTTTTTTTAATGAATTATGTGTTAGCTGGGGATATGAAAGGATTGGTGGGTGTAGGGTAGTGGGTGGGGTGTCGATTTATGTGTGTCATGTGGATATGTGCAGATAATACATTCTTACATATGGACATACACATGTAGAAATTCATGCACACAAGCATGCAAAGAGATGTGTACATGCGCTTGGGCATGCACATGGACATGCAGACATATGTGATACATGCATACTTATGTGAATAGCCACAATGTGAACATACAAACATGTATCCACACACAACTGCTGGCACATCGGCACATACTCGCTCTCACAAATTGCAGTGCACTTTTACACACACATCTCAGTGTTTTAGATCAGGCAGTATTCAGAGAAAAATGCTGAAAAGGGAATGAGCAGGTATTAAATTATTTTGCAAAGGTCTTACCATATACTGATAATTGGCTGTGGGATATGAGGTTGGAACAAATTTCAGCAACTCTGAAGACTCGCAAGACTTGAATGAATTTTTTGTCAGAAGCCAGAAAACTGTTGCTTAGTCATTAATGAACACAGACGTGACTCTCATTCAGTGAAGAGTTTGGCCGTTGACTATTAGAGTACACTCCCGTTGAGAGCTTTCACTTCATCCAATAGTGAAAGTGTCCATAATGGTGACACACGCGAAACTTTCACCACATCCACAATAATGTTAACGGGACAAAATCCCCTCCTCCCAAGCTTGTACAAGTGTTCAGTTCAATTCATACCCCGGAAAATTTCTGCTGGATGTATAGTTACCCCCTAATTTCTTGCCCTGAGAAGAATCTTATGACAAATGCATGCAGGCATATATACACACACTGCACGCACACACACACACACACACACACACACACACACACACACACACACACACACACGTGCACGCACACACACACACACACACACACACACACACACACACACACACACACACACACACACACACACACTCATGCATGCACACATGCACGCACGCGCACATACACACACACGATTTAGCCAGCTTACTGTTACAGTCAATTGAGTGGAACACTTTTTGTGCTTTCAGTGATATCCTGAAGATTCATGATGGCATTGGTGACAAAGTTGGAACGCTCTTTCAGACAGTGTGTTGTTCTCTTGTGGGATTCATCATTGGTTTTTACAAAGGGTGGAAGTTGACCCTCGTTATCCTGTCCGTTAGTCCGTTGGTGATGCTTGCTGCCACTCTTTTCAGCAAGGTGAGAGAGTTTCTTACATTTATTAGAAATGATGAAACGCTGATATTTGCAGTTCATAAACCAGCGTTTCTGTATCTGAATTTATCCTTTTAATTTGTATATTTAATCTCGATATATTCATATGAAAAGGGCCTGGTTGGCTGCCTAGATAATGTATTATTTTATTCATCCAAGGGTCCTGGACTCAGTATGTGTGTAAGACAGCCAGCTGAGAAGACATTTTCTGAGCACAATCCTCCAGAGAGGACTTCAAACTAATATGCTGTGAGGGAATCGATATTAACCTTTAAATTACCAAGTTTTTTTTTTTCCTAAGAATCTTTATGTAATAACTAACTTAATTCTTTTGAGCACCGAATTATTTCACTACTAACTTTTCATATTCAGGCACTTGAAAAAAGATCTCCGAAGAAATAACGCTTATCTCCATTACTCCAAATTTTGTGCAAAAATGCAGTCGTGGGTGTAGTCTGATCAGCATGTGTCTGTTTCTGTTACATTAAAGTTTATAGTTGACCATCATGATCACTTTTCACATACTTGATTACAGAAAATCCAGAATCCATTGACAACCTTGACACTGATTCTCCACCTCTTGATCCTCGTGCACACTGCCTTTGAAGTTTATAGTAAATGCAGATGCACCTTTATAGCTTACACGGCTTTCTTAGCTGCTGTTATCCTTTTATTGTCTCCTGGGCAGCTAAATTATCTACAGTGTACACTCTCCTATGATTGCCACACATAGTCACACTCCATAATGATGAAAAGAAGTTTTGAAGCCTTTTGCAAATGACAGCCATTTCCACAAAAGAAGACATCCAGGTAGTTTGTCTTAATGCTCAGTTTCCCAAGTAACTGGTATGGAAACAAAAGGAATTTTCCCACAAAAAGAAGGTTTCCAAAATTCCTGTCCTGCTATGGATGTCTTTAATGGCCACTCAGTGTTGTTCTTATCATCATATTGGCACTGACATTGTTCAGCTTGCTGCTTCCATGACATCCAAAGAACTGGCGGCATATGCAAAGGCGGGGGCTGTGGCGGAGGAAGTGTTTGGCGCTGTTCGCACTGTGGTTGCCTTTGGTGGCCAGGAGAAGGAGGCTGAAAGGTCAGTAGTAGCAGTTGTCATGGATGACAGGAATTTTGTTTTAAAAGTAGTTTTATGATATATTTACAAACAGATACCTTATTTCCATTTGGCATGGAACATGGCCTTATCAGCAGGATAAAAGAAGAAAAAAGAAAATTGGAAGAGCAGGGAGCTAACCTCACCTCCATACCAGATAGGAGCTAACCTCACCTCCATACCAGATAGGAGCTAACCTCACCTCCATACCAGATAGGCAGCAAGAGTGACTGCCTCTAGTGAGTTCACTTCTTTGCGCCATATGAAACCAGTCCAGCTTTTGCACCAGCATGGATTATAAACCAAACAAATCATGGAACCTCTCCCTGTGGAAAAGAACTGCAGTTGAAACAATTTTGTTCGATGTAGCCAACCTAGCCACTCCACCTGTGCCAGAAGAACAAGAAAAGAGTAGGTGGTATGATGACATTTAGAAAGACACAAAGAAGGGAAATGAGGCCAAGCAGAAGAAAAGCTGAAGGTTATTGACCAATGTGGCCTCCCTGGCAGATGCAAAGTCTGGTGGTGCCTGGAACACATACTGATCTCAAAACTTCTGGAATCAGAAAATATCAGGTCTACTGTTCATCTCAAAGGCTGCACACTACTTCTTACTGTGAAAAATTCAACCTTAACATCACTGCACACTTGCTGTGAGTTTGTGTGGTTCCAACTGTATCAGGGTTAGAAGACTCCTCTGATGTGAACCCACATTTGCTCAGCATGTTGATTCATCACTGACAATTTCCAGTTTTAAGTTAATGGCCTTTAAAACTGTGTCATACTTCTTGCACAAATCGTACATTATTTGTGATTCCTCTTTTTGCAGATTTTGGCTTTGCATACATGTTCAGTGGCACAAACAATAAGAACAGTGCTGCTTATTCCTTTTTAAAGAAATTATGTGATGTTTGCTGGTGTAGGTTTCAATGGAATTTCATGTAAGAGAATTTATTCTTCAGCTATTGTGGTCCATCTTTGAATATATATCACAAGGAAACTAATAAACGTATGAATCCGACTGGTTGGCTAGTTCTGAAGAAATTGTTGGGTTATTTCATACAAGAAAATTACATCATCTTCACAAAAATGACAGCTGGAACTGTATGACAGCATCATAAATGCTTTTTCACTAAAAACATGATAACTCAAAAACATACAAATACATCATTGCCCTCAGATACATCATTGCCCTCGTCGTGAAAGCTCTTTCTGAAATTCTTATATTATTGGACAGTACTGATGGTTAAGGTGGTATGTTTACAACAGGAGAAAGGAGCTGGGAAACTATGGAACAAGATATGTGGATATTGAGTACCTGTTCAGATTTAGTGCTGATTAGGATTAGATCTGGAATCCAATGAGCAGAAGGTTGTTTGATCGAGACCTATGTCTACACTCTTCTCTTTAGCACCTTTGTATTTATGATGAGTTTCATCAACTGTTAATATGCTGCTATGTGAATGTTCATCACACAGTATCCTTTTGTGCCAGGTACAAGGAGAACTTGGGTGAGGCCAAAGCCTATGGCATCAGAAAAGGATTCACCACTGGCTTGTCCATGGGGTTCATTTGGATGGTCATCTTCTGCTGTTATGGCTTGGGCTTTTGGTATGGTGGTAAACTGACCCGAGATGAGCCAGAAAACTACACTATCGGCAAGATGATGGTAGTAAGTAGACAAACTGAATGGCCAAAAGAGTGGGCACCTTTTTCTGAATGTTTTCATATTTTGTTTCATTTTGTTTGTCTTGTTTTCTTTTCTCTGTATTGCTGCATATTGTAATGAAGACCTTGACTCAGTTTGAAATATAAGTAGTATTATGTAATTTCAGGACTGTAAGCCAGAACTTTTATCCTCAAACTTAAAAGAAAAACTGCTATGCTGCTGAATGAAAGAAACAAACAAATTTCATAAAAACACGATGCGTTTCAACCTCCTTGGTCTTCTTCAGGCAAGACAAACAACATTCAAGATGATGAAAACGAAGAACGAACAGTCATTTATCTATATCGGAGTGACTTTAAGCTCTTGACAGAATATTCTGTGGAGAACTTTGACGCTTAATACTTGCTTCCCAGATTGTTTTGTGTCTGCTTACAGGGTTAGTTAGGTCCTTGAGTTTTCAAGAGATCCATGATTCTTGATACAGAAAGATGGTGGCTCAGTCACATTCTCTTTGAACCTTTCTTCCTAGCCAGAAATGCAGATCCAAGGTGACCCTCGAAGATAACTTTGACCCTCTGGCTCATTGGCCTCATCATGACTCTCACTGATTGCTATCAGGGGACCATTATTTTGTGCATTTTTTGTCAATTGTATTTTTTCTTTTACATCTGGAGAAGACATTTGAGAAAAATTCACTTGTCTGTTTTGTGTTGTATATAAAAACTGCATTACTTTACATCTTGTTTTGTTTGTTCATCTGTGTTTCATTTTTTCACTGTCTCTGTCATTGTTGTCGATCATTCTCATTATATGGCGGAAAGATTTTCACATTTTTTTTACACCATTATAGGATTACAGTTTCTGCAGAAGTGGCTGCAATTCAACAAGGTTTTGATTCAACTTTAAAACGTTTTAAAATGTCATTTTTAACCTCGCATTCAATAATTAATGTGATAACAAATGACTGTGACAGGTAACGATCTGTTCAACATCATTGTAGAAATGAAGGTTCCCAGTTGCTGCTGAATCAATGATGATGGCTTAAAAAGCAGCAGAGAGTGTTTCCACGTGTGTCTGCACTCATTGAAAATCCCAGTGATGATGTGTACAATAACAAGATTTTCCACACAGCAAACTTCATGCACTTGTAGATTTCTATGGTAGATTTTTATTGGAAATTTGGTGTGAGTTTGATCAAAGATTTTCATGCGCGATTTGACAAAAGCAAACAATCAAACACAATTGCAAAAGTTCAGCATAAGTTCATTTGATGCTTGAAAAAGTGGTAGTGGCAAGAATGTTATTTTGAAAAAAAAAAAGATGGTAGTTGTAGGGTTCATGGGAAAAGTTCTGTTGGTTTATAGAAAATAAAGAAATCATGGAAATTTTTATGGTCCAGGTGTTCCTCTGCATGCTGATCGGTGCCTTTTCTTTTGTCCAGGTGTTCTTCTGGTGAATGATTGGTGCCTTTTGTTTTGTCCAGGTGTTCTTCTGCGTACTGATTGGTGCTTTGTCTTTTTCTGCATGTGTGTTCTTTTCATTTCTGCGTGCTGATTGGATGCCTTTTTTTTGCAGGATGCCTGCCCATGTGTGGAGTGCTTGGCGTCGGCTGATGGTGCGTTCTTTGTCAGGTTCTTCTGCGGTGATTGGCACCTTGGGAATGCAGCCGTTGGGTTACTTGGCTGGCTCGAGTGGGCTATGTCGTTTTCCAGATGATGACACCGTAGTACTGTTTGTTACTGGCTCTGTGTGTGTGTGTGTGTGTGTGTGTGTGTGGTGTGTGGTGTGTGTGTGTATAGTGTGTGCTTGCATGCTGTGGTGTGTTGCTGTGTTGTGTGTGTGTGTGTGTTGTGTGTGTGTGTGCGTGTGTGTGTGTGTTGTGTGTGTGTGAGAAAACATATCTTTGCATAGCAGTATATCGGCGCCTGTCAGACCTGATTGAAGGAAGCATGTATAACAGACCTGGTCTATAGTCTCAGACCAATTTGGCACTCTGTAGCTTCAAGAAAATCTGTAATGAATCAGTGAGACATAACATTCACGATAAGTCATAAACAGGGAAGGTAGCTTTTGCCCAGTGATAAATCAAGGGCATTTTAGCATTCTCTTAAACCAGTATTGTCATTCTCATCAAACATCATAAAGGAAAATGGTCTTGATTTCTATGTCTCTTCAGGCTTTACTTTCTAGGTGACCTCAGTTTCCATTCCCATCTCTTTCCATGCTTGTGGTGAGTTCCAGTCAAAGTTGGCAGCTTCACATCATGTGGGGGATATGGTCTGAGGAACAAGGTGACAGTGTCCACCCCACATGGAATGCTTATGTGGTTTGGCTCTGTGACTGAGCAGTTTCTGTCATGTCGCCAGTAAGGAGCTGAACTCTTTCAACGCATCTGAGTCTTTGCTTGCTGAGGGACAGGCTGCCTCCCCATTCTGCTCTGCACGGAAACACCAGGCTTCCTGGACACAGTTGAATGGGGGTTTAGGAGGGGAGCAGATAAACGGAGCCATCAGAGAGGAACTCAGTCTCCTCCAACTGAGAACAGCTGTAGTCCTGCACTGGATCCCTTCTCACTGTGGCATTGGAGGGAACGAGGAGGCAGACATCCTGAGCAGCTATGTCAGAAGAGCGTGGCACCAACACCTGGACATTGGGACTGAAGAGGACGGCATCCATCAGCAGGACAGAGCAGCTCAAGTTGCCATCTTCAGGCTGCGAACGGGGCACTGCCAGCTCCTCTCCCATCTCTCGGGTCTCAAACTCTTCTCATACTGACCAGTGCCTTTGTGGTATAGGCTCCCAAATCCCCACCCACATCTTACAGTCCTGCCCCTCCTTTGAGGCCTTGAGAGGCCAGATATGGCCCAGTCTGGTTGAGGTCAGGGAAAAGCTGTGGGGACCGGCCGGTTGGCTGTGGCAGACTGCTGACTTTGCCTTACTAACTGGATTGAGTATCTAGCATGGTGGGGAACGAGAAAGAAAGAAAGAAAGAAAGATTGAGCCTTTCACTTCATTGCATCAGGTCATGCTGAACCACTTTCACCAGCCAGTTCCCCCTAGTCCACTTCATGCCACTATCAGAGTCATTTTGCAACTGTTTGATCCGCTGATACATTTTGCTGCCTGCCTTCGCCCTAAATACTGGCTGTTAACTCATTTCGACTGTCATGGCAGCGACATCTTTTGAAAAAGAACATATGAGTTACTGGCCTTTTCACCCATAACTCACTCTTATGCTGCATCAACTGAATAGAAAGGTCATATGTCCAGTGGGTCTTCCTACCTTTAATTACTGTTTGAGCTACCTTTTGCAATACACCACCCATCTGCTATTACCAAACTGTTTTGCTGCATATCACATTACACGGATACCATTTTACCTCATGCCAGTATGGGTTACTTGAGAAGATTTGAGCATTAGGATATGCTGTTTGATGATAATGGCTGTTGCAGAATTGGCCATCATTTGTACAGTTGTTTGAGGAGAGGTCGAATAAGATTAATATTGTTTTTCAGCCAAAGGCAAGTGTGACTGAATGACAGTGATAAGTGACTGTCCACGTAACAGGAATGTTTGGATAATTTAGCACCCCAGGTGCTATGCTCAAAAAGCCACACATGGGTGTATCTTTACTTACCTTAAACTTTAAAGTCAGTGTAATAGATGACCAAGAAATGGGGGAGGCATCAAGGTTATGGATGGGTTCTGGAGTTAAGTGATTAATGTGATTAATCATGATGGTTAGTTCTAATCATCATCAAGACACAAACAGGCTCACACACAGCAGTCCACATACTCTGCTAGATTTTTTAAAATACAGATTTGCTATGATTTACATCTGATTTGTTTGTTTGTTTTCTTTTTGTTTTCTTTTATTGGTTTGGGGAAGGGTGGAGAGATCAGCTTAAGTTTGATTTAAGGTTGAAAAAAATTAATTTGGTAGCTGCAAAAACGTTACACATATGAAAATTGGAAGTTAAAGGCTGAATAAGAGCTGAGTAAGAATTAGAGGTATTATCTCTTGTTGGTCAATTGCCAGCAGTGTTGAAAGGATTGATAGATGATGTCCTGTTTGGAGGATACCACTTAACAAGGCCAAGTGACAGAGCTGTAGCACAATATTGTCTGGCGGGTGAGCTTATGTTGAAGTGACAGCTGCCTGTTCATTTAGAGTACAGATTGATAGTTGCCTGTTCATTACTGGCACTAGCACCACAACAGGAAGAGCTTTGCTGTGGATATCTGTCTTGGCAGTTGGATTAAGTGGTGTGAGAGCATTGCCACACAGGCACAGAAGAGAAGACGGCACGAAAAGGAATGAGACTTACGGATGCTGATAAAATACAATTCATGCAGTCTGCTCACCCTTGCACTGTATCAGTCAAGAGTTAAAAAAACGAAACAAAAAAAAACACACGAACAAACAGAACATGAACATGTGCAGATATGAAAAGAATAGTAGTAAATATCTGGAATTGTTTCAGAGTAGTGACGTTGAAAACCACAGTTCAGAACTGTGGAGATCACTTTAGAACACATTTTAAAGAAGAGAACAGAGAGGTGCAGAATTACTTGTCTCAGGCTAAGATTGCTTAGGAAATGTATTACGTAGGCATATACACATTAAGAAAATGCGCACAACAAGTTAAAGCTGTTCTAAATTTTCGTTTGCCAAATGTGTGGAATATTCACTGTTCATTTCAGGTTTTGCTCTTCAATACAGCTGTAGTGTATTTGTTGGTGTGAGATTTGTTGCTCTTAAATGTGCAGAGATCCAAGATAGACAACATGATGGAGAGTGGGAAAAAACCTGAGAGAGTGAGAGGCACTTTGTCTTTCAGTAACGTACACTTTTCCTACCCATCTAGACCAGACACGAAGGTAAGTCACAAATAACAGAACAGCTAGATCGTGTTTTTGGAAATTTGTCACTTACGTGTCATGCAAAACGTGCTCGATATTTAATGAGTTTTTGCTTATATTTTTAGGAACATTTAGTTCTGTATCTCGTGTATAGTTATGTGTTTCCTGTCTTGAATGTTGTACACAGTAGTAAATCTAGTTGTGAAGTATGACAACAATGTATACAACATTTACAAAGCTGAATCTTGATGCCTTAGGAAAAAAAATGGAATATTTCCAAAGCAGCCATTTTGGGAAGTTTTCAAATACGCTTGAAAATTTGGAAAGTACATAGCACATCAAAATTTAAATCAAACCACAGAATGTTCAGGGAAAGATTACTTGTTGATGTGAACTATTGTAAGTCAGATAGTTGTCTGATATACTGGAAAGAAGCAGATTAAAAGGACGTGGAAAGTTAGTAGTCCTTTGTTGCCTGAAACTTGGTTGAGAGGAGGGTGAGCAATTTACAGTTGAGGCACAACATTCCACCGAACAGTATGCCACCGTTGCATAGCAAGACAGCTCTGAGATGCTGAGAAATGCCAGGCAACAGCGTTACATCAGTTCACCAGACCTTTTTCTTTACTTCAAAAGATTGCAAACAGAAATATTTATGGGATCAAATGAATTACATTTCATTGACTGGACAGTGTTGCAGAAAGAGTTACACACTGTATGCTAAGTTCACAGAGAATAATTATGTTGTAGTGAGGGAGAGGCAGACCTTGAGCCTTTTTCTCTTTTAAAGTTTCAGTGGCGAAAAAAGTTTACCCTTACTGAGGAATGAGCTGTGAAAGCAAAAAAAAAAAAAGGTTTGTGTGCTTGTGTGCAGACATGATTGCTATAGTATCTGGTTGTGAATGTGCACACATGTGTGTGTTCCTGTATGTGTTCATGCACCAATCCATGTATGTATGTGTATCCACACATTTATGTTTGCATGCATTTGGCCAATTTCCTGGTACTCATTTGTTGCCTTAATGGATCAATCTGCTCTGATGGTAGTACATTAACTGTTGTGGGTTTTTTTTTTGAGGGGGGCAGGGGCTGTGATTAGGAGTTCTGAAGATGTGGTGAGGTAGACTTAAGATATTCTGAAAACATGTTAAGTATGCATATATGTATTTAGTTACTTGTTTGCTTATTGAAAACTTAAAAGCAGTAGCAGCATATGAACTGTACTTGACCTGCTTTTGTTCATACATGATTACACAGATGCTCGTTCATTTTTGTGTGTGTGAGTGTGTGTGTGTGTGTGTGTGTGTGTGTGTGTGTGTGTGTGTGTGTGTGTGTGTGTGTGTGTTTGAGAATATCTGTTCAGGTAAACATACCAATGCTTTTGCAGGAACAGAACATGGCCATTCCTTTCCTTGAACACAAAATCGAGTGGATCACACATGCAGTGACATTTTATATGTGAACAACAAACTCTCTCCTTTTTTTTGAAAAAAGATTATAACAAGAAAGAAAGAAAGGTGAACTGAGGTTTTTTGAGCAAACAAAGAAAATGTTGATGACAGACAACAGGTATAGAGACAACAGTGTATGCTTCTCCAGATCATGAATGAGGAGTGATGAGAATGCGCTTTGATCAGGTCCTGGATGGATTGAGTCTGACAGTCGACCCAGGTCGCACTGTTGCACTGGTGGGGGCCAGCGGCTGTGGCAAGAGCACTGTTGTGCAGCTGTTGCAGAGGTTCTATGATCCGTCACAGGGACAGGTATATAGTAAGGTCCACACAGATCTAATGGTCTAGCGTGTGTGTGTGTGTGTGTGTGTGTGTGTGTGTGTGTAGGTGTGTGTGTGTGTGTGTGTGTTCATGTGTGTGCATGTGTGTGTGTGTGTAGGTGTGTGTGTGTGCGTGTGTGTGTGTGTGTGTGTGTGTGTGTGTGTGTGCACAGAAATGAAGGGTGATGTGGCTAAATGTGTCCGTGTATGTATGGCTTGTGTGTATTCACACATCTCCATGATTGGATTGTATCCACAAACACTCAAAAAAAGAGACTGTGTATGATCTTTATTTGGGAGTCCAAATCCTTCAAAAACTGCTTGTAGAAATATGACTGAGGTTTTCCTGAGTGGCACTGTTTTTTTACCAACTCATCCCAGTACGTTCTAGAGGAGGGTCTTTTTTTCTGACTTTGTGCATAGGTTAGTAGTACCTTCTTTATCTGTATGTTCTCCTACATGCATGTTCTTATTGCTTGTCATTTTGTGTCATTCTGTTGAGGGAGAGCAGACTACGCATGGGGAAATGATAAATGCCCAACCCTTGGTGGTCTTAAATGCCGAGGTTTAGGCTTTGGAAACGGTACAGAAACATTCTCATGTGGGTTCATTCCTCCCTCTTCAGATGAGAATGCTTCCCACCTTCCTTTTTGGTATTCTGACAGTTGTTATGACAAGTAAGTATAAGAACACGGAACTTGACTTCTAAGAATAGTTTTGCAATATACTTACCTAACCAGACGCTATGACACCTTCCCACCTCCCCACTTAATTGGGAAAAGGTGCAAAAACTGAACTATGGTACGAGTATGGTTCTCACATAACTCACGTACGGACAATCAATCTGTTGGACAAGCCATTTGTTGAGGCATGGTTAGCTCCCTGCTGTCCCCCAGGTGTGTGTGTGTGTGTGTGTGTGTGTGTGTGTGTGTGTGTGTGTGGCTGAGGAGCCTGATAATGCGAAAAAGTTCCTTGCCAAGTAGGGATAAGGCATTTCTTTGGACAAGAAAGCATATCATAAAACTACTTTTGATAGTAAAATTCTTTTTTTTTTTCCCTCAGGTAAAGCTAGATGGGACAGACATCCGTGAACTGAATGTCCGTTGGCTTCGAAATCACATCGGAGTAGTTTCCCAGGAACCTGTGCTGTTTGCAACTACCATTGCTGAAAACATCCGTTATGGTTGTGAGGGGGTCTCACAGCAGGACATTGAGCAAGCTGCCAAGAACGCCAATGCCCACGACTTCATCATGAGCTTACCAGAGGTAGAGTTTTATGGTGCTAGATTTTTGTTTGTGTGTTGCTTTATACATAATTTGCCTCAGAGAAGTGAAGCTGTGATAGCATTTTTAAAAAATTCTTGCATAGTAAAATTCTTGTATTGAAGTAGACAGAACTGCAGGAAATGAGGACTGTTGTGTACATTTTGGAGTTATGCATTTTGCATGTGCATCTGTGTGTGTGTGTGTGTGTGTGTATGTGTGTGTGTGTGTGTGTGTGTGTGTGTGTGTGTGTGTGTGTGTGTGTGTGTGTTGTATATGTGTGTGTGTTTCTGTATGTGTGTGTGCGTGTGTGTGTGTGTGTGTGTGTGTGTATGTATCTGTTTGTCTGTCTGTCTGTCTGTGTGTGTCCGTGTGCCCACAGAAACATACTCTTGAACCTGTCCAGGAACACATGTTCATGTGCATGACTGATTTGAATTGTTCACATTATTTACTCTGTGAAATCCAGATCTTAAATATTTTACAAAATCCTTATTGGTGTCTTGATTTATGCTGTACAGAGGTATGAAACGCTGGTGGGAGAGAGAGGTGCTCAGTTGTCAGGTGGGCAGAAGCAGCGTGTGGCCATTGCCCGTGCCTTGGTACGCAATCCCAAGCTCCTTCTGCTGGATGAAGCGACATCTGCCCTCGACACAGAAAGTGAGAACATCGTGCAGGATGCTCTAGACAAGGTATGCCATGGAGAGACAACCGTTTTCAGTTGATTGCAGCTCTGTGCAATCCTCTTTCCAGGGAACCTCGTTCAGTGAGACATTGCCAAAGATCTCTAATTATGGTCGTTAAAGTAAGATTCCACCTCTCTTTCGGCCATTTCAGGCTCAGCGTTTTGTCTCCCCTTTTCTCACCCTTGTCCCTCCTTTTGAGGACAGCAGTCAGTCTAGCAGGAGGCTTATTTCTCCTTCAAGGCCCCACTCTTGCTCCTCCAGTAGGCATCGATCCTGGTGCCCTGGTCAAAAGATATGTCCATCATTGTTTTCGAAGGACGATTACAGGGGATGGGAGTGGGGCAATGTTGCCTCTTGGCCTTCTTCCCTCACTGTGGATGGGTGGGTTATTTCAGGTACCATGGAAGACCTCAGAGCACAGAAGATGTGCTCAGAGGATAGAGTCAGGCTACTGGTGCACCCTGTTATGACGAAGCCTAGAAAAATTCCTTGTCATTGTAAAGACCCACAGGCTGTCATTGACTTTTTTCATATGAAAACATTTCCGTTTGTTGTCATTTTTTTTTTTATGCGGGTGGAAACAAAATGGCGATATTGAATAATCTGTTGCATTATACCCAAAGAAAGCTGCAATGCCCATTAGTCAGTAAAAATATTCTGTTAAGTTCACCTCAGAACATTGCATTAATGCTTAAGAAGTGGCTTAGCACATTTCATACTACTCAGTACTGCATGAGTCCCTCATGACTTGGGCATGACGTCGTAGAGGTTACGGAATGATGAACTCCTTTCATTGCGCCTAACTTCAATTCTTGCAAACTGAAACCAAGCTCTTGTATACATAAAGGGAGATGACTTTCGTCGCTTCCCGCTCTTTATGACTGAGGGATTTCAGAGTGAAAGGTGATAGCAAAACGAACTTCTTGAAGTTAATGAGTGATTGTTAAAAGACTTTAGTGCTCCAGATTGTGGATAAGAAACAGATATTGAGAAGACTAACAGTGAAATCAGTAAGAATGAACACAGTGTTCCATTGCTTATTGAAACTGTCAGCTTGGTATATCTGATGAAGCAAGCAGTGTTTGAGATGCACGTTTAGGAGGCATGGATGAGGTTTGGAGAAGGAGTGTTCCATTGCTTATTGAAACTGTCAGCTTAGTATAGCTGATGAAGCAAGCAGTGTTTGAGATGCATGTTTAGGAGGCATGGATGAGGTTTGGAGAAGGGGGGCATGAGAGAGAGGGACTTAGAAGAACATGCATCCCAAAACCTACCAGTTTTTTTTTAAATTTATACTAAAATTGATGCCTCAGGAATTGTTTCACAACAATCACTCATGATAATGATATTAGTTCATTCATATACAAATTTTGAACATTGTATTCTTTTTCTTGGTCTAACTTTGTTTTGGCCTTCATTGTTTAAAAATTGCTTGGACCAATAAGATAACTTTTCTTTTTTGGTATGATGAAAGGTGAAAGTAGCTGCAGAGACAGACTGTGGAAATATTCAACATCTGCCATTGTCAAATGCCTTTGAGCAATCCAGGTTAACTTTGAGATCCATTTTCTGTGTGTGTGTGTGTGTGTGTGTGTGTGTGTGTGTGTGGTGAAAAATGTTCGCCATGGTACTTGATCCATGATGCTGTGTGTTATTCCAAAATGGAGAGAAGTTTGAGTTTGAATGGAAAGAACACAATGTTAGGTTTTGTAGCTATTATTATTATTATAATGAATATTTATATAGCGCCTGTTCTCAGCTAGAAACGAAGCTCTAAACGCTTTACAATCCACACTTGTTTACACAACGGGCTGCCTACCTTGGGAAGTGCCGACTGAAGAGCTGCCAGCTATGCTGGAGACGTCTCAGCTGAAATGCCAACATTGTGAACAATTTATACTCACGAAGAGGCTGCAGGTTGTTTCTGTTGCTAACAAGTTTTTATGTACTGTTCCATGCATGTTTCATCATGACAGGCACGACAGGGCAGGACAACCATCGTGATTGCTCATCGCTTGTCTACCATCAAGACAGCAGACACGATTATCAGTTTGAAGGACGGGCAGGTGTTTGAGAACGGCACCCATGATCAGCTGATGGAGAAGCAGGGAATCTATTATCAGCTGGTCCAGAACCAGGTAAAGGGCATGTGTGTGTGTGTGTGTGTGTGTGTGTGTGTGTGTGTGTGTGTGTGTGTGTTTGAATGAGTGTGTGTATGAGTATGCATACGTGTGTGTGTGTGAGTAAGTGTGAGTATGAATGTGCATATGTGTGTGTATGTATGTGTGTGTGTGTGCGTGCGCGCACACGCGCGCTCTCTCATGCATGCACACATATTCATGTGAAAGAAAAGAGGTATGGTACTGGAAGATTATGTGTTTGCATGTGTGAATGTTTGTGAGTGTATGGATGTGTTTGTGGCATTGACCTTCATTTTTGTTATTGTTTTTGATATAAGCTGCCATTCTACCTTTTTGAAGTGTATGAATCGAACGTGATCTTAAAGTCTTTAAAACCTTGGTAGCATGATTCGAGTTGTGAGAATCGTATAGTTAGACTTAATGTTTATTTTCATGTTTTTTTTAGACTTAATGTTTATTTTCATGTTTATGATATATTGAAACGGGTATCTTTGCATTTTTGTCATGTTTACTTCTCCAGACAAATGCCTTATTCTAAGAACCTCGAATTTAAGGGAGGGAGAGGGAGGGGGGGAAGGTTGAGCAAGGGAGCTAACCATATTTCGTATCCCCCATACAAGATTGTACTAGTAACAGATTCCAGCGTCCTGCTGTGCATTCAGGAAGGAAACGTGTTTCTGAGTTGCTTTCTCTGCTTGACTTCATTTTCAGCAACAATGGATCCCCACAAGACAGCTATAAAAGTTGCTTTCGTGTCTAATATTACAACATCTTTCGCCCTGGTATCACAAGCTCTGATGGGTACTGAAGATGCTCGAAAGGTGTACAAAATTACTTCCTCACTTCAGTCTTCATCATTGCCTATGTATTCCATAGCAGCATGTGCCACATCACTGGCTGAGAATGGCTCTTGCATCTGTTGTTCAAACTGAAGTGGTGCCCTGGTTCAGACAACTCTGAGACTTGCTTTTCCGCAGACAATACTTCCCCTGAGAGCCATGCAATGCATGTGAATACTGGACAGTCACGACATGGAGGAGCGTTTGCAAGTTTGATTGTGCATTAATCTTTTGATTATAAGTTTCCGGACAGTTCACTGGTTTTGGTGAACAAGACGGCCAGCGCTCCTAGCTGCACTGTCTTTAACTTGCTCCTGAGATACGATAAAGATGTCATTTTCATGGTAGGGGATGCTGGTGTGGGCATTTCCTCCCTTTCCCCTCATTCTGGCAATTCTGAGCAAAGTTACCAGAGAAAAGTGCCAGTTAGGCCTGATCTACCATCTGAAGTGGTCCAAGAACTGGATCAATCTTTCGTCACTTTTCTTGAGAAGATTCTCATTCCCATCTCTGTGAAACGAGATGTATTGTACCAGCTTAGGTCTAGCAAATGGTACATGGTTCCCATGTCCCTCCTCTTTCTGTCCGTACCAGCTACATACGAGTTGATTTCTCTCAAGATAGAGAGAGAGAGCATTCCACCCTTCTTGCATGGAAAAGGTCATGGTTGTATGAAGAGGATCCACCAACCTAAAGAAAAGAATAAGACACAACCAGAGGTGCCAGTGGGACCCAGAGAAGCATTGTCTCCAGCTGCCGAGCCAGCTAGCTGGGAGCAATCCTGCACCACCCTTGGAAACCTGCGCTGTGTTGACGTAGGGTGTAGGCATGTATACAGGGCATTCCATTAAGACATCAAGGCACGTAACTGCTCCCTGTCAGATGCCATTGTTTTATGGTCACTGGACTCAACATAACAGAACCTTCATGTAAGCGTTCCCATTGGTGTGCCAGCCTGTATTTCATGACTGCAGAGTCCACTGGCCAAAGATGCTGCCATCGAGTGAACTGTTGTGCGTACCCTGTTGTTTCACTGACAGGTGAAAATACTACAACTCCGAACACTGTCAAGCTTTCACCACATTTCAGGCTATCATTGGAAGATTCTACAGACATAGTAGGAGATCTTGTGGGTTTGTTTCAAGATTATTGTGGTTGCTCAGACATCAACACACCCTTGTTGTTTGACTGTACAGTTTGCGATCTCCTTCCTTTCCAAGTTTTAGTGTGTACACTCATGTTGTTGTTCTGTTTGGTATATCTTAGCTATGTTGCATTTCCACATTGTTGGCTAATATTCTGTGCAACTTTTGCTAGTTGTCTCTTGCATTCTACTAGAGGGAGAACGGGGATTAAACTATCCATCCCCAGGTCTGCTGAGGGAGACAAACCTCAGCTTAGAGCTCTTTCAGGCTATTGTTAACACATTGAAGGATCTGGGAGATTTCCAAAGACCTGTCTGGTGTGGGTTCACAACCTCCGGTGTTGAAGGTGAGCATCTTCTTCCCACATCCTTTTTATTATCCTGGCATTTGTTTAGACAGATGAATATGCGAAAAAGGAAATTTTCTTTTAAAAGTGGTTTTACAAAATACCTGCTTATCTGAACACTAGGATGCCCTGTCACCTAACCCATTTTATTGCTTGGGAAGGTATAGAAACTGACTTGACAACTCACTAACAGAAATGGCAATGTGTCAAGGATGATTACTCAGGCAATCTTGTTCAGGTGTAGGAGGCATGGTAAGCTCCCTTGCTTTCCCACTTTGGGGTTCATAATGATATTGCATTGTTTCATGCCAAGTAGGAATGTGGTTTCTGGTGAAGATCCATAAGAATAGTGATGGTCGTGCTGTCCTGAGGTCATATTACATATTGATCTTTCAGACAAACCATGCAGAGGTGGATGAAGATGAAGGTCAGTTTTGTGTGTGTGTGTGTGTGTGTGTGTGTGTGTGTGTGTGTGTGTGTGTGTGTGTGTGTGTACTTTTGTTGTTGTTTTTGTTTCTGTGTAAAGAGACAAGGTATTTCTTAACAAAATAACATGATTTAGTTATTGTGCTTTATCCCAGTTATCTGATAGATCCATTTGACATTTTATCCCTGTTATTTGATAGATCCATATGACATTTTTTTAATGATCGATTTGATGCAAGAGTAAGTTTGAAATAAGTTGTTAAATTTGATATAAGTTGTTAAATGTAAAAACAGTGAACACTCAGTTAACATAGCAAATATTTTTTGTTTATTCTAAAACCTTTTTCAGGCTAAACATGCAAGGTCAACAAAGTATTAGATAGCATTATAACTTTATGCTTTTTGGTATCATTAAAAAGCATCACGATTGTTTTCATATCACTGTGAATATTATAATGTCATTTTTTTAATAAACATGTCAAAATTATAATTCTGATTGAAATGATACATTGTGTTCTAATAAATAAGTTTTTCACAAATAATGATCTTGTTTTTTAATTTTTTTTATTTCAGTGTGATGTTGGCTTTTATTTCTAAAGAATAGCAGGAAGTGTTTCTTCTAATTGCCTCTTAATCCTTTCACTGTGAATGATGAGTATGCTGTCAGTGAGAGATTGTATTGTCTTTTTGATGGGATGAGGCAGACAGATCAACTGACCAATTCTCATTGTCTGTTTCGTTCACTTCGGACAGGACAAGTTTGTTGCGATTATTTATGAAAAGCAATGCCACAACAAGTCTACACAAGTGAAAATAAGTCTCCATCAGCTCTGTGAACACTGATCTGCTTTCATTAAGATTTAGCATTGAAGGGGTCAGTATGAACAATTGGTCTACATCGCCTCAGCACATACTTCTCTGCTTTCATTAGGATTCAGCATTCAAGGAGTGAATATGAACAGTTAGTCTCCATCGACTCTGCACATAGTGATCTGCTTTCATTAGGATTCAGCATTCAAGGGGTTAATATGAACAGTTAGTCTCCATCGACTCTGCACATAGTGATCTGCTTTCATTAGGATTCAGCATTCAAGGAGTTAATATGAAGTCACTGGCTGCACTGTCCTGTACCAGCTTTGTAGGTTCAGGAGATGGGAAAATTATTAAAAATATTCTTGATTTCCTGACCTTTTGAAATGATTGTGTGTGTTATAGTTCACTGTTCATATTGCTTTTTATGATACATGTAATGAAGAAGTAGTGCTGCTTTCTCTTTTTTTTACCGCATTCAGATACTGAAGAGGAGGAAGAAGGTCACTTTTACATCTTGTGTTTTTTTTTTTTCCTTTGTGATTAGTTTTGTTTTTCACTGTTGTGCCTTGTTCCCATGTTTCGACTTTTGCGTTTGTTCCCTTTTCCTCTCATTTCTCTCCCTTTTTGTGCTTTCCATTGTTTGTTATGTTGTTTTTGTTCTGTCTTTTAAACCTTGGATAAAATCTGTATCCCTTGTTTTGTAAATGATCCCCCGATTCATGTGAAGTGGACTGAGGAAGCTTACCCTCCGTTCTCTTCCTTCTGGCAAGCACATGTGCATGTTGTGCTGTAAGGGCACTGTTGTACTTTTCAGGCAGTGAGGTGTGCGGTGTGGATTGTAGAGCAGACCCCAGATTTCTGTGTCTCCATTCACACAGCACATCACACTGCAGGGCTCTTTAAGACTGGATCTCAGGCATCCAAGTCCATCATTTTGTATCATGCTTTGACCATCTGTCCTTCACATTTGTGGCAGGTTAAATTTGATCTGTTTTGTCTGCATTTCGAAGCCAGCTTATTGTCTCTGTGTTTATTTGTTCTGTACATATGTGCCCCTGGAATTTTTTTTTTTTTTTTTTTTTTGCACAACATAACCTTTTGCACTTTTGTCCCAGTTTTCAGTGTCCCCTGTTCCCTCTCCTGTCTCATTCCATTCAAACCATTCAAAGAAAAGAAAGACTCATGTATTTAATCACTCACAGGTGAAAATGAAATGCATGTTTCAGTCAGTGTCACATAAAAGTAAGGCTGTTAATGTTTTTTTTAATCAGTCTCAGGTGCAACCTTGTGCCAAACCATTGTTGAGTGTACCATGACAGTGTACACTGAACTTGCGGTCATCTTGCACATTTTCCTCATTGATGTCTGTTTCTTGTCGCTACCTGTGGTACAAGATCTGGAAAACGGAAGTAAATGCAGTCAGTAAATGGGAAATGCAGATGTCAGCATGTAGATCTAATTTTCAGGGATTTTCTTCTTATGATTGTGATTGTGGGAAAATGAAGTAAGGATTTCAATGAAAACAAAGGAATTAATTATTTAGTGAAGGCCAGCTGGATAGGAAATTGTGAGTGTTTCAAAACTCTAAAACACTTTCACAGTTTCCTATTCAAAGGTTCAAAACGCTCTCACAGTTTCCTATTCAAAGGTTCTTAAATGATTTTTCCTAACTAGATCAATGGAAAGCCAGCATCAGAATTCATGGAGTGGTCCTTGATCTAAAATTATCAACCAATCAGATCAAATCCTTTCTGTGCTTGCAGTTGCAGATTGCAAAATGACTTTAAGAGAAGTCACTGGTTATTCTTACCCTGCATCTGGTTTAAATTATGCTTGGTGTACTGTACAAGGGAAACTTCATTGAGTAGATAAAAAAAAAAAAAAAACAGGGAAAAAGGTAGTGACAAGGAAGAAACAGAAGGCTCAGGAGAAACTTGTGTCTGGCAAGACTGCACTAGACTGTGAATGATTAATGAATGTACATCTTGTTCAATGATGAAAGGAATAACACCAGCACACTAATAGTATGATTAAAGTCATCACTATTTTTAAAATGGCGACAGAATGCGTTGACGCTGTATGTGACCCATCAGCCCTAGTCTTAAACTTACGGTGTGGGGCTGTGATTTATGATTATGCACACGTGATCTTGTCTTCATGGAAGGAACACTGAGCTATTAGGAGTACACTCAGAAGATAAAAGACCATCTCCACACATCTGCTCTGTGATTATTTCCTACATGGTGATACCTCCCCCAAGAAGACAATGCCTCCAGCTGTAAGTCCTGTGAAACAGAACACTGGAAGTGACCACAGTCCATTCAGCTCCTGCCATAGCTAGCACAGTCAATGGATTTCATCTCTACTGTACATGTGTTTGCAGTTTTACATTAAAAAAAAAGAAAGTAAAAAGTCATATGTAATGCGTTGCCACTCCAGTTGAAAAGTATGAACAAGAGCTGGACAAATTCAATTGCCCAATTGCTTGAGGTGATTGCAAGTGCAGGTGGGCAATTGGCTTTCAGAATTTGATAGCCTGTAAGACAGTTAAAAAATGTAGCTGTCTGTACGAATCATTTCTCTGACAACTTGTGAAAACTGGGTGCTTTCATTGTGATTTGAAATGTATATCTGTCACTTTCGCAAGTTCACTCCAGTATGATGATAAGAAGTATCTCTACAAACTTAAAAAAAAACGAAGTTTCAAAACAGCATGTAAACAGAGGAAGAGGGAGAAGAGTTGTATAGCAAGAAATATACCATACATGGTGTTGTCATCTGAATGAGAGAAATCATTATTCTAACAATAGCTCAGCTTAGTGCAAAAAAAAAAAAGAAAGAAAAAGAAGAAGAAAAAAACCCTGCTAGGCTGGAATATTCTGAAAATCTGTTGAACTTATTTTGCCTTTGGTTTTCAACCATGCTACCTTTGGGGAAGGGGAGGGGGGAGAAAAAAGTAAAAGAAATAGTCATGTCTTTCAGATATCAGTTTAGCAAATACTTTGGCAGGTTAGAGGAATTTCTGTATCACTAGCGTGGATGGCACGTGAAAAAAAAAATCACTTTTCTCCAGCCCTGATGAAGTCAGCCACCTTTGTTACTCTCGACCACAAGTGTCTAGTATCATCTGGCGATGAAAAGACATTAAATCAACCACTGAACTGAACTGATCTCGACCACAATGTTTTGAGTCACACGGACCACTTGACTAATTGGTATTGAAACGTCATGAACTCAAACAAGATGGGGCGGGGGGGGGGGGGGGGGGGGGGGGGGGGGGGATTTTTTCAGATGGAAAATCTCAATACAGTCTCAGGTAAAAGTGAGATCCATGGGTTTTTTTTTTATCAGATAGGTGAAATCCATAATGTTTTCATTCAGTCTCAGCTTAAAATAAGATCCATATGAGAGAGAGAGAAGAGAGAGAGAGAGAGAGAGAGAACAAACTGAAATGAATGAAATGAAATTGTACTTTACCTCGATAATGAGATAAGCAAATAAAAATGCTTTTTTTAACCCACCCATGGAGAGAGAGAGAGAGAGAGTGTGTGTGTGTGTGTGTGTGTGTGTGTGTGTGCATGCAAGTGCTGGTGAAAATTATTGTATTTTCCTCTGTATGTACCTATTCCATAGGATGTGCACATGTACATGATTTTACATGTGTGTATTTGGGACAGGTTTTTGTATGTACTGATTTGAACTTATGTATGTGTTGTTAGCTGGACAAAAGTGCTTGTATCTCATTTTTATATTGCTGGCAATGAACTGGACATGTAAACTATCTGCAGTAATTTCAATTTGTATTCATGCATGCATTGGACTAGACCTTTTGTCTGAGAAACTGCATATTTACTAATGCTGTAAAGGCTGTTCACAGTTCTCACATTTTTCACAGCATTTGATAATTTTGCTTTTCCTTACAGCTGATATCAGCGAGTTTGTGCGCGTTGGATCTGGTCGGGGAGAGAGACCTCAGGTGAAGCGAATGTTGTCCGGGGGAGCAGGGGAGAAACTGCAACGGATGCGGAGTGTATCTGAATCTGAGAAGACTTCCAAAGAGGTACTTGTGGCCTGTCAGTAAATGTCTTTATTGTCTTTGTATGATGGTTAAATTGTGTGTTTATTGTCTTTGCATGATGTTTAACTTGTGTGTTTATTTTCTTTGCATGATGATTAACTTGTGTGTATAAGATCAACCCAGGCACTGCGTCACAGCCTGTGCCTTTAAATAGCCAGGACTAATTTAAGAGTGTTATGGAATTTTCCACTGAATGCAAAGGATTTTTTTAATGTACAGACATGTTATAATAATGAAAGAGTCACATTTGAGTTACTACATTTGAGAATCATCCAGATAACAGTTATAATAAGGAAAAGAATATGCCAAGACATGTAGCAGGGTCAGTCTTTTTTTGCTGATTATGTCTTATTTAGTGCAGCATTCCTGTTCGAGTTGTTTAAAGATGCCTGAAAAAGGGCCAGCATTTTGTTATGTTTGACTGGCCCGAATAAGTTTTTATGTGACAGTAGGATGCAGACATGCACACACACACAGAGCTTTTGCTCTGAAATTTCTTTCTTTCTTTCTTTTTTTTTTTTTTAAAGACTCAGATCAAAGAAATTCTTTCTGTTTTATTCAAATTTGACTGACAGTTTCCGGAAGCTTGTTTGCATATGGTCTTGATATATATATATTTTTTAAACCTGTTTTATTTCAGGAGGAAAAAGAGGAGCTACCCAATGCTCCTTTTCTTCGCCTGTTGCGCATGAATGCTCCAGAGTGGCAGTACATCATGCTTGGTTGCATCGCTGCCATCATCAATGGAGGGGTGCAACCATCGTTCGCTATTGTCTTCTCCAAAGTCATTGGTGTTAGTAGACCTGTTCTGTGACACTTCTGTTGCTGTGGAAATTTTTTTTTTCCCTGTGCATTCAATTTATTCTGTTCATGATAAGGGTGTAGAAGGTTATCAGAATAAGTGGAAAGAAAGCATTTATTCACATGCTGCTCACACACACACACAGTTGCACGCACGCATGCGCGCGCACACACACACACACACACACACACACACACACACACACACACACACACACACACACAGATACATGGAGTCATTGATTTGTACAGATTTTATTTACAGATAGAGTAATGGCATGCATTAGATTCTTCCTCAAATATGTATATTTTAAAAGGGTACATACTGCCATGGCTTGGCAGATGTCGCACTGTGCTGAGTAAAATTATACCTTCTTTGATGAACTTAAACTGAAATGGACTACATAGAAAAGATGGACCGCATAACATTGTGCTGCTACAGTGTTTTTCTTGAACATAAACTAAAGTGGACAACAAAGAATAGATGGACTGCATAGCACAGCGCAGCTACAATTTTTTTTTTTTCTGAGTCTTTCTTTTTACGTGGACTTTTTCTTCTTCTTCTTCTTTCTTGTTCAAAGGCTACAACTCTCTCAACATTTAATTCATACAAGAGAGATTTTATATGTATGAACATTTTCATATTGTTGTCAGAATGGTGCTTGCCGAGTTATTTTGCAGTTTTTTTAAATGCCCATAGAACTCTTTTGTGCATTGTGGGATATTTGACTTTTTCTTTCACCATTAACGTATGCAAAGGAGGTCCAAGCATTTGTAGAAATTCACTTACTTTAGCTAGGCAGTCATTAACAAAAAAATCTTTTTGATGGGTATCTTGCCCACTTGGCTATCTCTGAAGTTCGCTTTTCTTCCTCCTTGACCAGATCCAGCTGGAACTCCTTTCATTTGCCTTTAGGGTTCTGGTCCTTTTCTTCTTGGAGGTCAAGAGCTGCTGCATGAGACCATAGGCTGATGAGGATACAATTCCCCTTGATCCAACCTCTGTTGCGAGGGCTTTAGCTTGAACATCAGATTCACCCAAGTTACTTGCTGGACTGGCATTTGTATTATTTAAGTCAGTTGAATAAGATGCACAATTTTATTTTTCTGTGAACACAGTAACCGTATGTTATGTTATTTTGTGACTATGAGTTTATTGCTGGACTTGGATTGATTTCAAATTTTGTTTTATTGTGAATCATTTTTGTTCTCAGGTGTTTGCAAAATCATTGGATGAGCAGGAGAGATTACTCATGATCTACAGTTTGGCATTTGTAGGCTTGGGAATCATTTCTCTGTTATCAAATTTTACACAGGTAAGTTACTCAAACATTTCTCAAACAAAGATAGTTAGGGGTTTCTCATATGATCTCTGTTATAGTTATATTTATGATAGAACGAAATATATACAATTAATTTTCTTCTCTTGTGGCTGCTGTTGCTGTTATTCTTCTTTCATTGCTTTTGACAAACCATTTTTACAATGAAACGTCGAAACGAGCAAATCTAATGAAACTTTCTAACAAAACATCATTCACATAAAGTCTCCATGCCTTTGAAGACTTGGTTATCCGACATGTTTATCTATGTCTTTTCAAGATTTACTTCCCAGTAATTCCTCCCTGCCTTTGAAGCCATATCTCAGAACGAAAGTCTCCCTCCCTCTGTTCTCAGTTTTCAAAGATCTGCAGAGGTTTTCATAGAGAGGTTTGGCTGTTGACTTTGATTCATAACCAGCTTTGATTGATTCGTAACCAGCTTTGATTGATTCATAACCAGCTTTGATTGATTCATAACCAGCTTTGATTGATTCATAACCAGCTTTGATTGATTCATAACCAGCTTTGATCCACAGCAAAATTATGTTCAAAACTAACTTTTCACCATACTTACCTGTCCAGACAAGTGCCTTAATCTTACTTCGTATGAATAATGTCCTGGCCAATTAGGATACCGCACCAAAAAAAAACAACAAAAACCGTTAAAGCACAAGTCACTTCTGACATGTGAACCATCTATCAGTTTTCTTTCTATTTTCAGAAGAGGAATACACCTACCTTCTGCCGTTGATTTCTTCATTTCCGATGTGCAAACTGAGTTGTCGCTTCCTTCTTGAGGCCACATTTCCAATGAAAACATACAGAAAGTGTTTGAGTTAGAAGCTGCGCTCAAAATTTTGTCTGCTACTGCACCGTGCTCTTCATCAGCTTCTATTGCCCCAACTTCATCAGCCACACCCGCATTGTATGCTGCTATTACTCACATTTGCTGTACATGTTTAAAATGGCTATGAGTTTGGCCATACATGAGAGTTTAATCAGAGTAATCATTTTCACAGTGAGTTTTAGGAAGAGGTCTTCTCCCAATGCTGGCCTTGAGAAATATTTTTTGAATTTGTGCTTATCACCATCATTTTGTGTCTTTACTTGAGGGAAAGCAGGGACTAAGCCTTTCACCTCCAGGTTAAGCATGGTGACCCATGTGTAGGGTTCTGAGGGGCCATTGTCGCCAAGTTCTAGGTTCAGGGGACTACACAGAGACATTCACATGGGAGATCAGTATACCCCAAGTTCTAGGTTCAGGGGACTACACAGAGACATTCTCATGGGAGATCAGGTGAATGTCCTTCCTACCATCCATTTCAGTATTCTGCATTTGTTTGAACAGATAAGTGTGAGAAACAGGAATTTCACTGCTGAAAGTAGTTTTATGACATACTTACCTGTCCAAACATTTGGACGCCCTCCCACCTTCTCGCTTAGTTTGGAAAAGGTAGGAAAACTGAGCTAGTTCGATTATGATTCAACGAGGCAAACTCACTAAGAACAATCATTCTTGCTACCAATCTGAGTATGGAGGCAAAGTTAGCTCCCTGCTCTCCCCTTTTTTGTTTTTTCCCTTTTATCCTAATGACATGGTAATGTCCCACGCCAAGTAGGGATAAAGCATTTGTTTGGACAGGTAAACATGTTGTGGACAGGTAAACATGTTGTGGACAGGTAAACGTGTTGTGGACAGGTAAATGTGTTGTGGACAGGTAAACGTGTTGTAAATTCCTGTTTTGATTTCCTCCATACTAATGAAAGTTGGTAATGGAAGAAAATTGAATTTCCTGAGTCCAAGTGTGTGTGTGATGCATGCAGTTAGTGCATGTGTGCATGCATGCGCGCGCGCGTGTGTGTGTGTGTGTGTGTGTGTGTGTGTGTGTGTGTGTGTGTGTATGAGATATAAAGTCAGTTATGTTTTGATTATATTTTATATCAGTTATATTTTAGCTATAATTTTGCATATATATTAATTTTGGATCTGTTGTATGTTCTGTTCAATAGTGAAATGCTCTCTGTGTTTCAGTAGGAGAGGCCAGGTTTCAAGATGTGTGTATATGCTTGTATTAAGTATGTACAGAATTTGTCATGCGTTGTTGTCAGTCGTAAACAAACGGTGAAATGTTTCTTTTTCAGTCCTACTTCTTTGCCCTGTCTGGAGAATGCATGACCGTCAGAGTCCGTGACTTGAGTTTTCGAAGCCTACTTCATCAGGTACTTCTCTGCTGTCCATTTCTAATCTCACTAAAAGTGCATTAGAGTATAGAAAAGCACTATTGAAAAAAAAAAAATCTGTCAGAGTTTTAGAAGTACATAGCATGAATAGATGTTCGTATTCAGGTATGAGCATTAATGAATGAGTGGAGGTGCATATAGTTGAGTTCATTTAGCGAGAGTCTGATCAACACAGTAGACCTATTCTGGAAAAAAAAGAATCAGAGGAAGTTAGTGCCTGACTTTCCATCGCAAATAGAGTTACCTTCTCTCAGTTTATGGGTCAGGATGGGGCTGGAATAGCTCAGTTGGTAGAGCGCTGGACTTGTGATCCTGGGGTTGCAAGTTCGAATTTCGGTACAGGGGGGTTTTCCCTCGGAGTTAACATTGGTTCTGACTCCATTCCCCATACAGTCCTTCGAATGAGACTATAAACCGAGGTTCCATGTGTGAACGCACGCACATCTTGCACACACGTATGATCCCATCACCAACTTTGGGAAGAGAAGGCCAGTTTGGCCGTTGGTATGGATGACACTTTACACATAGCATGCACCTTCCCCGAAGATGGAGTATGGCTGCCTTAATGGTAGGATGAAAAACGGTCATACACACAAAACTCCACTGCCTGTCCATACAGGCAGTGTCCGCAGGAGTATCAGCCTGTGTACGCAGAAAGAAAGAAAAGAAAAAAATGGGTCAGGATCATTACACAATCTGTCATTTGGTAAACAAATGTCACATCAAACCAAAGACATGTAGATCTGAGTCAGTTGATGATAAGAAGTGAAGTTGAACTGTTTGTAGCACAGTGTCTGCGTTAAAGGCCATGTTTTAGCATTTTCTCTCTCTGATTGGACTGTGAAACTAATTGGTGTGATAAGATAGACCTGGTCTGGAAAAAAAAAACAGGGACAGATAGTGCATTTCTTTCCATTTCAAACAGAATAACATTTTCTGAGATTATGAGATAAGCAAAAAAAAAAAAAAAAAAAAGAAAAAGAAAAAAAGAAAGAAAGAAAAAAAAAAGAGAAAAAAAGAGAGAATATTATATGCAAAACACTAAAAAAAAAAAAACCAACCAAAAAACCCCAACAACAGAAAATCAAGGGTGATGGGAAAAAGTGCATGAGCAACTTCAGCAGAGCTTTTGTTGCAATTTGGGAATTTGCTATAAGACGTAAAAAAAAAAGTCAAATGTCAGCTTCTTTGTCAACTCAGTTGAAGGTAGAATAACATCACGCTCTGTCATTGTGCATTGGCAAGATGCCGCAGTAATGAAAGAGACTGACAAAAGATGTACAAACAGATGGTTCTAGTCGTTGGTGAACCTAGCAGTGGACGATAGAACCCTCAGGGCTCAAAGTTGTGTCAGATGCTTTTGAAAGCAAGTTTCGCTCATTTTTCCAGAGGGAGGGGGTGGATGCATGCTGGACTCCCCTAGAATTTCAGCGATTTTTGGCTTTTCCTGAGGGGATCCTTTGTTTATTAGTGAAGTCTGCTGGACGTCCAGCCAATACACATTTGATGTTCAATTGCAGGATATCTCCTACTTTGATGACAAAAATAACACCACAGGGGCATTGACCACTCGGCTGGCAACAGATGCGTCACTTGTACAAGGGGTAAGACAGTACCGTAGTGACTCCGTTTTCTTTCTTCACTGATTGCTTTTATATCTGACTCTTGGAAAAATAGAGTAATTAGTTGGATTTCCAGAGTAATTAACTGGATTTCCAAGATCATATATGCGTGTATGTGTGTGTTTATGTTAGAGAGAGAGAGAGAGTGTGTGTGTGTTTGTGTACATGTGTGCAAATATACAGCATGTGTGTGTGTGTGTTTATGTGTGTTTGTATGTGTGTACCATCGGAGGCCTTAAATTATTAATACAATTTGTTCATGTATATGGTAAAATGTCATTCCTTGAAACTGAAAATTTGAACTCAGCAAGCAGTACGCACGTGCTCCATATGTCTTAGAGAAAAAAGAAAAAAAGAGGAAATAAAAATTTTTTTTTTTTTTTTTTTTCCCCACCACCACCTTGACTTCTCTTTCTTTTTTTTTCCGTTTTTTTTTTTTTTTTTTTTTTTTCTATTTTTTTTCTTTTTTTTTAAGGCGGTCTTTTTTTTTTTTCTTCTTCTTCTTCTTCTTTTTTTTTTTTCCTTTCTTTCTTGACTCATGCTCACCATGCAAAATCTGTGTGTACATTACCGATGGACAATTGTTTGATAGTTTTAGTGTGTAGGAGAATGATACAAAATGTCTGGGTTTGTTTATGTACTGATGTGTGGTGTACTGACGCTTTCATTCTGCTGTAATAACTTCATAAAAAAAAAATTGATATGGATTCCGGCAGCTGAATTTACTTACTCATTATATTGCTTGAGGAGGTGAGAGTGAGGAGATATGGTTGGGGGGGTGGATGGATATTGACATGGCTGCCAGTGTTGTACATTCGTTGTGCTGGGCTGTCTGTGTTTCTAGGCATCGGGAGTTCGCCTTGGTCTGGCTATCATGAACTTGGCCAACATTGGGACAGGTCTCATCATTGCTTTTGTTTATGGCTGGAAACTGACTCTGCTAATCATCGGCTTCCTTCCCCTGCTCGTCATTGGAGGATTTCTGCAGATCCGCATAATGGCTGGCGTGGCCGGTAGTAACAAAACAGCCATTGAAGAGGCTGGAAAGGTGAGGATTTTATTTTGATTTGCTTTTTGTCTGTTTATCAGTGATGGGATTGAGATTGTGATTTCTGTTAAAAGCTGGACAGTCGAAGATGGGGTTTGAGGATCAGCCGAGGGATGTGGTTGGTTGGTTGGGGGGGGGGGGGGGGGGTTGGGGGGGGAGGGGGAGGTAGTGATCATATGGAGGAGGTTAGGGAGGGGAGTGGTGTCAGTCTGGGTAACTTTGTGATCAGGAAAGTTTTTTTTTTACCTCTGAAATGGAAAAATACCCTTTGCGAATGGTCAGGATTATTTTTTCCCCTGTATGCTGGAAAGATGAGTTTTGTAAGTAGCCAGAATAACACTGTGTTTCCTTCAGTTCTTTAAATCACAGCTTTTGTGGAGAGACTGCCTTCAGAAATCATTCATTTTTGGATGAGTTTTCAAAAGAAGGCTATAAAAATGGGAAAAAAAGGCATCTTGGCATCCTGTAATCATTGGACAACATGATTTTGAATTAATTAGACCTAAACTTTCTGAAAGGATATATGTATATATGTATATAGGGGTGGGGGAGAGAGAGGGGCGGAGAGATTTGTAGAGAGAGAGAGAGATAATTGGCAGAAAAGTTCCAGGATCCCATCTTACATGGTGATAAATTTCAGGATTGGTAGGATGGTTGGGATGGTCACAGTCCATGTTTCAGGACTGGTAGGATGACCCCAGTTCAGTTTTAGGAATGGGGACCCTTCCCCACTTGCAGCCTTGACTGAGTGCTGTGGGTGCTTCCTTGTCAAACAGATAGGGTGCACTGGTTTGTTGGTAGCTTCTCTGATACCTAAGGCAGCTTCTGACATCAGCCTATAAAGGGTCAAATCACGTATGGTGTGGTACAGACAGATGGGCTGAGGTGGTGGTTTCATGACAAATGTTTCTGTATTCAGTCATGGTAGGAGGAAGGGGAAGGGAAATTACCATGAATGTTTTACATAGCATTTGGAGCAGATTGTCTCCCGTGGTCTGCTGAGATGTCAGATTCAACATGGTTTGTCAGTGGGCAGAGCAAATGTCCATTCAGCATGCAGTCAAACTTTTTCAGTCTTCCAGGTCAATGCAGGTGAGGACCTGCTAGTTTAGCCACTAGCAGGTCCTCGCCTGCATTGACCTGCAAGACTGGAGGATCTGTCAGTGGCTAAATGCTCTTTGTCTGTCTGTGCATAAAGATGGTATACCTGTTAAAGATCCTGTAATGCTCCTAATCTTTCAGTGAATAAGAAAAACAGAAAATTCCCCAGCAAGCACGAGGAAACTTGGAGAGGAACTGGGCATTACCAAAGCATAATCAGCATCGGAGCACAGTGATAAGATGTCGACAGACGAACACTTTGCTATACATTGTCCCCAAACTTCTGCTTAGCCTCAATACACACTCATATCACACTAAAATGTCCCAGTACAAGTCCCCACCCACCCAACCCCCCTCTCTTTTCTGCACGTGTATAAATTTTTCTTTTGTCCTCTCAGACTGCCACAGAGGCCATTGAGAACATTCGCACGGTGGTGTCCCTGAGCCGAGAGGTGACTATGCATGCCTTGTTCATGGACCACCTGAAGAAGCCTTACCAGAGTGGGCTGCGGAAAGGTCACGTCATTGGCTTTGCCTTTGGCTTCTCCCAGGGCTGCATCTATTTCGTCTATGCTGCTGCTTTCGTCCTGGGAGCCTATCTCATTGAGAAGTCGGACATGGATTTGAGGATGTGTCATGTGTGTATAATTTTTTTTTTCCATTTAATTTTGTATGCTTTTCTTAGTGAAGATAGTACGTTTAGTTGTATGATTTCTGTATAATTTGTAGGATGTTGAGTACTTGTTGATGACAGGCATAATCTAAAATTTGTCTGTAATAGACCTGTTCTAATTTATTGTGTTATAGTGTCAGCATGGATGTACCCTGTTCTTTGTTTTATAGGATTTGAAATGAATACATATTCAGATACTTGAGTTAATGTCTGACTGAATGAATTCTGAAATTTAGAACATGGTAGATCATAACCCAGTTTGGATGTCTTTTTCAGTATTAATTTACTGTGTTGTTTACCACCAGTTTTCTTTCTTCCTGGTTTTTTTTTTCTGTCTTGGATTTTACTCTCTTCACAATCTGTCTGTGTTTTCCTTTTTTTCTCTGCTTCATTTATTTTTACCTGTTAAAGTTTTAACAGGGTATGATGCATTTATGTCTCTAAGGGAACATTGGATGTGTATTTGAAAAACAATGATATGTTGATCTTACAGGGTGTTCAGTGCTATCGTCTTCAGTGCCATGGCATTGGGGAATGCCAGTGCATTTGCACCTGATGCTGGCAAGGCACGGACATCTGCCCAGCGCATTATCAAACTCCTGGATACCAAACCTAGCATCAACTCCCAGTCCACAGAAGGTTCTGTTCTTCAAGTAAGAGCTACAGGCTGTTCCATACTTACTTGGGTCCTCTCACCTCCTATCCCCCATCCCACGAGGCCTCGCCCCCCCCCCCCCCCCTTCCCTTTTTTAATTTTGTTATTACTAGATTTCTTTTTTTTTTCCAGAAAGCTTGCCAGTGTGCCAAGGACTCCAGGTGGAAGTTTCGGACCAGAGGCATCGTCGGTTGCTTCATGCATCCTACGTCTTTAGGGTTTTGGTCAGATTTTCTGATATAAATCGCAGATGTGTGGAGTTCTCAAACTTGGTTGGATGTCATTGTTTGTAAATGAGGCAAAAGCTTGTAGTCTGGGAGAGCGTTCTTCAAACTGGAGCAGAAGTCCGTTTTATCACTATTATGATTCAAGATCACTTAGAAAGAAGGGTTTTCTCTCCTTGTTTTTCATGAACAAGGCTTTCAGCATGATAAAGGGGATTTGGCGTCATATACTACACCATGTCAGACCATAGCATTAGAGTCTAGACATGGTAAGTATACTAGCCAAACAGGGAGTATAATACGAACTCCTCCATTTTGGCTTCGTATACTATACCATGTCAGACTCTAATGCTATGGTCTGACATGGTAAGTATACTAGCCAAACAGGGAGTATAATACAAACTCCCCATATCTGTCCACTTGAAGAAATAACTTCACCATTCATATCAAAAGTAAAGTTCTTGTTAATCTGCCAAGGTTACATGGAAGGGCGTGGATGTGGGTAGGTTGCCTTCATTTCTGTTTTCAAGAAGTCAACAAAAAGGTCCATTAGTAGGTCAGTTGCTTTTCAGAGAAGGGATAGGTTCTCATGTAGACATTGGAAACAGTTTCACAATGTTTCAGAAAAGGTCCTTCACATAATTGTTGGTGGTTGTGACGAGGAAGTGGTTGTACTGTGTGGGGCTAGTGAACTGAGGTTCCATTGTACTGATCCAGTGTACATGGTGTATTCAGATATATGTGTGTGTGTGTGTGGTGTGTGTGTGTGTGTGTGTGTGTGTGGTGTGTGTGTGGTGTGTGTGTGTGTGTGTGTGTGTGTGTGTGTGTGTGTAAGGACATTATTTGTAAATGAGATTAGAAGGTGTATCTTAAAGGGTCATGTGAATGAGTTTTTTTTATTTATTTATTTATCTTTTTTTTAATGACTTGTGAGTTGACTTCAACGTAGTGACAGCCCTGATATGGCCCTTTGCGTCGGCTGGGTTCTAAGCAACATTACATCACGGTACCAAATATGAGGATGCTGATAATTTAAAAATGTTTCACTCAGTTTGAAATAGCTTATCATCAATGGACAAAAAAAGTCATGTTCAATGTGGAAATTGTTTGATCAGGGCAGTAAAGGACTCACTACTAGTGCTCCCAACGAAGTGTAAATAAAAAAATAAATAAATAAAAAGAGTGGTTGTCCCAAAGATATCCAGAATGGACTCCATAAAGGACCTCTACCCTGTTGTGCATGACTGAGGATAGAAGGCTGTGAAGATCCCTGATAATCTAAACAGCATCAGAGATTTCCTGAACCTAGTACCCTAAGATTACAAATATGATAAAGTTGGGGGGGGGAAAAAGGCGAAAAGACAACCAGAAAGTAGATTCAAAAGTAGAGAGAGATCAAGATCAGATGGCAAAAACATTTCATGGCTTTTTTTCTTGTTCATGTAAAAGATAGAGAGAGAGAGATAGGCAGATGGATAGATATTTGTGTTATAGATATATATATATATATATATATATATGTAGACATGTGTTGCGGCAGATGGATAGATATTTGTTGTTATAGATATATATATATATATATGTAGACATGTGTTGCTATATATAGATGGATAGATATGTGTTGCTGTCATTGTTCGCACTTTGCAGAAAGGATACAGTTCAGAGATACAGTTCAAAGAGGTGGAGTTCCATTACCCAACGCGCCCTGATGCCAAGATCCTGCAGAAGCTGAGCCTCACTGTGAGTCAGGGGCAGACTGTGGCCCTGGTTGGGTCCAGTGGATGTGGCAAGAGCACCACTGTGCAGCTGATTGAGAGGTTCTATGACACAGAGGCGGGCTCCGTGGTGAGTGAAAATCAAATTGAAAAGAAATACTTCATAGATTTTTCGCATACATACCTAAACAAACAAATGCCTCATTCCTTGACATGAATCAATGTACTCCATAGCAAAAACAAAAAAACCTTGATAGAGCAAGGGAGCTTACTGTGTCTCAAGTTCCTCACTAAGACTGTAAGAGTAATTGCCCACAACACAGATATTGTTACTTCCTTTTGAGAATCGTCGTATAGTTCCCTTCCATTTCCTCCAGCCATTAAACACATTCGTCTGCTACCATCTTTCTTTGACTTTGTTTTTTGGCAAACATGAATCCCTTGAAGAGGGTGTGTAAGCTTATCATCAGTTCTATTGACCACGTGTCATTTTTCCTCGTGTTTCAGGATTGAATTTGAATTTTTAAAAATGCCAGGAAAATTTACAAGATAGATGGTTCACTTCAGTCAGCTTCAACCTCTTCCTTGTCAATGGTGTCAGTTTCCACATTGTTGATCATGCCCTTATTGACTGAAACTGGTTCTCTTGACTGTCGTTCATGCAGTAAGTGACACCATTGCTCTGACGATCACCAGATTTATGTCTCTTGACTCGATGCTCCCCAAATGAGCCATGTAGTATGTGTGTGAGGATTGGTTCATCACGACATGGAGGAGCATTCACAACTTTAAGAAGTCTCAGTCTTGTGGATTCAGAGTTTCCTGATGGTCTGCCGATTTTAGTGAAAGGGTCAGCTGATGATCCTCGCCATGCAACATGCCAAAGGATTCCTCAGTTGATGGAGCATGGACAGTTTCTCCCCCTTCCAACTGTCCACATGTGTTTTCCATGGCAAGGCTCAGGGCAGGGCACATTCTCACTGAGAAAAGATCTAGTGGGGGTTCCTAGGGCAAAATGGCAACCCTTAAAGAACAGGGTATCCTCTGTAGACCTGTCTCCACCTACTTCAGGTACGTTTGGTGTGAGTAAGGGCATGATCTTTTGTCAGCAGTCTTATGAAGAATTTTCGAAAACTAATCATGATTTTGATTTTTCGGTGATGTGCCCCTGTTCCCAATCATTGCTTGCCTTCACCAGTATCATAAATGGACTGGTTTGACTCTCAGAATAGTCTGCTCCCTGCCTAGACCTAACTGGCCAGTGCCTTGAGATATATAGTTGGCTTGACTTACATAGTAGTCTACTTGCTGTCTTAAAACCTACTGGCCATTGTCTTAACATTTACGTTCTGACTATATATATTATGTGTAATTTGGTGGACATAGACATGGGCGTGTGCTTTTGTCATCCATGTATGCCAGCTTTGACACATTCATGTTGTTTACTGCAGTGTTTGCATATGAGAGTGTGCACTGTAAGTAACTATTTGTATTTATCCATATCATGCATGCTAAAAAGAAAGGCAAAGCATATTGTGTGTTTCAGACTGTAGGTGGAGCTGATGTGAAAGCGCTCAATGTTCAGCATCTGCGAAGGCAGATTGGAATTGTTTCCCAGGAACCAGTGCTCTTTGATCGCAGCGTGGCAGAAAATATTGCATACGGCGACAACACCCGAACGGTTTCCATGGACGAAATCATTGCTGCAGCTCGAAATGCCAACATTCATGAGTTTATTGCATCATTGCCACAAGTGAGCCTGTTGTTCCTGAACATTCCTTATTTTTACCACATCACACTGCTGTCACAGAAAGGAAAGTGTACAGACTTATGGGTTTAATGCAGGATTATGTTCTTTGTATGTCAGCCAACCCTGTGCACTCTTTACATGCATAAGTTGTGTGTTGTAAGTGTGGTGTATGTATTTCAATACCTGTTCTTTGTCAGAAATTCCATAACTTATTGGTCAAAGGGCATTAAGGAGAAGACAGACCTCATCAAGGTTGAACAGTCGTCTTACCCCCTGCCTGACATAGAGTTCTGCGCTGTGAGATGAGGACACAGTGGCAAGGGAATTAACTTTGCAGTTTCTCTCTCTCTCTCTCTCTCTCTCTCTCTCTCTCTCTCACACACACACACACACACACACACACACACACACACACACACACACACACACATACATGCACGCGCGCACACACACACACACATACATGCACGCGCAGCACACACACACACACACACACACACACACACACACACCAGTGAAGTTTCCGTTGTCTTTTATGCTGAAGAAATTTTTTTTTTATGAGTTCACTGAACTTATATGAAATCATTGATGAAGGACCACATACAGTCCTTTGCTAGTTCAAAGGTAAGGATAGAAAATGATACACACAATATAAAGTTAGTGTTTTATATTCCATACACAGTTGATAGTGCTTAGTTACATTATGTCAAACTAGGATAGGGTTTAGGTATGATATGTGAAACTAAGCACCACAGGCAGCAACATTCTTCTTTTAACTGCTTGGGGGGAAAATGAAATGGATGACTTTTTGATTTGCTAGTTTCACTTGCAGCCTAGAACTCCAGTGACAATTTCCACATCTCGAGCAGTCTTTTCTTTTGTTTTTTCCTTTTTATTTCAAGTCCTATGACACTGTTAGTGTTATCTCAATAACTGTAATTTTCAAAATCAGTGAACAAAGTGTCATGGTTACAACAAAGGCAAAAATAACATCAAACTCATCTTTTTTGATGATTTTTTTAAAAGCGAAACCATCAGTATCACTGTTCACAATATTATTTATCTAAAAATGAGTTGCAGTAGCTGTATAGTTCCTTCTATCATTTTGACAAATATGTTTTTGAAAAAAAAAAAAAAAAAAGCTAAATATTAAAAATTCATAAAATCAAAACTATTCCGCAAGCTTTCTTGAAGAAAGTTTGAAACACGTGCAGGAAACAAAGAACCAGAATGTTAGGCTCTCACAAATGTATTCGCAGACAAAGGAAAGCAACAGGACAACACACTGACCTAGTATTTGGCAGTCAGTCTTCGTCGATGTTGCAATCTGATATTGTTAATTTTGCAGGCAGTCTCAGCTGATGCATTTGTTAGAGATTTAATATCAGTCAAGTCCTGGATTTTTTTTTTTTGGGGGGGGGGGGGGGAATCCAAGTCCACATCAGAATTTAACTGGATTGTCCTTTGGCCATATTCCATCTTTCTACCAAATTTTGTTAAAATCGATAAAGTCGTTTTGTGTAATGTTGTGGACAGAAGACAGACAAAGCAGCCAAAAGACACAGGTAAAAGTTTAACATTGTTGGCATAGTGATAATCTTTTGCTTTATTCTTTATTGTTACTGCTTAGCTGACCACACAATGCCTTTTCATGATAGTCAGTGCTTGGGGGAAAAAAGTCTTGTCTTGTTGAAAACAATAAGCAACTGTAACATATTTACACAAAGTTAGTAGCAGGATATTTGATCTGTTGACATCATTCACGTGGAGAAAACAAAGCCAGGCATACTTCGTAACTTTTTGCCCCCCGTTTAAAAAAGACTGGTGCCTGCATGGAAGAGAGAGAGAGAGAGAGAGAGAATTCATGTGCATAAAATGACAGTAGTTTTGTTCACTTGTATACAGAATAGTCTTTGGAGTGTTTATTCATCTCTCTTTCTCTCTCTCTCTCTCTCTCTTTCTCTCTCTCTCTCTCTCACTCACACACACACACACACACACACACACACACACACACACTCCTTCCCTTGACAGGGTGACGTAACTGTTGCCTTTTAATTGCCGTATGCTGTGGCCTCATTTTATTTCTATTGTCTCAACTTCGTATGTGAACTTAGTCGTTTACTTCCATTTTGTTATTCTGGCGTTGGTGCAACAAGAAAGGACTGTTTATACTTGAAAGAGAAATGACACCTCCTGAAGGCGGGCATGGCTGCATATGCATGGTGAGGTAATCAAAATCAGACATGCATGGAATCCTCCTCAGTTGGAAGTGAACTCGGTGACTTATTTGTATACAGTTAAACAACCAGTGAACACCTGCAGACATTAAGAGCCAGGGAGAGAGAGAGAGAGAGAGAGAGAGAGAGAGAAGCAAAAAAAAAGAAAATGCAAAAAGGTCTCTACAGGAAGGGAGTGGCTATTGAGAGGCAAATATAACACAGCCTGAGACAAACATTTCAAGAGAGAAAATGGTATTAAAAGGGAAGAAGTTTTCCTGTGATCTTTACTGGGGTGTCTAATTGTATGATTATTGTATGGATGCGTAATACAAAGTGACTGCAGAATATCTCACCTGGGAAATATAAACGGCAAGAACAACTGCAGCCAGGAGAGAATATGTTTATATCCCTTTTCCCACACATTTCCTAGTGCTTCTTTGTTTATAGCACATTCTTTGGTCTAAAGGTCATACAGACAGTTTGTAATCTACCATTTGATGTGTTATTCATGTGGTATGAAATACAAGTAAAAGACAATGCAAACCGTCTTTTTTACACAAGGATTCATTTTACAGGGCTATGACACACTGGCTGGAGACAAGGGGGCCCAGCTGAGCGGTGGTCAGAAACAGCGTGTGGCCATAGCACGGGCGTTGGTGCGCAATCCTCGAGTTCTGCTTCTGGACGAAGCCACGTCTGCCCTGGACACTGAGAGTGAAAAGGTAGAATGGCAACTCACTGTCATTATCACCGGTTATGTACAGTGTTATGCACATGTGTTCTTCGGATTGTTTACCTAAAATCAAAAGCATTCATGCCAAAAGGTAAAGGTAATATTGTTTATAGCCCTTTGCGGTCGGCTGGGCTATAAGCAACATTACCTTTTGGCATGAATGCTTTAGATTTTAGGTAAACAATTTTTTTTTTTTTTTTTTTTTGCTGTCCCAACTTCTGCGCCACCTCAGAGGCAGTGCACCCACGCCGCTCATTCCGACACCCCATCCACAGCCACAGCCCGGTCGGCCCTGCCGCAGGCCCGGCACCAGCAATCCACAGGGAGCAGTCAATGTCAAGTCGTCAAGAGGCAACCCTCCGGAGGAAACACTGCACTGCTGCCGAGTCACTTCGGTGGTGTTCAGTGGCGCCTGTTCTGATCTAACATACGCAGGACACCACCTCTAAGCCCCCTACTGACGACAATAATTGCTTAGTCGTGGAGCCGGCGTGAGTGAGCTCTCCCTCCGGAGGGCGCCACTACGTCCGTCCAACGACAGCCCCCATGGACTCGCCGATACGGTTAGCCGATGGAACCAAACCAAGGCCACAGATGTGGAGAGGACATCGAAATTGAGGTCACCATGAGAGCAGGGCATGAAGGGCCACAGAATTTGAGACATTTTTTTTTTATGCTGATCGATGAGAATGAGGATGGATTAAGATGATACTACGGATTTCCATTTTGGTCTGAGACTACATGACAGGGCTGTACTCTATGCTTCCTTTCATAATATATCCCGGCATCAACCAGGCCCGAGAGATACAGGCACCTGCAGTGTTGGTCAGGAAATTTGAGCAAACACTCTCAGAAACGCATCCATTAAGTGGATGAAACTCGACCGTGTGGTCCCAGTCTTCCCAACTGAGTCTGTAGCAAACTCAACTCTGGGTAGGAGCCGGTCGGGGCAGAAAAAACCACATGACTCTGATGGGATTCGAATCCACGACCTCCCAGCTGGTGTCCGTGACGCTAACCACTTCGCCATGGTGGTTGGTGGTAAACAATATTTTTGAAGGGGAATGGAGATACTGGAAAGAAAAGGAAACTTTGTTGCTGCAGAGTAATGCAGAGATACTGTAACGCAGGCTTTAACCCACAGTGTTGATTTTCTTCAGGTGTTGGACAATAGAATCAAAGGATGTTTGAAACCTAAAAAATAAATTTTAAAAGGATTTTTAAGTAACTCTGCCATTTAACATGGACAAACAAGTAACAAGTCAAAACATGATGTGTTTTGACCTCTGGGTCTTCTGCAGGCAAAATAAACAACATTCCAGTTCATTGAAAACAAAGGAACGAGCTATCACTTGTCTTCTCCATGGGAAGGGAATGGCTGCTGAGAGATAAATTTAGCACAGAGAGTTTGTCCATGTTAATTTGCCGAGTTACTTAAAATTCCCTATAAAATTTGTTTCAATTTCCGTCTGCAGTGACTAACTTTGAAACAAAAAAACTGAAGTTAGAAATGCCATAAAATCACTGCACATGGGCATGGATTCAAAAGGCAAAACATGAATCCTAGAAATCTGTCACCAGATATGTAAAGTCACATTATGTGATAACTGACATAGTCTTCGCCTACACATTAACAGCTGGTTGTAGGTACTCCATTCGAAGGAGATTAAGTCACAGTAATGGGAGAATCTAATGAATAGGAGATGCAGTTCCATCTTATTGTGCAAATCTCTCCTCTCTCTCTCTCTCTCCTTCTCTCTCTCTCTCTTAATTTTCTCATCGTTGACAGTGTTTTACTTAACTTTTTCTTCTGAACTCCATGTTAGCTGAGCTCTGTTCTACAAAGATATATGTCAACTTAGCGGACATCACAGTGTAGTGACATTACTTTTCTGGTGCCGCAGATTTGATACTGACTTGACTGCACCAGAAACGTAATAGGCGGTTAATGCAGCAGCTGTCATTTCGTGCTTTTCAAAGAAATTTTCGCCCAAGCTTTTTGTGTCCAGAACTTATTTGTTTGACTTCACCATACAGTCTTTTCTTGTTCATTTCATTCTCTTTTCATCATCTTATGAGACACAGCTGACTCAGTAAGAAGGCGTCAGACTCTTGTTCCCAGGTGTCAGCTTTGATTTTTGTTGAAGACAGCCAAACTGAAACAGATTTTCTGGTGTGAGTCAAGACAGCCTCCAGTCCCCTTGGAGAGAAGGGCTTACTTGGAGGTCCCAGTGAATGCAGGCAAAAACACGCTGGCACATATGTTGAATACCATTCTACCTTTGTAAGAAGAGCAGGCCATTATGTGCCAGTAGGAAAGTTGACATTAGAATTAAATACATGCACGCTGGTGTTTATGTTCAGACCTGAAGATGGAATGCAGGTGCCTTAACAGTGGGATTAAAATGCTGCATACACAAAACTCACACCAGTGGTAATCCTTGGAGTTCCAGTCCAGTAAGGGAGACAGACAGAAAGAATCACCAAATACGAAGTTACTTTACTCAATATTTGTAATACTTTGAATACTTTGATTATTTATTTCTACAGAAAGTACGGGCACCTTTAGGATAGCAGCTAAGGATATCAGCATTCAACTTAAGTTTTCTTTTTTAAGCTGTCTTTGTTTCTTCTGGAAGGTACAAAAAATGCCTTTTACTTTAAAAAAAATCATACAAGTAATAAATGTTTTCTGGTTGTTCAGGTGGTGCAAGAGGCACTGGACAGAGCCAGAGAGGGTCGTACCTGCATTGTTATCGCTCATCGCCTGTCCACCATCACCAATGCTGACAAGATTTGTGTCATCCGTCATGGGATAGTGACAGAGGAGGGCACGCACAATGAGCTGATGAATCTGCAGGGGTTCTACTACAAACTGAACATGGCCCAGGCCAGGCAGAAATAATACTTTCTTCAAACTGAGTAAAACTAAATAGTACTTCCACTGCGAACTGAATATGGCCCAGGCCAGGCAGAGGTAATACTTCTACTTCAAACTGAATACAGCCCAGACAAAGCAAAAATAACATCTCTACTTCAAAATGAACATGGCCCAGGCCAGCTGATATGTAAGCTTGAATATGGACCAGGTCAGGCATAAATGATACTTCTACTTCAAATTGAACATGGCCTAGGTCTCACACGTATGCATCAGACTGAAAATGGACCCGGCCAGGAAAAGTAATGTTTCGACTTCAAACTGAATGTAGTTCAGAATAGGCATAGATAGGAATTTCCTATCAAAAGTAGTTTGATTTACTCACCTGTGCAAACCAGTGCCTTTTTGTCTACTTGACATGAAATCACGCCACACCAGATCATGATAATCCCGAATTTAAAAAAGGAGAGAGGGAAGTTTATCTATGTCTCTTTACACATTAACCATGAGTGATCTCCCTTGCAAAATCAGCCTTCTCAAGTTTTGAACATGAAAGTGGGAAGGAGTCCTGTTGGACAGGTAAGTGTACAAGTGTTTATAAAAAGTAAGTGTGGAAGATTTTTTCTCTTGTCTGTCCAAACAAAATGGCAGATCACCAAAGGGGACAGTGGGTTAATGAGCCTGTTGGCCTTCAAGCTAGGGGTAGTTTTCTTCAATGCGATGCTTGGTTAGTGTAACCTTCAGTCAGGAACCTTTCAGTTACTTTCCATAGTTCTTTAAAACTGCTGCCATAGTCTCCTTTCTTCTGAAGCCTCCAATGCAGCTGAAAAGGGAGCAAAAAGGTTGTCATCTGCCTCTCCATGTGGTTCTTCCTTTTCCTGGTCTAAGTCATTTCCTGTAAGGTTGAGTAACCCATGCGGCATGTCTGCTGTGTCTGAGTCCGCATTCTCTGGTGACACCAGTTTTTCTTCTTTTTCTTTTTTACTTTGGAAAATGATGGGTTCTGTTAACTTCTCTACCAGATTGAAAACCTCAGAAAAATTGATCTGTGACAGAATTTCTTATCTGAGGGAGGAGAAAAGCAAAAAGATGGGGGTAGTCTTCCATGAACAGATCAAGCAAAAAATCATTTCATTATAGGCAGGTGACTCAGAATAGGAGACAGGAACATCATTGTCATTAATCAAATCACCGTCGTCACCATCAGCATCAAAATGATCATCTTGCTCATCCAAACAGTGACTCGTGCCATATATACCTGAAACTTGCAGGTTTGGCTATGTCCTTGTCATATTAACCAGATCTTAGAAGGTAGCGCTTTTTTGCGTCCTTGACCTCTACTTGATCTTCTCTCAATGGGAAACCATCCAGTGCAGAGCCGTGCCAGGGGCATGATAACATTCATGACCAAACAAATGCTGTTGTAATCCAGTATAACATGATAGGCGCTCAGAGGACAAGAGCAATGAGTAGGTAGGGTTGAGGAGGGGCTTGCTGGCCTCAAAATATCTTGATGCTGCTCAAATTTGGTGCAGCTGTGAGTGTCATTCGACTCGCTGACTAGATTGAAGGGCCAAGACCAAATGGACTGACTTGTAGAGGATGACACATAGTCAGAACTGAAGATCTGCCTCAAAACCATGATGCCCAGTTTTCATGGGAGATAAATAGGGGGAAAAGGAAACCTTTAGTGAAATAAACATACATCTCTCTTTAGTCAAGAAGGCATATTTGAGACTTTAAGGGAATGCTGATAGTGGATGAATGTTTGACTCAGCTGATGAAGTTGAAACATGACTCAGATTCAAACTTTTCTCCTATATCAGGAAACTTCATTTGAAAATGAGAAAGATAAGGGAGAGCTAGAAGCAGATATTTAGGGAGTGAAGACTTGGGTATGTGACATATGACATCTGAAGTGCAGCGGCCGACTCAAAGACTTTAAAGAGACAAAGATTATGCTGTAAGGCATCATGTGGGAATTCATAGCTAAGCTGAAAAATCAGAGCCAACATTGAGCATATTCATTAGCCAGGAAGAGTTGACTTCGCAGTGGAGATCACTCATGGGTTTATGAGCAAGATGGTGTGAATCAGCTCGTCTCTCTCCCATTATAGAATTAGAGGATCCTGATTGGTCCTCCTTTTCATGAAATCATGCTTGATCAATTAGGATCCTGAAGAAAGAAAAAGATACACAGGAAGGTACAGGTACGTCTCTGGGTCCTACCCGCACCTTCGGGTGTGTCTTTTGCTCTCTTTAGGATCCTGATTGATCTAGTATGATTCCATGCCAGGAGGATTAAGGCATTTGTATGGACAACTGAGTTTGAGAAAAAAAAGTATTCGATTTCAAAATGAATAAGGACCATGCCAGGTAGATCATCTAGTGTGAGTGTGGTCTGTTGTACGCAGAAGTAGAACTTCCACCTCATGCTGAACATAGCTGAGGCCAGGCAGGACTTGCTGAAGTGTGACTTAGGACAATTTATAAACAATTATTGTCGTTGAACAATCGTAAGTCAATAAAAGAAAATGTGTATTAATCTCCTTTCTGTATATATTTACTCTCTGTATACATATGTCTGCAGAAGCATGCATGTGCTTGTGAGACTGTGTGCATTTGAAACAGTACCTTTGTTTACCAAAGCAACTGTTTGTTATGGGATAAATACTGACTTCTGAAGAATGGAAATATAGCTTCCCTCCCCCACCCCCCTCCCCCCAGCTTGAAATCATACAGATAATTCCATGATTAGTTACCATCGTGATTATGGATTTCAAATTCAAGTACTTTTTTTTTCAGAATTCACAAACTGGTATGTGTTGGGGATGTCATGAGCAAGGCAAAGCCTCTTTGAAGTGTTGATAGTTCTACCAGCAGGTAATACCACTTGGGTAGTGGTAGTAGGAATTACGCAATGATATTACCAGGTGGGTAATGGTAATATCTATTGGGAATGGTGCTGTGAGGTGATTTTCATGCCTCACTCTTTTTTTTTCGTTGTATGATATGCTTAGATTGATTTTAGATTGTTAATGATGTTTGTATAGGTATCACAAATTGATATGACCATTATTGCCTTTGCTGTTAGTTACTGAAAGAGATAAACATTTTTAATCTGATCTAAGATTTTACGGAAAAAATTCTTTAATGAAATTCTGGTGTGTTTTAGAAAATTTGTTTTTATGATTGAAATTCTGGCGTGTTTTTAGAAAATCTGTTTCTATGACGTGTGTGTGTGTGTGTGTGTGTGTGTGTGTGTGTGTGTGTGTGTGTGTGTGTGTGTGTGTTGAGAGTTGACTTTAACAAGGTGATACAGCCATTTGCTGTTGGTGGGCTATGCACACAATGAATTGAATTGAATTGTATTTAACCAGTTGCTGTTAAAGTTGAGAGAGGGATAGGATGTGTGGCTGCAGATATGTAAATGTGTGCTATTTACTTTGTTCTTGTATTTGATTTTGCAGTTTTTTGTATGTATTTAATTAGTGTCAAAGGCAGATTGAATCATGCAAATAATTTGTACAGCATTTCTTCTTATTTCAAATGTAAGATTTTTAAGAAGAAGAAAATAGCAATGAAAAATGATTTTATAAAATGAATAATTGATCTGCTTATTTGTTAGAGATGAGCAAGAATGTACATATAAGTTTGTCCAAGAGTCCATGATCAAGATCAAATCTGTTTAATATTGGATTTATGTTGTTTTTCACCCTGTTTCTGATCATTTTTGCTGTACTTAACAAGGTGGGAGAAGTGATTTTGTTTGTTGTTCCTTTCAAAGTAATGTAGTGGTAGAAGTGATTTTGTTTGTTGTTCCTTTCAAAATAATGTAGGTGTATGCATTGGTTAAATTGGTAATACCTGCTGGGTAATAATGTCTGTTGTAAAGTGGCACTGAAAGATGTTTTTCTTTGCTTTGTAAACAAATTGAAGTGGTAACTAATAAAGGAGTTGAAAACGTGTAAATGTTATTAATATCAGTTTGTCTGGGACGCAGTGATATAAATCAAATCTGTTGATACTGTTTTGTTCATGTTCATAGATAATTTTTACTGTACTAAACAAGGTGGCTGGAAAATTTTGTTGTTGGTGGTTATTTCAGAACAGTAGAGAAACCAATTTTTATAGAGTTGTAAGAATGTGAATATGATTATGTAAGTTTGTCCACATAAAACAGACTTTTTCTCTTTTCTTTTTCTATGAACTTTTTACTACACTTAAAAGTTTAGTGCATTTGGATACGGCTTTTGATTCTTATCTTCGTTTCATTGATGCTCAACCATCCCTTGCAAAACGTTTTCTCAGGACATGCATTTATATTTTCATGGAGTTGGTATTGTTAGATAGGATGTTGACATATTAATGTATCAGTTTAATCATCAGTATGATGGATTTGCCACTTGTCACATTTTTTTTGTGCCAGCATATTAATCTCCGTTAGGGTTTTGCTAAATTCAGATGTGAAAGAATGATAGCTGTGGATCTGAAGCATGTATTTTATGGTAAACCTCCACATCCATTTTGTCAAGCTGAGTGGGTCAGTAGATATGATTAAATAAAGCCACATTTCATGTTTTAGGGGATGAAACAAATGTCTTTTTAAGTACAACAGTGTGAACATTAAAGATATAAATGATACACAGCGATCTGTGCCTTTGACTATACTATTTTACTGTTGCTGCTAAAAATAACATTTTACCTCTTGTCTCAGTCATGTGTTTAACTGTTCCCCACTGTATGAGCATGTTCTTCAGCTTAGCATGTTTTTATAATGTGGAGAGCATATTTTAGGTGAAACATGTGGACTTTTTTTGCTTGCTTGTTTGTTTGCTTGTTTGTTTTCAGTCTCATTTTCCATGTGTACACTGTAGCATTTAACCTGCACCAGTGACTCTGGCTTCCTGATACCTGTCACAGCTGTAGCACCACCAGTCTATAGGGAGCCATGTCCATATGCAGTTGTTATGAGGCATCCCTCCAGCCAAGACACTGCACTGCAGCTGAGTCATTTCATAGATATCCAGTGCTATCCATGTGGATGCACAGGACCACAGTGTCCCACCAGCAACATATCCAGTGCTATCCATGTGGATGCACAGGACCACAGTGTCCCACCAGCAACATATCCAGTGCTATCCATGTGGATGCACAGGACCACAGTGTCCCACCAGCAACATATCCAGTGCTATCCATATGGATGCACAGGACCACAGTGTCCCACCAGCAACATATCCAGTGCTATCCATGTGGAATCACAGGACCACAGTGTCCCACCAGCAACATATCCAGTGCTATCCATATGGATGCACAGGACCAGTGTCCCACCAGCAACATATCCAGTGCTATCCATGTGGATGCACAGGACCACAATGTCCCACCAGCAACATATCCAGTGCAATCCATGTGGAAATACAGGACCACAGTGTCCCACCAGCAACATATCCAGTGCTATCCATATGGATGCACAGGACCAGTGTCCTACCAGCAACATATCCAGTGCTATCCATGTGGAAACACAGGACCACAGTGTCCCACCAGCAACAGTTGCAGATATTAAAGATGTGGATATGAATTCACAAAGGGCTTCACTGTGGCGTTCAATTTGAAAGAGGCCAAATCTAAGGCAGGACATTCAAGGTCTTTTAGACTTTTAAGAATTATCAGTGTGAATGATAAAGATAATGCTGTGAGTTCCATGTTTGTCTGAGACTGCAGAATTATCAGTGTGAATGATAAAGATAATGCTGTGAGTTCCATGTTTGTCTGAGACTGCATGACTGTGCTGTCATGACCTCTTTTTATTATATATCCTAGTAAGACAGATTTGTTGCTTTGGAACTGACTTATTTTACTTGGCTTCAAAGAGACCTTTCTGAATGAAACTCTAAGGGAGGTCTCTTAGCTACTACTTTTGCTTTGCCTTTAGGAATAGGCCTCATTCTAGATTTCTCTATCCTATAAGGGCTATTAATTTTGATGGACAGGAATTCAGTGCCTGCTCAATTGTAAATATGTTGTATTACACATGATTTAAGAACAAAATTTCTCCATTTGGTTATTATAGTAAATGAATTATGTACAGCAGTCATATTCACTCTGTATATTTATACTCTGTTTTTTTTTTTTTTCCAGAGAGTGATTTGTGAGATTTTTCCTGTTGTGATTAAGCTGTTGCTAACATGTATGGAGCTTAATTCAGTCAGTCTGTATATGCAGCAGGTCTTTGACGTTGTCTTACGGTATCTGAGTTGCTCACAAATATCAGAGACGACTGGGCTTTTTGATAAATATGTATAAAGATTGTTATTTAATGAATCGGGTAAATGGATCTGTGATCATGCTAAGCATTTCAACAGCAATCTACTTCAAGTTCTGCATTTTTGCCTTGACAAAGCCTCCATCTAATTTTTTTCTTATAGAGTGCATATTTCTTTTATTCTATGGATTTTTATCAACTTGCTGGTTTTATTTTGTAGCTGGTTGTCCTGTGTTATAATTAGCAGAAACTTCAAGAAAAAAAAAATGATGTGGCAAAATCATTGTAAGATTTTTTTCTTCACAGACTTATGTTTTTTTAGCCACAAGATCATCAGGAATTTTTTTCCCATATCAGTTGTGTAAAAACAGATTTGTTTATTTTGTGTCTTGTTGTGTAGGAATCGACCTACACATGCTATTATATGTGTTCTAGAAATGGCTGCACACATTTGATTTCAGCATGCTGCTGATGATATGTGGTTTTGCTTTTAGAATGTGATCATGTTCATATCATTTTTTTATGGTATGTGATCTTTGATATCAGAAGGTTGATCAGGATAGAATGTCGTTTAGGGTTTTCTTTGTCATGTGTGTGATTGTTTTTGTGTTTTGAAAAAAAGAAACCTTTTAATGTTACTACCATTTACTTGATCATCTGAATCATTATTCATTATATTACATTGTTCTGGTTTTCAGCCTTGCTAGAGCCTCAGTGGTCAGCAGGGGTATAAACTGACTAGTTGATGTTGCTTTGTAAACATGTTTATTGTAATGCCACAATTACTGTAGTTTACTTAATTAACACGTGTAATTGTGAAACATTTATCATGCGAACATCTCCACTGAAGTATTTTTTTATGTAGCTGCTTCATCATTTCTTGTGTGTTCCATCTTCTTTCGTATAAAGTATTGTAGTGTCATCCATGAAGGCTTTAAGAGGGGGCATTTGGTACCCATTTTCCAATGTCTGCTTAACCTGAATGGTCCATGACTGTTTTAAGGATTACCTTCTTTGCCAACACAAACACTTTTGAATCAATTGCAGTCCATTGCTGTGGCACCTTCCAGATTGATTCAGTTTTATGAGTATTCTGTTGTGGAAATCTACATTTCTCAGATGTTCTTTGGAACTTGAAACAACTCGAGGACCAGTTGAATCATCTGTGTGGAACTGATCTATACACATTTGCCAGATTGAACCATGCTACCCTGAGATCCCTTTTCTCTGCCTTCACTCTCTGGATTGCTTCCCAAAGCATGGTGGCATGTTCCTAACAGCCAGACACCCTCACGACAGACACATTGAAGTACTCACTGTCAGAGAGGAATTTAGTTAGCCTTGCTGTTGGTCAGAGAAGATGATTTTCTCCACAACATTTGGAAGTAATTATCAGTCTGAACTGGTTGATGTCACTTGAGTTCTGCTCTGTGGTCTTCATCAGCTGTCGTCCATCAATCTCTGATCTCAGGTTCCACCTTGCTGATGTTATCATTTTGTGGAGCCACTCAAGGACACAGGGACTTTTTTTTTTTTTTACATAGTGGATATGGTGCTATCCAGATATGGTACATTAGGTGCAAGCGCTGATTTGGCTCTGGCTTTCTTTGCCACTTTCTTTACCTTATTAATGTTGGTGGCTTGTTATTTTCCCCGAAGATGAAGTATGGCTGCCTTAATATCGGGATAGAAAATGGTCATGCACACAAATTTCAACTCCCTTTGTAGGGTAGATGGGATTAATACTTGCCTGTCCATATAAGGAGTGTCCACAGGAGTATCAGCCTGCATACGCAGAAGAAGAAGAAGAAGGTGCATTTTCATTTCTTTTTTTTCCTAGCATCACAGGCTGCACCAAGCCCTGTACTCAAAGAGGGTTGGAATTTGTTTTCCTGAGATGCTGTTCAAGAGTTCTTTGTCCATGTGAGTGTTCCTAATTGACCACTTTCCTGACAAAATGGAAAGGATCTCTGAAGAAATAATCTTGGGTTTTTTTCTTTTTGGTTTATTCCACACTTTTGCTGATTCTGCTTTGCTGAAGGCACTGTGTTACGTTTTCAAGTCTGCCCAGAACTTCTCCAGTCCTTTCCTCTGAACTTCTGAGGCAGTCTTCATCTGTTTCTCTGTAACATCTCTTGTCCATCTCTTGTGAGGTTTTCTCTGTAACATCTCTTGTCCATCTCTTGCAGGTGTCTAGATCTTTAAGGCATCTTGTCTTCAACTTTGGTTGTTTTATTCTGTAGGTGTTCCTACAGATTGCTTATACAGTGTCTCCAAATGGGGCTAGTTCGTGCACCATTTCACTCTTCCCTATCAGTGCATTCAGTTTGTGGACTGTTTCTTCATTTAATTTAGCCCATTTCTCTTTTGTGCTTGCAGATGGCAACTGGTGTTTGGCATTCATAGCCTGTATAAAGTCCTTGTCCAAATAATCAGTGTGGATGTCCTAGGCACTGTGGTTTGATTTCTGCTCTTTCATTTTTTTTCTTGCTCTATTTTTTCACCTTATCTGCTGGTGCAGTGCACTGTTGTTCATTCATCAGTGTCTTCCCTCGGTGGAGAATTTCTTCCCACAGACACTTGGAATTTCACTTGTTCATAACTGTGTTCATGGTCCTTTATAGATTTCTAGTCATGACTGGGTTAGTGCCAATGGATTCATCATTCTGTCCCCATTTCAGTGGCTCCTGAGAGCCCTATAACTGAGTGGAGAAGGGGTTTTGGAGTCAGAAAGAGGGAAGGAGAAGGGGTTTTACTGGTCACTCTAAAAATTGCTTGTAAGTGAACTGTAATTGACGTTATAGATTCTGAACTTTTCAAGCAAACTGCCCCCCCCCCCCTCCCCCCCTGTCCTCCTCTCCTCCCTTGAACCCCAGTTTCTCTGTCACCACTTTAATTGTATTTAGCCAGTAAGGAACCCTCTGTACAAACATAGTAAGACCAATTTATTTTCTTGAAAAAACAAACATAATCAACAATGACACACATGCATGTTTTGTAGCAATAGAATACTTTTTTGAAATGAGGGTATGTTTATGTATGCCGTAGTTAATTTTTTGTCAGTTAGCAGGTAAAGATTGGCATCTGCAGCATGGGATGTGTTTTTGTTAGTTGGGAGAAATCTTAATTTCACAATTCTTAATTTCTTGTTTTCTTCTTATTAAAGTATACATGTTTCTTTTGCCACATTTCTCTTGCCATATGTTCATGTTATTAAAGCATACATGTTCTTGCCTGGATTCTGTTGTAAGTCTGTTTTTGACTGAATAGTTGACTACACTTATATACCAGTCCTCACAGCGCCATGGTTGGTGTCATGGATTGTGGGCTGAGAGGTCAAGGTTTGATTCCCATCAGAGCCATTTATTGTGGGATATTTCAGCCCCCGTCATCACCTGCCCAGAGTTGAGTTTGTCATGGGCTCAGCTAGGAAAGGTGGAACCACACAGTCAGGTTTAGTCTAAATAACAGGCGCATCTCAGAGAGTGTTGCTCAAATTTTTTAACCAACAGGGCAAGTGTCCGTATCTAGCTGGCTTGTAATGTTGTCTCAGATAGGAATAGAACAGTATTGCCTCCTCATTGTTATCTTCATCCACCTGAGAGGCAATATTTTTGATAGTTTGAGTAAAGCAACCCGAATCTTTGGCTAAACAGCTAACACATGCCAGGCTGGGAGGCTCACTTGGCCAGTCATTATGAAAGGACTGAAAGACCTAGAAATAAAAGCATACACCTATAGATACCCCACACAGTGCTTACACACACTCCTTCCCATTCAGATGAATGCATGCGAATGTACCCACAGTCAAACATACTGGCATATACAATAACAAGCTATTCAAATGAATTTGCATGGTCAGGAGGTTATCTTCTAACTTCTGGCATATTTAATTACCAGGCATGTAATTTTCTTTATACACATTGGATGCGGTCAAGTGGAAGATGGTGACCCAGTAAAAGAAAAACAAAAACAAAAAAACTAGGCACCAATCAGCCTGGCTCTGCACCAGACAGTCTGGTTCTGACTGAATTAAGCTCTGAAGCATCTGACGATTACCAAGTTCGGTGTTAAGGTGACTTTGTTCAGCCAGTTTCTTTGTTGATGCAAAATCAAATGCATGATTCTCTCCGACACCTCCTGGCTTGCTTTGGATGGCACACGGACCACCAGGTAATGATGGTGTTCAGATCTGCTCATTGCAACCAACGGAAGTACGAAAAATCTATAAACAAAGATTCTGTCCCAATTCTGACTCACTGAATCCAATTCCTAGGGAGACTGATGTTTGGAGGGAGGGAGGTGGGGGGAAGACATCAATCTGTTGTTCTATCTCGTGCGATTCACATGTAGTATGTTCCAGAACTGACACAGTATATGAAAGACATCCCTGTATTGAGTCCACACCAATAGAAACACAGACTAGCTACTAGACAAGCGCGTCTATCATTACAGTCAGGTGAAATATATCTCATGAGGGAGGTTGTTCGAAGAGTGAGAATGACCTATAGGCAACAGCAGTCACAAAATCTGAATAGATGGACAAACCTTTTGCCTTGAAGAATAGGTATCCTGATCTGAAAAAAGATGGCAGTCATCGATCCCCAAAATCAGGCTGGGCATCCATGCATAAAATGAAAGGCAGAAATGAATTCAGACCTGAAAAGAAAAAAACTCCTGACTTATAGTCAGCAGCGGTTCAGCTATGGGCAAATAGCCTGAAATGATGAGTTTGGGGAAACCAGCTAATCTCTGTGATCTGGGCAGCGTTGATCCCTGAGATCATTGCCCATTCACTGGGCGGAGCAGAGAGACGGGTATCTGAAGTGTTCAGGTCTGAAGCAGTCCAAAGGAGGATATCCAAAGGACTCCTAAAAATGCATGGTATCGAGTTAAAGTTTTGAATGAGTGAACTGACAATCTTGTTGACTATCTTCACCACCCACACCTCTGATAGGAATATACACCAAAACACTGTGTAATCCATGTGTTTTGGGGCAGAGCATGAATTTCAGCAACAAATTAGCAAGGAACTGAACATAGATCAAAGGAGCCATTTCCCACGTACCATTTCACCTCTTCTAAGGATTTCTATCGACTACACCACCCACAACCTGGAAATACATGAACTACGCATTAGCTGCCGTCATGTTTCAGGCTTTGGAGCTTAGCCATGACCCTATTTCGGTGCAAGCCAGCTGGCCATCCCAAAATAGCCCCATACTATTCATTTAAATGTGTTTGCTTGTAACCACATGGCATGTATCTTTACGGACATATAAAGGAGTAGAAGTGGAATCAACTTTCAGACACAATAAATAGTCTCAGAACAATTTAATTGTGACTGTCTATAAATTCTCCATTCATTAAAACAATGCCTTGGCGCATTATTCTTTTGGTGCCCAAACAGTGTTAATGTATGCTTTGCTCCCCAAATACAATTTCTGCATTGCATTGTCACTGATGCTAAACTGATACATTATGTCCCTTCCACAAATTCCCACCTAGCTTAACTCCCAGGACAGAATCACAAACAAAATATGATGCCTTATAAACCATTAATTTTATTCAATGAGCAATAAGCCTTTTTCCACAGTTTTTTTTTTCTTTTAGCGTGCAAATCGCCCAACACACCCCAACAAAGCCAAGTTACGAGCAAGAGCATTCAGATATAACGTTTTGCCATCATATTCCTGAAAGAAATCCAAGAACAGAATAAGGTACGATGGGTACAATAAACCTCTGCTGTGTCCTTACTGTGGATCACTGGAACAATGCCATGCCTAGGACCCTTTGTGCACAGGAGCTGTTGAGTCCCAAGGGGACACGGTGGCAATGCTGTGGTGATTTACGAGGAAAAGGACCTGTTATATCAGCTGCGTTGTCTGAAGGAGATGACGACGATGCCAGATTACAACTAACTAAATAGAAACTAGCTGGGCAGGCCGTTGCGTAAACTCAGTCCTGGGAGAGACAGGAATTCACTTATTCTATGAGGAGTATGTTTAAGGGAAGAGAGAAGGGGAAAAGGGAACCAAGGGGGCTACTACACAGGAAGAAAAAATACATTTGTCCTCCCTTCAACTGGGCTTGGATATTCTTATTACTTCCTCTTAATGTCCTTCCACATTCCATACACATCTTTGTTGTCATGCGCCCTTCAATCGCACAATTATCTATTTTCAAACAAAGCAGGTTATGTGTTCACCATTCCCTTAATACAGGTAGGATGAAAGCATCAAACAAACAGCGAGGAAGGGTGAGGACAGCCCTGTCGGCTCTACCAGCCTTCAACCCTCGACATGACGGGCAGAGACAGCACCTCAACTTGAAGAAGTTGAATACCTCACCAGATACCCCCCCCCCCCCCCCCCCACACACACACACACACACATATAGGTGGATTGAGATGGTGTGATAAAATTCAGCTCCCCCCCCTCTCTCTCTCTCTCTTTCTGCTCATCTCTCTCTCTCTCTCTCTCTCTCTCTCTCTCTCTCTTATCAGCAGTTTACTTCATGTGGGACAATGTTACTCCCCTTCCCCCCCGCCACCATATCACAACTAGGCCTACCTATATGGACAGACGGAAGACGCCTACGGAATAGTTCAAATGCCTGATCACTCTAAATGGGACTGCTTCAAATTGCCTTGTTATTCGTTTGCTCGTGTTTGGCAGATCTATTACATAAACTTTATAGGATTTGTTTAGATCCTGCAGTCGCTTCACTTTGCAACTCCCCCCCCCCCCCCCCCTTTTTTTTTTTTTTTTTTTTTTTTTAAGGAGGAGGAGGGGCGAGGGATGTCCCTTGTTTGGTCTGTGTTGTCAATTTTGCTAGGCGATTTGTGTTGTAAGCAGCAATTGTTTAGAGTTAAAGGGTGTAATTTGTCTCATCATGGGAGCAATGGTTACCCTACTTTTTCGTTATTCACTGTTTACTATTCCCTGCCTTATTTAAGATTTCCTTTAGTTCTGGAAAGTTCCTGCATCAACCGCTTGTGTGTGTGTGTGTGTGTGTGTGTGTGTGTGAGAGAGAGAGAGAGAGAGAGAGAGAGAAGGTGGAAGTGAATCTAATCCGGGAAGTCGCTGTATCACAGTCAACATTAAACTCTCACTGAGTCCTACACATCGAAGACACCTTCCAGCCCGACTAGTCACATCGAAGTGGGGGCTCATTTAGGATTGTTTAAAGAGCTCACAGTTCGTATTTTCTAGGGGCATTCTACTGACTTAAGAACGGAAATGAGATAAACTATGATGATTCAGTCTGGGTTGCAGTCCAAGAGAATCATTCGATTATTCCACACCCTTTTTTTTTTGCCCAATTTGAGGAGATAAGTGACTGTCGGTTCATCCTTCATTTTCATTGTCTTGAATGTTGTTCGTCTTGCTGGAAGGAAACCAAAAATAACCAAATGCGTAGCGTTTGTTTTGTGATTTGTCTGTTCTTCGGTTGGCAGCACAGTAGGCTAATTTTTCCTTTAATGCTGTTTCAGTTTCCGCCTGCAGTCACCTCACCTTGAAAGACTTTGCGTCGATTTGTTGTGTACGTTACATGTATATTCTACGTTATTTCTGATTGCAATGTGATGGATGGATGTGTACAATAAATTCATTCTGGTGCCATATCCTGAGTTTGTTTGCTTTTCCTTATATGGAAATTACTTTGTTTAGATTTGTGGAACATTTCCGTCTAAATCACCGAAGCTTAGACTGAAATCAAGGATTGAGGAGAATCTTCAGTTCTATCCGGTCTAGAGGTGGTCACTTTTGTGACTGCACAATTAAAGAAAATAAAAGAAAAAGAAGGGATAAATAAGAAGAGAACGGTAAGTTATACGAGCTTGAAACACATGGCCTAGAGTGAATTTCTCCTACTGTAAGAGCTCTTTCCTTTCATATGGATTACGCATTATTTTTAGACTGATTTTTGTTGCTACATATGAATGTCATTTCTTCCAAAATAAGTAAATGAAATTAGTTTGAAGAGTTTTTTGTCCCCCTCCACCTACCCCTGCGATAGCCATGCAGGTTCGATTCTTCACATTTTCTCGTGACATCATTGATATGTGCGTAAACGTTTACACAAATGCACACAGGAAATACTCAACAACACACGCGCGCGCGCGCACACACACACACACACACACACGTCATTGCAACATGGAGACTGTTGTTATTGCAACATCACATTCGTAATTCCTATTTTTAATATACAGTTGACTCTAAAATGAACAAGCAGTTGTCGTGGGTATCACTCGTATCACCACAGTACCCTGTGAAATTCAGTTTGGAAAGAAAATGGAGAGGCGACGACAGAGTTCGAAGGCGACGTGTGGGCCAAGGCGATTTTCGGATCGCAGAAATGACCGTGATGGAAAGTCGCCTAAGGCCGGGAAGAATCCAGTTTTCACCAACATTTCTGGCTGTTGCAGCCAGTCTTGCACAGTTCAGGAACTTCCAGACGACGTATGGTTTATTATCTTTCGGTACTTGAGTCATGGAGCTCTGTGCAAGTTATGTCGTGTTTGCAAATGCTTCAGGCATTTGGCCTCTGCCGACTGTGTGTGGCTGCCACATGAAAAAGAGCGCGTGCTGATGCGGTCATTCGACTATCGGTAAGTAGTAAGAGGTGCTTGCCATGGTTTAGCATGTTTGGTTAAATTTGTGGTAGACTGATAACTGAATTAAACCCCACAAATACGAAGGTAACTTCAATGCTTACGTACTACTGCATCGTTATCTCTAAGACCAGTGGCACTACAAGTTGAGTGCTATTTATTTTTGTCGCAATGCGCCATGTGGTGATAGTACAATTTTTCGTGTGTTTTTTTTCTGTCAAATTTATTGCATGACACTGCAACCCCCCCCCCCCCCCCCCCTCCATTGCGCAATGTTCCGATATTGTAGTGTCACGGTGTCGACAGCAATGCTTTTTTTTTGCCAACAACCAGACATGTCACTATGCAACGTGTCCGGCAGTGAGAGTATATTGACTTCACCTTCATTCCTGTTTCGTATCTTCTCCACCCTTCCCCCATGGATATTCCTCTCGCATGATAGTTTGATGTGCTCACACACATGCACTTACACTTACACACACACAGTGACGTGTACACACACACACACACACACACACACACACACACACACACACACATGTATACCTAGGCACATACACACACACACACACACACACATACACAGGTTCACATGCACACACACTCAAGCACACATGCATGCACACACACACACACACACACACACACACACACACACATGCGCGTGCGTGCGCACGAGAAAGAGAGAGAGAGTGAGTGAGTAAATTGCACATTAAGTGAGGATGAATGATAACAAGAATAAACCCACTAGTTCCATTCACACTAACTCAACATATATCCAAGACAAAACAGGGTTTTGGATTGTTGTTTTTGTACTCCCAGTTCTTACAGAACAGGGAGTACTTTACAGTGGGAAAGGAGAAATGCTGTCTGTCTGTCAGTCAGTGTGTCTGTCCGTGGTCAAAATGTGTTCCAGTCGCTCCAGACAAAACTTCTGGGCCGATCTTTCTGAAAATTTATATATGTTCATTATGGGTCACAGATGATGCCCAATGTTTTATTTTACCAGAATAGCCGTTACTAACGGCTATAACAGCCCCAAATGGTTTTCCTTCTTTATGGAATATCTCAGAAAGTACTTGGCCGATTTATAAGCAGTTTGGGTGATCTTGTGACAAATCAGAGACTCTTTCCATATAAAGTAAGTGATGTAATGGAGAATGAAGATCTCTAGATGAAGAAGTGAAGCTCAAACAGCACCAGCACAGTCACACCTGCTTGAAGCAACACGGAAAAGCAAAAGAGTGCAGATTCAAAATCCCCAAATTTCCAATGTCACAAACACAGATTTTAAAACCTTTGAGTGGAGAGCTGGGAGTACGTTTATATGCTTTGCATCTTGTTTTTACTTATCAGGTACATTAATTTGAAGAAAAAAAATCATCTCAAAACAAAAGAAGAATGTGGATTGTTGCTGGCAAGTTATACTGAACTGAAATAATTCAAAATACTTTTTGTTCGTTTGATTTTTCAACTCATGATAGCTTGTGGCTTGTAATGTTCAAAACTAGATTTAGAAATCAACCTAATTTTGCTGGCTGGATCAGTTGATGTTGACCAGAATTTAAACTTATTAACAATATTATTATTTTAGTTCACAGATGGTGACTATTCTCTTTATCCAGGTGCATGTCCATAGAAAAGCCTTGATTTATTTGACCTCCACGGGTCCAGAGCAGTAAAAATAGAGTATACTCTGCCTCAACAGCAACTTCAGATTTTTTCTTTGGCAGCATGCTTTGGAATAGACATGAATTTAGATTATTAGTTCTCTTAAATGGGAAGTTGCTTTCACTGCACTGCAGCAAATACTGTGAATGAGAAATCAGGTGCTTATATGCTTGAGTGAAATAACTTTATCTGCATATGTCCATGAAAGTAGATAAGTGAGATACTTTTGATATTGTGATAAACATTGGTTGCCATGTATGACCTTGCGAATCATCACGATAAGATGCTTATTTGATTGAAGAGGTTACCGTCATTTTCATACGTGTGTAGTTGGTCCAGTGTTCGATGTCTGATGCTTAGATGAATTCCTGCAAACGCACAGCACACACACACACACACACACACACACACACACACACACACACACACACACACATACACACAGACACATACACACACAATACACACACACACACACACACACACACACACACACACACACACACATACACACACACACACATATGCACATGCACACATGCATACACAAGCACATTGCCTGAACAGCTCAGCTGGTATGGCACCAGATTTGTGATTCTAGTGATCCTGGGGTTGCACACTTGCACTAGTTGCAGTTCAGATCATTGCTGAGCTGTTTTGGTAGAGCTTCCTAGACGGGAATTTTTCCTTAGAGTTAATATAATAACTTGGTTTCCTGATATGTTATAAGTCCTTTGATTGTTTGAATGAGACTATGAACCAAGGTTCCATGTATGGACACATGCATAACATCTTTCATACATGTGAAATCCCATCAACAACTTTCAGAAGAGGAGGCCAGTCAGGCTGTTGATATGGATGACACATAAATACATACTCTGATACTGCATGCATCCTCCACAAAAAGTCGAAAGAATGAGCAAAAAATGTGAATCAATGACTGATACTCAATTGAATAACATGGGAAACAACTGAATGTAGTACAATTAGGCACCTCTTCAGCTGGCTCAACCAAGGTATGGAGCCCATTGTGTAAATCATGCTGTGGACTTCAAAGTGCTTAGAGCACAAGCACTAGATCTGTACGAGTACTTTCAGCATATTAACAATGATCATAATAAAATGTGTACACATACATGCACGCATGTGCATGTGCACGCACATGCATGCACACACACTCACACACACACACACACACACACACACACACACACACACACACACACCAACTCACTCACTCACTCACTCACTCACTCACTCACTCACTCACACACACACACACACACACACACACACACACACACACACACACACACACACACACTGTGAAAAGAGAAGCTCCAAAAGACTAAGTTTTTATACCAGTTTCTCAACAGTAATGGTTGCATCTTGTTCATTCTCAGTCAATAATGACAAACACCACAGTTTTAAATATATGCTTTTTCAGTTGAAATAACATCCAGATTATTTGGGCATTGAATGCAAAAATTAATTCATCTGCAATGGAAGAGTGATTGATCTCTGACTGTGGATATGGATAGATGTTGACATTGTCCAGTTGAAGCATAGTGTTGACATTGTCCAGTTGAACTGAAGCATAGTGCATCATCATATTAGTGTGTATGTCTTGTTTCGTCAGATTGAAGCACTGTCATTATCATACTGAAGTACTTGTTTTGTTTCATCAGATTGAAGCATAGTTCATCATCATGTTAAAATAGATGTCTTGTTTCAGGACCAGCAGAAGCCCAGGGAGTCTAAAAGAGCACTGCAGAGTGTCCTACAACTGGGAAAATGGTCACCGTCGTGAACACTGGCTACTAAGATACAAAAACAGGTACAGTTTGAAAACCCTGTTTTCATTCTTTGTATTATCTGCCAGATGATTGAATGTACATGTTCATAATCAGTTAACTCAGTTGGGATAATATTAATTTGAATTTGTATGTGTGTAAGGGTCTGGTTGATATTTTTAGCATGAAAAAAAGGAAAAATGCCACAAACAAGTAACAGAAAATCACCAACAAACCACTGGCCTTTCATTAAGGAAAAGAAATTTGTGAAGAAAATAACAAAATCTATTCATCAGGGTTCTCTTCAATTCTCTCATTTCACTCATTTAATCATGAATGTAGATGCCTTCCCCCTCTTGTTCTTACCTACCTCCCTCAGCTGCCTTCCTCTGTTTCCACCCCTGCCCTTCTGTCTTGCCTAATGAAACACAGCTCCACGCACACACACACACACACACACACACACACACACACACACATTCAGAATATATGAAAGAAAAAGTTAAGATTTACTACTGTAATTGGGAATTATACTACATAGTGTTACTAGTCACTTAGGCTTTAATTGAGCGGTTGATAAACTTTTTTTTTTTACATGACTGAAAATACTTTAAGTTAAACATTAAGTGTCTTCATTTTCTTCAGCTCATGATTTTTTTTTTTTGCCAGCTGAAAATATTCCCAGATTTATCTAGTTTCAGTTAATTCTATCTGTACATACTTGTGGAGCCATCCCTTTGTGCACTACTCATGACAGCTTATGTAGCATGTCTAACAATTTGTTAAATTTTTCTTGAATGTATGAGGCCACTGACTTAGTTTGATAATCAGCATTTTTAAAAGAGCGAAAGTAGCTAAAGATTAGAAGAAAAAGGGTTTTATCTTTTTTTTTTATGTGCTCTGTACTGACACTGTGGCGCCTTGTGATGGGCAATAGGTTGTGAGTGGAGCATAATGCTGGTGCACATACGCGGGCAGTATACAGTGAAACTGAAAGGGTAAAAACCAAGTCAGTGGTATGCTGAGAATCGGGTGGAAGTGTTTGTTATTTAAACTTAGAGCCCTTTTTTTTCAGAGCTGGAGTTTTTTTTTCAATGTTATGATTTTGGTCAGTGGCACTCAGCATTAGCTGCATAAAAAAAGAAAAGAAAAGAAAAGAAAGACTTTACAGCCATTTGGAACTGGACACATACTTATGGTTTTGCACAATAACAATGAAGCTTTGACAAAAATGTTAATCTCTGCATTATTGCAGCCATTTTGATTTTGCACTGAATATGAGAAGAAAAGTGGTTTTTCATTCAGGGTTTTTACTGTCCTAAATGTTATTTGTTTTTGCCTGAAGAAGACTCAAGAGGCCGAAATGCATTGTGTTTTGTCCTGTACTTTGTTTGTCCTTGGCGATAACTAATCCCCTCTCTTTCTAAAGTTTTGCTTCATTTTCTGCCCTCAGTCACTCCTTTTTGAAACTAACATTACTCATGAATACTGACTGATACCCTTTGTTGTGTTGTATTTCATGTCACATCTGGATTCTCTGTATGTACTTGTGAACGCTGTAAGCCACTACTCATTTTCATTGTCCCTCACTTGTGGCCATTTTGATTTTGCGCCGAATATGAGAAGATAAGTGGTTTCTCGTGCTTCATTTTCAATGTCCTAAATGTTATTTGTTTTTGCCTGAAGAAGACCCAAGAGGTCGAAATGCATTGTGTTTTGTCCTGTACTTTGTTTGTCTGTGTCCTTTCTAAATTCTGCATTCTTGCTTAAGCACCTGTCGCATTTTACTTTAAAACAAAAAATAATTCCAGTTGTTGAGCTTACAGTTTGTTTCTTGATTCTCCCTGCAGAAATTAATACAGGAAAAGAACGAAAGGTTGTGAACAAGGACAGGGGAAAATGTGCGAGCAAGATTATATACTGAACTGCAGCAAGAACTCCTGCAGCATAAAACAGACGTTTAAAGTCACAGGAAAAACCTTCAGGCAGAGTAATTTAAAACCAGGGAGTACTCTCCTCTCTTTTCTTTTTTTTTTTTTCCCTTTGCAGGACAGGTTCATAGATCAGCCAGGCAATTAGGGCTGTACATCAAGCTTGTTTGAATGAAGTGAAATGCTGATTTGTGTTTGCCAGAAGACAGAAATTCTGCAGTGTTCCTTAACAACAACATACTTAAAAACAACTACTCTTGTGAGAGTTCCTTTAAAAAAAAAAAAGTTAAAAGTAATGTTGTCAGTTCCTTAACATGCTTTAAAACGAGGACTCTTGTCAGAGTCCCTTTGAAAAAAAAAAAAGAAAAAGAAGCAAAAGGTCATGTTGTAAAAATCAACCTAAATATTGATATGATATAGGGCCATGCCCAGTGGACGGAGAGGGCTAGATAGGGTTACCTGAGTTCTGACATTTCGCATTGAACCCCCCCCCCCCCCTCCCCCCCTCTCCCAGGTCCCCTCGTTTCCCTTCCTATTTCTTTACTTTTTTTTTTCCAAGTTGGTGAGCTGGATTATATTTTTATCTTGTTCCTTGTCAGGGGCTGTCTCAGCCACCTGGACCCTTGGTGTCAAATTCTGCCTCACTCGCCTCACACTTACACAAGTCCAATCCTGTTGAACATAAACTATCATAATATCTGCTTCTAAAATGAAATCGGATCTGCTTACTCATTGGCAACAACATGGTTCATACAACTGATGCTTTTTTTCTGTTGTATTCTATAAAATTTGGCTCAAATTGGTTGTGGAAAGCTGCCCAGCAAGCAAATCATTGGGCATCATTTTGACCTTGTTCTTAAAACCACACACACACAAAAAATGTCTTTAAACTTTGATGTCTGTCCTCCTGTTGTGGTCTTTTTTTTTTCTTTTTTTTTGTAAGAAGATTGGCCCTGTTATATAGTTCCTGTGAATAATAATAAAAAAAAAAAAAGGATATGTATGTATATATTTTTATTGTTGTGATCTTTCATGCCCACTTGATGTCATTACTGCATGCCACTCCCTCCAGCCATTCCACAGACAGCCACATCTAGGCTGGTGGTGTCATAATCCTAGCACTGACAGTCCACAGGGAGCAGTCTGTAGCAGGTTGTCAGTAGGCAGCCCACCTGAGGAGAGGCAGCACAGCTGCAGAGTCACTTCAGTGGTGTTAAGTGATGTTTGATCTTATCCAATATTTATCTCCCCCCCCCCCCCCCCCCCAAAAAAAAAAAAAAAAAAAAGAAAAAAAAAGTGAAAGTTCCCATAGCCTATTGCCTACAGGGGCAGTGAACTGCCAGAGGTCTAGGGCAAGGCATGATGGAAGGTAGGGCACATCCACCTGTTGCCTTTAGCGTTACCTGAATTGAGTCTGAATCAGGTAGGCGTTCATTGATGGCTGGACAGAGAGGGGTTTTCAAGCTGAAAAAATCGACGCCACAAGTGGTTTGAATTCATGACCATCAGCTCCACAGGCAAACTCTTTAACCATGTGACTGTGGGCTGGGTTCCAACTGTGAAGGCCTTGCTAACAAAAATAATTGTTAAGTTGTGGAGCCAGCATGAGTTAGTATCCCTGTGCATGCATCTTGCTCTGTCCATTTGCAGTCCTATGAACGTGCAAGAAATAATCATGACTTTGACATGAACATGTCATGAACATTGATGTGAAGAGGAAACTTAAACTGAGGTCACCATGAGAGCAGGGTATGGAGGGCCGCAGAAGTTGAGATTCAAAGAAACGTTTGTTTTAATGAGGATTGATGATGAGGGTGATGTAGATGTTACTGTGGCGCTCCATTCTGGTCACAGAAGCGGTGGATTGACTTTGTGCAGACTGCTGCCATGGCTGCAGAGAAATGAGAGTACATTGCTGGTGTCCAAAGCCAACGTCATCCAGCAGTTCGCCATTCAGGGCAATGGATTTCTGCGGGAGAGTCCCAGAGCAACACTCCTGGGATTGTCGACTGATGTGACTCGATTCGTTGTCAAGAATGGCATCGTCGTTAGTGGCTGCAGGTCAGTCTCCAGGCAGATCAGCCCATTTCTGTTCATGCTGTTTATTATTATTATTTTGTTTTTGGTAGGAGTCTTGAAAGGCAATTTTTTTTCTTTTTTGATTTTTTTTTTTTTAAGGGGGGGATCGATTGTCCTTCTGTTTTAATGAAATGGACATTTTGTTTTTGCATGTAAACTCAGAGAGAATGATTACTTTAAATTGATCTTTTAATAGATATTGAAATAGCTTGTAAAGGAATAAATCAGATAATGAATAAGATTAAAACAAAAGAGAAAAAGGAACTGTTATGCATAAATGTATGTATACTGAGCGTGTGTGTGCAAGTGTGTGTGTGTGTGTGTGTGTTTATGTGTGTGTGTGTGTGTGTGTGTGTGTGGTGTTGGTGAATGTGTGTATGTGTGTGTACACCAAAATCAGCAGTATGCATTAAATTGCAAAGATTCAAGAAGTTTGCTGCTCTCATCATGACGTCACACATGAGCATCCTTGCTGCTGGTATTCCACATGTGGAAAATCGTTTTCTGGTTATTGACTGTAGAGTGACTCGGGAAAGAACACATGGGGCTCTGCAAGTCACAAATAAAAGTCATCTGTCTCCATGGAAGACAATACACGTTTCTGGGACTGTTTTTATGTACAGGGAGACAGGAGCATTTCAAAGAAAAAAGGAAATCTGAAATTAGGCAGGGATTTGTAAACAGTAAATCATAAGGAAGTCGGGTAAGTCTTGCTCCTATTATGAAATAATATGTGCCCGTAACTGTAAAAGATTGCTGCTTACAACACCTAATCACATGGCAGAAATGCCAACACAGAGCACTAAGAACAAACAAGGAGACATCCCCCAAACAGGGTGATCCAAGCTCACACATGTACCCTACACCTGACACAGCAACAGCAATTGGAGAAATGAACAAACACAAATTACATAAACACAGATCGTTCATTTCTCCACTTGTTGGTGAAAACACATGTCAGGTGCAGGGTACATTTGCGAACTTGGAACGTCCTTTTTTTTAGGAATGTCGCCTTGTTTGTTCTTTGTGCTCTGTATTGGCGTTTCTGCTAGGCGATTTGGTGTCATGAGCCGCAATCATTTAGAGTTATGGGTGTGTAGTTATCTCATGATGGGAGCAGTAGTTGATTGGTCTGTGTGACTGTGTTGGCCACCAAGTTTGGACTTACACCGCCCCTGTCCCTCCCCTCTCACCCTTCCTCTCCCTTCTACACACACACACACACACACACACACACACACACACACCACACACACACTGCACACACACACAACAAACTAAACACACACACACACACACACACACACACACACACCACACACACACAAGATGTTCTTGTCTTGTACTAACTTGCATCACAAGAATTTCATGATGAATTGAACCAGGCATCAGAATCAATTTTGATGCTTGGAATAGGATAGGAGCAGTCTTGAGTTTCAGATGCACAGCACAAAAAAAAACATTGTCACCCAGCTCTGATAGTAGTGAGCTGGCTTACCTGTGATGCGTCAGGTCTTTGATCCAGGGGTGACTCTGTGTATCAGAATGCTGATTTTGATGCCAGTTTGCAAGGCTTTTTGCTTGACCATGCAGTGCATGGTTACAGAGGAGGTGGAGTATGTACCTGGGAAGCCTCATCAGGTGTGCAGCTGCTGTACCACAAAGATGCTCACTACAGCGACTCTCAGTCTGTAGATGTCACTGATGATGTCATCGTGTCTGGTTCCAGGGACAAAACTGTCAAGGTATCAATGATTTTTTCAAAGTATCTAGGGAAACAAGTTTGAATCGGTGGTCAGCTGCCAATAGCACTTTTCATATTGGTTGGAAAGACTGAATCAAGTGTGTTTAAATGTTTAGGGCTGCCGCTTTTGTAGTTGTTGCTGTGTTCCATGATAGCTTTTAATCTGAGTCATTTTGGGGTTCTTTTTCCTAGTGAGTGAGTGAGTGTGTGTGTGTGTGTGTGTGTGTGTGTGTGTGTGTGTGTGTGTGTGTGTGTGTGAGAGAGAGAGAGAGAGAGAGCGAGCGAGAGTGAGTGCAAGTGAGTGAGAGTGAGTGAAATAGAGCATTGAACTTCAGAAAGTGGGATGGTTTTCTGGAAACCCACTTTATTTTTATCAAGAATCTTGTCTTATTCTCATAGACCCCAGTATATTTTTTTCCCTGTCAGATATGTTTGTAAAAATAGTCCACACCTTCTAAACAGTTGATATACATTTTAATTGAAATCCTAAATGGATGACAGGTAGATTTCACACCAGAAAATTTGAGGTAAAGAAGAAATTGTTTGACAGTGTTAGGGGTAGGATTAAGTAAGGGTTAGGTTTGATTTTGTCTGCTTTTAGTGTTCTGTGTTGTCTCATCTTGGTTGTCACAACGATGGCACTATACCCACACCTCTCATTTCGGCTTATAGTCCATGGCCACAGCCTGGCATGTCCCGTTGCATCCCCAGCTCCAGAAATTCATTGGGAGCAGTGAGTGTCAAGTCGTCGCAAGGCAACCTAACAAAGGAAATACCGCTTCACTGTTGAGTCACTTCAGGTGTGTTCAGTGGTGCCCCTTCTGTTTTTCATATGCAGGACACCACCAGCTTAGACACCTACTGATGATAACAGGTGCTTGTTCATGTGCCAGCGTAAGTGAGCCTCACACTCCAGAGGGACCACTACATCTGTCAGACAATTGTTTTTTTCCATGAACTTGCCAATATCTGCAGCCTCACCAAGGTGCTAGATATGGTAGAGGACACCAAAACTGATGTCAGTTTGAGAGCAGGGCATGAAGGGCCACAGAATAGGAGGCCTTTTACTTTTTTACGCAAATCAATGAAGATGAGCTGTAAGGTTCCATTTTGGTCTGAGAGTGCATGACAGAGCTGTACTCTTATGTTTACTTACATGATATATCCTGTCGTCAAGAAGGCCTGAAGGATACAGACACCTGCAGTCTTGGTTGGGTTAACTTTTCAGCAAGGCTAGGTTGTTTTTTTTTCTATAGGTTAAAAATGGATTTAAAAAGCAAGTAACCCATTTTTAGGGGCTGTTTACATTTTGTTGTTGTGTGTGTGTGTGTGTGTGTGTGTGTGTGTGTGTGTGTGCGTGTGTGTGTGTATGTGTAGATGTGGGGGTGAAAACCTTATACAGGGTCTCCTGGAAATCAGGTTTTCGAGGAAAAGGATCGGCTATTATCATAAGCTACACTATGTACGTAGTTTCATTAAAAGAAATAATAGCAGCTAACAGTGTTGTTGAAAGCTTGACAGTTTGCTGTACAGATACAGTTTCTAAGCTTTTGGTTGTTTAATGGAAGGTGCTGTCCCTGTTTCCTGAAGAAACCGAAAGGGAGAAGAAGTGTTTCAACATTGGAGATAGGGTGTGGTCCCTGTCTGCCTCTCCCAGTGGAAAGTGAGTTGTACCTTGATGAAATGTGTGGAAGTGAGCCTGTAGTGGAGCCCAGGTTGATGGGAAACTGGTTCGTGATAACTGTGAAATTGAACTTCTTAAATCCGTTCCTGTTTTTAGTTATGTCACCAATGGAGATGTTAGACACCTCTTTTCTCACACTTTCCAGCAGGATTATTGCCTTATTCTAGTTGATGTGCGACATCTTTGTTGGGATGACATGGATGCTGTACATCAAATACCATAGGTGGGAGATAATCTCATTAGCTGCTTGCATCACATTTGTTTTTTCTTGCTTCATGCAGTGATTTAGAAAACATGACATAAGAGAATTTTGAAAAACAGAACAAAACAAAACAAAACAAAAAAATTTTTTTTCTTTAACAGTCAAGATTCTCTCAATTCTGCTCAAACCAAATAATGGATTCCTTGCCCTTGTGCAAGGGAAACAAATGATGAACCACTTGGATTGATCAGTATTGGAAGTTATGTGAAAGGGGTTTTACACACAACTAAGACTGTTGGTTTGGTAATCTCCCATTTATGTTTTTATATAAGAGTTGATTTCATCAAGACATATATAAGATCTGATAGATTTGAGACATTTTTTCATTTCATTGTATGTTAAAACAAGGAGTCAAGAGGGTAAAGTACATATTCAGCAAAGAGTACGAAAAAGCGTAAACATTGTTTTGGCAATACAGTTGTTTACCTCTTGAACTCAGAAGCACCTGAACTTGAAATGGCACAATCTGCATACACATTAAAAAATCTCTGGGACACATTAACAAATTTTAGTGACACATATTTTTTCACTTTGATGATAATCACAGTGCATGATGCAAATCACAAACATCTCAATTTGCATTGAAAGATGGGGTATATATATTTATAATATATATATATATATATATATATAGATATATCACTGCAAGCTTAGGGTTGAGCTGTCCCCTACATTACTACAACTATTCCTACTACTACTACTATTACTGATTCTATCACTTTTTAAATTCCACTCAAATTGTACGATGTCTTTTTGTATGGCGCTCATAATTTCATCTTGTGGATCTGGCAACAACAGCCACAGAAACATTACTCTTGACAAAATAAAGATTTCATTATTGCTACATAGCCAATAGAATGCACACACACACACACACACACACACACACACACACAACACACACACACACACATTTTTCAGCATTTTAATATCTGTCTGTAAATTCTCACACAACATTAATTGTCACATATTCCTTTAAATCATTAGTAACCAGATACCATGTCTTAAACTGTTATAGTCCCATATCATGTATAAGTGAGGCATGCGTCATATTTGACTTTTTTTCTGCTACCTGACCAGACTGCATTGCTTTTTTTTTTTTTTTATATTAGATTTTAGAGCAGAGAGCCTTTTAAAATATGTCCATGTTTCTTATTACTTCCTTTAATGGTTACGTGTTGCTCTCTTTCATTAGTTATGTATTTTAACTCAGCACTTTACAAGGTGAAATTGAATTATGATAAAACTGAACAGTTAAGATGTTATGACAATTAGGATAAAACTGATGCAGTTTTATCATGTTGCAGATCTGTTTTATTGTGCTTGAATTTCTAGAAGCGATGTTAACAATTTACAGAGCTCATGTTAACTAATTGAGAAGCTGTTGCTTTTGTCTTTAAATGAAGATATTAATATGTGGTAGAAATAATATAACTTCTTTGCTTCACATGCACTCAATATACCATTTCAGGGCACGTCACAAAATTACGTCATGACATACTTGCATTCAGTCCTTCATTTGCACACGCTTCACATGTGCAGTGCACATACTCATACGATATAAAATAGTCTAAACATACTCAGTCAACATATGATGAGCGAGCATTATGTATACTGCTTATTATGGAAGAAATGCGTTTTTAAGATGTATTGTACTCAGCACGGGTGAATGGTTTTGTCCTTGCAGTATCGTGGCGGTGGGCACTGCCTGCTATGTGTATCCGTCCATTGCTCTGTTAGACATCAGCAGGTACGGAAAGCAGTGAATGTACATAGATATTTCACAAATATTTTCATGTATCACATCAGACCTGTTTGCCCAGTACGATTGAAAAAAAAAGAGAAAAATTCTAGAGATGAAGTCCTTGAGCAGTAATTGTGCTTGCCGAGTGTAATCGTAGTAGGGGCTTTGACCAAAGAGTGACAGCTCTTGCTAAATTCTGCGTGTGAAATTGTGTTAGACGGTGTGCCCTGAAATATTTTTTAAAAAAAGAAAAAAAAAAGAAAAAAAAAAAAAGGCATGAGAACGAATTTGTATCAGAGCTTGTTGATGAGTCAGGTTTAGAAAGTGATCAGTGTTAAAAAAAAAACAAAAAAAACTAGTTAATAAAAAACTATTTTCATTGTAGATTATGCAAGATAAGGTGGTTACCACCAGGTAGAAGCCTCCAGTGTCGTGGCAGGTGAGAAGGAAACAAATGCTTTCCCCCACCCCTCTTTGCTTTTACACAAATTTAGAAGTTTGTACATATTGTTTGTAGAAAATATGATCACTTTTGTTGAAAAGTACACCAGTAACAGTTACAGGGTAAACAGGTCTGTAAATTAGTGTAATGTATGTGAAAATGATTATAAGCAAGCAAGGGCGCATACATTGATGCAAAATGTACACAAGCACATGGATGGAGGCACATGTACACATACACACACACACCTCAGTACAACAGAAACACACATGCATGTATGCACGGATGCACACACGCAGTACAACACATGCACACCCACAACTTGGTAGAATGCACACACACACATACACACACACACACACACACACACACACACACACACACAAATCGACAAGATTGGCATGATTCTCTTTCCTCCTACTCAGATTAGCTGAATTATCATTCTGAAACATGTTGAGCAAACTACATTGGTCTTCTTACATCCTTTGAACATCGTCATGCTATCTGCTTACTAAGATGCAGTAAACTACCTTTGAACAGCATTGCTTACTTTGGAAACCTAACAACCCAAACTGTAGCCAGTGTGATGGAAATGTGACAGAAGTCCTATGCCATTTTTTACTAGTTTGTCCAAAGTACTCGTCTTTGTGTAAAAAATATATTCCCATCTATTATTACAGATTCCCTTCAAGCTTAAAGGTTCAATTGCTGTGCTCAAATCCCTCCGAAAAAATTAATTAAGTTAGGAATTTATGTGGTAAAAAGTTTGAAGATAAGAAATTAAATAATTAGCATATATATGTATGAATATTTCTTGTTCCTTGATCAAAATGGGTACATATTTGCATGCTTAACACGGTCAATACCATGACTGCTTTATGGTTGCTTATGCCTACTTTTTGTTCACGTGGGTCTTATGGCCTTGTCAAAACTGAATAAAATATTTGTATTTGTACACGCACACACACACACGTACACACGCAAACACACACTCACAACTTTGTATAACATGCACACTCAAACACAACTCTGTATAACTTGTACACACACACACACACACACACTCGCTTGCAGAGGTTCTTGAGCATGGGTGCTGACATCATGCAAGTTACGTTAAAGTTCAAGTTTTGTTTCAGTGGGGAGTTTTTGGGTCATATGGGAGAGGAACACAAACGGGGGTCTGGAGTTTTGGACATGAAGTTCGAGTCCCCCAACATCCTCCTAACCTGTGGTCATGACACATACCTTAGGATGTGGGATCTGCGCACTCGTACCTGGTTAGTGGTCTGTGTATATGTGATAGACTGAAACTGCTGAGTGTGGTGTGCGTGTGTGCGTACCTGGTTAGTGGTCTGTGTATATGTGATAGACTGAAACTGCTGAGTGTGGGGTGCGTGTGTGCGTACCTGGTTAGTGTTCTGTGCATATGTGATAGACTGAAACTGCTGAGTGTGGTGTGCGTGTGTGCGTACCTGGTTAGTGGTCTGTGTATATGTGATAGACTGAAACTGCTGAGTGTGGTGTGCGTGTGTGCGTACCTGGTTAGTGGTCTGTGTATATGTGATAGACTGAAATTGCTGAGTGTGGTGTGCGTGTGTGTGTTTGTGTGTGTGTGTGTGTGTGCTGTTCCATCTTGTGCCACCTCGGTGGCATTGCACCCACACTGCTTATTTGGATCCCTCGTTCACTGACATAGCCCGGCCTGGCCCGCCATAGCCCTGGCACTGGCAGTCCAAAGGGAGTAGTCAGTGTCAAGGCTTCAAGAGGCAACTCACCGGAGGAGACACTGCACTGCTGCCGAGTCACTTTGGTGGTGTTTAGTGGTGCCTGTTCCGATCCAACATTTGCAGGACACCACCTGCTTAGCCCCTTTCTGACAACAACAGTTGCTTAAGAGTGGTGTTTTTTGATGAATCACATTTGGTAGGGTGTAAAGGATGGTCTGTACTTAAGAATGTTTTCAAGCCCCCATGTTTGACTTCGCTGAAACACCACTTTTTTTTGTAGGGATTCAGAACGGTATGTTCCTTACGGTGTCATGGGGAAAATTCTTTTTTTTTTCTTGAAGTTTTCATATAAATGCTGCAACGTGTAGAAAGAAACTCGTGGAGAGCGTGGCAGCAGAGAGTCCTCAGAAGAGAAGCCCCCTTCAAGCAAGTGTTTCGGCCCTTATCTCCCGACACTCTAGGGGGGTTGGGCCACACCCGGTTCATGACTCCGGATGTCCCTCTGCTGCCCCTTTTTTTCCCATCTTGGGACGAGCCATGGCTGGGATTCGAACCCATGACCCTCTGGACATGCTCATTTTCCACTTAATGACTCGCGCTTTAACCACTGAGCCACAGGGACACCTGATATTTGTAGGGAAATTAAGCCTTATGAAGTTCACTTTTGTTCCTCCTTGACCAGATCCAGCTTGAACACCTCTCTGCCGCTTCTGCCATTGCTTTCAGGGCTCTGGTTTTTTCCTTCCCTGCAACTGAGAGCTGTTTCATGAGGCTGTATGCAGACGTTCCTACAAACCCCCTAGCTCCAATTTCTGCAGTGAGGACTTTGACCTGATAGCCTTCTCTCCTCAGGCTGTTTGCCAGATCAGCATACTTTTCAGTCTTGTAGATTTGAGCTGCCTCCATTCTGTTCTCATATGGCACCGTGAGCTCGATCATGATCAGCTGCTTGGTTGACTTAGAGTGGACTACTATGTCTGGTCTCATGCCACTCTTGCTGATGATCTCTGGGTGACTCTTCCATTCTGGGAGGTCTGCAGTGCACTCCCAGTCATCTGCCCCGTCCAGCAGACTCTGCCTGCATGTTTCGAGTGGCACTGTTGTTCTTGGCCATGATTTGCTGCCTCCTGCCGTGAAGAATGTTGCGGGTGCTTTTGGAGTCCTGATTTTCCCTTTTGTGGTGTTGGTACTAGCCCAGACAACGTGCATATGGCTGTTCTGCTCATTTGCATGTGTGTGTGTGGACTTAACACAGTTTGAACATCTGGCTCTCTCTTTTCCCATGTAAAATTTGTTTTTATGCAACCAGCATGATACACCTTTGCCCCTATGTGCAATGCCAGTATGTGTGAGGACAAGGTCGACTGGGTATTGTTTTGTTGTGCCGTGTGACCATCTGTGAGGACAGGTTTGACTGTAATATTTTATCGTTAAATGTAATCAGACAGGAGAATAGATTTGACTTTGAGGTGTAGTATTGTACAAATGGTAACATAGAGAAGAATAGCCTTGACGTGTAGGAAGACAAGTTTGACTTTGTTCTTTAGAGTGCAGTGTGAACATACTGGAAGACAAGTTTGACTTTGTTCTTTAGAGTGCAGTGTGAACATACTGGAAGACAAGTTTGACTGGTTCATTGTGAACATGAGGGAAGACAAATTTGACTGTGTTCTTTATTGTTCTGTGTGAACCTGTGGGCAGACAAACTGGACCAAGTTCAGTGTGAACAAGTACTAGGTCCAAGTTCAGTGTGAACAAGTACTAAGACAAGTTTGACTGTGTTTTTTTACCTTGAGTTTGACTGTGTTTTTTATTGTTCATTGTGAACCTGTGGGCAGACAAACTGGACCAAGTTCAGTGTGAACAAGTACTAAGACAAGTTTGACTGTGTTTTTTTACCTTGAGTTTGACTGTGTTTTTTATTGTTCAGTGTGAACATGTGGGAAGACAAGTTTGACTCGGCAGTATACTGCCTGCAGTCGGATGGTCAGAACACCATGATGACCGGCACTGCCCGCCACGGGGTGGTCAGGCTCTGGGACAAACGCCAGCAACAGGATGTGCAGGTAAGACACTGGGAATGGGTTTCCCCGGTTTTGCATTTATGTGTGGTTAAGAGTGGTGATCAGCTGCAGTGTAGAGGAAAAGTGAGGTTTAGTGTACTGCACTGTGGTGTTCTCACAGATGTCCAGATGCACTGTTTAGGCATATACATTGAGCCTGTCCTGGAGTTTAGGGATCCCCTATTCAAAACACAGTAGATACATTCCATTTGAAATACAACTATGTTCTGATGATGTTTTTTCTGAATTAATTGAAATGTACAAAATTTAGTGTTTATTCAATATTAATAGAATATTTAGGTATTTTATACTCAATAGAAAGGACATGTTTGAAGTCAGTGTCGAAAGAAGAGAGCCTGTAACTCCAGATTGCCTATATTTGCATGTGTCTGCATGTGTCTGTGTGCATATAGATTCATAAAAATGCAGTAATTAAGAAATTGTACAGTGATATGCCAGTGTCGACAAACACACAACCTTCATGCATATATTGCCCACTTTCATCCCCTGTGGTCTTGCCCTGACGGTCTGGTTGTAGGAAGGTGGCAGCTTGGTAGCCACCAGGCGTTGTTCATGGCAAGTCTTTGAACTCTGAACTGCTGAAACAGTTTTCTGTTCATGACATTGTCATGGACAAAAGCCATTTCATTCAGGTAGCTTCACTCTTTTCAATGTGGAGAGGGTATTTTCAGCCCGATTTTGAAATTGTAAAGGGTGAAAACGGGATAACCTGCCCCTGGAGTGAGCAGTATGTGAGCGTGGATTTCGTGTTCATTTTCTTTGGATTTTCATTTCTACCTCCAGGACCCAGTATGTATCTATTTTTAGGATCTGTATTTGTCGAATGATTTAGTTTCCTGGTTCCATGAAGCAGCTGGTTGATTTGATTTCCTAGTTCCATGAAGCAACGCCAGCTGTACTTTTTTTCTCCAAATTGCTCTCAGACAAGAAATTCGTTGGTGAACCATCCATACACGTATGGCAAAAATGAAATTAGGAGCAGGAATAACAGGAATAAACCCTATGAAAGTTTTGGGAGGTCTTTCCCTTGTGTTGACGGCGGGCACAGACATTCCAGAATTTGCTTTCTTTTGAATAATGTTGAATCTGCCTCTTCTATCAGTGTACTGTCTGAGGATGTATATGAGTTTGGCTGTTTTCAGTGAAACTGACGAAGTCATCAAATGAGTTGAACAGACATACATGAATACAGCACATCTGTTTCTGTACCTGCTTATGAGATTGAAAATCTGAAGAAAATCAACACAAAATCGTAGTGTACACATTAATCACTGAATGGGTAAGCTGTGTTGCCTTCCTCCTTCCTGCTCTTTTCTTTTTTTCTTCTTTTTTTTTTGGCAGGTTTTCTATCTCTGCAGATGACTTGGCATTTATGGCACTTTGATTTCTTTTTCTTTTTTCAGATTTTTTTTTTTAATGTAATTTAAAAACTATCCCTATGAAGAGGTTGATGATATGATTTCTTGGAAGTGTATGATAGTGGGCGATTCTTGCAAGGATGACTTTGTTGAATGAAATAGGCAATTTTTGTTGTTGACTGCACCTGAACTTCAATAAAAAATGATGGGATGCTGCTGCAAAAGCTTAGCAAACACTACAGCTTCTGGGCTTACCTTTTGCTCAATATTGATTAGCTGTTTGGGTCGCTCACTCATATCACACAGTATCAAAAAAGTCTAAGACTTGTCTTTCACTTTTGTTCTTGTAAATTTAATACACTTGCCACACTGAACCCGCAGTTCAAGTATTTCAAAGGCAGAACCTCATGTGTGCATTGAAAATGAAAGCAGCGAATTTGAGCTCCAAGTGTGAAACATGCAAAATCTGCTTCAAGGGGAGCATGTGAATTTTTTCATGCAACTTGACATGTGTATGTGAATACACAGATGAAAGGGGTTAATTAATTTATGGAATCCGGCTTTAATAGAAAATCTTATTAAAAAGAAGACTATCATATGGATGATTGATACTGGGTTTTGTTTTGTTGTGTGTCACATACGTAGTCCACACAGATATTTTGCCTCAGCTGGCATGTTTCCATTGTGGCACTTTGGTCAGATTGAATAGAATATGCATGAATGTTCTTGGACACTCATGAATGATGATTACTATAACATGGCTGGCTTCTAATGGAAGAATGACACGGGTCAATTTTCAGAACCATTCCGTGGCTGCTGTCAGCTACCCACATTGTTCCCTCCCTTCAAATGTGCAGGCTACTTGCTGTTCATGTGAATTGTTCTTCCAGACTTTGTGTGCATAGCATAAAAGAAAGTAAATTGTGTGGGAACATCATGCATTTCAAGCAGTCAAGATTTCAAATTTGCTCCATGAATGTTTCATGTGCAAGCAAGACCTGTTGCTGATGTTTGGATGGTTGGGTTGCAGTTCTTTTACAATGGGGACCAGAACAGTCCAGTCTACTCGCTGGCGGCCAGTTACAACCACATGTACCTTGCCCTGGACCTGGGGCTGGATTTTGTTGACTTCTCCATTCGTTGAAGGACACTTCACTTGGCCTCTTGGGATCATCCTTTTCACTGGGAGCAAGGACAGCACAGAGTGTGATGCTTCTATGTCTTTTTGGTTTCAGCGACTGCTGCAGTGGCATGTTTCTTGAGCCTCATCATACATTGAGTCTGAAGCGACGACTCGAAGCAATTTTTTTTTTCCAGCGATAGAATGCTGCGAGCTTTTTCTGGACAAAGCACATACAGAAAATGGCTGTCACCATGTCCCCTCCCTCCATCAGATTCTGCTTGTCAGTTCATTCTAAGTCTCATTAAAGCATTTTCCTGAAGGTGATGGAACTGCTACTAGAAAATCAAGTTTCTTGCGTTTGTATGGGCAGAAATATCATGCAGACAGGCGCGTCACATGCATTGATGGAAACAGTCTTCCTCCTGTTCAGAAGTGTTTGATAAGGGCAGAAAACTCAGAACATTTTTTAAAATTTTATCTCATACTGATGAATTGGGTGAGGAGAAGAAATAAAAAAAAAAAAGTACAAAAGGAATATTAGTTTAAATTTTGTTGATATTTTAAAAAGAACATGATTTTATGGCTAAAAAGATAATGAATAACAAAAACAAAATAAAAAAAGAACGGAAAAAAGTACAAAAGGAATATTAGTTTAATTTTGTTGATAATTTAAAAAAGAACAGGATTTTATGGCTAAAAAGATCATGAATACTGGTTTGGAATTTAAAAGTATTTGATTTTATCCAGGTAACAGAATGAATATGAGGATTAGTACATATTACAAATGCTGTGTAGTCACACCATAATATGTTTTAAATGTGTTAAACATTCAGATTACTTTTTTTTTTAATTCTGAAATTTACTTCTAGCTGATGCCTTAATGTTTGATTTACAGTACCATAAGAATAGAGCTGACATGCAGATGGTCAGGTGATCAGTAAAGCATGTTTTATCCTCGGTTTTAGAAGATTTGCTTTGATGCAGATAAGACGGAAAACTTGTAAAAGAACAAAAAAAAAAAACCTTTGAATTTGTATATTCATATAAAACATCAGAAAGTTGCAACAGAATGTGGAAAGAGGTTTTTCTGTTTTTGTTTGTTTGTTTGTTTTTTTTTTGCTGTCTTATTTTGTATGTATGCTTAGTGGAATTTTTGTCATGCCGGTCATTCTGTCTTGCCCATACATAACTGCGCCAAGTACATTTCTGTCATAGCCCCAGTTCCACAGTTCACAGGGAGCAGTCAAAATCAGATCGTCATGAGCAGCCTTAGAAGAGACACTACACTGCTGCCAAATGACTCATGTGGTGGGTCCAGTGATTTGACATATGCGGGAGCTAACAGCAGGACCAGCTACAAGCCTCTCACAGCCTCACCCCCTTGCACCCTTTCCCACTTTAATGCTGACATTAATTGGTTGAAAGCAAAACAGTGCAAGCTGAGCGTCACTTGTATTAGGCAACAGTTTGTGAATGCTTCTTTTATTTTTTCTGTTGTTGAATGCAACAGGAAACAGAAAACGCTGTGAAAAATTCACTTACGTTCATAATTTTCTCAATTTTGCAGCACAATTACTTGTAAAATAAAATTGCTTGGTTTGTTATATAATAATTGTAGTAATGTATGGAAAATTGCATCTAAGATAGTGTATTGTTGATACTTATCAATCGTAATATACAGCCATTGCTGCTGAAGAAAAAAAAAAAGCCAAGAAGATGCTGTTTGGGACTGTATTGATATATGATATGTAATAACCTTTGAAATGGAGTGAAAATAGCTTTCAAGACTGTTTGCAATCAGAACAATACCTTTTCACTGGAGTGAAAATAGCTTTCAAGATAAAATATGATGAAAACATACAGTACTGGTAAAAAAAAGACATCATAATGATCTGAAATCTTGTGTTCGTGTGGACATTTACTTACCGACTGTAGTTTCAACATGTTTATAAAGTGGTGTGCAAGGGTGGAGAGAGAGAAGAGAGAGAGAGAGAGAGAGAGAGAGAGAATATTGGCATGCTTGAAAGAGAGAGAGGAGTGAGGGATGGACAGAGATGGTGTTCAGAACACTCATGTTTGATTCCTAATTTAATGGCTGTTTTCATCATTTTGCGGTGCTGTTATAGAATAGATGACTCTTCTGTCAAACATCAGAATATTTCACTTATTTGGCTGGAAATCTACATATTTTACTTTTTTTTTTTTTTTTTTTTTTTTTCTAGATTTGCCTGATTAAGGAGTCCCTGAATCCTTTACAAACTTCACATGGTGGCAATGCAAGATCTACCTGTGGAATGTCAGCTACATGTTGCTCTGGTTTAACCTTATGAATCAAAACATAAATTGTGCAGAACAAGTAATTGTGCAGTTATCCCTAAAATGTCTCTGATGTCGTTATTGTCAGCACATGACATAGTGACTACTTCAAAGAACAAGTTGCTTCAAGTTTTGATGTCTGTTTCTGTGCGTTTCGCTTCAAGATTTTTGTTGCAGTAATTTACAAAGCGGGAGACAAAAATGAAATTTGTTACCGTTCTAACAAATACATGCAAATGAATATGTCATTGTTACATGGTTGTCATGAACATTTTATGCATAGGTAACACATATATGGTACACATGAATTTTGCATTTTCCTTTGCATCCTCAGCGAGACCTCCAAAGATGTTATCTGTGCAGAAAAGCTGAAAACATTCCATGGCTGAAAAACTGACCCGTCCATTACCCATACTGGTCCTGTTTTCCTATGTGTACAGGCCAGTCAGGCTGATCAGTAGGTGGCAGAAAGCAATTTCCATCTGTCAAATTGCTGGACATCTGTGGTAAAAATAATTGTACATTTTCATTACGAAAGTCATCTCCATCATCATTGTCATTGTCTTGATGAATAATTGCTTGAAAATTAGCCCTCTCTTTTTCAGTGAGTTCTGGTTAGTCAGTGTTGTCATAGATATTGGTATGAAAAATTTTCATACGAATATTGATCCACGATATCCCCCTCCATTTTGCCTGTAAAAATGAGAGAAAACATGTCTAACTTATTCATCCAGAAATCGTTACTTTTTATTTTCATCCCAAGTAGAATTGTGTAATCTCATTCTCCAGAGCAAGGAAGTTTCAAGTGGTTGAAGCTGAAATAGGGCTAGGTCAGACTAAGAATCTGTGAAATTTTATTTCTGAATGGATTGTTGTTAAATCTGACGTTTCGGTTGTAAAGTGGTTACTGAAGTATCTAAAGTGTAAACAGAAAAGAAAACACAAAAAACAAAACATACAGTCACTACCAAATCCTTTGACACTTACTTTTTCAGCATTATTCACTCCAGGAGACAAGTTCTGCAGGCACCAGAACTCATGAGGCCACCATTTTCAGTCAACGTCAAAAAGAC
>CM065718.1:50102063-50132063 GCA_033310375.1 Conus canariensis | reverse complement strand
CACACACACACACACACACACACACACACAATATATATATATATATATATATATATATATATATATACATATATATTTGTATGTATGTATGTATGTATAGATGGAAAAGTATTCATACAAGTTTTCTTTCAAAGGAAATTTTATACTGTCTCTAATAATATCAACAATTCTTATGCAAAGCTTCCTCCCCCCCCTCCCCCCGATAACCATTTGCAGTTATCTTGTAATGATTCCTGGACATTCCTACAAAGTACTTCCCTGTGAATAAAAGACTGCCGGGTCCAAAGACAGTCATACCCGCTTTCAGCTAATATCCGCTTAATAAATTCTACACAAGAGGAATGCCAAGTGCTGATGACATGTAGGCCTATGTTATACAGAAAGCGATACGTTTTAGTTGTTCATGTGTCTTCAGATGTTTGTAATATAATGTTTGACCAAAATCGAATCATACTACCTTTGATCAAAACAGAGATCGGATACAGACCAGTTTGTTCCCAAAATCAAGTGAGTCATAGTATTTTTCATTCAGTCTGAAGAAATGTTTTAAGAATTTCTGCTGTTACTTTTACCAGATCATCATATTCTCATACCACAGATCTCATACCCATACAATGAGACTGGAATTACCGTTGCTTGAAAAACGCCCAAGACCACGCTGATGGAAGTTTGTTGATTTCTAGACGTACGTAACAAAGCAAACATCACCTTATGTGCTTGATTATAAAAAAAAAAATCCTCCCTTAAATTTCCATTTCGATTAAAAGTGAAACATTCTTGCCATATCTAAATCATCCTTTGGATTTGGCCGTCCATTGAAAGTCGTTACTTTGGTTTTAGGAGAATTGACTTCTAACTTCCAAGTCTGATAAACAAACGAAAACATGAAAGAGATTATATACTACTGACACAGAAAGTCAAGTTTTCGTTTGAAAACAATTCAGGTTTTTGAAAACCATAGAAAACAAGTAGCAATGCAAATAATTTTTCACCTTGAAACAGGCTGCCACGTTTGGACTTTGACAGTTCATCCGCGCGCGTACGGATAATACAACAGGTGCATGTGACAACTGATACAGGTTTAAGGTAGGTACACAAAGCTCACGAGCATCAAGGTTTGGTGACCTTTGATAGCCGCTGTATCCAATCCCATGACGCGCACAATGACAGATGGTAATGACTCAGCTCTGATGTAGCTCGGCTGGTCTGTAAAGAACACGACTGGACTCATCATCGTTGGAGCATCAGGAACAAATAGTGCCCGCGCTGCTGGTTTACAGTCAATGTCAATCATGCAGATGGGCCTTCAACAGCATCGTAAACTTGTCTTCTACTGTGTCGCCAGTGTTTCTGACCGCTTGTTGAATTCCTTCAACCCAACACCCTTTAAATCACGCAGCACACGCATCCTATACGAACAACGTGTGAGATCCCTGCGTGCACTTTTTGGTTAAGAGGACTACATGAATGGTTCTCTCTCTCTCTCTCTCTCTCTCTCTCTCTCTCTTCTCTCTCTCTCCTCTCTCTCCTCTCTCTCTCTCTTCCTTTTATCTTTCCTTTCTTTCTTTCTATCCTTCTTCCCGTCTTTCTTTCTTTCTTTCTTTCTTCCTTCCTTTTTTCTTCTTCCTTTTCTTCTTCTTTTCTTCTTCTCCATAATCTATCTGTCAGACTGAGGCCCGTAGTCAAATAGTTCGTGCGTTTGCCTGCGAGTTATCGGTCATGAGTTCGTACTACTCTTGGGGCCGGATTTGCTTCGGCTTGAACCCCCTCCCCCCCCCCCCTCCCTCCCCCTGTCCATCCAGCAGTGAATAATAGTTACCTGATTCAACTCAGGGAAGGCTAAAGGCGGTAGGAGCAGAAGGATAGGTACCGCCTTACATTACGCCATGCCCCAGACACGGTGAGCCTCTGGCAGTTCCCTGTCCCAACGGCCGACAGACAACAGGAATTTCAACCTTATCAACCTACAACACCGGCACCCAAACTCCATTTGAGGAGCATGTCACCTCCTTTCTGGGAAAGCTAAAGACGCTGTCATTTCATCTCCTTTCTGGGGACTCCTTTCTGGGAAAGCTAAAGGACGCTGTCATGTCATCTCCTTTCTGGGACTCCTTCTGGGAAAGCTAAAGGACGCTGTCATGTCATCTCCTTTCTGGGACTCCTTTCTGGGGAAAGCTAAAGGACGCTGTCATGTCATCTCCTTTCTGGGAAAGCTAAAGACGCTGTGTAATGAGGCTGTTGCGGTTGCAGTCAGTCCTCTGTATAGACAGATGGAGATCCCATAGTCCAGCTTGAGTGAAATACAAACAGCACTTCAAGCCGAGGCTCTGCTGTCTGTCTGCCCCCCCCCCCCTTCCCCCCCCCCCCCCACCTCTCTCTCTCTCTCTCATACCAGCTGAATAAAATACAGACAGCACTTTAAGCCGAGTCTCTCTTCTGTCTGTCTGTCTCTCCCCCCCCCCCCCCCCCTTCTCTCTCATGGTCCAGCTTGAGTGAAATACAGACAGCACTTTAAGCCGAGTCTCTGTCTGTCTGTCTGTCTGTCTCTGTCTCTCTCCAAGACCAATGAGGAAAAACAAACGTTTTCGGATGCTCCTAGAGAGAGAAAAAAAATCATCGTTGTATTCAGATGAAAAGTTGTGCGACATGTACCCAGATCCCTCGGTAAGACATACACAATAGCTGATGGAGAGTACATCCCCAAAGAGCAGAACTCCAGTGACATCAACTGGTTCAGACCAACACCACCTGTGAACTTTGAGCGGACACACGTAGATGAGTCAGTCCAGTAAGGAGTAAGTAATGGCCGTATAGAACATGCCATTATGATTTGTGTTTCTGTGTGTTCTGACTCAGAGTCTAATGAAATTTACCTGAGGGGAAATTTTCGGCCAGCTACTGCTGGTCTTCATCAGCCCAGACTGACTGGTAGTTGTGGTGGGTGTTGGTGTCCTCTGAGTTGTCATCTCTGGTGGAGTGAATGATGTTCAGCACACACTTGTAAATGGGGGGCAGGTCATAGCCACAGTCTCTGCTCAAGCTTGGTTTTCTCTTGAACAGATTAGTCAGTTGTGGAGCTGCAGCGCCTGCTGTGGCTGAAGAGCCCGATCCTTGAGTGGCAGACTCTGTTAAGGCAGAGAAAAGGACCTCGATGTGTAGAGGCTCAGCCTGGCCCCCGAAATGAATCTTGTCCCAAAGAATATCTGGAAGTCTAAATCATATTGAAAGAGTATTTTCACGGCTTCTCAGTGTCTCCACGAAGGGACACTCAACAGACTGGGCCAATGGAGATACTCAACAGACTGGGTCAATGGGGATACTCAACAGACTGGGTCAATGGGATACTCAACAGACTGGGTCAATGGGGATACTCAACAGACTGGGTCAATGGGGATACTCAACAGACGGGGTCAATGGGATACTCAACAGACGGGTCAATGGGATACTCAACAGACGGGGTCAATCTGGAAGATGGCAAAGCAATGGACCGTGCAATTTGCCCAATACTGTTCGTGTTGGCAACAGAAGTAATCTTCGAAACGGCTATGAGCAAGACAGGTTCAGTAGACCTTGGGCACGGATACTATCCAACCCTCCCCCCCCCTCTCTAAAAGCTGTCATGGACAACACAACAGCCCTTTCCACTGAGCAAGAAGAAACACACAAAACGCAGAAGGAGCTACACAAGTCAGTGGCTTCATCCAGAATGAGTTTCAAACCAAAGAATCACGAAGCTAAAATTCTCTCTGTGGAGAGGAAAAGTAAATGAAACGGGTACGTTCACTACATGACCAACGAAAACGTCCTAGCCGTGACAGAAGAACTGGTACATAGCCTTGGAAGATGACATGATGACTCCTTTAAAGACACAAAAAGTGGAAAGGAAACCAAACCAATGGAAGAACAAAGCCTGCAAAAAGTAGACCAGTGTGGGCTCCACAGCAAACACAAGGTCTGGTGTCTACAGTTCATGACGATCACTACGCTTCTCTTGCCTCTACTGATATACACCGTCAGCACCAGCCTAGCGGAATCAATGGAGGCCAAAATCAGCAAAATGCACGAAAAAAAAAAATGGTCTCACTGACGACGCGCTCTGCTGTTACTAAGCAAAGCTGAAGCTATCCCTAGAACCCACCCTCGAGGAACTCAGAGTGGGTAAAGCAGGGTTACTAACAATATTTTGAGGACTCGGAAGGTAAGGTTGTGAGATCAGCCAGCTCAAGCCACAGACTGGCAGAGAACGGGGAGTTCAGGAGAGGCAGTGTACGTGGCAAACGAAACCACAAGATCAGGAAAACAACAGGACACACACGAACCAACGGGCAGGGGCTAGGATCAACAGAAGTGGAAATCAAGGTGGTCAAAGGCGACAAGAGAAAGGAGAAAAAAAAAGAAAAGAATAAAGAAAAAAGGTAATGCGGGAGTGAAGAAGCAAAGGGATGCAAAGAGAATCCAGTGAAAAAAAAAACCCAACCCATCTTCGACAAACCAAAATAAAGCAAAACTAAACAACATGTCGTCAGTATACTAGGTATTCTAGAATGAATAGATTTGAGTCATTCCAAATGTGCCAACCTTTTCTTCTTTTATTTTATTTATTATTTTTTTTGTGTGTGCGATTATTACAACTGTCAGCAAAATTACGATAAAAAGTCAAACATAGACCACAGAGTTCCGTAAACAAGGCAAATTACAAATGAATACAAAACACACTGCAATGTTAATTAAATACACACTACCATCAGACGATGTATTTCAACATACGTTTGTTGTTCAGACGTCACAAAAATAAGCCTTAAATATCCACCTAATACTACTCCTCAGATTACAGACATGAAATGTCTCCCAAATAATACTCCCTAGATGGCAGACATGAAATACCCACCCAAGTATACTTCAAAGATGACAGACATGAAATATCCACTAAATAATACTCCCCAGGTGGTGGTAATGAAATATCCTCCAAATTATATTCCCCAGAAGATAGGCATGAAATATCCACCGATCACACTCCCCAGAAGACAGACATGAAATATCCACCACATCACACTCTCCAGAAGACAGACATGAAATATCCACCACATCACACTCCCCAGAAGACAGGCATGAAATATGCACCACATCACACTCCCCAGAAGACAGACATGAAATATCCACCACATCACACTCTCCAGAAGACAGACATGAAATATGCACCTCATCACACTCCCCAGAAGACAGACATGAAATATGCACCACATCACACTCCCCAGAAGACAGACATGAAATATCCACCACATCACACTCCCCAGAAGACAGACATGAAATATCCACCACATCACACTCTCCAGAAGACAGACATGAAATATGCACCACATCACACTCCCCAGAAGACAGACATGAAATATGCACCACATCACATTCCGCAGAAGACAGCCATGAAATATCCACCACATCACACTCCCCAGAAGACAGACATGAAATATCCACCACATCAAACTCCCCAGAAGACAGACCTGAAATATGCACCACATCACACTCCCCAGAAGACAGACATGAAATATCCACCAAAGAATACTCCTCAGAAGACAGACATGAAATATCCACCACACCAAACTCCCCAGAAGACAGGCATGAAATATCCACTACATCAACTCCCCAGAAGACAGACATGAAATACCCACCAAAGAATACTCCTCAGAAGTCAGACATAAAATATCCACCAAAGAATACTCCCAAGAAGACACACATGAAATATCCACCACATCACACTCCCCAGAAGACAGGCATGAAATATCCACCACATCACACTCCCCAGAAGACAGGCATGAAATATCCACCACATCACACACCCCAGAAGACGGACATGAAATATCCACCACATCACACTCCCCAGAAGACAGGCATGAAATATGCACCACATCACACTCCCCAGAAGACAGACATGAAATATCCACCACATCAAACTCCCCAGAAGACAGACATGAAATATGCACCCATCACACTCCCCAGAAGACAGACATGAAATATGCACCACATCACACTCCCCAGAAGACAGACATGAAATATCCACCACATCACACTCCCCAGAAGACAGACATGAAATATCCATCACATCACACTCTCCAGAAGACAGACATGAAATATGCACCACATCACACTCCCCAGAAGACAGACATGAAATATGCACCACATCACACTCCCCAGAAGACAGACATGAAATATCCACCACATCACATTCCGCAGAAGACAGGCATGAAATATCCACCACATCACACTCCCCAGAAGACAGACATGAAATATCCACCACATCAAACTCCCCAGAAGACAGACCTGAAATATGCACCACATCACACTCCCCAGAAGACAGACATGAAATATCCACCAAAGAATACTCCTCAGAAGACAGACATGAAATATCCACCACACCACACTCCCCAGAAGACAGGCATGAAATATCCACTACATCACACTCCCCAGAAGACAGACATGAAATACCCACCAAAGAATACTCCTCAGAAGTCAGACATAAAATATCCACCAAAGAATACTCCCAAGAAGACACACATGAAATATCCACCACATCACACTCCCCAGAAGACAGGCATGAAATATCCACCACATCACACTCCCCAGAAGACAGGCATGAAATATCCACCACATCACACACCCCAGAAGACGGACATGAAATATCCACCACATCACACTCCCCAGAAGACAGGCATGAAATATGCACCACATCACACTCCCCAGAAGACAGACATGAAATATCCACCACATCAAACTCCCCAGAAGACAGACATGAAATATGCACCACATCACACTCCCCAGAAGACAAACATGAAATATCCACCAAAGAATACTCCTCAGAAGACAGACATGAAATATCCACCACACCACACTCCCCAGAAGACAGGCATGAAATATCCACCACATCACACTCCCCAGAAGACGGACATGAAATACCCACCAAAGAATACTCCTCAGAAGTCAGACATGAAATATCCACCAAAGAATACTCCCAAGAAGACACACATGAAATATGCACCACATCACACTCCCCAGAAGACAGGCATGAAATATCCACCACATCACACTCCCCAGAAGACAGCATGAAATATCCACCACATCACACTCCCCAGAAGACAGGCATGAAATATGCACCACATCACACTCCCCACAAGACAGACATGAAATATCCACCACATCACACTCCCCAGAAGACAGACATGAAATATCCAACACATCACACTCCCCAGAAGACAGACATGAAATATACACCACATCACACTCCCCAGAAGACAGACATGAAATATGTACCAAACAATACTCCCCAGATGGCAGACATGAAATATCCACCACATCACACTCCCCAGAAGACAGACATGAAATATGCACCACATCACACTCCCCAGAAGACAGACATGAAATATGCACAAAACAATACTCCCCAGAAGAGAGACATGAAATATCCACCAAATAACACTCCCAGATGGCAGACATGAAATATCCACCAAATAATACTCCCCAGAAGACAGACTTGAAATATCTACCAAATAACGCGCTTCAGATGGCAGACATGAAATATCCACCTAATAATACTCCCCAGAAGACAGACTTGAAATATCCACCTAATAATACTCCCCAGAAGGTAGACATGAAATACCCCCTAATAATACTCCCCAGAAGACAGACTTGAAATGTCTACCTAATAATACTCCCCAGAGGGTAGACATGAAATATCCACCTAATAATACTCCCCAGAAGACAGACTTGAAATATCCACCTAATAATACTCCCCAGAAGGTAGACATGAAATATCCACCTAATAATACTCCCCAGAAGACAGACTTGAAATATCTACCAAATAACGCGCTTCAGATGGCAGACATGAAATATCCACCTAATAATACTCCCCAGAAGACAGACTTGAAATATCCACCTAATAATACTCCCCAGAAGGTAGACATGAAATACCCCCCTAATAATACTCCCCAGAAGACAGACTTGAAATGTCTACCTAATAATACTCCCCAGAGGGTAGACATGAAATATCCACCTAATAATACTCCCCAGAAGACAGACTTGAAATATCCACCTAATAATACTCCCAGAAGGTAGACATGAAATATCCACCTAATAATACTCCCCAGAAGACAGACTTGAAATATCTACCAAATAACGCGCTTCAGATGGCAAACATGAAATATCCACCTAATAATACTCCCCAGGAGACAGACTTGAAATATCCACCTAATAATACTCCCCAGAAGGTAGACATGAAATATCCACCTAATAATACTCCCCAGAAGACAGACTTGAAATATTCACCTAATAATACTCCCCAGAAGGTAGACATGAAATACGCACCTAATAATACCCCCCAGAAGACAGACATGAAATATCTACCAAATAATACTGCCCAGAAGACAGACATAAAATATCCACCTAATAATATTCCCTAGATGGTAGACATATTGCCAACTAATACACCCCAAATGACCGACATGAAATATTCACCAAATAATACACTCCAGATGACAGACATGAAATATCCATCAAAGAATACTCACAGATGGCAGACATTAAATAACCGCCAAATAATACACCTCAGAAGACAGACATGAAATATCCACCAAATAATACTCACAGATGGCAGACATGAAATAACCGCCAAATAATACACCCAGATGACAGATATGAAATATTCACCAAACAATACTCCCAGATGACAGACATGAAATATCCACCAAACAATACTCCCTAGATGACAGACATGAAATATCCACCAAACAATACTCCCTAGATGACAGACATAAAATATCTACCAAATAATACTCCCCAGAAGACAGACATGAAATATTCACCAAATAACACTCCCCAGAAGACAGACATGAAATATCCACCAAATGATACTCCCAGAAGACAAACATGAAATATCCACCAAAATAACAGCCCCCAGACGGCAGGCATGAAATATTCACCAAATAATAATCCCCAGATGGCAGACATGAAATATTCACCAAATAATACTCCTAAGAAGACAGACATGAAATATCCACCAAATAACACTCCCCACATAGCACTGCTTCCAGACAAAATTTCAATTTGGAAATTAGCTGCAAGGCTGTACTAAATATACGTAAGACCAAGAGACACTGAAATCGCAGTGTGTGTGTGTGTGTGTGGTGTGTGTGTGTGTGTGTGTGTGTGTGTGTGTGTGTGTGTGTGTGTGTGCGCGCGCGTGCATGCGTGCGTGCGTGCGTGCGTACGTGCGTGCGTGCGCGTGTGCGCGTGTGTGTGTTCTCGGTAAAGTTTAACATAGTCATTACAAGTGCAAGTACAACGAGGGAAAACGTTTTTAAAAATCGTGAAAAGAAAATTGATGACAAGATCACTGCTTATTCTACCGTATCCCAGCAGTTTTAGATGTGTGTAAATAACACACTTTTATCCTCTCTCTCTCTCTCTCTCTCTCTCTCTCTCTCTCACACACACACACCACACACACACACACACCACACACACACTACACACACACACACACACACACACACGCACGCACAGCGTGCGTTCGCGCGCGAACACCTTGCATCCATTCACATTAGGTCTCTGCATGCTTATAACCATATCTGATCTTTAAATCACGCTCCGTCAGTACCAGTGACAGAGTGAACATGTGACACTCTTGGGATGCTTTTCTTTCATCAGCCTCTCCGCCCGCTAAAGTGTTACGGATCTGGAATCCTCTCTCCCTCCCCTCCACACACACACACACACACACACACACACACACACACACACACACACACACACACCTAAAAAATATGCTACCACACTCCAGTAAACCTCCCCAACACGATTAACAATCACCTTCTCTAGGTGCTTACGGTGTATTCGTAGCGCACGGTAGTAATATGCGCAATAGTGAAGGAAGAAGCCAGGCCCTTCGGAAAATACATTTGAGTCTTCCATTTAACGTCTCTGAACGTGTGAAATGACGTGAGCAACTCGTTGATTTTGTAGGCGTTGAACAGGTCATCGTTGATGTGGATCATCCGGATCAGTACGTCCGTGCGTTCACCCAGTTCTTCCTTCGTCTGGTATATCATGGAAGGAAAGTGTCACCGTTTGCCACTTTCTGAGCTGTGCAACCAATGATAGCGCAGCAAGACCTCCCTCACTCCTCCCTCCCCCCCCCGCCCCCCCCCCCCCCCCCCCCCCCCCCCCCCCCCCCCCCCCCCCCCCGCATCTCTGCTTCCGCCTTCATGCATGTTGGACTGAAGTACGAGCAGTTTCTCCATTTCACTGGCAAAATGTCATCTGTTGAGAACCGGGTGTAAAATTCCCTTACGCAACCCAGATCCTGGCTTTCCGGTACACACTGGATGCGAAGTTAAACTTGTGTGCCCACCCCAGTCCCACACCCACTTCCGGCCCCTCGTCCCTCCCCTTCCTCCTTGTTTCCATCCCCCATCAGCCTCACAACGCCCCCATCACCCCACCTCTTCCCCCTCATCCTCTAGTACTGTCCCTGAAGACAACCCAACCCATGGCTACAGAAACGGCTACCTGTTAAGTTTGTATACAATGGCGTAAGAATGGCTGCTATGTGTATGTTTAACACACACACACACACACACACACACACACACACACAGAGAGAGAGAGAGAGAGAGAGAGAGAGAGAGAGAGAGAGAGCAGGCGTCAGGGCCGGCCTGTGAATCACTCACGCTGTGACAGGGTCACAGGGCGGGGGTCGGGTCACGATCTTTACTGTTCCCAGTTCATCATACATTCACGATCTGCATGAGAAACGTCATGGATAAAGAATGTCAACCCTAAACCAACGGCTCTTTTAAGCCCTCATCCTGGCCCCGTCTATCTATTTATCTGCCTACCTACCTACCTATCTACCTACCGACTTACCTATCTCCTCTGTCAATGTGTGTTCAGAAAAAGGGGATACGGACATGGAGTGAATAGGATTTGAAGTGAAAAGAAAACAGGCGTATGAGTGGAAGTTGGACGGGGGGGGGGGGGGGGGGGGGGGGGGGGGTCTAAGGAAGCCTAGGGCAGGGGCAGGGGTCAGGGATTCAGTCAGATTTTCTACTGAATTCTGTAACAAGTATATAGGCGGGCGAGCTCGCTGAGTGTAGTGACATGAGAAGCGCCCATCGGAGCCACCCCTACTATAGTGTTCCTCACAGCGGGGAATGGTGATCTGTAGGTACACACAGCGTAAGGCCCCATTCCTGACCTCTTCCTTTTCATTTTTTGTATGGGTCCTTCAACCTCCAATGTTTTCCCACATTATTTTTTCCCCTTAAAGTTTTTTTTTTTTCTTTTTTGCTCCGTCCTCCTATTCTCTCTCTGACAGGACACTTCCACGCCCTGGATCGTCTGTGCGTTCTTCTACAGATGGACATCTTCCTGATCTTCAGGGGGTTTGGCGTTTGATACACTGCGTCTGCGTTTATTTAGGTTTTGAAAAGTGGTGTAATGACTCTCTCTCTCTGAGTGTGGTGCGCGCGCGTGTCAAAGAGAGCGAGACATAAAGTGGAAGAGAAAGAGGGAAGGGGGTTGAAAATTAAGAAAATGTATAAGTAGAAAAACCCTTCACTAGGTGCATGTGGAAACCATCGCAATCCCTCTCGAAGGCAGATCTATATGTATCGCCTGCTCGTGGGCCTTTCGTCCGCTGGATCGGACTCACCAGGAGACACGGCTGATCGTGTCTGTGCTCTTGGCACACCACACACACACACACACACACACACACACATATATATATATATATATATATATATAATTATATATATATACAATAAACTAATAAATTCCAAGGATAAGTACCGCACCATTCCAGCAACTTACAGAGCAGCTTGGTGTTGCAATGACTGCAAGAAATATTCAATTATCTCCCCCTATTTCTTCAATCTAAGACATAAGAGCAAGCTTTGTTTATAATTGAATATATATATATATATTTATATATATATATATATATATATAATATAATATATATATATATATATATATATAGGTATAACGTTATCTGCTTGATTTTCATTAATAAGGTTGTTTTTCCTTTTCATCGCTGTACTATGTCTGCAAGTGCTTGAGCTAGAAGTTATGATCGGTATTAGTTTAAATTATAAGTCTCCAGTTATCCAGATTTTCTCTTACTAATTCTTTGCCTTTATGAAGGAGAATCGTCATTCCCTGTTGCCATGGGAGTGACAGCTCACCACATACGAATAACTGATGTTTGGTTTGATATAATTTCTCATGATTCCTTAAGAAGTCTGGTGATAATCTTCTGTTTATTTCTAGCTTTTTGTTTTCTTTTTTTTCCAGTTTTAGGATGTATCTGGTACTTCACCCCCGTCTTCTATCCATTTCATTCTGCATCTCACCTGTGCTCCTCTATCTTTCTATATTTGTATTAGCTGCAATTTCTGTTTTGTTTGCATATAGTCCGACTGAATATTTTTATTTTCAGGATTTCAAAAAATAAAAATTCCTCTGGATTTGAAGCTTATTTTGCAGTATCAGTGTTTCGTTCTCTTTTGACAGGCTAACTTTTTACCATATTCGATGCAAGACTCATTTCAGCTTCACAGTTCCAACTTTACCATACTACTTGTTCCTCTGTGCTCTAAGTCAAATAATATTATGTCTAACACGCTGTTCATGGTTTTAACAAATAGTTTATTTTTGACTGAATCGTTCTTGAATTTCCAGTAGCCAGGGCCTCGCTCAAATGTTTCTTCACGGAGTTATAATACGCCTGCTTTGTGATCTGCATATATAATTACAACATGCTAACAAGAAACGCATACATCATGAAGGAGATAAACCTATGCCATGTAAAATCTATACCAGGTGGGTGGCAGACTCTACAAGCGCTGGTAAGACATAAAGAACTGAGAAGCAGAGTTAACCTCACATTAATCACGAGGACGACCGAATATTATATCAAAATCGTTGTTCAGTACACAATGATAACCACCGAGAACACAAAATTCGGTTAGTATTTCAATTTAACTTTTTAAAAAAAGCTCTTTTCTCTTTAGATTCGTTTGGAGCATACACATCTGCAGCTTTGATATCATGCTTTTCGATAGATGCTGAAATGACTGATAATCTTTCTTGCGTCATGACAAATTGTACATCTCCTTGAACTGTTTTTGAAGTCGAACTGACCTCACCTGTGCTCCTGTTTGTGTCTTCGTTTCATAAAACCCTACCACCCCATTCTTTCCACCATGAGTTAATGTCGCTTTTCGTAACACGACATTTTTGTACACTTACTTATCATATTTTCCAAGTTTCAAGCAACTTAAAAGTGATTTTAAAAAATTGTTTCTTAATCCTGTACAATTTAACGAAGCAGACTTGCAAAACATCTTAAGCAGAATAAACACAATGAAAGTGAGTATTGATGATTAACACACTCCAAACAGTAGGTCTACATGCACTTAAACTTTATCAAAGGTCGGAGAGCCATAGCCAGCTCATCGCCCTTGGATATCCGAACGAAAACAGGTTCAATATTTCTAACAGACGTCAGCCACACATTCCGTATCAGGATCGTCATGTATGACCACTAGACCAGCGGAACGTGTGGCATCCCGTCTTGGTTATCAATTCTTTGACTTGTGTCTTTAGATCGGCTATGGTATGTCGGTTAGATCGGCTATGCTCGGACACGTTACATTGTGAACGGTCCAGAGATGAAAATAGTGTGGATTGATGAGTGACTGCACACCCTCGGTCTCCACGTCCAACGGACTTGTCGGGACAGGACTTCAGCGAAGAAGTGGTCTTTTTCCGGCTGACTTTACACTGTTTGGGGAGCAGGGGGGTGAGTGGGTGGGTGAGGGAGATGCTTCTGGTTTTCTGTTCACTTTATTACACAAAGGATCGCCCCGGCTCATGTCTTGATCGTTTGCAGTCTCTGCAAACAACATCATCAGGGCATTGAAACACATGGTGGTCGGACTGTAAACATTGGAATAGCCTACATGATTTCTTTTGGATAAATCTTTGCTGTTAATGGCACAGTTTTGAAGTGAATATACTTATATTTATAGTTTTTGCCAAGAGGAACTGGGAGGATGGGGGTGGGGGTGGGGGGAGAGTTACAAATGGAAATCTGCGGCTTGTTGAAAATCTGGTCAGTTTGTTGTCACTATCTCCTGCCCTCTCCATCCATTTCAATGTCAGACCTTAGTTCAAAATCCTACAGTTGTATGTGCATTCTCGATCTCTGACTCGGTGACAAGAGATGGGAATAATATCAACCCGTATATTGGTGACTGGTCTGTCCTCACCCGTGTCTCCTCTTGGTATGTAACGACCGGTGTTCGCCACCAGCAACGACGTGCTCCTCGGTCACAAACCTACCACTAGCAGTTCCGTTCGTACCTCCCTGGTAGCCGGGTAGATACGTCACCGTCCCCTGATTTCTTGCCACCCAAGAATGAAACGCTGGCCCTCTCTGCGGCGAGGTACACGCCCATGACGATTGGCCGATTGCTGGCGACATAGGGAATGTTTGTTTTGTTTTAAAGAGACAGGACTGACAGTCGACGAAGTAGCCATCAAAACAACAAACCGCGACGAGGGATTCGTAACAGAATCGCATGCAATACAACACGCAAAGCCGAGTTTCTGCACCGAGGTAAGCAGAGAACAAACAGCAAGCGACGTGCACAGCTTATCCATCAAGATTCGGTCTGTACACAAGCGCTTGGCGGAGAGAGCGAAGATCGATCGCGTCCGTCTTCCACGAGAGACACCGAATCTCTGTGGCCGCTTCTTTTCTGGGGCTGTCATCTGTCATATACACCGCTGAATTTCACCGCCTTTTGTCTTCCTCTTCTTCTTCTCTTTCTGATTGTCCTATTCTCCTTTTGGTCATAGTGCTGTTGTTGTTGTTGGTGGTGGTGGTGTGGTGGTAGTGGTGGTGGTGTAGTATCATCATCATCATCATCATCTTAATCATCAATCAAAGTATCTGCTATCGTTTCCGTCTTTTTCAGCTTTTTGTTGTCAGTCTTCGTATTAATGCTGCTGTTGTTGCTGGTAGTGGTGATATCACCACCTCCACCACAACCATCACCAGCACAACCATCACCAGCACAAACACCACCAGCACCACCACCGCCGCCACCACTGTCATCATCATTATCTTCCAGTCTTTCTCATTCTGGATTCCTCCGTTTTTGTTTCTTCCAACCTCGTCTCCTGCCTCCCTATTTCTTTTTTCCTTTTCTTTCCCTCTCTCTCTCTCTCTCTCTCTCTCCCCCCCCCCCCCCCCTCTCTTCTATTCTGTGTCTCTTCGTTGTCATCGATCTCCTTATCTACTCGCCCTTTGCCTTCTACTCCCTCTTTACCTTGTCTCCCTCTTCGTCCTCCTCCTTTCCCGTCTCTCTCCCTCTTCCTTTTAGTCGTCTCACACACACACACCAACCACGCACGCACGCACGCACGCAGACAGACAGACAGACAGACAGACAGACAGACACACACACACACCACATACACAACACACACACACACACCACCACCACCACCAGCATCCATGCGGAACCGCTTTGTATATGATGACAGACTCACTAACCATAACAAGGCAGTCAGTGTTATTCGTTTAATGAATGTAAAAAAAAAAAAAAAAAGCGCTTTGATTTATTCATAACGAAATTTGATACACTATCTTACATTTGATATGACAGTGAATCAGTGTACTGGTCTTGCGAAACTGCACCCACTCTGTTTATGGGTTGTTATTTTCATCTGAATCTGAATCACAATGTGTAGCCTACCACAAAGGTCGATGTTAGGTCCTCCTTTGTTCTCCGCCTACACAAGCGCAAGCGATCTTCATTTAACGATTAAAAACGCAGTATGATTTTTTTTCTTCTGACACTACGTTTTTTAAATGCACTAGTGACAATAATGACGAAATGAACTATCGAATATTGTCAACGAAGAATCAACGAAAAATAATGGCATTCTTCTCAATACAGAAAACACAAAGCCTGTTTTACTCTTTGCACGCCAAACAGACGAGACTTGATTGAATACAATGATAATGTTTTTAGACAAGTCCCCAAACATGAAATATTACACATCACGAATACTGCATATTTTTGAAGGCAAGAACAAAATCCAGAGTGTTTCAAAACAAGTACAGTTTCGTGCGTTCAAGTTGTCGCAAATCAAGCTTTAATTTTTCCTGAAGAACATCGGAGACAAGCGTTGGCCTTGATTTTCTTCAGACACATCTGGAGCGTTGATCAGTTGTCTGGAACAAGTGTGTCCCATCAACATGAAACTCCTTTGCCGTTTTCAGAAGTATGCCATTCATAAGATGCCTAGCTCAGACTATGTTAGCTAGGTATCCAAGGTGTCACCAGAGCGTGTGGTTAATGCGCGTATCAGGTATCCACTAAGTTCTGTCCATGAGTTCGTCTGCCCAGATCTGTTCTGTTGAGTTATTCATTTACCTGACCATCTAACTGTGACCCCTGCGTACTGTTGACTAGCTGAGTAACGAGAAGGTGTAGCGCATATGGACTAGTCTGCACGCCTCAATGGACCTGAAACCGGAAACGGAAACCAATACACTATGCTTCAACAAGCCATCATGTTTGTCTGTTGGCTACTCACTGTGTTAAAATGCCTGCGGCTAATGTTCACATGTCTGATATAACACTCTATTCCATACATTCAAATTTATTGACGACACGATCTCGCATTCCTTAAGTCAGTATTGCTTTTCCAACACCACTGTCAATCAGATAGAGTTATTGTTCGTATGTCAAACTCAGGTTTATTCAAAAGAAGCTTCTTATTCAGTAACAATCACTATCGTCATCGTCATCGTCATCATCATCTTCTTCTTCTCGATAATCTTGTTGTTGTTGTTGTTGTTGCCCTTGTTGTTGTTGCCGTTGTTGTTGTTCTTGATGTTCTTGTTCTTCTTGGTCTCTGTCTATCGTCGTCTTCCTCCACTTCTTCCCGTCTCCTTCTCTTTCAATAAGAAAAACGGTAGGAAAAAAAATTCAACAACAAAGACAAGCAGACAGACAGACAGACGGAAAGACACGGATACCACGAACACAAAGACGTCACGGTACAAATGGTGAAAAAAGAAGCGAAATTAGACTCCGCTTGGATTTCACGAGTCCCTTTCTTCTGCATTACATGATTAGTCAGAACTGATTCATACCTCTTATCTGGACGATGGCTTCCTCTTCCTCAGACGACGAAAGTGAGCACCACGGCAATAAAAGCATGCGTCGGTGATCGATTTTCTAAGACGACAGCCGCCGTGAGAAACCTATATTATGTGGACGACGGGGCTAAAATCAATCTGGCACTTCAACCCAAACGGCAGAATATTTGGTCCTTAAACATTCACAAAATACGTGCGCAAATTTTGGATGAGAAGCAAAGTTAGTGTTCCAAGTCTCGCGCGCGGGCCAGAGAGAGAGAGAGAGAGAGAGAGAGAGAGAGAGAGAGAGAGAGAGAGAGAGAGAGAGAGAGACAGACAGAGAGACAGACAGACAGACAGACAGACAGACAGACAGAGAGAGAGAGAGAGAGAGAGAGAGAGAGAAAGAAAATGTGCACTAGTGTTGCATTGTGCGTTCTTTCAGTCCATACAAACAATCCCTGTCTCCGTTTATCTTACATCCGCCCCGCACCCCCCCCCCCCCCCCCACCCAGTGTGTGTGTGTGTGTGTGTGTGTGTGTGTGTGTGTGTGTGTGTGTGTGTGTGTGTGTGCGTGTGTGTGTGCGTGCGTGCGTGCGTGCGTGCTGGTGCGTGTGTAGATCATTTTGAAATTTAACTCTCCCCCCCCCCCTCTCTCTCTCTCTCTCTCAATGTAACTACAGTTTACGCACCCAAAACACACAACATTTCGATTCTTGGTTTTCACTTTTCTGTTGAATCTTTAGACGGAAAGTCCACACCAGTACGGATTTCTCCTTAAGCCCTCTCCATTCATTCCAAAAAATGGGAAGAAATACAGATCCTATTATTTACTTGCTCGCATTGCTTCGCGACGACTCCCATCCACCTCAAACCTTTGCTGTTGGCTCAGTGTGTTGCGCAAACATTCCAATGACATACGGATTTAAGACATGGTTATTGTGATAGCAGCCGGTGAAAAGATATTTTAAGCGGCGTATGGAAAGAAGGAATGTTGGCGCACAGAAACCACGTATGGAGAGTAACGCACATCAGCGCCCGCGAACAGGCTGCTACAGTAGTGAGCAGGGGAGACCACCCGCTTGGGTTGGACAGGTGCCAAGATGAGAGAGAGAGAGAGAGAGAGAGAGAGAGAGAGAGAAGAGAGAGAGAATTATGATCTCAAATTTGACACCAAAGAAACAGACGTTGCAATTCGCTCTTCTTTCCCTTTTCTATGTCTTTGCCATGTCTTGTTTCTTTGTCTGTTCCTTCATTCCTTTTTCTTTCGGCCTTTCTTTTTTCTTTTTTTTTTTGCTGGTGTCTTCTTCTGCTTTTGATTCTCTTTATACGCACGCACACACACACACGGCCGCGCGCGCGCGCGCACACACACACACACACGCACGCACGCACGCACGCACGCACGCGCGCGCGCGCGCACACACACACACACACACTTCTACGTCCATGTATACACTTGGACAAGTGGCCAGCAAAAGTCGGTTAAAAGACAAAAATGTGCATTGATTTTTCTAGTGTGACAGATCTGATGGTTGCGGTGAGCAAGATGAGAACAGTTAACTGAACAGAACGTCACTGTGGTTATTGATTAGAATAGCATTTGGTTACTGAGCAGCACAGCATTGCAGTTATTATGAAGTTGCATGGTAGTTACCAGATAGGATTGCTTTGTTTGTTACTGAAAAGCAGCACTGTCATCATATTTTGATGCACATAATTATGTAAAAAAAAAAGGGAGTCAATTTAAGTACCTCTCTCTCTCTCTCTCTCTCTCTCTCTCTCTCTCTCTCTCTCTCCTCCGTATAACCATGCTGTGATGCCTGTGGTAAATGCTTATAAATACTTGGGTATATTGTTTTCAACAAAACTCAGCTTCACATTAGCATGCAATGACCTGGTAAGTAAAGCAAAGAAAGCTCTGCTTTGTATTATGAGAAAACTTCATGTTTTGAAGAATTGTAGTCTAGATTTGTTGCTGAAGTTATTTGATTCCCAGGTTCAACCCATTGCTCAGTACGGTGCAGAACTTTGGTGACTAGACGTTGCAGCCTGCCATTGCGAAAAAGTACACCTTTTTGCCTTAAAGAATTTTTTAGGAGTCGAAATTCGAACACCCAATGATCTTGCCTATGGAGAGACCAATAGATATCCTATTTACATAAATTCTGTATTAAGCTGTATTCGATACTGGTTAAAATTAACTAAAATGAATGATTATAGATTACCACGGAAAGCTTATGTGATGTTATATGACCTAGATGTAAGAGATAAAAGAAACTGGGTGTCAAATATCCGTAGTCAATTATACAAATTTGGATTTGGTTATGTTTGGATGAACCATGGCGTGCAAAATGATAGATTATTTCTTTGTGAATTTAAAGAGAGACTGATTGCGTGCAGGTGGCAAGAATGGGACGCTCACGTCAAAAATAGCGATAGATTTACCATCTATCGGACATTTTGTACAGTTCACGATGTCAAACTGTATCTGCAAATGGATTTAGGCAAACACTTGAAGTTAATTATGACCAAATTTCGACTTGGAATTTCAGATATTGCACAACACAGGTATCGCTACTGTAAACATACTGGAATGGATCCGACTTGTCCACTTTGCAATGATGGAAAAGAAGATGAACTGCATTTTGTTTTATGCTGCTGCAAGTTATCTAGTCTAAGAGCGCAATATATACCAGTTAAGTTTTTCAGGGATCCCTGTCAATTTCGGTTAAGTCTGCTTATGGCATCTCAAAATGAAAGTGTAGTAAGAAATTTCTCAATTTACTTGTTCAAGGCATTTCAATTTCGATCAGTTATGACTTCGTGAATTTGATGTGTTATGTAATATTCATACATTGTTGTTACTTTCTCCATACCCCCCTTCATAAGGGGCAATGGCCTTTATATGAAGTAAACCATCTGAGTTCTATGAGTTCTCTCTCTCTCTCTCTCTCTCTCTCTCTCTCTCTCTCTGTGCTTATGTGTGTGTGTGTGTGTGTGTGTGTGTGGTGTGGTCTATTGCAACCTTTAAAATTGGCATTTTTTTCAGGGTCTCAGCAGTTAAAGAGCAAGAGTCACCGAACCGTGACGAACGTTAACTATTAACAGTGATAGTAAGTAATATCACGTATGATGTATACATAAAATATCACTAAGAACCTCCCAGTCATCGTCTGCGTGAAGACGTGGTCAAGTTGTAAGTAACTGTATAAATCAATCACTGATCATTTCAGGAATGTATTCAATATTTGAAAATAAACGTTTTGTAGAAAGTTTGCTCACTTACAATTAACGTTTAACATACCAATGAATTTCATGTTTTAAATGGCATTATATGGAGAATTTGTAACTAATACATTCGTGATATTCTGTTACCATCGCACCGTTTAATGCAAATTCTCATCAGCCGAGATACAGATATATCAGTATGTAGTAACCTTAATGGTGGATCAAGCAAGTAACGCAGCACTAAAACAGCATATCAACTTCTTTTTTTTCGTGTTAGCGTGCATTTCCAAAACTATAAGCTTCAGTAATGTTTTGTAAATTTTGCGTTGTTACCGAAATGATTAAAAAGCAGGAGCTTTTCATTGGAAAATCCAAAACAGCGGCATCATAGTAAAGTGTCACGTATGTTACGTCAAAGTATTACGCCATACGCAACGTCAGTTTGTTCATTATGCACATGTGGAAGACGTAGGAAATCTGTTAGGGGGAAAAAATGATGACAAGTGTTCAATTGAACGAGATCTCTAAAACGCATTTTTCACCCAAGAGGAGGAGAGTGCAGGTGTCTGTTGAAAAACAACCAATGACAGCAGAGTTGACTGAGGTTAGTACACTTCTGTCTGCCGGTGTTAACATCAATGAGATGGGGCCAAAGGGGAAAGAGTAGAGGGGAGCCAATCAAGGGATGGGTGAGTGGTAAAGTGGGATGACTGGAGAGGAGGAGGCTGAGGAAAGCTGAGAGGGAAAAAAATCACAGGGTAGGGAATGGCTGGATTTGGTGGTTGAAACGGAACTAGAGAAATAACAAGAACTCAACCTACAGTCAGAAGTGAGGTAAGGTAAGGTAATGTTGCTTATAGCCCAGCCGACCGCAAAGGGCCACATCAGGGCTGACACCACGTTAAAATCAACTCACAAGTCATCAAAAAAAAACAAAAAAACTTTCATACATCTCTTTAAAATACATCTTCTAAAAACGCACCAGAAACTTCGTTAAAAATCTTTCTTCCGTAAAATCTTAAATCAGATGAAAAATGTTAATCTCTTTCAGAAACCCAAAGATCACGTCAGGTGGGACATCTCTGAACAGGGTTTTCATGGACTCGGCCGTAAAGTGTTTATGTCTCACATCGTGCAAGTCCCAACACTCTAAAAGAATGTTTCACTGTGAGTGGAACATGACATGGACTGCACCACAGAGCCTATTCACCTTTTAAAAGATAAGAATGGGTATAAAACGAGTGGCCTGTGTGCAACCGGCACAGGACTGTTTTCTCTTTACCAGTCAGAAGTGACCACCTGCGTTGTTAGTGCTGACTGCCACCAACACAACCTGCTCCGGCCGTCAATTGTATTACAACGATGCCGCTGCAATATCAAGATTGGTCATAGTGGAGATGTGAACACGCCAGGGGTCACGTACAACTTTTTTTTTTCATTTTTCTTCTTTCGGGATCACAGCTAAAACGTGACATGGGACATGTGCAGCATGATGCTCTTGGTCGTGCAGAATAAGCTGCTGTTGTTTTTTTTAAAGTGAGTCTAGGGGCCTGCATTTCCCCCCCCCCCCCCCCCCCCCCAGCCCCTCCCCCCCACCTTATGTTCCATCCACGTTTCACCCTTCACCCTACTGTGGCATGCATTCATCCCACGTGAGTCAAACATTCAAATTACCTCACCTGTTAACAATTGTCAGCAAGTATGGCAGAAACTGAAAAGTGGAGCCCATTCAATGTAAATAAGCCACACCAAACCACACACACACACACACACACACACACACACACACACACACACACACACACACACACACACAGGCGCGCGCGCGCGCGCGCTCTCTCGCAAGCACATACAGAGAGAGAGAGAGGGAAGAGAGAGAGAGAGAGAGAGAGAGAGAGAGAGAGAAGCAGGCACATGTACGCGCGCTCGCATGCACATGCAGAGAGAGAGAGAGAGAGAGAGAGAGACAGAGAGAGAGAGAGCAGAGAGAGATGTGCGCACTTCAAACACAGAAACACACACACACACACACAGATATTTCAACACGCACGCACACACACACGCACGCACGCACGCACGCGCCACACACACACACACACACACACACACACACACACACACACACACACACACACAACGTGTGCATGTATGTCATTGCTGCCAACCATTGTGTTCTGTCCGATGTGTTTTTTCTTTGAAGATTCGCTTTGTACTTAGTTGTTTCACACCGAGGAAGCTTTTAGAAGAAAAAGCGGACATCTGTTCTTTTATCATGACACTTTCTTCTTCTTCTTTTTTTTTTTAGGGGTAGGGGGTGGGAGAAGGGGGTGGGGGTGGGGGTTATTGTGCACAGATCTGTCAATAAAATACAGTGCTGAACTAAAGCACGCTGTGCAACGAGTACTCACCTGTTAACACCCCCCTCCCCCTCTCACCTCTTCCTCTCCGCCTTATTTGTGAGAATTCCAGAATTCGCCGCTTTTGCTTCATTGTATAGGCCCTACGTACGTAGCAAACTGTGAGATGTCTGCGCGACAGTACAGAGGAGGAGAGGCGGGTGTGGATTGGCAATCACTGGTTTTTTCATCTGGTTGTTTTCATCATGGCAAAATGAAAAAAAAAAAAAAAAAAAAAAAAAGAGCGATGTTCGGGAAATATTTATGACGACACTGGAGACAAACTGCTTGTAAGTACTTGTACGAACTTGCACGATCAGGCGGGCAAAGAGAACGCAACTCGTGTTTGATTGGAGGGAGTTTTTTCTCACAGCCAGCCCACACACAAAGCTTCACATGTGCCTTGTGTGGCGTTCTCCTGCGCTGAAGATCAGAAACAGCCGTTTGTTTGTGCCATCCCCCATAACGGTTTCCGGGTTGAACACTGTTGCACCTGGTGTAGGTAACATCTTATTTTGTATTCGCACTCTGTATCTAGGTTTCTCAGGTATTCATTCACTTGACATCATTTATCCACAGAAAGTTGTAGAAAATGCCATTATTACGTCATTGATGCAAAATGGATACACAGCAGTTAACGCACATTCAACGGTCTTTTGGCAGTAAAAATGAAATTCGGTGCACAGATATTCGAGTGTTCAAGTGCCTAAAAGCAAGAAGTCCCATGTGGAATGTAAAGTCATCCCATTACAAGAAAAATGTGACCATGGAATTTGTGAATGGCCGGTACATTCTATCGCGATCTCTCTCTCTCTTTCCGACTCTCTCTCTGTACGTGCGTGCGTGCGTGGATGCGTGCGTATGTACGTGCGCGCGTGCGTGCGCATGTGTGTGTATGCGTGCAACTCATTATTCGTAAGAAACGCCGCGAGTTTAAAATAACATAAAAAAGGATGGAAATAATCTAATGAAAAAACACAAAACAAGTTTTTTTTCTATTGTAATACTTATTAGCAGTTCTAGTATCAAAATATAAAGGGCAACAAAGACGATAACTGCATATTCGCGGAGCCGACGTGAGTGAGCTCTTCCTTCCGGAGGGCGTCAGCACGTGCATCCGACGGCAGTCCCATGATCTTGCCGATACCTGAGGCAGTGACACAATCAAACCAAGGCCACAGACGCGCGGAGGCAATCGAATCTGAGGTCACCATGAAACCAGGGCATGAAAGGCCACAGACTTTGAGACTTTTTTTATGCTGATCGATGAGGATGAGGATGATGAAGATGATGCTGTTGATTTCCATTCTGGTCTGAAACTGCATGAGAGGGCTGTGCTCTACGCTTACTTTCATAATATCCCGGCGTCAACCAGGCGTGTGAGTTACAGACACCTACAATGTTGGTTAGGAAAGCTGAGCAACACTTTCAAAGATCTATCCATTAATTTAGTGGCTGAAACTCGACTGTGTGGTTCCAGTCTTCCCAGCTGAGCCGGTAGCTAACAAACTCTGCCTAGGAACCGGTCAGGGCAGAAAAATCCAACAAGGAAATGGTCCCGATGGGAATCGAATCCGTGACCTTCCAGCCGGGCGTCTGCGACGTTAACCACTTTCCATGGCGTCCTGTTATAGAACGCTTCTTTACTTTTCTTTCTTTCTTTCTTTGTTTACGTGTTTGTACTCCACGTGGGGATGCCGGGGGGGGGGGGGGGGGGGGGGGGTCTTTTTAGTACGGACGGCTCCCACACCTTCTGGAAGTTGTGCTTTTAACTTACTCGTTTCTGTCACTCTTTGACTACCTTTAAAAATATTTTTGTTTTTGGTCTTTTCTTGCTGTCGTCTACTGATTTTCTGTATTTCGTGGACCATTCACCTGTAAAATTGTTCTGGGAACTCTTATCTTTTTTTTTTTTTTTTAAAATCCGATAACTATTTATTATCTACCGGTTTTTCTTTTGTTTTCTTTTCTTTTTGATCTGGCAGTTATGCACTGAAAATTGTACATTGCCCAAAGAAGTCACTATTTGTCAAATCTGAAGGGTCAGTTTGGCTCGATTTTTTTTTTCTCTCTTCTTTTCTTTTTTTTTTTTTCTTTTTGTATCTTTCATTTTCTTTTCTTTTTGGAGCGTTTGCACGTTTTTCAACATACATCTTAATACACGACTTTTAAAACTGTAGGCGCAAAGAATTAAGAGCAATACCTGGCGCTCTTGGCACGGCCTCAATTTGTATGCCTTAAAATTCCAATAGTTCAGCTACCATATCATTCACTGCTTTACCATTGGTGTATTCTTCCCGACATGTTTTTTTTTTGTTTTTTTTTTGAATAACGAAGATCTGATCTGTTTACAACATGCCCCCCCTCCCCCCCACTACCCCCCCCCCCCCCCTTCCCCCCTTTCTTTTTTTCTTGTGTGAGTTTGACAGTCCTGTAAAAAGGCTGTTTGTATGGTGAGCAGGACTCCACTACTGCTTACACCCTGACACTCGGAACAGGGGACACAATCCAATGGCGCAGGTGGACGTGATGAAGAGCAGGCGCCGAGGCCTGGGAAGACTGAACACTCAGCACGATGAGTGAGGCCTGGGAAGACTGAACACTCAGCACGATGAGTGAGGCCTGGGAAGACTGAACACTCAGCACGATGAGCGAGGCCTGGGAAGACTGAACACTAAGCACGATGAGCGAGGCCTGGGAAGACTGAACACTAAGCACGATGAGCGAGGCCTGGCTGACAGAACAAGCGTGTCTGTGCGTATGTCATTGGGCGGGTGGAGGTAGTGGCTGGGGCGCGTTGGGGAAGGGGGGGGGGGGGGCAGAAGTAGGCAAAGATGGGAAGGGATTGAGGTTGAGGGAAAAGAGATGCAAAGCCATCGGAAATGGAGGGTAAAGGACCTTTTCATTTACATGTTGTCGCAACTACACACACGCACACGCGTGCGTGCACGCACGCATACACACACGCACGCACGCGCGTACGCGCGCGCGCACACACACACACACACGCGCGCGCGCGCGCGCGCACGCACGCACAGAAACACACACACCAACGCACGCACGCACGCACTCACACACCATACATTCTGGTTTTTCTCTCCAAACTGTATTTATTAGCAAATTAGTTTCAGCAAATGAATTGATAGATGTTCACTTCTTTTTCAGATTCAAACTGCCCACACAATAGTTTTAGCAAATAAGCATTTGATAGATGTTCACTTCTTTTTCAGATTCAGACTGCCCACTCATTAGTTTTAGCAAATAAACATTTGATAGGTGTTCACTTCTTTTACAGATTCAAACTGCCCACTCATTTTAATAAACATTTGATAGGTGTTCACTTCTTTAACAGATTCAAACTGCCCACTCATTTTAATAAACATTTGATAGGTGTTCACTTCTTTAACAGATTCAAACTGCCCACTCATTTTAATAAACATTTGATAGGTGTTCACTTCTTTAACAGATTCAAACTGCCCACTCATTTTAATAAACATTTGATAGGTGTTCACTTCTTTAACAGATTCAAACTGCCCACTCATTTTAATAAACATTTGATAGGTGTTCACTTCTTTAACAGATTCAAACTGCCCACTCATTTTAATAAACATTTGATAGGTGTTCACTTCTTTAACAGATTCAAACTGCCCACTCATTTTAATAAACATTTGATAGGTGTTCACTTCTTTAACAGATTCAAACTGCCCACTCATTTTAATAAACATTTGATAGGTGTTCACTTCTTTAACAGATTCAAACTGCCCACTCATTTTAATAAACATTTGATAGGTGTTCACTTCTTTAACAGATTCAAACTGCCCACTCATTTTAATAAACATTTGATAGGTGTTCACTTCTTTAACAGATTCAAACTGCCCACTCTGCATTATGCCAGTCTTCTTGGACTTGTTAGCTGTGCCCTTGATATTTGGATCCCTCCGAAATGCCCCGCCTTCTTCGTGGACGCAGGAAGACCCCAGGAGTAGCGTCCCTTTCCTTTTTCTGTCTTATCCTCTGTGCCACCTCAGTGGCGTTGCACCCACGCCGCTCCTTCCGACTCTGTGTCCACAGCCACAGCCTGGCCCGTCCCAGCACCGGCAATCCTTGGGGAGCAGCCACTGTCAAGTCGTCATGAGGCAACCCACCAGAGGAGACACTGCACTGCCGCCGACTCATTTTGGTGGTGTTCTGCCGTGCCTGTGTCGATCCAACTTATGGAGGACACCACTATGCCCCTTACTGACGGCAGTAATAGCTTAGTGGTGAACTATTCCTCTGGAGGGCGCCACCACGTCCGTCCAAAGACAGTCCCCATGAAACTGTCGATACCGATGACCCCGTCAGAACCAAACCAAGGCCACAGATGTGGAGAGGCCATCGAAACTGAGATTACCATGAGAGCAGGGCAGGATGGGCCACAGGATTTGAGTTTTTTTTTTTTTTAAACTCCTGAGCAATGACGACGAGGGTGGTAGAAATGGTGCTACGGATTTCCATTCTGGTCTTGAGACAGCATGACAGGGCTGTACTCTACGTTTGATTTCATCATAAATATATCCCAACGTCAACCAGGCCCAAGAGATACAGACACCTGCAGTGTTGGTCAGGAAATTTGAGCAACACTCTCAGAGATGCATTCATTAAGTGGATGAAACTCGACTGTGTGGTCCCAGTCTTCCCAGGTTAGCCCATAGCCAATTCACTTCCGGGTAGGAGCCCCGCGGGCTCTGATGGGAGTTGAACTTAGGACATCCCAGCCGGGAGTCTGCGACGCTGACCACCTTTTCTTGTACGTATCTGTCATCTGGAACAATGTCTTTTTTTTCTGTCCGTCATGCGCATTCTCTGACGTCACTCATATCGGACCTTAAACCCAACTTTTCCGTTGCTATGATTGCTGTTGTTGTTGTTCTTTTTTCTACAGTGAGAATCTGTGTATTTTTACTGCACGCAGTATGTGTGCGTGTGTGTGTGTGTGTGTGTGTGTGTGTGTGTGTGTGTGTGTGTGTTGAGAGAGAGAGAGAGAGAGGAGAGTGTGTGTGTGTGAGTGTGTGTGTGTGTGTGTGTGTGTGGTGTGTGTGTGTGTGTGTGTGCATACGTGCGTGCGTGTGTGTGCGTGCGAGTGAACGAGTGGCAGATCAAGTGAAAACGGGGAATTGCAAAATTCAGACCAAAGGTCTGTGGTGGGATCCAGGGGCAAACCATGAATAAAATCAAACTTTTGCAAAGTATGAACTCCATTGTGCAGTCACACCGAGGAATTGTGGAGGACCTACTTTGTTGACTCATGGCGTCCTTAGATCTGACTGTGCAGTCACACTGAGGATTTGTGGAGGACCTACTTTGTTGACTCATGGCGTCCTTAGATCTGACTGTGCAGTCACACTGAGGATTTGTGGAGGACCTACTTTGTTGACTCATGGCGTCCTTAGATCTGACTGTGCAGTCACACTGAGGATTTGTGGAGGACCTACTTTGTTGACTCATGGCGTCCTTAGATCTGACTCTGTGCAGTCACACTGAGGATTTGTGGAGGACCTACTTTGTTGACTCATGGCGTCCTTAGATCTGACTCTGTGCAGTCACACTGAGGATTTGTGGAGGACCTACTTTGTTGACTCATGGCGTCCTTAGATCTGACTGTGCAGTCACACTGAGGATTTGTGGAGGACCTACTTTGTTGACTCATGGCGTCCTTAGATCTGACTGTGCAGTCACACTGAGGATTTGTGGAGGACCTACTTTGTTGACTCATGGCGTCCTTAGATCTGACTTGTGCAGTCACACTGAGGATTTGTGGAGGACCTACTTTGTTGACTCATGGCGTCCTTAGATCCGACTTGTGCAGTCACACTGAGGATTTGTGGAGGACCTACTTTGTTGACTCATGGCGTCCTTAGATCGACTTGTGCAGTCACACTGAGGATTTGTGGAGGACCTACTTTGTTGACTCATGGCGTCCTTAGATCTGACTTGTGCAGTCACACTGAGGATTTGTGGAGGACCTACTTTGTTGACTCGTGGCGTCCTTAGATCTGACTTGCAGACACACTGAGGATTTGTGGAGGACCTACTTTGTTGACTCGTGGCGTCCTTAGATCTGACTGTGCAGACACACTGAGGATTTGTGGAGGACCTACTTTGTTGACTCGTGGCGTCCTTAGATCTGACTGTGCAGCACACTGAGGATTTGTGGAGGACCTACTTTGTTGACTCGTGGCGTCCTTAGATCTGACTGTGCAGACACACTGAGGATTTGTGGAGGACCTACTTGTTGACTCATGGCGTCCTTAGATCCGACTGTGTGCAGTCACACTGAGGATTTGAGGAGGACCTACTTGTTGACTCATGGCGTCCTTAGATCGACTGGGGCAGTCACACTGAGGATTTGTGGAGGACCTACTTTGTTGACTCATGGCGTCCTTAGATCCGACTGTGCAGTCACACTGAGGATTTGTGGAGGACCTACTTTGTTGACTCATGGCGTCCTTAGATCCGACTGTGCAGTCACACTGAGGATTTGTGGAGGACCTACTTTGTTGACTCATGGCGTCCTTAGATCCGACTGTGTGCAGTCACACTGAGGATTGTGGAGGACCTACTTTGTTGGCTCATGGCGTCCTTAGATCCGACTGTGTGCAGTCACACTGAGGATCTGTGGAGGACCTACTTTGTTGACTCATGGCGTCCTTAGATCCGACTCTGTGCAGTCACACTGAGGATCTGTGGAGGACCTACTTTGTTGACTCATGGCGTCCTTAGATCTGACTGTGTGCAGTCACACTGAGGATTTGTGGAGACCTACTTTGTTGACTCATGGCGTCCTTAGATCTGACTTGTGCAGTCACACTGAGGATTGTGGAGGACCTACTTTGACTCATGGCGTCCTTAGATCTGACTTGTGTAGTCACACTGAGGATTTGTGGAGGACCTACTCTGTTGACTCATGGCGTCCTTAGATCCGACTGGTGCAGTCACACTGAGGATTTGTGGAGGACCTACTTTGTTGACTCATGGCGTCCTTAGATCTGACTGTGTCAGTCACACTGAGGATTTGTGGAGGACCTACTTTGTTGACTCATGGCGTCCTTAGATCTGACTCTGTGCAGTCACACTGAGGATTTGTGGAGGACCTACTTTGTTGACTCATGGCGTCCTTAGATC
>CM065718.1:50094563-50097063 GCA_033310375.1 Conus canariensis | reverse complement strand
ATCTGATTGGTTTGAAATTACAAGGAAATGCAGGCAAGAAGACCCGATTTCATCTTGTTTATTCGTTTTAAGTGCGGAGATCATGACAACTATGATAAGAGAAAATAACATTAGAGCAATTCTTTCGAACCAAACCGAACATACAATTGTACTGTTTGCCAACGAAAGGCAGTCATTACAAAACAGAGATCGCTCAGCGTTGGACGAAAGAATTAATGTGCTAGATGACGTGAGTAATATTTCGGTCGGAATATGATCTGGGAAAACATCCAAAGTACGGCTTGTGAAAGAGAGAAGTTCAAAGAAAAAATTTAGACTGAAATCCACCTCCCCCTCTCTCTCTGCCTGCCCCCCCCCCCCCCCCCCCCCCCTCCCCGCCAGCAAACTCAAGAAACTGGGAATATGGTTCACTGCTGACCTCATAGGATGTGAGGACATGAATTATACCGAGACATTCACAGAAATGAAACTGTTGCATAAATTTTGATTCTAAAGATTTTTAACACACCCACGAAGGATAGTAGTTTTAAAACCTTTGATTCTGTAAAAAAAAAAGAAAAGTAGTTTATAATCACGAGGACACACATTCCAGACCCTCCAGATGATTTTCTGAATGCACTGTGCTTAAAATTAGCGTGGAATGGGAAACAAGATCATATCAGTGGAGACTTCTGTAAGAGTCTTTGATGGAGGTATTGGATCAAGGGATGTAAACAGTATGTATTAAAACTGAGCTGTATGAGGAGAATTAAAACTCGACCCACAAACAGATCACTGATCATATTACTGTGTCAAGCAATGTAAACTGATATGGACCATGAAACCCAGATCCCTTTTTTTTGAAAGACGTATCACAAGGATATAAACTATTTCAATATAAAGTTTAATCTACATAGTCGCATGAAATATTTCCAGAACCGTTAGTTTTTCAGTGACAATATACATTCACACAACTTTTTTTCTGAGAAGAAACGAATGGACTCTCAATATCTCCTGTTACACTGCACACAACATAACACAAACTTTGATTGATACACTGTCACACAGAACACATAAGCTTAAATCTCTCACCAAAACAAAAAACAAAAACAAAACAAAAAAAACAACAAAAAAAACCCCAAACATTTCCTTTCCCTTCTATTCTAATCCAATAAAAAAAAAACCTAACAAAAAGAGATCCATTTCTCTTTTTTTCCCAAAACAAATGAGTTTTAAAAAAAATCAAACACCAACACCCATGCTCACAGCCACTCACACACGTTTAAACTCACCGGTATTTTTCATGAACTAATTCCAGCAACTTCATGTCCGTGGACAAGATGTCCATTAAAGTCAGCTCCAGCAGCGCAGGACCAACGCCGGCCATCCGAGAATCCACTGAAGTCGACACAGCCGAGAACCAGTGCAGCAAGGGAAAGACGACACGCTGGAGGGGTTGCATCCACTTGAAATGACTGGCCTCAAAGTTCTTTGAAGAAGAAGAGTCTGGAGGGTGTGCGTGTGTGGCGACGAGTTTCTGGTGGAAAAAGGAAATTCATCCACGCGTCCTCAGGAAAGAGATTTTAAGCAAATTGCACTACTCCCTGTCCAATAAACTACACGATGTAACGATGACAAAGTTACAATGTAATAGTAAGAAAGTTGTATGTGGCAACAGAATCATACGCAATCTGTTGACGACAAAGTTATGATTTAATAAGAAAGTTATAATCTAACAACAGAGTTATACCCTGTCCAATCGAATACGCAGCCTATTGAGGACAAAATTACAATTTGATAAAGTTATAATATAACAACAGTTATACCTTGTCCAATCAAATACGCAATCTAAGGTATAAGAAAGTTATAAACAACAGTTATACTTCGTCCAATCAAATACGCAATCTAATGACGAGAAAGTTGCAATTTAATTAGAAAGTTATAATAAAACAGCGGAGTTATACCTTGTCCAGTCAAATACGCAATCTTACGACGACAAAGTTACAATTTAATAAGAAAGTTATAACCTAACAACAGTTATATCTTATTCAATGAAATACGCAATCTAAAGTATTTTTTTAAAAAGTTAAAAAAATAACGGATTTATACCTTGTCCAATCAAATACGCAATCTAAAGTATAAGAAAGTTATAACAACGCATTTATACCTTGTCCAATCAAATACGCAATCTTATGACAAGTTACAATGTAATAAGAAAGTTATAATCTAACAACGGAGTTATACCCTGTCCAATTAAATACGCAATCTAATGTCGACAAAGTTACAATTCAATAAATAAAAGAAAAAGTTGTAACCTAACAACAGAGTAACATAATTCCATCAACTTTTTCGGCAATGAAACCAGTCAGCCTTTCCCCTAAATCACAAGGCTAATACCATGGATTCTGGTGAAAGACCGAATATATGCTCAAACAATTCAAACGAAATTTTTCTTTAATGTAAATTTTGTTTGTACAAATTTTGTAATGTCTTTGAACAGAAAGGCTCAATTTAACTTCTG
>CM065718.1:50082063-50089563 GCA_033310375.1 Conus canariensis | reverse complement strand
GTGCGTGTGTGCGTGCGTAGAGTCTAGTCCCGGTGTCACCAGTTAGGCGGCAGCTTACTGAACTCAAGATCGTAGCCGGCGGGAAAGTTTAATTGATGTGCCTCAGATGAGGTTCGATCAGTCGACCGCACAGTCATCGTCTCGCAGCGCAGACCACTACAACCCTTCGCCTGATGTTTGACCTAACACTTCAGGGTTCAGATGCTATGGAATGAACGTTGTCGTTGTGTCCACCCCTCCTTTATCCTTCAGTCTCCTTCCCAGCTTGTGGGAACGCTACACACACACACACACACACACACACACACACACACACACACACACACACACACACACACACACATGCACGCATGTCGCACTCACGCACCCATGCACGCACGCACGGATACATACACACACATACACACACACACACACACACACACACACACACACACACACACGCGCGCGCGCGCGCATGCACGCATGTCGCACTCACGCACCCATGCACGCACGCACGGATACACACACACACATACACGCATGCACGCACACACACATACACACACGCACGCACACACACGCACGCACGCACGCACACACACACACACACACACACACACACACACACACACACACACACACACGCACACACACACACACATGTTCTTTTGTCTTCAGTTCATTCTCTGACAGTCGTGGCACCCACGACATTCACAACCCCCTCCTGCCCCAGAGCTCCTCAGCCACACACACACACACACACACACACACACACACACACACACACACACACACACACACACACACAACATACTGCTCCCATCTGCCTTCCCTCCACCTCCTCCCGTGCCCTCCGAACAACAAAAGAAAAAAAAGAACAACTGATGCCAAGCACGCAAATCCTTGTCATGGCGGAACACAGGGTTATGGCCGCCTTCAAAGAAGTTTACGATCCAACAACGACCATCTGGACAATTAATGAATCAACAAAACTGAAGGGAGGGATGAAAGCTTGAAGTCATGGCCTAAAGGTGAAGGAACTTTTTTTTTTTTTGTATCTGACTTTGCCTTCAAAGACACGCTGTGTTGCGTTAAAATGGCTTTTTGTGTTTCTTGGCCTACAACACTCTTCTCCCCTCCCCGCCCCCCCCCCTCTCCCCCTTCCCTCTATGTCACACAGATATATTCCAGGGAAGAAACAATCCGCTGGTCTTGTGATGTAACCGCTTCCTTGTTATGAAGATGGTTGGAGGGGAGATTACCATCTTCGTCCCCGCCTCTGCCCTTGCCCCCGTCTCTCTCTCTCTTCTCTCTCTCTCTCTCTCTCTCTCTCTCTCTCTCTGTCTCTCTCTCACTCTAACGCAGACTCTCGGTGTCTTTGTCGCTTTCTGTGTTTTTTTTCTTCTCTGTATGTCTGTCATTTATTCGGTTTGTTTGTCTGCCTCCACGTATCGTAACTGTCTTCCTTTCCTGGTATCTGTCTGTATTCTGTGACAGTTTGCCCTTTTTTCCTGCGTGTGTCTGGCGCTCTCTCTCTCCCTCTCTCTCTCTCTCTTACGTAAATGATGTTAGCAACTCCACAGGACAGAGAGAGAGAGAGAGAGAGAGAGAGAGAGAGAGAGAGAGAGAGGTGTGTGTGTGTGTGTGAGAGAGAGAGAGAGAGAGAGAGAGAGAGAGAGAGAGAGAAGGGATTGGATAGGGGAGAGAGAGAGAGAGAGAGAGAGAGAGAGAGAGAGAGAGAGAAATACGGACGGGATAAATATTTAGCTTATGGAGAGGACTTGCCAGTTCTCTTCAGGAAGGTGTTGAACTGAGAATTGCCTCCCTTGATTTACCGGTCTAGCTTCACACGGCCCATGCCGCTTGGATGTTGTGATCTATGCGTCAGCTGCCCCCCCCCCCCCCCCCCCCCCACGCCCTCCTCCTTTCACATACCCAGCCCCTCTCGTTCTCTCCCACCCACGCCCCTCCCACACCTCCACTTCTGTTTGAAGTCCAGTTATCACGTGCTTGTGTAGAAGTCGATAAGCCTGTTACAGCGGGTTTGAATGGGAACGAAACTATCTCAAAAGTCCCCCCCCCCTCCCCACCTCCCCCCTCTCTCTCTCTCTCTCTCTCTCTCTCTCTCTCTCTCTCTCTCTCTCTCTGAGTAAGTTCCCTCGCTAAGTTGCCAGCAAGAAGGTTTTTGAAAAACGTCTCAATGTTTTTGTAGTATCTTTCGACAAACTGCTCCAATATAACAGGTACAGGGCTTCCATCTCGTTCGGAGTGCACTCTGAACAGTCTGCTGCAGCATACGTCTGTCTTCGATGCGAATCGAAGGTAGAGAACAGCAAACGGTTGTTGTGTTACCGTCAATCTCCTGCCACTCAAACACGCAACCGGTAAGGTAAAGTGCATGTGCATGAATGTGCAAGTACTTAAGTATGCAAATGCACTCTCCAATGAGTAGGGTAAACACTTTATTGGTGTCAGGAGTGGCAAATACTTAGCAGATTTAATTAGTACAACTCTGGATGTAATTCAACAACAAACGAAAAAAAAATTGTTGCGCTCTCCAAAGTGCAGGGTAAACACTTTATTGGTGTCAGAAGTGGGAAATACTCAGGATTAGTACAACTCTGATTGCAACTCAACAACAAACGAAAAAAAAAAAAGAATTGTTGTATTAGCGTTGGATGGTGGTAGTAATATACACAGACTAGGAACTAACAGCACATGACAACATCACTTTCCAGCCACTCCATTGAGAAGTGGGGAAGACGTATTTGGTAGACCATACGGCTGAATATACACACAGCCACTGGATATGAGCAGCGCAGCTTGTGCATTTAAGAAAAGGAGTGTCACTATATCGTCTCTGTGGCAAACCACTAAAGACCTGCTTGTCCTCATATCCGTTCTCTGTGGCAAACCCACTAAAGACCTGCTTGTCCTCATATCCGTTCTCTGTGGCAAACCCACTAAAGACCTGCTTGTCCTCATATCCGTTCTCTGTGGCAAACCCACTAAAGACCTGCTTGTCCTCATATCCGTTCTCTGTGGCAAACCCACTAAAGACCTGCTTGTCCTCATATCCGTTCTCTGTGGCAAACCACTAAAGACCTGCTTGTCCTCATATCCGTTCTCTGTGGCAAACCCACTAAAGACCTGCTTGTCCTCATATCCGTTCTCTGTGGCAAACCCACTAAAGACCTGCTTGTCCTCATATCCGTTCTCTGTGGCAAACCCACTGAAGACCTGCTTGTCCTCATATCCGTTCTCTGTGGCAAACCACTAAAGACCTGCTTGTCCTCATATCCGTTCTCTGTGCAAACCCACTGAAGACCTGCTTGTCCTCATATCCGTTCTCTGTGGCAAACCCACTGAAGACCTGCTTGTCCTCATATCCGTTCTCTGTGGCAAACCCACTGAAGACCTGCTTGTCCTCATATCCGTTCTCTGTGGCAAACCCACTGAAAGACCTGCTTGTCCTCATATCCGTTCTCTGTGGCAAACCCACTAAAGACCTGCTTGTCCTCATATCCGTTCTCTGTGGCAAACCCACTAAAGACCTGCTTGTCCTCATATCCGTTCTCTGTGGCAAACCCACTAAAGACCTGCTTGTCCATATCCGTTCTCTGTGGCAAACCCACTAAAGACCTGCTTGTCCTCATATCCGTTCTCTGTGGCAAACCCACTAAAGACCTGCTTGTCCTCATATCCGTTCTCTGTGGCAAACCCACTAAAGACCTGCTTGTCCTCATATCCGTTCTCTGTGGCAAACCCACTGAAGACCTGCTTGTCCTCATATCCGTTCTCTGTGGCAAACCCACTAAAGACCTGCTTGTCCTCATATCCGTTCTCTGTGGCAAACCCACTAAAGACCTGCTTGTCCTCATATCCGTTCTCTGTGGCAAACCCACTAAAGACCTGCTTGTCCTCATATCCGTTCTCTGTGGCAAACCCACTGAAGACCTGCTTGTCCTCATATCCGTTCTCTGTGGCAAACCCACTAAAGACCTGCTTGTCCTCATATCCGTTCTCTGTGGCAAACCACTGAAGACCTGCTTGTCCTCATATCCGTTCTCTGTGGCAAACCCACTAAAGACCTGCTTGTCCTCATATCCGTTCTCTGTGGCAAACCCACTGAAGACCTGCTTGTCCTCATATCCGTTCTCTGTGGCAAACCCACTGAAGACCTGCTTGTCCTCATATCCGTTCTCTGTGGCAAACCCACTGAAGACCTGCTTGTCCTCATATCCGTTCTCTGTGGCAAACCCACTAAAGACCTGCTTGTCCTCATATCCGTTCTCTGTGGCAAACCCACTGAAGACCTGCTTGTCCTCATATCCGTTCTCTGTGGCAAACCCACTGAAGACCTGCTTGTCCTCATATCCGTTCTCTGTGGCAAACCCACTGAAGACCTGCTTGTCCTCATATCCGTTCTCTGTGGCAAACCCACTGAAGACCTGCTTGTCCTCATATCCGTTCTCTGTGGCAAACCCACTAAAGACCTGCTTGTCCTCATATCCGTTCTCTGTGGCAAACCCACTAAAGACCTGCTTGTCCTCATATCCGTTCTCTGTGGCAAACCCACTAAAGACCTGCTTGTCCTCATATCCGTTCTCTGTGGCAAACCCACTAAAGACCTGCTTGTCCTCATATCCGTTCTCTGTGGCAAACCCACTAAAGACCTGCTTGTCCTCATATCCGTTCTCTGTGGCAAACCCACTAAAGACCTGCTTGTCCTCATATCCGTTCTCTGTGGCAAACCCACTAAAGACCTGCTTGTCCTCATATCCGTTCTCTGTGGCAAACCCACTAAAGACCTGCTTGTCCTCATATCCGTTCTCTGTGGCAAACCCACTAAAGACCTGCTTGTCCTCATATCCGTTCTCTGTGGCAAACCCACTAAAGACCTGCTTGTCCTCATATCCGTTCTCTGTGGCAAACCCACTAAAGACCTGCTTGTCCTCATATCCGTTCTCTGTGGCAAACCCACTAAAGACCTGCTTGTCCTCATCGATTTTGGAAAGAGGCAGGGGGGCATGGGGAAATATGTAGAGCCCAAAACGGACCCAACACACCGGTGGGAATAAAAGAACAAGTACTCCTCTACCCACACTGGATGAACAGCTGCCCATGGATGAGTTTTGGACCTCACTTCACTCAGGGCTGAGCAAGAAAGTCCATCAAGCCGCTGAACCCTGTGGTTCCTGTTCCTCGTTCACCAAACTGTTTCCAGTTTCGACTCATCCACCAAATATTGTGGGCAACCTGGTTAAGTGGGAGGTGAGCTTTCCAGGATCTGCCAAAAAGATGGAACCACGTCCCTCCACAGAGCTGGTGGTAAAGCAATCACCACGAAGGATCGAGTCTTTCAGGTTTGATTACTCGTATCAAGGGCATGGACGGAAATCGCATAAGAGGTCTGTATCATTCTCAAGGTGGGCCTCTATCAGACAGCTTGCCACAGATTTGGGTTAAAGTCTCCGTCGTGGGGAAACAAACAAGGTCTGAAACAGTTCAATCCCGAAGCAAGGTCACCTTTCAGGTCCCTGGGACGACAGTGAAGACACCATGATGGGCTTTAGGCCTAAACATTACAGGCATCTTACTCGCCACTCCAGCAGATCCAAGTCACCAGCACCATCTGACCACAGGCGTGATTTCTCTGGAGACTACGACCGAGGTCATAGAGATGGGGAGGAGGCATGACAGACGACGACAGACTCCGGCAGGCTCTCCCTCTCTTTCAAGAGTAACTTGGAGCAGGCACTGAAAGTGCAGGTCAAGCAAAAACCACACATTACTGCCATGGCTGACATGACTGTGGTGGGATTGAATCGATATTTTATTTTGAATCCTTAGACAGCAGCGAAGACAGTCCTGTCAGGCACCGTGATTCTGGACCAAGGGGAGACCCCCCCCCCCCTCCCCCTCACACAATCCTTAGACAGCAGCGAAGACAGTCCTGTCAGGCACCGTGATTCTGGACCAAGGGGAGACCGACCCCTCCCCTCCCCCTCGCACAATCCTTAGAAGCAGCAGCGAAGACAGTCCTGTCAGGCACCGTGATTCTGGACCAAGGGGAGACCCCCCACCCCCCCCCCTCCCCCTCGCACAATCCTTAGACAGCAGCAGCGAAGACAGTCCTGTCAGGCACCGTGATTCTGGACCAAGGGGAGACCCACAACCCCCCCCCCCCCCCCCCCCCCCCCCCCGTCGCACGGGACGGGAACTGTGGCTGTTATTCAAGCACAGTTTCGACAGCTATAGAACAGCTCTCAAGTGGTCTAAAACGAAGAGTCAGGATTACCTGGGATGGTGTCTTGAAGGAAAAGCCCAAGACTTCTTCATTATAGCCATAAAGACGAAAGGGTGGTGGGTGGGGAGCGGGGGGTGGGGGTGTCATTGCTCATAACGTCAGATGATGAATAAGTTGGAAGCACACTTCAAGGCCAGACAGCTGACTGAAACAGCAAAGCTAAAATTCCAGCAAGCCAACCAAAGCCCAGAAGAGTGCTACGACGACTGGGCATGCAGTGTCTCGATGCTTGCTGTTTCAGCCTTCAGGGACCTCCTTGAAAGATTTGCACAGGGCGAGGCAATCAGCAAACTCTGCACTGGCGGTCTGGATAATGAGGCCTATCTAGAAAACACAGAACAATGGAAGAGGTCGTTCATACAGTAAAATGATTCCAGCACCTCTTCTTAGTCATGGATGGGGTACAGAAGAGAAGTCAGAAACCACCGGTCAGCGCAGTTTTTCCCAAGCAGGATCTGGACAGCTTACTCAAGCTGGTTGTGAAAAAAATGACTGCTCAGCAGCAACTTACAGCCAAAGAAAGTGGACAGCAAGCTCCTGACAGCCCAGATTCCAATATGAAGTGCTTTTACTGCAAGCAGGTCGGGTACTTGAAGGAAGGACTGCAGGTGGTAAGGAAATGGCTGCAGAGCCAGCCTTAAGGAAGAGAAGGAGAGAAAGGAAAAGACCCCAGCTCTTCAGTCATAGATGCAGTTCCTTCGTCCTCTGGCGATGTTGTGAGGACTATATTCATTGGTAGTATTTCAAGGTGCACCTACCAGTACAGTATAAGTTACCAGTACAGTACAAGTCAGTGGAAGTTTCCAGTACTACTCTGCCACATGAGCCAGGTACTTCACAGCCAAAAGTTCTTAACAAGCTCCAAGCAGATAGCATTCCCGGCGAGAATCCATCGGAATCAGCTCGAGCAGTGCCTGGGGTCGTTCATATCGCTTGAGTCAGGGCCAGTTCTTCGAGGATACAAATCTCTGTTAGCAGGATTCTTTTCAAGGCCAGGGTGACTCTTCAGCCAGGTAAAGTAATGTTGCCGGATTTCTCTATGACAATTTTCGCTAGAAGCCAAAAATGTTGAAAGACGTCATGTTGCACTGCTCATTGTGCTCACAATGATATCCGTGTGCCCGCATGTCACGGTATCCACGGGCCGGTTGACTCTACCATGCATGGTATTCTCGTCTCGTTATCGTGGGCATTATTCGGGTCATCAC
>CM065718.1:50077063-50079563 GCA_033310375.1 Conus canariensis | reverse complement strand
TGTTACGAACGGTTTGGGTGTTGATGGTTTCCTCCTCAGCGCTTTGTGTGTTTGCACCCAAGAGATTGAAACTACAGTCGCTTGTCAATGAAGGCGTTTCAAATGATCTGATCAGTTAGAAGAAATCCGACGAACAGCCTCTTTGTCTTTTGGACACACACACTCACACACACACACACACACACACACACACACACACACACACACACACACACACACACACATGCACACACGGACACACGCGCGCGCACACACACACACAACACACACACACACACACACACACACGCACGCACACACACGCGCGCACGCGCACACATACACACACGTTGCCAAAGTTTATCAGAGAATACTGTACAGCTGTTGCAGCAATTTAATCACATCCCAGATGATTTTGATGGATTGTTGGAGTCGCTGATTAACTAACAGATGAACTGGATTATTTGGTCGTCTAATCCATTGGTGATTAATTGACGGATTGAATACACTGAATTGGAATATCATATTCCAGGTGATTTTGAGTGATTGTTGGACTCACTGACTGACTGACAGATGGGACGACTGATTATTTGATTGTCCATCTAATTGATGATTGATTGACAGATTGAGTACTTTGAGTTGGAAAATCATGACGCAGGTGATTTTGATGGATTGTTGGACTCACTGGTTGACTAATAGATGGACTAATTATTTTGTTAAAAAAATTAATTAGTGACTGATTGAGGGACTAATTGATCCATTGACTAACTGATAAACTGATTGATTTATGATGGGTTGATGATTTGGTTGGTTCAGTGATCGACTGATTGACTGAATTGTTGGCCATTAATTGATGGTTCTTTGACGGAGTAATTGCTCGATTGGTCAATTGATGATTGACTGAATGATTAGCTGACCAACAGGCTGACTGATTGAGCGAGTGAATGATTAATTGACAGATTATTTGAAGTATTAACTAATCGGTTGTTTGATTTCGTTGAGTTTATTTGTACATTTGTCGGTCGGTTTGTTTACTTTTATCTGTCTGTCTGTCTGTCTCTCTCGTGTTTCCTATTTTCTGTTTGGGGCCTCTCTCCTTCTTTCTTTCTCTCCTGCCTTTCTTGGATTCCTTTCTAGACTCTCTCTTTCTTACCCATGTTCCTTCTTTCAGCTTCCTTATTTACATGGCGTGCCTGATTCATTTATCAACGTGTACTCTCTCCTCTCTCTCTCTCTCTCTCTCTCTCTCTCTCTCTCTCTCTCTCTCTCTCTTTCTCTCTTCTTCTTCTTCTTCTTCCACTTCTTCTCTATCTATGCACACAGTGGAGAGCTTGTGTGTCCGTGCGCGCTGCGGTTGCGGGTGTGTGTGTGTGTGTGTGTGTGTGTGTGTGTGTGTGTTGAGAAAGCGTGGCGCGCAATGTTCGCGCGCGCGCGCGCGCGCGTGTGTGTGTGTGTGTGTGTGCGTGCGTGCGTGCATGTGTGCACGTGTGCGCGCGCGCGCGCGCGCGCGGTGTGTGTGTGTGTGTGTGTACCTCTTGTATCTCTGTGTGTCCTATTTTGCGTCCTTTCTGTCAAAGCGACGCGGGTTTGGGCTCTTCATTCAAAGGCACTTCACCTGTGTGAACTCCATAGTAGTAGTACGCGACTGTTCGACCGCCTTTCCGCAAACAACGGCAAGAGAGAGAGAGAGAGAGGAGAGAGGAGAAGAGAGAGAGAGAGAGGGAGAGAGAGAGAGAGAGAGAGAGAAGAGGAGAGAGAGAATGTTTTTAATTAAGGGAAAAGAATAAGCATGTAAAGGGTACTCTACATCTTGCCCTCAAGAAAAAAAAAGCATCGAAGTAGGCAGTCACAGTATATGAACAGAGAAACTCAAAACTAATACAAAAGAAGACAGATTGAAAATATGACCAGTATGTACACAAAATCAAACAGCCCAAATCCAATTCAATACATAAAACATGTAAATACAGGGACCATAGGGGCGACAGAAGAGGAATGGGGAATGAAAGGCAATGGAGGGAGGGGCTGATGGGAATAAGAGCGCGGGAGGGCAGGAGGGGTGGGAAAGGGGTTAATGGGGGGGGGGGGGGGGGGGATGAAACATAAAACCGGGGGTGGGGGTAGGGGGATGGAAGGATATGAAAAATTACGAAGTAGGCTCAAAACACATTAATAGAAGGAATAGAAAATCATATGATTATATAAACATACCAGGAATATCATGGCGAGTAAGTATATCATACATATAGGGAAAAACAAAAAGGGCTCTGAGAGAGAGAGAGAGAGAGAGAGAGAGAGAGAGAGAGAGAGAGAGAGAGAGAGAGAGAGAGAGAGAGAGAGAGAGAGAGCGTCCTCTCTACATAAGCGGAAATCCACTCCTTCCTTTTCGAATTGTGCGGGGGTCGTGCACTGCCAGTGAGGTCAAGGCGTGCCTGGTCGCACGTGCAAAATAACACTACTGGATGACACTAAACACTTCAGGTTGGTCCGTTGGAGTTGACATCTTCATAAACACTTTCTT
>CM065718.1:50062063-50064563 GCA_033310375.1 Conus canariensis | reverse complement strand
TGTGCCAATACGGCAATTTCCGGGACTCGCTTACTCTCACAGCCTGCAGTCATTGTGAAAATCTTAACACCCAGTATACACCGTTCAAAGACGAATCCAAAGGTGTAGATCGATGTTACCCGCAAGATCTGGAACGTTTGGCACACATGAGTAAGTCTGCAGCAACCAGACTGAACCCTATCATGTTGCTTGATGGTGGAGTTTTTTTGCCGGTGGGCTCTGCGGTCATGAAATATGGACTGGTACACCCATGGGAACGCTCCCACGGAGGGTCTGTCGTGTCACGTCCGGTGTCCATTACACAATGCATCTGCCAGGGAGCAATTGTGTTCCTTCACGTGTTCATGGAATGGCATGTGCGTGCCTGCATCCTATGTGAACACAGCACAGGCTTCCAAGCGTGGTACAGGATTGCTCCCAGCCGGTTTTATCGGAAGTTGAGGACAGTACTTCTGTGAGTCCTACCCGCACCTTCGGGTGTATCTTTTTGTTTCTGCTGACCACTCCTTAGAGGAGAACGAGGAAATGGTATGGGCACAGTTCAACAACAGCCGGCCTGGCATCCAAAAGACCACTGACCATGAACGGTACAGCCTAAGAGAAGATGGGGAAGGATGAGATGAAGAAGAAGAAACAGACAAGAGGAAAGAGGTGAGGACAACATCGATTGGGAATGGACGTACAGGCCTGTCTTTCGCCAGCCTTCAGAGGACCGCAGCAACCTGCTACAAATGGAGGGATATTGGGTCAGAAAGTCACCAGTGGTGTCTTAACTGTACGCTAGGGAGTTCCGATCTTAAAATCGTTTCCCTGCCAGCCCCACCCCCTTCCACACTTGTGTCAGCGATGACCAAGTTTGAAGATCTGTATTCTTTCCCTTCATTTCCAGAATGCCGTGCTGACATTAAAGTTATTTCCAACCTTTCCAAACTCCGTTTTGGTCCCCGACACCAAATGCACCCCAATCTCTCTCCAGTAATACTGCTTGCAGATTGTCCATGAAGGGCACCTGTACTTCATTAACCATGAAATTTTAGAATTTAACAGGAAGCATACCTTCATATCTGTCTAGTATTTGTTTCGCTGCCGTTAGCCTGATGACAATCCCACTGTCACCATCCACGCAAGTACTCGCAGCAGTGCAGTGTCCTCGTGGGGTCTCATGACAGCCACTGACATTGACGCTCACGTGGATTGCCGTTAGTGCTCCTGGGCTGCCATCAGAGCCGACCAGCAGTGCTGATGACGATGTCGAATAGCGGCATGGTGCCATCTCTTGTCTGCACAGAGTTACAGCAAAAAAAAGGCACAGAAAAAAAAAAAAATCTTAAAAACAATGAAAAAAAGAAGTGGAGCAACAACAGTCAGCAGCACAAAACAAAACATTTATGTCGATCCCTACCTTCGCTCAACTCAGCGCCACGTTACTCATCAGTCTGTCATCGTCGTAATGGAACATTTTGGAACCATTCAGTATATTGAAATAAAAGAACAGACACAGAAAAAAATCAGGGATCAGCTTTGGATTCAGCACATCTGAGAAACTGAGTTGTGCAGTCCATGTACACTTTTGTATCAGAAGAGTTCCGCTTTGTGATTCGTGTGTGCCCTTCATGAGCTCATTCAGAGTAGATCTTTCACGTGAAGTGATTTATCCTAGATACAATCATCCGCAATGTCGCTTCTTGGACCGAAGTAAATCACCCTTTGAAGACGTGATCCCAACTCAGCGCCACAAAGGCCGCCGTCTTAACGCCGTTGTGTGACAAGGGCCCCACCGGGCCTCTGTCGGTGAGTGTCGGGCTATCATCACCCCGGTCTGAGGGGTGTCCTGTTGGTCCTCATTATCAGCCTCCGGGTCGATCCTCCGCGGCGGCCTGTCGTGTGGAGTGCGGCTCCTGGCTGTGGCGATATCGGGGTCGCCATCCTCACACAGCTGAAGTGGTGCCCCCACGCCGAGTAGTATGAAGAAATGGTTTGAGTAGGAGTACGGAGCTGCTGGATTTTAATTCTTGTTCTGGTCCTGTTTCTTGAATCCCTCCCCTGTTTACTTGAAAAATTGCTAATGGTGCTACTAATATTGCGACTACTTCTTACCCCTGTTCCTCTTACTACTGCAGATGCGACGACGACGACGACGATGATGATGATGATGACGACGATGATGATGATGATGACGATGATGATGATGATGATGATGATGATGATGATGACGATGATGGAGGTGATGGTGATTTTATCAGATCTTATTCTAACAAGACCGACGACACAGACACTGGCAATAACAGCAGCCACAACATATTGCAAGTCGCTTGTCTTTCATTTTATGACTACCGTTACTTATTCTTCCAGTTCTTGCTCTTCTTCTTTTACTTCTTAGCTCCTGTTCGTTTATCACTTCTTATTCGTATTTCAATTCTTCGTCTTTTCCCAAAATTCCATTATCGTCTCCTTCTACAATATCTAATTCTGTTCGTCTTGTTTCTTGCAACAAGAGAGC
>CM065718.1:50054563-50057063 GCA_033310375.1 Conus canariensis | reverse complement strand
CATACCATACAGTCACATCATTACACCAAACCACTCCAAGTCCAAGCCTCTCTCATCCTGTGCATTTTTACACACACACACACTCTCTCTCTCTCTCTTTTTGCATTCTGTTTCTCTCTCTGCGCGCGCTAGTGTGCGTGTGTGCGCGCGCGCGTGTGCATACGTACTTACAAACACTCGTGCACGCATGCATCCAGATTTCTAAGGGCTGGCCATGTGTACGCCAGTTGCAGGCAGTGCATGCAAAATCACGTCCATATTGAAGTCCCCAGAGAAAGGAGACACAGCTGTCTTGCCACTTTCGTCAATTTGATCACAAAAGACCGCCCTCTCTCCCCTCCCAAGCCTTTTCCCCTATAACCTCTCTCTCTCTCTCTCTCTCTCTCCCAAATACACTAGGTCGAGATTACCTCTGGCTGGAGACGTTCCAGTCTCTGACTGGCCAAGGAATGCCAGCCATGCACAAAGAAGACAACAGTCACACTGACACCACCAACCTGCGTCACAAAGCTATAAGGCAAAGATTCTCCCCCCCCCACCCGTCCCCCCATCATTTTCGCCTTGAACAAAATGGTGACAGACCTGTTTCCACATGAAAATATGAGAGAGAGAGAGAGAGAGAGAGAGAGAGAGAGAGAGAATACTGGGAGTGACAGTAAAGATGGTAGGGGTAGGGGATAGGTGGGGAAACTGGGAAAGTTGCCAGTTCTGCCACCCCCTGTGAATAGTTTTCTGTGCGGGAGTGAATAAAGTGCATTTCGCTGAGAGCGCTTTTGTCTCGGGAACATCAAGCCGTACGTGGAGCACGTGCAAAATGGGTGAGTCCGAGATCCCATCTGACTAAATGACGTGCTACACGTATTCACACACTCCGCCTTCCACCAAAACACGGACCTCACCCAAACAGCAGGCAAACCCGGCTTAACAGTAAATCGTTCACGGTGACACAGTTTTCACGTGTTGATGTGCCCAGTCACGCTCACGTCACAATGAAACTTGTCGCAGGGATCAAATGACAACATTCTATTGCAGTTTCTCTTCTTTCCACCGTTTTACCACGTTTGCAAGACTTCTCTAAATCCTCTTGATCAAAGTACTCCTTAGTCAGTGCTGGGAGGGGGGGAGGGGGGGGGGGGCGGAATAGCCCAGTGGTAGAGCGCGGACTCGTAATCTTGGTGATCCTGGGGTTGTGGGTTCGAATCTCCGCCGGGCCGTATCGGTACAGGGGGATTTTTCCCTCGGAGTTAACATTAGTTCTGACTCCATTTCCCATACAGTCCTTCGAATGAGACTATAAACCGAGGTTCCGTGTGTGAACGCACGCATAACATCTTGCACACACGTAAAATCCCATCACCAACTTTCGGAAGAGAAGGCCAGTTTGGCCGCTGGTATGGATGACACGTTACACATAGTATGCACCTTCCCCGAAGTTGGAGTATGGCTGCCTTAATGGTGGGATAAAAAAAAAAAAACGGTCATACACACAAAACTCCACACCTTTTGTTGGGTAGATGGGTATGATACTTGTCTGTGTACACAGGAAGTGTCCGCAGGAGTATCAGCCTGCGTACGCAGAAAGAAAGAAGTCAGTGCTGGAAATCTTGGAAAGAAAAACAGCATTCAAACTTATTCAACTGGCCAACTGAAAAATGCTACTGCTCCATGTTTTCTCGCACAGAGAGAGAGAGAGAGAGAGAGAGAGAGAGAGAGAGGAGAGAGAGAGAGAGAGAGAGAGAAGAAGAAGAAAGAAGAAGAAGAAAAAGGCAACAGAAGGGAAAAAATCGAAAAGGGAGGAAAGCAAAAAACGAAATCAACAGCAAGAAGAGAGTGAATGGATTAAAAGAAAATCGAAATGACGAAAGTAAAAAAAAAAAAAAAAATGGAAGGAAAAAAAATCGAAAGAAATTCCAACACGACTGTGAAAATCTTGTTTCGAAACAGAAAAAAAATGACGAAAGAAACACACACACACACACACACACACACACACACACACACACACACACACACACACACACACCACTGACTCCAAATTTGTCAATGACAAAACAAACTCATAATCAAGTAAAAGTCTGAAGAATAAGAATATTGCAAAAATTTCCACGCCTATTTCATATAAGGTTTGTTCCTTGCTGCAAAGTAAACCAGCTAATGTTGATTCCTTATATGGGCTTTACCTTCCCAGTATGGACAACCTTAACGTCACACCTTAACATCACTCTCATTCGCTAGCGCGCGCACATACACACACATACACACACAACACACATGCATGACAATGTGTACACACCACACACACACACACACACACACACACACACGCACTTACACTCAGAAGTATATATACACACACACACACACACACAAACCTCCTTACATATACTTGTGCATGTGCGTGCATGCACGCTCGCGCGTACACACACACACACACACACACACACGCGCGCGCGCGCGCGCGCGCGCACGCACGCACGCACGCACACACCGAAACTAACTG
>CM065718.1:50044563-50049563 GCA_033310375.1 Conus canariensis | reverse complement strand
ATACATATGGAGCAGCTAAGCTGCCCAGTCGAAGAAGCAGCTGTGAAGCAAATGTAGCCAGCAGACTGATGCCTTCTGTTCACCTGTGTATGTCTAGAGGACTACGGATGAGGGTAATGGTTTTATATGAACGAAAATCCTCATGTTTATACATGCTGAGGAGAAAGAGAGAGAGAGAGAGGAGAGAGAGAGAGAGAGAGAGAGGAGAGAGAGAGAGAGAGAGAGAGAGAGATTTCAATAAGGATGCAAATGGATAAGTTGGGACAGGCTTTTTTACACCATGATTTCAAACACACACACACACACACACAACACACACACACAACACACACACACACTGAGAGAGAGAGAGAGAGAGAGAGAGAGAGAGAGAGAGAGAGAGAGAGAGAGAGAGAGAGAGAGAGAGAGAGGAGTTAATGTTCAGAAGTCATCAGTGAACATTTCCATTCATAACACATACAATACAATCTAAAACAAGTTTGGCATGGACTCGGAAAACTAACACAAATTCTATTTTCTTATTCTCTTTACGAAAAAAACGTTTGTTGACACACATAGACAAGACAACGTCAAAATCAAAAGAAATAACCTCAGCTCCCCTCACCCCACCCATTCCTCCTCTTTGCATAATATACACAACGTGTACCACCTCCACCCCCTCCCACGTTCTCCAATCTTGGCGACCAGCCATGCACACAGATCATGCGCTCCTTCTTGTCTCCATGCCTCGCCCCCTTCTCCCTGATCATCCCCATTCACATTATACTCTGATTCTGGCGCGCGGTACACAATTAACAATTGTAATAATTGCCAAAACAGTCTTGATCGCACCATTTCAGTTTTTATAGTAATCAATATGTCCCGCTTTTTAATGGCTTAATGCCCTATCTGAGCAATATTTTGTACAGATATGACATCCATGTGTATGGTATACATATGTCATCTGTATAATTCATTCAATTACCAAACAATTCTTCATCAGTTTCGTATGCACCGAGGTACTCAACTCACGCTGCTGCTTACAAAAGACAGCTACAAAACTTCATTTTCTGTTCCAGTTAAAAAGAAGTACATCAGCAGTATTATTTCAAGTATGTCGAAAAACGTTAGCCTTTACTGGGAAAACATGTATCCCCGACATGTTGATTTTGGATGTTATTAATGTATGACTCTGTTGAGAAGTTTGAATTTAAAGCTGAATACAGGGGAATATATATCTCTGCTGTTAATTGACAGTAATGGACCAGTCATCACTAACGTTTGCTGTAAGACGCCCCCTTACAAATGACAGAAAGGATCGTTCGTTTCCAACCCCTATGTTTCACCAATCAAAATTGAACCCGCAATTGTTTTGCGGCACGTCTCTTAGTTTGGATGTCCAAAGTGATTTTCCATTTTCTTCACTTTCGGAGCTGCATTAAAGGGGTTCTCACCCATTTTTACAAATCTATTTTGACCAAATACACGGTTTTGGTATGTGGTCGTATTGCGAAACCCAGCCCCGAATCAGCCGCCTGTGCTCTCGTCTTGCAGTGAGAGCAGCATTTCCTGCGGACTGGGAAAGCGAGAAGCTGAAACAGGAACGAGAGCCTCGATTTCGATAAAAGGGGGGTTTCCCGATTGATGACGTCGAAAAGCCAAGTCGCTCTTCGTGTTCGGCTGAAGTGAGATGGGGCGAATGTGTGTTGTGCCTGGTTGCAGAATTTCATCAGGAAATAAGCAAAGAGTAAGCGTTCATGCTTTTCCAGGTGCTTCCTGCCAGTTTAGGCGATTGTGGATAAATTTTGTCACCACAACGAGGAAAGATTTTGTTCTTCGGGACAGTTATCATGGCATTTGCAGTCGTCACTTCGAAGAGCACAGTTTCCAAGACCAACACACCTGGAAAGTAAAGGTGAAAGTAAAGGTGAAAGAGGATGCTGTGCCAACTATTATAACAGAAAAATGTATTAAAGCACTCTCTGTTCATTCGCCAGCTGCAAGTGCAAGCCTCAAACGCAACAGTGACACCGATTGTATCAGGAGCAAGAGAGCCAAACTCAGAGACGTAAAACGGTTTGTGGAATGGGTGGTTGGTCTTTTTGTGTTTCATTTCATTCTCAGTGTATGGTTGGTTGTAAAGATAGTTGTTGGTTTTTGTTGAGTGTTGGCATCAAACTGAAACATACATTGTTACTGTCATAGTGGCAGTCAGTCAGTCACACTGCCTGCTGCCACTGAAACTGTTGCATGTTTGTGATTGATTTTTTCCCCTGCTGTTACTGTTTCCAACAAAACTGAAGTTACGATTCTTATTAACAAGAAAGTGTCCATGTCCACAAATAACAACTTGTTGGACTCCAGTGAATAATACTTTGGGTTTTTATTTTTCAGGACATTGCTGAACATCAGGCACCCCTGCAAGTTCAAGTTTCCGCCCAACAACCATATGCTTTAATAAGTGAATTATTTATCAGTATTTGGACACAGGATGGTGACTTAGTGTGCATTTTAAGATGTATGCAGGTGTGGTATGTCTGTATGCTATACACTGCCCTGATAAGAGAATAATGAGCTTAGATCTGCTGCTTAGATCTGCATCAGTTTTTACAATAACAGCCAGAATCTTTGCAATATATTGTAAAAGACCTCTCAGATTCTAATTGTCATTGTGGAACTTCAGAATTTAAGTGGAGAGAGTGAGATTGAAAATGAGGAATGTAAAAAAAAAAAGGGTGTGTGTGTGTGGGGGGGGGGGGGGGGGGGGGGGGGGGGGGGGGGGGACTGAAAGTGAACAACTATTGAAAAGATTTCTACAGCAGGGAAGAGAATTAGTGTGATGATGCAGTAGCTGACAAACTCCTGTTCAAAGGAAAAGGCATTATCTGATAGATCTAAACAACTGAAGGAAAATGTGGTTTATCACATAATCATTTTAAAGTTATTTACATACTACGGTAATGTGTGTGTGTGTGTGTGTGTGTGTGTGTGTGTGTGTGTGTGTGTGTGTGTGTAAACTGATGTATGTGTGTGTATGTTTATATCATGTACTATCTGTGTCGTGCGTATGTGTGTACATGTACACAATATGGTCAACCTGTAAAATGTCGAACTGCCTGGAAAGAAACACAAGCGTCTGATGGCGAGGGAGGTGGTCCTGTACAAGGAGCTGTAGGTTCAAACTGGTACGGCTGAACTCCATACACTTCAGTGAAAATTTCACATTCGATGTCCTCTTCGTTGGAACTTGACTCGTAGCTGGGAGCATCTGCCATTATCGCCGGAACATAGTTGAGTTTTACGTCCTCATAGCGAAAGCATTTAGGGACATGTCTTTCATTCACGGTAGTCTTGGCATTTATACGTCACTTGCGGAATCCCCGACTCTCGTCTCTTTCCGTACTGTGCTCGGCAATCTCCGTGGCGAGTCATGATTTGGCTACTTGCACGACCCGAAACACGGATAGAAGTGAGTTCCAGAAGAAAAGTAACACGTACATCGAAACACGCTCGATCATACTTTTGAACAACCCAAACATGCTATTTATGGGTGAGGACCCCTTTAAAGTAGACTTGTTTGTGAGGGCAGTCTGCTAGCATCAACGTGCAACATTAGTAACCAGCGTTTGACTGCTCTTAAAGGGGTCCTCACCCGTAAATAGCATGTTCGGGTTGTTCAAAAGTATGATCGAGCGTGTTTCGATGTACGTGTTACTTTTCTTCTGGAACTCACTTCTATCCGTGTTTCGGGTCGTGCAAGTAGCCAAATCGTGACTCGCCACGGAGATTGCCGAGCACATTACGGAAAGAGACGAGAGTCGGGGATTCCGCAAGTGACGTATAAATGCCAAGACTACCGTGAATGGAAGACATGTCCCTAAAAGCTTTCGCTATGAGGAAGTAAAACTCAACTATGTTCCGGCGATAATGGCAGATGCTCCCAGCTACGAGTCAAGTTCCAACGAAGAGGACATCGAATGTGAAATTTTCACTGAAGTGTATGGAGTTCAGCCGTACCAGTTTGAACCTACAGCTCCTTGTACAGGACCACCTCCCTCGCCATCAGACGCTTGTGTTTCTTTCCAGGCAGTTCGACATTATTTTTACAGGCTGACCATATTATGTACATGTACACACATACGCACGACACAGATAGTACATGATATACACATGCACATACATACATCTGTTCCACCACACACACACACACACACACACACACACACACACACACACACACACACACACACATTACCGTAGTATGTAAATAACTATAAAATGATTATGTGATAAACCACATTTTCCTTCAGTTGTTTAGATCTATCAGATAATGCCTTTTCCTTTGAACAGGAGTTTGTCAGCTACTGCATCATCACACTAATTCTCTTCCCTGCTGTAGAAATCTTTTCAATTGCTGTTCACTTTCACCCCCCCCCCCCCCCCCCCCACACACACACACAACATACCCTTTTTTACATTCCTCATTTTCAATCTCACTCTCTCCACTTAAATTCTGAAGTTCCACAATGACAATTAGAACCTGAGGGGTCTTTTACAATATATTGCAGTCAAAGATTCTGGCTGTTATTGTAAAAACTGACGCGTGACGTGCCGTACATCAGATCTAAGCTGCAGATCTAAGCTCATTATTATCTTACTCACCAGGGCAATTCATAGCATACAGACATACCACACCTGCATATATCTTAAAATGCACAGTAAGTCACCATCCTGTGTCCAAATACTGATAAATAATTCACTTACTAAAGCATATGGTTGTTGGGCGGAAACTTGAACTTGCAGGGGTGCCTGATGTTCAGCAATGTCCTGAAAAATAAAAACCCAAAGTATTATTCACTGGAGTCCAACAAGTTGTTATTTGTGGACATGGACACTTTCTTGTTAATAAGAATCATACCTTCAGTTTTGTAGGAAACAGTAACAGCAGGGGAAAAAAATCAATCACAAACATGCAACAGTTTCAGTGGCAGCAGGCAGTGTGACTGACTGACTGCCACTAT
>CM065718.1:50027063-50039563 GCA_033310375.1 Conus canariensis | reverse complement strand
GAGGAAGGAAGGAAAAAAGGAAAGAAGGGAGGAAGGAAGGGAGGAAGGAAAATGGAAGGAAAGAAGGAAGGAAGGAAAGAAAGAAATAAAGAAAGAAAGAAAAAAAAAAAGCAGAAACCAACAATTCATTTCTGAGTGAATGGCAGAAACTGTAAAAAAAAAAAAAAAAAAAAAAAGGAATCAAATAATCTTGCAGAAAAAAATCTTGACGAGAAAATGCCTTCAACCAGTCCCATTCCTACCCCTAAAGAAAAACAGGGGAAAAAAACAGAAAGAAGAAAAAAAGAAGAGAAAGAAGGAAAGAAAGAAAGAAAGAAAGAAGAAAGGAAGGAAAAACGGGGAAGAAAGACGAGCCCCTCCTGGTTCCTGCATGAGCACCTGTGAAGGCATTCCCCACGTGCCTCAGCTCTGCCAAGAAAAGCTCTCTGAATCTCATTTCAAACTGTCCCTCAATACTTCGTGATAACGACATAACGAGAGAGAGAGAGAGGAGAGGAGAGAGAGAGAGAGAGAGAGAGAGAGAGGAGAGGGAGAGAGAGAGAGAGAGAGAGAGAAACAGACAGACAGACCGACCGACCGACCGACCGACAGACAGACAGACAGACAGAGATGTGTGAGAAGAGTTTGCGGGGGGGGGGGGGGGGGGGGGGGGAAGGAAGTGTAGCTGATGGTAAAAGAAAAACTGAGAAAGAGACAGAGACACAGAGAGAGAGAGAGAGAGAGAGAGAGAGAGAGAGAGAGAGAGAGACAGACAGACGCGACAGACAGACAGACAGAGATAGACAGACAGACAGAGATGGGTGAGAAGTTGCGGAGGGAAGCGAGTGTAGTTGATGGTAAAGGGAAAATTGAGAGAGAGAGAGAGAGAGAGAGAGACAATGACAAATATTTTAATTGAACTAGGCCTCGTGCCCGTGTCAATGGGGACATTGGGATGGGGGGAAAAACAACAACATTGTGGAAAAAGCAAATGTAACAACAACACCACCTTGCAAGTATACATGCATTTTCTCGGCCAAGTAGATACTTTCACATTCTTCCTCAGTCATGGATGTATACATAATGATCAAAATACGTACCAATATAGATTAGGGCATATCATTTACAAATCTCACAGAGGTTACATTCATTTGTAGTTGCCTAAACACCTGTAAACCTATTCATGATCACACACACACACACACACACACACACACACACACACACACACACACACACACACACACACTTGACACACACACACACACACACACACACTCGCACGCATACACTCACATATACAAGCTCTTTTGCTTTTAAAGGGGAAAAAGTACCCCGAATTATACATAAAAAATATATGAACTTTACGTCCCATTCGTTTTTTTGCATCTGATTTCAAAAGCTTTAGTTATGAAAGCAGCAACATCTTTAGCCATTTTATCATTGGCAAGTAGTAATGACATCTTGAAAGCCGACGCTCTTGCATAATATTTAGTGGGTATGAAATGCTCTCGAACATCTTTATATTTAGGGCATACAATAAAAAAGTGATATTCAGATTCCAACTGACTTGGACAAAAAGGACAGCAGAGTGCCTCTCGGGGAACACTCGAATGCCGCAGTTTGTGAGTATTTAAACAAGATACGCCTAACCTGAATCTTATGAGATTTTTACGATTGTTCAAATTACTTACCGTAAACAGATAATTCGGTATTTGTCTAAATTGCTTAAAGGAAGAATAGAAGGAAAAGCGATCACTAACATCCATTCGGTTGTACCATTCTTGAAGATGACAATCAATCAACCGATTTCTAAATTCTAAGAGAAAACCTTTGACATTGTAAACGTTCTGGTTTTCCCATACATACCCAAAGCCATAGCGATTTAACGTAGAGCAAACTGATGAAACCCAGTTGTTCTTGCCTCGATGATGCAAATCATATAACGTGATGTAAGCTTTCTTAGGAAGGCGATTGTCCGGCATATTAACGACACGTAACCAATACTTGATACATTTAGTATAATTGTTTATATAGAGTGGATACCGACCAGTTTCTCCGTAGACTAAGGCGCTGGGTGTTTTTATGGAAACATTTAAGAATCTCTTGAGTGCAAACAAATGTACTTTTTCAATAATTGAGTTGTTTGCAGTCAAACCCCATACTTCGGCACCATAGCTAAGCATTGGCTGGACTTGACAGTCGAAAAGTTTAAAGAACAATTTCGGGGAAAGACTTTGAAACTTCCACAGTAGTTTTATAATATTGATGACTTGACGTTTTGCCTTGGATGCTAAATCCTCAAGGCAATGGGAAAAAGAAAGACCCGTGGAAAAGATAACACCTAAATATTTATACTGATTAACAATTTCTAGTTGCCTACCGTCGTAGAACCATCTTTCCCTTGAGGCGATATACCCCCATTTCTAAACACAATAACTTTTGATTTTTCTAAATTTACGATCAAATCGAGTTTTTTTGCTGTGCTACACAAAACATTTAGTTGCTGCTGGAGACCAATGACGGTAGATGCTACGAGTGCAACATCGTCGGCAAAAAGCATAATTAGTATCTCTATGAAGTCTGGTAATAAGGGAATACCATGTTTACCGTATTGAATTATTTCTTCAGCAAGCTCATTGATGAATAGCGAAAATAAAACCGGACTGCATATTTCTCCTTGCTTCAGACCCGGGGACACATAAAAGTGTCAGTTAAATCTCCCCCCACTTTAACCCTAGCTTTGACATCTGTGTATATGCTTTTAAGTGCATTGTACATCTTACCCTTTATACCTTTTTTCTTTAAGATTGACCAGAGTTGGTTTCTATCTACCGAATCGAAAGCCTTTTTAAAGTCAATAAAAGCAACGTATAATTTCTTGTGGTTAGATAGTTGCTTTTGTACCAGAGAAAAAAGGGTAAATATATGATCAGTAGTACTATAATTCTTTCTAAAGCCAGCCTGCACATCGTTTATTACATCACAATCTTCAATCCATTTTGTTAAACGCTTGTTTAATATGTAAGTATATAATTTTGAACTAATGTTTAAAAGAGAGATACCTCTGTAGTTGTCTGGGTTGTTTATATCACCCTTTTTGTGCAAAGGTTGAATCAGAGCTTCGCACCACATAGAAGGGAAGATGCCAAAATCAAAGAGTTTGTTGAAAAATTTCTTAAGGAAAAAGAGAATAGTGGGGGTACAATATTTATAAAATTCCCCAATTAGTCCGTCTGGACCTGGTGCTTTATTTGATTTTAAAGCCTTAACTGAATCAAGAATTTCCCCTTCAGTTATACAGACATCCAATTCATCAACGTTACCATCAGCAACAGGAAAATACTCAGTTTGAAGTTCCTGAGAGAGGAGAGAGAGAGAGAGAGAGAGAGAGAAGGAGAGAGAGAGAGAGAGAGAGAAGACAGACAGACAGACAGACAGACAGACAGACAGACAGAGATAGACAGACAGACAGAGATGGGTGAGAAGTTGCGGAGGGAAGCGAGTGTAGTTGATGGTAAAGGGAAAATTGAGAGAGAGAGAGAGAGAGAGAGAGAGAGAAGAGAGAAGAGAGAGAGAGAGAGAGAGAGACAGAGAGACAGGAGAGAGAGAGAGAAGAGAAGAGAGAGAGAGTGAAGAGAAGAGAAGAAAGAGAGAGAGAGAGAGACGGAAAAAGAGAGACAGAGACAGCGAGAGGGAGAGAGGGAGAAGAAGAGAGACAGAGACGGAAACACACAGAGAGAGAGAGAGAGGAGAGAGAGAGAGAGAGAGAGAGAGAGAGAGAGACAGAAGACAGACAGACAGACAGACAGACAGACAGAGACAGACAAACAGACAGACAGAAAGAGACAGAGACAGTGAGACAGAGAGACAAAGAGACAGAAAGACAGAGAGGTATGAAGGGGAACGGGAGTGGAATCCTGGGGGAGGGGTCGGGAGGGGAGGGGAGGGGGGGGGGGGGGGGCTGGTGGATTCTGTGTGGCTAGCAGCTAGCCTATCAGTCGGTTGTGGGAGGTCGTGTGCTGGCGGTGGTGGCTCATCAGTCCCAGTTTGACATGACAACACTGCCGCACTTGACCCCTAACTTTGGCCCAAGCTGCCTACCCCTCTCCGATAGGAGCACCGAGGATCTCCATTTGAGAAGGGGTGGGGGAGGGGGGTGGGGGGTAGGGGTGAGGGAAGGGTTTTGGTCCCCCCCCCACCCAACTCCCCTCCCTCCCTCTCCCCCATTTTTGAATCGCGCAGCTCACACAACAACCTCCTTGGAGGAAATTGTTGGGGAACAGGAAGTATGGACGGAGCGGATTGGAGGTTGGTGGGAGGGAAAGTGGAGGGAAGAAAGGGGTAGGTGGGGGGTGGGTCGGTGGGGGTGGGGTTGGAATGGGAGTGTGGAGAAAGAGGGGGTTGAGGAGATAAATGGCATATGAAGTGGGTTGATAACTTCAGCATGTAGATGGAGGCTGGAAGGTGAAGCTGAAGAACAACAACAACAAAAAAGTCTGTGACAGTCGTGGTCGATAATGAAGCGTAAGCAGTGTGTGTGTGTGTGTGTGTGTGTGTGTGTGTGTGTGTGTGTGTGTGTGTGTGTGTGTGTGTGTGTGTGTGCGTGCATGCGCGCGTGCGTGCGTGCGTGCGTGGGCAGGTATGCTGCGTGCGTGCGTGTGTGTGTGCGTGTGTGTGTGTGTGTGTGTGCGTGTGTGCGTGCGTGCGTGCGCGTGTATGTGTGTGTGTGTGCCTATGCCCGCATGTTAGGAGACAGACGCTGAACTCTTTGTTGGATAGCTCTTGAGGAACATCAACTATTTCCTCTGGAATCGCTTGCTTCTTTCAGTGCCAACAGCTCCCGCGAAAGGGGAACGAGGAGGGTGTGCATCCTTGGACTTGCTTCAGCACCCTCGTCAAGTGGCTCCGGAAATGGCAGAAATGCTCCCAGTTTAGAGTAGGCGGACCTCCAGAATATATAAACTGTTGATGAGAAATTTTTTAACACGTATTCTGGTCTTTATGTTTTCCTAAAACTATCCATGAACAACACAAAATCACAACAACATGACATTTCATTCACAGTTCTTCTACAGTTTGAACAGCAGTTATTAAAGATGAGAAGAAGAAGAAGAAGAAGGAGGAGGAGGAGGGAGGAAGAGGGGAGGAGAAGGAGGAGACGAAGAAGAAGAATAAAGTGTCCCTTCTTAGCCTCAAAAATGGCGACAGAAAAAGGGAGGTCACTCTTATGCTTTATTAAGTTTACAGCGGTCGTCAGTCAAGGAATGGGTTAAGGCTCTGTGTGTACTTATAGACATCTGAAATGAGGGCGGGAGGAGGTGACCAGTGTATAGAAGGTAGCTTTTGCTCCTCTCGTGAAACGAGGACATGCCTTAACTCCACACTGGTGCTGGTCGCACTACACCCTCACCTAGCACGCAACAGACAAGAGTGACATGGAACAAACACACACCAACACACACACCACACACACACACACAAAATTTCTCACATGTATGTCACTTAGAATTAATGCAGCTTGTCGTGCCATTCATCTGGCCCATATTCTGCATGATATTTGCCTTCGTAACGTCGAAGCTACACACCAGAATGGATAACATTTAGTAACGATGTTTCAATAGATTTCTTATGTATCACTTCTATTCTACTATGACCAATGCATTCTTCTTGGACGTTAGAAAAGAGGTATTGCTTTAAAAAGGGAACCTAGGATCGGGATAATTTTGAGGGTTATTGCCCTTTTCTGGTCATCTTTGTTCTTCAGTCAACCCCCCCCCCTCCCTCCCCCCCCCCCCCTCCCGTTATCTGTGTGTCTTTCACCTGATGTGCTCTCAGTCAATGACTGAACAGGTGTGGCTTAAGTTTCAGCCAGTAGTTCAGTTAGGAGAAGCCATCTCCCGAATTCGACGAATACCGATCGAACGTATCCGGGTGCAATGGGTTTGTTGCGTCTTTTGTTTTGTGTGTGCATCACATGTCACCTGGTGAGGAAATATTCGTCTTCCCTTTATGCGAGGATGTTGTACAAGTATCAAAGGAGAAACAATCGGTATCTCGGCCATTGCTGACTATCCACAATGACAGTACAAGAAGTGCAACGACAGAAATACAGCAAATTCTCATCCCAAACAATTCGAATAGAGAACAATTACACACTGCATACCAGAGAGAGAGAGAGAGAGAGAGAGAGAGAGAGAGAGAGAGAGAGAGATGGAGGAGAGGACGGGGAGAGGGAGAGGAGAGAGAGAAGAATGAGTGAGGGTGGAAGGAGGAAGAATAACAGAAGACGAAAGACGTAGGAGATCGAACAAAATGAGAAGGTAAGAAGAAAAAAAAGAAGGAAGGAAGAAACAAACACACACACACACACCACACACACACACACACCACCACATACCACACCATCATCAACAACAAAACAAACACGATCAGCACCTCACTTCTGGCTAACATGTGGCAGCGCGCGTGACAGTATTGTGACACAAGTCATCGTTTGATCCGGTAAGTTCCCAGTGAAGACGGCAGACGGCCGTTGTAACATCTTCTCTCACCTTCAGGGCCAGCAGTTTGTACACACCAGGCTCTACTACTCGGGGGGGTTGGCCGTCCAAAGAGCGGGCTGCGGGTGATAGGTCAAAGGCTGAAAACCACCAAAACTATCCACACAAGGTGCATGTGCACTAAACACTGAGTTCGTTTGTCCAGGGACAAACATATTGCATGGTTCTTTCTCTCTCTGTCTCCCCCCCCCCCTCTCTCTCTCGTCTCTGTGTCTCTCTGTGTCTCTGTCTGTCTGTCTGTCTGTCTGTCTCTTCTCTCTCTCTCTCTCTCTCTCTCTCTCTCTCTCTCTCTCTCTCTCTCTCTCTCTCTCTCTCACGCCTTTCTTACAGCTGCCTTGTCTGGATAGATGAAGAACACGAAAAGGACGGAAGCCAGAAGAAAAGGGAGAAACACGAAAAGGACTGTAAGGTATATTGCCACCTGAAGGTAGACCTCGTCTCCCAACAAAAGACAGGCGTTACAGGGGATGAAGACAAGAAGAAATGGACAGAAGTAAACACAAGGAGCGAGAAGAGGAGAGGTAGTAGAAGGAAAAGAAGAACGACGGCACAACGAGGATCTGCTGGGTTTTGAGAAAGGACGACAGGAGAAATAAGGACACGAACGATGAGGAAGAGGAGAGGAAGAGAAGAAGAACGAAAAAAAAAGAAAGAAAGCAAGACGAGGAATAGAAAGAGAAGAAGCAGGAGAATGAGGTGGCGTAAAGCACTAGGAGCAGCATGACTTTCCCATATGTCTGAACATAGCTTTTTCCGTCCATCGGACAGGGAAACTCACCTACAAGTTGTCCAGAGAACAGCATGTGACGGGGACAAGTCAGCATCAGTCACTGACAAGGTTTCTCTGGGGAGCGCAGGCCTCCGCAAGGGTCCAAGACTCCCTTGCTCACTGGATCTGAGTAACGATGCAGATCCTTACCAATCTAGTGTCTAGGGTAATGAATAACTTATAAGTAGGGTAATGCCTTGCTCCCACGATGAGAAAACATGACAGGTCCAAAACTCCAAACAATTGCTGCTTGCTTGCTACATCTAATCGTTTGGAAGAAATGCCCGCACAGAACACACAGAACAAAACGAGGAGGCATCCCCGACAGAGAATGTTCCCAGCTTGCTCGTGCACCATGTACCTTACAAATAAACACAGTAACAACTCCTGGAGATATGAACAAATACATATTAACATTCATTCAAGACCGGTGCAGTCTTCTTGAATATAGTCAAACAAACACACAGATGAATGGTAACAAATACAGGTAACGTCGTTTTGCCTGAAATTTCAAAAGAGGTGGAGAATAGTAAACAGGTTATAAAAAAAAAACAAGCAGGGTAACTCTTGCTCCCAAGATGAGAAAAATGACACGCCCATAACTCCAAACGATTGCCGCTTACAACGTCTAATCGCCAAACACACTGAACAAACAAGCAAATTGTATGATCATGTTCAAGATGAAAAAGGCTGTGCTAGTCTTGAATACATGTTGAATTGTGTTTGTTAATTTCTCCAGTTGTTATTGCTGTATAGGGTCAAGTATGTTAAGGTTTAGAACATTCTTCTTCTTCTTCTTCTTTTTTTTTTTGAGAAGAGGGGGTGGGGGGTGGGGGTGTATCTCCTCGTTTGTACTATGTTCGCTATGTCAACGTTTGTGCCAGGCGATAAGGTGCCATAAGCAGCAATCGTTTGGTGTTGGGAACAAGAGTTACCCTACTAGTTCGTTGTCTACTGTGCTATGAACAAACTTGGAACATCCGTTGTTGGGGAGACATCTCCTTGGTTTATTCAGTGTGCTCTGTGTCGGCATTTCTGCTAGGCGATTTGGTGTCGTAAGCAGCATTCATTTGGAGTTTTGGGTGTGTAATTTGTCTTATCATGGGAACAAGAGTTAGCCTACTTATTTGTCATTTGCTGTTGACTATTTCCTGCCTCTTTTCCAGGGGTGTAGGGATCAAAACGTGTTATAAGCATTTTTGCCCATTACAGTCTATGCAATATTTTTTGAGAAATGGACGGATATATTCAAATATGCCCCATCTGTCGATATTAGAAGAAAGTTAACAAAAATATGCTGCCTCCGTTCTTTTTGACCGCACCAACATTCAACAGGCCCCCAATCCCTTTTTCCAACACGTCTCACTAACGTCCGTGCGATAGTTCTTGCGTAATCTCTCTTACAACTGACAAGCCAACAAACAGGACCTCATTGACAGAAGCAGTGATGGTGGTGTTGAAAGTCAACATGCTGAACAGAGAAATACGGCGTAGAAGACGACGCTGGTGGTTGTAGGGCTCCATCCTGTTTCACAGTATCCCATAAAGGGTGAAGCCGAAAGAAGAAATATCTCCATAAACTGCTGATATCCGTGAAGATGGACGACACAGGGTCATGTCATTATTCCTTCATTTGTTGATGACATGGGCAAAATAAGCTTGTAGTGGGAAGAGAAATAGAGCGAGCGAGCGAGCGAGCGAGCGAGAGAGAGAGAGAGAGAGAGAGAGAGAGAGAGAGAGAGAGAGAGTGTGTGTGTATGTGTGTGTGTGCGCGCCTTCGTATGATTATGGAGAGAGAGAGAGAGAGAGAGGAGAGAGAGAGAGAGAGAGAGAGAGAGAGAGAGAGAGAGAGAGAGAGAGAGAGAGAGAAGACTGTGTGTCCGTATCTGTTCCATGGACGCCGTCGAGTCTGTGACCTTCACAAATATCCCAGTTATGTAATCTTCTATTCCAAAAGGATGGAAAAAAATTTTAATAGCAAAGTTCATCAGGTACAAAATAGATCAAGGAGCCAAACCGTTTGCATTTCCTAGCAGATGTTCTTTCTTTTACTGATGGAGAGAAGAGAAGACAACTCTACTGCTCCCACACTGTAAGCACAATTCATCTATGAAGGCTTTTACAAGATATAATACGGTTACCATTAGATTAGGATTGGGATTAGGGCCAGGGTTACGTTACCTTAGGTTAGGGTTAAGGTTAGGCTCATGGTCAGGCTGGGATTATGGATACGGTTTGGGTCGCAAATTCTTGAGTTGGAGAGTCGTCCTGTGTCCTGATTCAAGTTCCCATTTGTGGATGCGTAACCACGATGTCTCCAACCCAGCCAGGATCAAGACTTTGTCAGGACAGACTTCAAAGAAGTCTCCATCTTGGTCGATGCGATGGATTGATTACGCTGACGTTTCTCTGCCTTCTTGTTCTGGCTCAGATTGACAGCACGAGATTTCAGTCGAGGCCATGTCATGCTGGAACTGTTTGAAAAGATGGAAATCAAGTGAGCACTGTGAGACTAAGGCCAGGATACTCCAGACTCAAACACCACATGTTCACAAAATTTCACATCGGCGAGTCTTCAGGGTACCCATACGGTACAGCCCCAATGACTGTGGAACATTTCTTGCAGGACTGTCCAACACATCAAAAGCTAAAGAGCAGAGACCTGGCCTGCCGACGCATCGACGAGGGAGACACTCTGTGGATCTCTGGAGGGCCTCCGCCGTATTACAGCCTTCGTTAGTGCCTCTGGGGTTCCTGTCTGAGTCTACGAAGAAGAAGAAGAAAAGGTGGAATGGTTCTGCTTCTCTGACAAGACGTCCAACGTGAAAAAAGAAGGTTTTGCCTTCAAATCGAGGATAAATAAATCAGTTCCATGGGATGTGTCAGCAAGGATACTGGAAAGAAGCGTGACTTGCGGACTCCTTCTATTCCTACCCTGTTGGCTGATCACAAGGATTTGGTGATGGTGGAAAATCCACCGGACGACAGAGAAATAGAAGGATGGGTGATGGAGAAGGAGGAGGGGCAGGGTCATGTTGGTTGTGCTGACACATCGAAGACGAAAAAAATCGGAACTGCCTCAAAGTCGGGCATAATATGCTTCAAGGATTGGACTCTGAATGAACTTGTTTTGATTAACCTGGCTCATTCTCTGACAAATGCTGCATGCAGCTGTGAGTGTAACAGAGAAGATAAAGGCTCATTCTCTGACAGATGCTACATACAGCTGTGAGTGTATAAAAGAATACAGAGTCTCATCCTTTGACAGATGCTACGTACAGCTCTGAGAGTAATGAAGAATACAAGGGCTAATTCTCTGACAGACGTTACCTACAGTTGTGAGTGTAATGGAGAATATGATGGCTAATTCTTTGACAGATGCTACATACAGTTGTGAGTGTCATGTAGAATATAAAGGCTCAACGTCTGACAAATGCTACATACAGCTGTGAATGTAACAGAGAACATAAGGGCTCATCCTCTAACAGATGCTGCGTACATTTGTAGTGTAATAGAGAATATAAGGGCTAATTATCTGACAGATGCCACATACAGCTGTGAGTGTCATAGAGAATGTAAATGTGACAGATGTCACATACAGCTGTGAGTGTCAGAGAATGTAAATGTGACAGATGCCACATACAGCTGTGAGTGTCATAGAGAATGTAAAGGCTCACCCTGTGACAGATGCTACATACGGTTCTGGGTGTAAAAGGGAATAAAAGGGCTCGCCCTCTGACATAATGCTACACACGGCTGTGAGCATCATAGAGAATGAAAGAGTTCATCCTCCGACAAATGCTACATACAGCTGTGAGTGTAACAGAGAATGTGAGCTCTTATCCTCTGACAGATGTTACATACAGCTTTGAGTATAACAGAAAATATCAGGACTAGATCTCTGACAGTTGTTACATACAGGTTTGAGTATAATAGAGAATATGAGACCTCATCGTCTGACAGATGTTACGATCAGCTGCGAGTGTAATGGAGAATATAAGGGTTCAGCCTCTAACATCTGTTACACACAGATGCAAGTGTAATAAAAAAAAATATAACAGCTCATCCTCTGACAGATGTTCCATACAGCTGTGAGTGTAATGGAGAATATAAGCGCTCATGCTCTGACAGATGTTGCATACAGCTGTGAGTGTAATATAGACTAAAACAGCTCTTCCTCTGACATGTGACTACAAACAGCTCTTCCTCTGACAGATGCTTTGAGTATAACAGTGAAAATAAAGCGTTAGGGACTGAACCGGATCTATGACTCGAACCACGACGTAAGACAAGATTACTGATTGCCACGTAGTTCTGTTCGAGGATGTGGGTGGTAAGATTGGGTTGCCGGTTTGTGACAGGATTCTTGTCCTTCTCCTGTATTAATATCACAGGAGGAGAGAAATAGGGAAAGGTTTGGGAGAGAGAGAGAGAGAGAGAGAGAGAGAGAGAGAGAGAGAGAGAGAGAGAGAGAGAGAGAGGAGAGAGAGAGAGAGAGTTAGTTTTATCTTTAAAGCTTTTATTCAATTTACCCTTGGGATGAATGGGGAAAAGGGGTTGACAGCGAAAACTCGATTGCAATGAAAGCACAAATCAATTGTAAACGCTTACAATTCTCCGATGTGATGGTGATTATACCGTAAACGATGCAATTATTCCTTGTAGATATTCCTTCGGCTGCTACCCCTGTTGAGGAAATTCTTCCGCATACTGTCGATCCGATGTCTGGCTGTAACTGCTAATTATTCTTTCTTTCTTCCTTTCTTTCTTCATTTATCCATTTACTTATGTATCTATTAACTAATTAATTAATTAATTAATTCATTATTCATTCATTCATTCATTTACTTTTAACCGTACAAACGTCTTTTTATTAAGCGTGGAAGTACATATATCAACTGATTGATCAGTTAAACCTATTCAATTACCTATAGTTTATTGATTCATACGCTTACTTACCTATCTTGAACTACACGCTGTCTTCTTCAGGTATGTAGAAACTACCGATGATTGTTTATTTAGCAATTCATTTGTTTCTTTTGAAACATACTCTGTCTTCCGGATATTAAAAAAAAACAACTACTGAGAAATATTCCTTTCTTTCCTTCCTTCCTTCCTTCTTTCCTGGAGTCTTACAAAAGGATCGTGGTGGGGGGTGTGGATGGGAGGAGGGGAGAATGAGGGAAGTT
>CM065718.1:50007063-50009563 GCA_033310375.1 Conus canariensis | reverse complement strand
GCGCGCGCCCCGCGCCCCTCACACACATACACAGACAGACAGACACACGCACGCAGACACACGCACTCAAGCACGACCGCACGCACGCACGCGATCATACACACACACACACACACACACACACACACACACACACACACACACACACACACACACACACACACACACACTCACTCACTCACTCACTCACTCAGTCACTTTCTGATGTTTTGGCTTTACTCTGGCTTAAAGCAGATCCTCTCAAGCTGCTGGGTAGACTGGCTAGGCATGCAGTCAGTCTTACAGATCATTCTTCTTCTTTCTGCCATCTCACAGCAGTGTGACTTCAATCAGAATCATTTACTTGAACGAACGAGAGCGGAGACGGATATCCGTTCCGATGCCACTCTTGCTGATGATGTCTGGGTGCTTCGTTTTCATTCTGGAACGTCTGATGTGCAGTAGCAGTCATCCACTTTGTTTTCATTCTGGAACGTCTGATGTGCAGTAGCAGTCATTCACTTTGTTTTCATGCTGGAACGTGTAATGTGAGTAGCAGTCATCCACTTTGTTTTCATTCTGGAACGTCTGATGTGCAGTAGCAGTCATCCACTTTGTTTTCATGCTGGAACGTCTGATGTGCAGTAGCAGTCATCCACTTTGTTTTCATTCTGGAACGTCTGATGTGCAGTAGCAGTCATCCACACCATCCAGCAAAATCCTCGTTTCCATACCCCAAATGCTTTGCTACCTCTTGCCGCGTATGACATTGATGCAGGGGCTTCTGCTAGCGTAGAGTATCCCCAGGCAGTGCCAGTCGCACGTGCTGTCTCTTTAAGCACTTCATTGTGTCTCCAAGCTCCTAGGGTTTTAACGCCGCTTTGCATGAGGTGGAACATGGTCTATCATTCATTTACCCTGGATGAGTCAACAACACACAAGGTCATCTGTCTCCCGCTATTTTTTTTTTTTTTTTTTTACCAGGTTTGCGTTCCAGGGCGGGAGGTCATGTGTCAGTCTGGAATGAAGCTCTTCCGAAGGGGGAGCATGTGCCTCGTTTTTATTCCAGCCGAGACTTCTTTGGAGTGCGCTTTTCCCAAGTGCTCCATTGCCCTCATCAGCCTTGCTGACCTGCCTTCTGGGTTCTCTTGGCATCCTACCCTTCCTTTGCAAGAGTCTGATTATTTCCCTGATTCTGAGGTTTTTCCTTCGCCACGTTCACTGCCTTCTGATGTTTCCACGTTCTTCTGTCAGACTTCAGCGCGAGCTGGGCCGATCTTACAACCCTCATCTCCCCGAATCACCAGCCTGTGCAGAGATTGGATCCTTAAACTATTTTCTCTTTCAATATTTTTCTTGTACTTTTCATTGTTGCATATGACATGGGTTTTGCTCGGATTTTCGTAAGTGTGCATTCAGAAGCTGTTGATCACTGATAATAAATTCTTCCTTAGGTATCAGGTCAGTATTATTCTCTTAGGAAGGAAGTAGTACATATACTTCTACAACTTCATTCCTCGATCCTGGAACTTTTGAGGCGACGCATGTGATGCTTCCGTCCTAAGGTACTGGGGAAATGTTGCAGGTTTTAACCTTGCCGCATCTCAGCCCATGCAGACCATGATAGAACGCCTCCATTTGTCCACGTCTGCTTCTTTACAGGCAAGACAGCTTGTATGCAGCTAACCCTGATGGGCCACCCCCCAACCTTCCCCATCAGGGCGTCTGGATGAGATAGTCGCCCGCCTTGAGTTGTTGGCCTGGCGCAGGGTATGAACCAGGGAGTCACAGCCCGGTTCTGACATAGAATCAAACCACGAACCACTCACTCTAGCTGCAGCTAGATCCGGATTTGTATCATCAGTACCTAGCAGAAGGTAGCAAGCGCTAAACTGAATAAAACCGACAAAACGTTTGATTTGTGTCGTGAAACAAAAAAAGCAAAAAGTAGTAAAAGAACAAACAGTGAAAGAAAAAAAGAGAAAAGAAAAAAGTAGAAGAAGAAACAGAGAAGAGGAAAAGAAGAAGAGAGGAAGAAGAAGAGGAGGAAAGAAGAGAGAGAGAAGGAGAGAGGAGGAGGAGAAGAAGGAGGAGAAAGAGAGGGAAGAAGAGGAGAAGAAGGAGGAGAGGAGGAGGAGAAGGAGGAGGAGAAGAAGGAGGAGAAGAAGAGAGAAGAAGGAGGAGAGGAGGAGGAGAAGGAGGAGGAGAAGAAGAAGGAGGAGGAGAGGAGAGGAGAAGGAGGAGGAGAAGAAGGAGGAGAAGAAGGAGGCAGAGGAGGAGGAGGAGGAGAGAGGAGGAGAAGAAGGAGGAGGAGAAGGAGGAAGGAGGAGGAGAAGGAGGTGAGAAGAAAGAGGAGGAGAAGGAGGAGGAGAAGGAGGAGGAGAAGAAGAAGAGACGAAGAGGAGAGGAAGAAGAAGAAGGGAGGAGGAGGAGAGAGGGGAGGAGAAGAAGGAGAGAGAAGGAGAAGAGGGGGAGACGAAAAAGAAGAAAAAAAGGGAGCAAAGAAGAGAGACAGGACAGG
>CM065718.1:49997063-49999563 GCA_033310375.1 Conus canariensis | reverse complement strand
GGGAGAGCACTAACAGAAAAGTCAGTGCCGGGGTCCGCGTGAACAAACAGAGAGCGTGTTGAATCGCCCCCCTGCCGCGATTGGTCCAAGTCTTTTGCCCAGGTGTGTGCTAAACCCTTTAATCTTCCCCTCCCCCCTCCTCCTCCTCCTCCTCCTCCACCATCCACCTCCCCTCCACCTTTTTACCCTGACCTCCTTCATCGCTTCCTTCCCTTTTTTTTTTTTTTAAAATCCTCCTCCCTCCAGCATCGTTGGTTTTCCAGCACTGAAGAGTGGAAGCCTGCGGTCAGTTCTTACTACCATCTTGAAGAAGATTTTGTTTTCACCTTCTTGTTTGTGTGTTGATTTGTTGTAATATTAAGCAAGAACCTGCTGAACCTATTCACCACGGAGAGAGAGAGAGAGAGAGAGAGAGAGAGAGAGAGAGAGAGAGAGAGAGAGAGAGAGAGAGAGAGAGAGAGAGAGATGGTGGTGATGATGATGATGATGATGATGATGGTGATGATGATGATGATCTTTATTTCCAAGGGTAACAGATAAGCAAACACATGCTTTTTTCATCCGGTCCTTGCCTCGCTAAGGGACTAAGAGAGAGAGAGAGAGAGAGAGAGAGAGAGAGAGAGAGAGAGAGAGAGAGAGAGAGAGAGTGTGTGTGTGTGTGTTGTGAGTGTGTGTGTGTGTGTGTGTGTGTGTGTGTGTGTGTGTGTGTGTGTGTGTGTGTGTGTGTGTGATGATTATAGCAGGTACTTATGCCCAGAATGGTTTCTGTGGAGGTCAGACTGTTGAAGTTAGCACCAACGTCACCAAGCAGCCGCAGACAAGGAAAACCAGGCCCTCGCGAGATCCCATTTGAAATTTCCAGGCACGTCTCGGCTGCCAAAGCTGGTAGAGCTGATCCAGCACTGTTCTGTTAAACCCTCAAAACACACCAGTACCATTCATGTGGACAACTACAAAGGAAACCAACTCCTGCAGGGAACGAACGATGTGGCGAATATCTTTCCTGAAGAGAATCACCTCAGGCATGTTGGAATGATGGTTCAAAGAGCCATTGCGGCATCAGAATGACATGGAGGAATGGTGGACATGTCATCAGAAGTCATACAGATTCAGGAGAGCCGTGAGCTAGACGAACGTGTTTCCTGTCTGTCTGTCTGTCGGTCATATCGAAGCTTTTGACTCTATGAGCTTAGAGAGTCGTGGTCCCTCCCGTCCAAACCTGGTTGTCCATCAAAGCACGTCGGCATCATCCCCCCCCTCCCCCTCCAACCCTTTCATAGTCGTATGGAGGCCAGTTTCATGGTCAAATTGCACACCGGTTTTTAAGCTTCTGTTCTTTACATTTCTTTTGATTTGAAATCATTCTGTTGTCCTACAGAAGCACATTTTGTGGACCGGAATAGTTCCATTGGTAGATTACCGGACTCGTAATCTTGGCGATCCTGGGGTTACGGGTTCGAATCTCAGCCGGGCCGCTTCAGTACATAGGGATTTTCTCCTCGGAGTTGATACTGGTTCTGGCTCCATTTCCCCAAAAGTCCTTCGAATGAGACTATAAACGGAGGTTCCGAGTGTGAGCGCACGCATAACATTCTGCACGTACGGAAAATCCCATTACCAATTTTCGGAAGAGAAGGCCAGTTTGGCCGTCGGTATGGATGACACGCTACTCAAAGCGTGCACACTGCGTGGAAAGTCTAAAGAATGAAAGAAGAAAATAGAGTGGATAATATTGACTGAATGACACGGAAAACGATTGAATGAGGTGCAGCATGCAGCTCTTCAGTTCGCTCTACACAAGTAGGCAGCCTGTTGTATAAACGAGATTGTGGATTATAAAATGCTAGGAGCCTGGTCTGCAGCCGAGGATCGGCGCTATATAGGCCTAAGTACTCCCAATTATGATAATGATAATACTAGTAATAATAATAACAATAACAATAATGATAATAAATATAATAATGATAATAATATTGAAATATAATAACAATATTCACATTGCAGGAGCTGGGCATTTTCGTGGAGAGAGATAGAGCTGCAGTCGACAAATAATGTACATGAATATTAACCAACACAAACCGTTAACCGTTCGATAATTTTTCCATCAAATTTCTTTAAAGAACTCTTTTAACTGTTACTTTCCAAGGACATGATTTTAAAGAAGATGGCAAATTTGTTCCATATCGTTCCTCCAGAAGATGTAAAACTTGATTTGTAGAGATTGTTGCGGGTCTGGGAAAGGACAGCTTGTGTGAGTGTCTATTTTCATTGATTACAAAGTTTTGGATGATTTTCTTTGGAGCTATTCTACTCACTACATTGTAATATAAAAACATCAACCGGGCCTCAAAGAAAAAGACTGATTACTGAAACCAGCCAAAATGTAACCACAGACATTGCCTAGACGACGAATGACATGCACGTGAACCAAAAGTTAGAGAACTGATGTAACACGATGTACATTGAGGAAAGAAACTCGGTTGGTCACTAGCAAACGCTC
>CM065718.1:49974563-49987063 GCA_033310375.1 Conus canariensis | reverse complement strand
GTGTGTGTGTGTGGAGTGTGTGCGTGCGTGTGTGTGTGTGTGTGTGTGTGTGTGTGTGTGTGTGTGTGTGTGTGTGTGTGTGTGTGTGTATGTGCGCGCGCGCGTGCTACATGGGTGCGGTGTGTGTGACATCATCAGGAACGGAGACACCTGACAATGGATGCATTACTTCTGCGGTATAGCCCATGTTTATCTTTGCGGCCCATTACTACTGGGGCTGAAAACGGCATTTGCGCGTTTGCAGCACATTGGCTCATTTATTTAATGCGATTTTCGGTCCATGATTTTGGTTTTGTTGCTATTTTTTTTTGTCTTTCATGATGTTGCCTTCATTCTGGATTTTCTATCATTAGTTTCTCTCGACTTTTTTTCTTTTTTCTTTTTTTTTCAATTTTAAATCCATCTATGATTTCGTTCCATTTTTTTTTCCTGGTGATGTTTGTCGCTGCCTTCACTGCATTTATCTCCCTTCTTCGACTATTCGATCATTCTACTTTTCTCTTGACGGTCTCTTTATTGCTTCTTTTTCCGACAATTTCTACTTTCTCCTGCCATCTCCTGTATGTCTTCTGTGTGCAGGTGAGGCATGGAGCCTCTCATCGGATCTGGAAAAGGTGACTCCAAGCCACGGAAACATTGGGGCGTGACTGCAAGATACCAACCATCAAAACTGATACACTTGAGCACATCACCCATGAGTAAGTGCGTCAAATCACATCAAACAGCAAGTCGGAAGAGTGACTGACATCAGTTAAGAAAAGGAAACTACGCTGGTTTGATCCTGTAACAAATTATGAGTCTTGTTAAAACAGTCATCCGGAGAACCGTAGCTGGAGAGAGAGAGAGAGAGAGGAGAGGGAGGAGAGAGCAGGGAGAGAGGAGAGAGAGGAGAGAGAGGAGAGAGAGAGAGAGAGAGAGAGAGGGAGAGAGAGAGAGGAGAAAGAGGGAGAGAGGGAGGGGAGAAGAGAGAGAGAGGGGGAGAGAGGGAGGGGGAGAGGGATTCGGATTCGGATTCGGATGATTTATTCACATAGGCCTAGGCCCCTTATGAAGGGGTATGGAAATAGTACATTGGAAACAAATGTATGCGACATGTAACAAAGTATATCAAATTAAGACAAATCATTTGTAACTTTTAAGAGGTAGCCATTTCTCTAATTTTAAATGCCTTATACATAAATAACGAAACATTTTTAACATCGATTGTTGACGTTGACGACATCAATAGGGTCAATCTAAATAGGGAAGGCTGTCTATAGAATTTCGGCTTAATCAGTTCATTTCTAATGTCCATGAGGGCTGGACAACAAAGAACAAAATGCATCTCATTTTCTTGTGACACTTTATAGGAGAGGGAGAGAGAGGGAGAGAGAGAGGAGAGAGAGAGAGAGAGAGAGAGAGAGAGAGAGAGAGAGAGAGAGAGGGGGGGGAGAACTCAGAACTCAGAACTCAGAATATTTTATTTGACAGGCCACAAGCCCATATCAAAGTGAGTAAACAAGGTCAAAATAAATCGGTACAAGCCACTCTTAACGAAACCTCAGCTGAATGGTGTTCACAGTTAACAAAGAAGACATTCATGAAGCAATTGCAGCATTAATTATTCCGTTCCTAACAGCCATAGCTCTATAAATGAAATTACCAACACTCGTGTTAGTGGTCTCAATAGAACAGGCTAACAACATGGACATTTTGAATAGAGAAGGGTGTTTGTAATATTTAGCTGGAATCAACTCAAGGCGCAACTTCTCGTACAAAGGACAAACCAGTAGAAAATGAAGCTCAGTTTCCGGTGCTTCCTTACAGTGTGGACAGAAAATGTTATGGTTTCTATTGCGATCAGTATATCGTAAAAAGTGGCATCGTAAAGGCGACATTCCTAACCGAAACCTTGAAAGTAACCTGCGGATTTTAACATGTTTAATTACACAGAGGTAGGGACTTCGAACAAGAGACTGGTTATATGACCGATAAACGTCGTACAACTCATGCGATTCAATAGCTGAATGCCAGTCTTGGATGTAACAATCACTTAAACGTTTCTTAAATTCTACAATAAAAGTTTTCACATTACCAACACTTTGCATTTCCCATACAATTCCAAACCCGAATCTATAAAGAACATAGCAAACATTAGTCGTCAAGGTAATATAATTTTGATTCTGCAGATGCAGCAACATATCATAGGCTTTCTTTGGGAGTCTGTTATTATCCATACAAGAAACACGAAGCCAAAATCTGATGCATTTTGCATAAGTATTAACATAAAGAGGGTATCTTCCAGATTCGCCGTACACTAAGTGCCTAGGAGCTTTTGAACTTACACCAAGAAATCTTTTAATAGCAGCTAAGTGCACCCTTTCAATTTGTTCCTGGTTAGATGACAGTCCCCAAATCTCTGCTCCATAAGTTAAGATAGGTTGTATTTGGCAATCGAATAGCTTAAAGAAAATACCAGGAGAATGTTCACCTATTGACCATAGCATTCTGTTGATAGCAGTTAATCCTTTCTTTGCTCTGTTTGCTAGGTCACACATAGTTGGTTGGAAAGATAATCTTGTAGTCAGTGTTATACCAAGATACTTATACATGTTAACAGTGGAAAGTTGAGCATCACCAAAAGTCCAATTTTCATTCGAAGCAAGGTAACCCCCATTCCTGAATACAACAATATTTGACTTTTCCAGATTCACAAGTAAATCTAAACGTTTTGAAGTATTATACAAGACATTCAGTTGGGTTTGCAAACCAATAACAGTATCAGAAAATAATGCAACATCATCAGCAAATAACAGAATCAAAAGTTCAATGAGGTCTGGAGAAAGCTGAATACCATGTCTACCAAAAGTGTTAATATCTTTAGTTAGTTCATTGATGAACAGTGAAAAAAGCACAGGTGAACACACCTCACCTTGTTTTAGGCCCCGTGGGCATAGAAAAGTATCAGTAAGGTCACCACTAGTTCGAACACAAGTCTTCACAACATTATACATACTTTGCAATGCTTTCAAGAATTTTCCATTAAGACCACTAACAGAGAGAACCTTCCACAATTTATCCTACTTACTAGGTCAAAAGCCTTCCTAAAGTCTATAAATGCGACATAGAGCTTCCTGTGTCTTAACAACTGCTTCTGAATCATTGCCAGTAAAGTGAAAATGTGATCTGTTGTACATAAAGCTAAACACAATGAGGAAAGTTAAGGGGGGGGGGGGGGGGGAGGGAGAGAGGAGAGAGAGGAGAGAGAGGGGGATATATAAATATATTATTATATATATATATATATATATATATATATAAAAGAGAGAGAGAGAGAGAGAGGAGAGAGAGAAAGAGAGAGAGCGGTAGGAAGGGGAGAAAAGAGGGCTGAAAGGGAAGAGTGGGGTGAAAAGAGGTAAGGTGCCCGAGAGGTTAAATTTTGTCGTAAAAACCTTGAAATGAGATACCATTGTTGTTATCCAGTCTCATGCATTATTCTCTTCAGCGTGACCTCGGAAGGAGGAAGCTGGCCGCCTGACAGTATTTCACTCATAGGACCCCAGACACAACGGCTTGTTCTCTCCCTTTGCCTTGGCATTGCTCCCGATTTCATTCTTTGTTCTTCTCTCTTCTCCATCTCTGACACTTGACGGGGGGGGACGTCTTCGTTCTGTTAGGTAAGGAAGGACGTCTTGCTAACCTCCTTCTTGTCTCCCTTCGCCTCATCCTCTCTCCCCATCCTGTCTGTTAATGTCTCTGTCTGTCTGTCTGTCTGTCTGTCTGTCTGTCTGTCTGTCTGTCCGTGTGTCTGTTTGTCTCTCTTCCGCTTTGTCTCCCTTTCTGTCTGTCTGTCTGTCTGTCTTTCTGTCTCTGTCTGTCTGTCTGTCTCTGTCTCCCTCTCCCCCGCTCTCTCTCTCTCTCTCTCTCTCTCTCTCTCTCTCTCTCTCTCTCTCTCTCTCTCTATCTCCCTGTCGGCTGGGCTATGAGCAACATTCTGTCTGTCTGTTTGTCTCTCAATTTCTCTATCTCTGTCTCTCCCCCCCCACCTCTCTCTCTCTCTCTCTCTCTCTCTCTTTGTCTCCCTGTCTGTCTGTCTCCGTCTCTTCCTCTGTGTCTCTCTGTCTGTGTCTCTGTCTCTCTCACTTTCTCTCTCTCTCTCAACCCCCTCTCTCTTTGTCTCCCTGTCGGCTGGGCTATGAGCAACACTCTGTCTGTTTGTCTCTCTCTCTCTATCTCTCTTTTGCCAAAAGACCTCTTTGGTAATGACAATGAAATATCAAAGTGTCAAAGTGTCTCTCTCTCGGCTGGGCTATGAGCAACATTGTCTGTCTGTCTGTCTGTCTGTCTGTCTGTCTGTCTGTCTGTCTGTCTGTCTCTCTCTCTCTCTCTCTCTCGCCAAAAAACCTCTTTGGCAATGACAATGAAATATCAAAGTGTCAAAGTGTCTCTCTCGGCTGGGCTATGAGCAACATTGTCTGTCTCTGCGTGCCTGTCTGTCTGTCTGTCTGTCTGTCTGTCTGTCTGTCTCTGTCTCTCTGTCTCTCTGTTCTCTGTCTCTGTCTGTCTGTCTGTCTGTCTGTCTGTCTGTCTGTCTCTCTCTCTCTCTGTGAAACAAAAAGAACAGTTTTCCTCATCTCTTAACACCAACTAAGCATTACATATTCTCCTGTAACTTGGTTTCTTTACCAAAAAAGGAATAACCATAAAAAAATGACTACTACTACAGTTACTGAATAACCATAAAAAAATGACTACCACTACAGTTACTGAATAACCATAAAAAATGACTACCACTACAGTTACTGTTGCTGCACACTATAGGAATAACCATGATAAAAAAAAAAAGACTACCACTACAGTTACTATTCCTGGCACTATCACTTCCGTGATCGCTGCTGCTATTCTTCAGATTGTCACCCCCATCATAGTTACTGTTGGGGGAAGTCGATATCATTGCGATTATCATCATTATCGTTATAATCATCATCTTTTTAACCTTTGATTTGAAAATGAAGTCAAATCATACATTGTGGTTCTGCAAGCGTCCTGTGCCCATCCATCACGTCTTTGTTTGTGTCATTTATTTCCAAAGGGTGCTTTTATTCCCCAGTCCTCATCCAACGTGCGAGTAGGCCACTACCATTGTCTGTCTGTCTGTTCTGTCTGTCTGTCTGTCTCTCTCGGCTGGGCTATGAGCAACATTTTCTCTCTCAGTCTCTCTCAGTCACGTCCATGTTTGTTCGTTTTCTTTGTTTGTTTATTTCGTTGTTTTTTTTTTCCACGCAGGGGGTGGGGGGTGGAGGGGGGAGTGGTGGCGGAGAGGGAGGGGGGGGGGGGGGTCAGGTGGATTGCGGTAGGGGCTTGGCTCGGCAGCTGATGTAACAATTGCTACCTGCTGACTGACGGTCGTGGTGACGTGAATGTTAGCAGGCCAGCCGACAGATAGACAACGATCAGCTTACTGACTCAGAGACTCTCTGGCTGGCTGGCTGTCTGGCTGTCTGTCTGGCTTGCTGTCCGTTTGACAGGTGAAATAGTCTTCAACCACGAATGCTGACGTCGCTAGCGTTTACTCATTCCCGTAGCGCGTGCGCACGTACGCACGGACAGACAGACAGACAGACACACATCTGAGAGAGAGAGAGAGAGAGAGAGAGAGAGAGAGAGAGAGAGAGAGAGAGAGAGAGAGCAACGACACAGACAAAGGTACAGAGAGATGAACGGAGACAGATACAGAATAAGTCAGAGACATACATACTCAATGACAGAGAGAAAGAGAGAGAGAAGAGAGAGAGAGAGAGAGAGAGAGAGAGAGAGAGAGAGAGAGAGAGAGAGAGAACGGAGACAGACAGAATAAGTCAGAGACAGAGACACATAATGAGAGAGAGAGAGAGAGAGAGAGAGAGAGAGAGAGAGAGAGAGAGAGAGAGAGAGAGAGAGAGGAGAGCGCAACGGCACAGACAAAGATACAGAGAGATTAACGGAGACAGACACAGGATAAGTCAGAGACAGACACACACAGTGAGAAAAACAAGTACGGAAACAAGAACACACAGGTACGCAGACATAGAATATGTCAGCGAATGACTTTTCTCTGAAATCGCCCCTGCTGTCTTCTGTGCCCTCTCCCCATTCTGCTCTTGGAGCGGTTCTGAACGGCTCGTCAGTTTCTCAGAAATACGCACAGCCTTCAGACGAACCAAATCGTGGGCGAGTTCCGTATTGAACAGACAGAGGTGCAGTTTAGAGTCAAGAGGGCCCATTCATTTGTCCTCAGTTGAAAATATGCGAGCTTGAGGATCGTTTGGAAAGCTTTACAGGCACGCACTCACGCGCGCGCGCGCGCGAGCACACACACACACAACACACACAGACACACAGACACACAGACACACACACACACACACACACACACACTCACTCACCACACACACACACACACACACACACACACACACACACACACACACACACACACACACACACACACACACACACACACACACACACACCACACACACTTATTTTCCCCCAACAACTCAGATATTCAACGAATCATTGTTTGGTTAGTCAGTAGGAGGGAGACCTGCAATTCTTATGAATTGCAAGTTAAAACTGTTCAGTACAACCCTTAGCCGCTGTCAGCAGTCTTTTTCTTCTTCTGCGTACGCAGGCTGATACTCCTGCGGACACTCCCTATGTGGACAGGTAAGTATTAATCCCATCTACCCAACAAAGGGAGTGGAGTTTTGTGTGTATGACCGTTTTTTTTTTATCCTGCCATTAAGGTAGTGATATGACTGATAACGCTTGGGTTATTATCAAACAACAGAGCTGACCATTCTGACTGTTGACATAATTCAACTTCTCCATATCCTTTAAAGGAATCCACGAGTATTGGCTTAAACATTTCTCCCTCTATTTCCCACTCTTTACACACTGTTTTTTTTTTATTTTTTTTTTTTAGCTTACCTGTCACTTATTACTTTAGTGATTTCTTCTCATTTTCCCGGTCTGTCCCTCACTGGCTGCTTTGAGTGCCGCTGGATTCTGCTTTTGACCTCTTGATGCTGGCGCTGCTGGACAGGCGACATGAATGGTTCTGATTTCAAGACGGACTCTGATGGTGTACGTGTGCTTCTGGCATTGGATTTTACTTTGATATTCTAAGCGCCTTCTTTTTTCAATTCCAGCTTACTTTTTCTTTCCCAGCTCTTCTTGGGCTTTTTTCCTTGTTTTTGTTGTTGTTGTTGTAAATAATCTTTGTAAAGTCACTGTTTTATTGATGGAAGAATGGCTAGTTTGCATTTGTTTTCCCTCACAACTTATTTGCTCGAAGTATACAATTATGAACACACACACACACACACACACACACACACCACCACCAGCGCGCACACACACACACACACGCACACACACGCACGCACGCACGCACCACACACACACACACGCACACAGCACGCACGCACGCAAGCACGCACGCGCGCATACGCACGCACGCACGCACGCACACATACACACGCTCGCACGCATTCATCTCTTTCTATCTCTCTCTTTATCACTCTCTCTATCTTTCTCTCTCTATCTACATCTATCTACCTATCTCTCTACCTACATCCATATCTATCTATATTTATCTATCTATTATATATGAAAGGAGGGTCGGTCGCACTCGAGGGGTTGGAGTATCTGGCTGTGAGGTCACTAGAGGGATCGGATTGTTACGGGCTTGAAAGCTCTGTGTGCACTCCACAGTCAACAATCAATAGATACCTGATTCAGTTAAGGGAAAGTTCTGAGGCGGAAGGAGATGATAGGACTCCGCCTCCCACAATGCTGTGCCCAGGCCATGGTGAGCGTCAAACAGTTCACTGCCCATTGTGTCCTGTAGGCTAAGGTACTTTCTTTGATATAGAGAGATACACCAGTTGACGGAAATGTGATTGATTGATTGATGAGATAGATTAGATAAATAGATAGATAGATAGATAGATAGATAGTGATACATACATAGATAGATAGATAGACACATGCATACATACATACATACATACATACATACATACATACATACATACATACATACATACATATATGCATGCATGCATGCATACATACATGCACACACATACATACATACATGCATACACACATACATACACACATACATATACAGATGTATAGATAAACCAACCCGCACTTCCCTCCATGACCAACCCACACTTACCTCCATAACCAACCCACACTTACCGCATGACCAACCCACACTCACCTCCATGACCAACCCACACTACCTCCATGACAACCAACTTACCACATGACAACCACACTTACCTCCATGACCAACCCACTTACCTCAAAACCAACCCCACTTACCACCATGACCAACCCACACTTACCTCCATGACCAACCCACACTTACCTCCATGACCAACCCACACTTACTTCCATGACCAACCCACACTTACTCCATGACCAACCCACACTTACCACATGACCAACCCACACTTACCTGCATGACCAACCCACACTTACCTGCATGACCAACCACATTACCTCCATGACGACCACACTTACCACCATGACCAATCCCACACTTACCTCCAATGCCACACATACTTACCACTATGACCAACCCACACTTACCTCCATGACCAACCGACACTTACCTCCATGACCAACCGACAATTACCTCCATGACCAACCGACACACTTACCTCCATGACCAACCCACACTTACCTCCATGACCAGCCCACACTTACCACCATGACCAACCCACACTTACCTCCATGACCAACCCACACTTACCTCCATGACCAACCCACACTTACACCATGACCAACCCACACTTACCACCATGACCAACCCACACTTACCTCCATGACCAACCCACACTTACCTCCATGACCAAACCCACACTTACCACTATGACCAACCTACACACATACATACATACATGCATACACACATTACATACATACACATACATACACACATACCATATAAGATGTATAGATAAACCAACCCGCACTTCCCTCCATGACCAACCCACACTTACCTCCATAACCAACCCACACTTACCACCATGACCAACCCACACTTACCTCCATGACCAACCCACACTTACCTCCATGACCAACCCACACTTACCTCCATGACCAACCCACACTTACCTCCATGACCAACCCACACTTACCTCCATGACCAACCCACACTTACCACCTGACCAACCCACACTTACTCCATGACCAACCCACACTTACCTCCATGACCAACCCACACTTACCTCCATGACCAACCCACACTTACCTCCATGACCAACCCACACTTACCTCCATGACCAACCCACACTTACCACCATGACCAACCCACACTTACCTCCATGACCAACCCACACTTACCTCCATGACCAACCCACACTTACCACCATGACCAACCCACACTTACCTCCATGACCAACCCACACTTACCTCCATGACCAACCCACACACTTACCACCATGACCAACCCACACTTACCTCCATGACCAACCACACTTACTCATGACCAACCCACACTTACCTCCATGAACCAACTACTCAACAACAACTTACCTCCATGACCAACCCACACTTACCACTATGACCAACCCACACTTACCTCCATGACCAACCCACACTTACCACCATGACCAACCACACTTACCTCCGATGACCAACCCACACTTACCACCATGACCAACCCACACTTACCTCATGACCAACCCACACTACCTCCATGACCAACCCACACTTACCACCATGACCAACCCACACTTACCTCCTGACCACCCACACTTACCCCATGACCAACCCACACTTACCTCCATGACCAACCCACACTTACCTCCGTGACCAACCCACACTTACCACCATGACCAACCCACACTTACCACCATGACCAACCCACACTTACCACCATGACCAACCCACACTTACTCATGACACAACCACACTTACCACCATGACCAACCCACACTTACCTCATGACCAACCACACTACCAGATACCATACCCACTTACCACCAGCACCACACTTACCTCCATGACCAACCCACACTTACCTCCATGACCAACCCACACTTACCACCATGACCAACCCACACTTACTCCATGACCAACCCACACTTACCACCATGACCAACCCACACTTACTCCATGACAACCACATTACTGCATACAACCCACACTTACCACCAATGACCAACCCACACTTACCTCCATGACCAACCCACACTTACCTCTATGACCAACCCACACTTACCACTCATGACCAACCCACACTTACCTCCATGACCAACCCACACTTACCACCATGACCAACCCACACTTTACCTCCATGACCAACCCACACTTACCACCATGCCAACCCACACTTACCCCATGACCAACCCACACTTACCACCATGACCAACCCACACTTACCTCCATGACCAACCCACACTTACCACCATGACCAACCCACACTTACTCCATGACCAACCCACACTTACCGCAATAACCAACCCACACTTACCACCATGACCAACCCACACTTACCTCCATGACCAACCCACACTTACCTCCATGACCAACCCACACTTTACCTCCATGACCAACCCACACTTACCACCATGACCAACCCACACTTACCACCATAACCAACCCGCACTTGTCCGCAATAACCAACCAACGCTTACCTCCATGACCAGCCAAGAATTACCACCATGACCAACCCACGCGTACCTTCACGACCACCGCACACGTACCACTAACTCGAACCGACACTTACTACCAGTGAAAGGAATTCCTCGCCTCCTTCATTCACACGGATGAGAGGGGAGGGGAGGGGAGGTAGGGGAGGGGGGAGGGGGGCATCGACTTTCCTGTATATAGCTGTCAGCGGGGGTGGGGTTGAGGTGAGTAACCCCCCCTCCCCATCCCCCCCATCCCCCCCCCCCCCCCCCCCCCCCCCCCCCCCCCGCTTTGCCCTGCACCCATTAACTTCACCGGTGGAATATAATCAGGGCCTGAAGAGGAGGTGACCCTGTGCAGTATCTGCCTGGTGACCGGATGCACACTGGGGTGGGATCAGGCCGTGGCATCGCCACCAAACAATGAAGGGACAGGCACGTCAGGAATTGAAACCACTCCATCACTGCGACACTTACGACCCTTGTGACAGCCGGGCAGTGAAAGAGTCCTGTGTCTTCCTTTTTCTAGTTCTTTCTTCCCCTATTCTTTTTTTTTTTAATTCTTTTTAATTTTTTTAATTTTTTGAAGTTGCTCTTTGTCCCTATTCTTCTTGGGTCTGTTGCTGAATGCACGACCTGCTTTCAATCCAGTCAGTCCTGTACCATCACATTCCTGGTTAGTAGCCTACCTCAGCGGGGAGAGCGCGCATTCGCCAAGTCACAGGTCAGGGCACGAACTGGAATCTGACTGGCGGGCCCCCGGGCCGAAGTTGTTGCCCATGTTTTGCTGTCTGTCTTCACGTGTGGTCGTTCTCTCGTGTTCACGTGTTGTTGTTCTCGTGTTCACGTGTTGTTGTTCTCGTGTTCACGTGTTGTTGTTCTCGTCTTCACGTGTTGTTGTTCACGTCTTCACGTGTTTCCATTCTCGTGATGTCATTGGTGGGACATACACATATTTTTACACACACACACACACGCGCGCGCGCGCGCGCGCATGCACGCACACATACACGCACTCACAAGCGCACGCACACGCACACACACACACACACGCGCGCGCAAACACACACACACACACACACACACACACACATAATAAATAAAATATATATATATATATATATTATATATATATAAGGGACAGTTTGGTGCCTGGCGCAAGGTCAGTTTGGTGTCTGGAGCAAGGCCAGTTTGGTGTCTGGAGCAAGGTCAGTTTGGTGCCTGGAGCAAGGTCAGTTTGGTGCCTGGAGCAAGGTCAGTTTGGTGCCTGGAGCAAGGTCAGTTTGGTATCTGGAGCAAGGTCAGTTTGGTGTCTGGAGCAAGGTCAGTTTGGTGTCTGGAGCAAGGCCATCTGGATGCAAGGCCACTTTGCTGCCTGGAGCAAGGCCACCTGGAGCAAGGTCAGTATGGTGTCTGGAGCAAGGTCACCTGGGGCAAGATCAATTTGGCGCCTGGAGCAAGGCCACCTGGAGCAAGGCCAGTCTGGTGCCTGGAGCAAGGCCACCTGGAGCAAGGCCACCTGGAGCAAGGCCAGTTAGGTTCCTGGAGCAAGGCCAGTTTGGTTCCTGGAGCAAGGCCAGTTTGGGGCCTAAAGCAAGGCCAGTTTGGTGTTTTGAGCGAGCCATCTGGCTCTTGAAACAAAATCGCTCTGCTGCCTGAAACAAAGCAGTTTTGGTACTCGGAGCAAAACACTCTGTACCTTGAACAAAGCCATTCTGGGACTTGAAGCAAAGCAACTCAGGTACTCTGTACAAAACTACTATGGTACTTGAAACGAAAGTAATTCTGGTATAACTGGCAAAGCTCTCCTGGTATCTGAAACGATGC
>CM065718.1:49947063-49952063 GCA_033310375.1 Conus canariensis | reverse complement strand
GCTGATTTGTTTTAATGTCAGCTTTAGTGGCGAGCTCTTCCACCGCATACGTTAATGAAAGCTTGGTAGTAAAGTGTAGCACCATATATTTATAGCTGTTGACAACTTTTAGTATGTGCATCACCATAATTATTTGCACTTTTCCTTTTCTCCCAGCTGCCCCCTCAGCCCTTTCTGAATGCATTTATTTTCGTCTTTTCAAGATTCACTTTCATCGCAAATGTGTCTGTAAATTGTTTGAGGACAGCAATTTGCTTTCGTAGTCCTTTAGGATGATATCAGACTAATATCATCAGCAAACAACAATATCAAGACCTGTACTACGTCGAGGGCTAGATTTATTCCAAAATCACCCTGTGAAGGAATTTCTGATGCTAGTTCATTCATCAAAAACGAAAATAACGTGGGCGACAACACACAGCTTGCCTTACACCACTCAAAGAACCCAGTAAGAATATCAGGATATCTTATACACGATCTCACACTTTGAAACCTTCATCGCAGCATTTTTAACATTTTATCTCAACACCAATTTTTTCGTAGTACATTCCACAAAATGCTGTGATTAACTGTACTGAAGGCTTTTTTTTTAATGTGCGAAGCAAACATATACTTTTCCTTTCTCACTAAGTCCTTTGGCGATATAGAATGCAGGACAAATAAATTGTCGGAAGTAGAGTTGCCTGATCTAAAACCATTTTGGTCCACGGCAGTGTTTTCATTATCTTCTGCCCATTGTGTGAGACGGTTACCCTGGCAAACACGTTCCTAAGTTTACTCCTGGAAGACACTCTTCGATAATTGTCACGATTATCAATGTCTCCGGTCTTGTGCAGAGGCACAGGAATGGAACAATTCCACATGCTTGGGTACTCGTGTGTGTCAAAGATATGATTGAACAAATGCAGCAAAACAAAGACATGATACAATCGATAGAGCTTTGTAACATTGTCCTGCTAAACGACAGTCAGGTCCTGCAGCTTAGCTCAGTTTCAGAGGGCGAATAACACCATTTATTTCTTCCATGCAATCTGGCCCATCCAGCTCATCAATAATATTAATTATGCTTTGCTGTCATCATCACCTTGACAGCGTTGTCCATAACGGGATCAACAGAATTAAATACAGATCGGAAAGGATTAAACCATTCATTTGTACTAATGTTTGGTGTGCATGTCTTTTGGTTTAGGGATTTGACTTCGCTCCAGAACTTGCCCGAATCATCTATTTTCGTGATGAACGAATCTAGTTTTTTCCTTATGCATATAATTTGTTTGTCTTTAAGCAAATGCTTGTGCTGTAGTCTGCTATTCGCCAAACTAATTCTATATTGCGTTTTAGCAGAGTGAACTTTACAGCGGTTAAAATTTCCCTACCACTTTCTCATCTCGGTATTTTTGTTGTTGTTGTTGGCTACTCTACATTCTGTGTCGTACCATGGACTTGACTTTAAAATGGCCCGTGAAAATGTTCCGCTTCATGTCTTCCGCTGCATTACTCAACCCATCAATTCAACACGTGACAGCATCGTTCACAGACACCGGTAAAACACGTGTTTGCTTCAGCTTAGACAGGTTTGAACCAATGGACGTTGCACAGCTTCTTGAAGATAAATATTCGTCTAAATCCCATACGATTTTTTTTTCTGCTGTAAACGTCCGTGTTATTCTCATCTGTAACGATCTTTCTTTTTTACTTTGTAATTTATTGTCAGTTCTATAGGCATACATTGGGAGGTAAACATTTCAGAGAGAGAGAGAGAGAGAGAGAGAGAGAGAGAGAGAGAGAGAGACAGACAGACAGAGAGACAGCAGAAGAGAGAAGACAGACAGACAGACAGACAGACAGACAGAAGACAGAAGAGAGAGAGAGAGAGAGAGAGAGAGAGAGAGAGAGAGAGAGCCGTGGGAAACTAGGAGCGCCAATGGCGTGGTGGTGGACCTTCCTTCCCGTGTTATTCAGTTCCGAAGTTGTGACCTGTTCGACGACCAACTAATGTTCACTCGGGTAAAAGATCTCAAGTGCGTCTGGTTCTGGGAGTTCTCTTGACCCCTGTCCATACAAACCCGGGCAGTATGTAATTGTGTTATTTCCATCCCCTGTGTTCGCAGCACCTGGGTACCCTATGTTTTCAGTATTCACACACACACACACACACACACACACACACACACACACACACACACACACACTCACGGGCACACGCTCGCGCGCGCGCGCGCACGCACACACACACACACACACACACACACACACACACACACACCGCACGCACGCACGCACGCACACACACATACACACACGCTCGCGTGCGTGAGCGCACGCGCGCACGCACACACACACACACACACACACACACGCACGCACGCACGCACGCACGCACGCACGCACGCACGCACGCACCACCACACACACACCACACACACACACACACACACACACACTCACACACACAGACGAAAAATTGATCAAGAAACAATAAGGTAATGAGAACGTAAATAGGACAAACCAGCAAGAGTAACTGCAGGCAGCAGATGTTTAAAACAGAAGAAAAATTGCATGAACAAGTAGGGTTGTTACCTTGGAGTGTCCACAAAGGAGATTGGGCGAAGGACTTCGCCATCGTTTCGGGTTGTTAGCAATTCCTGTCGGCAGCACTGGGGGAAGGGAAGGACGACGGGCAAGACAACAACAACATCAACAACAAGAATGATACCGAGTAACAATCAATCTGCATGGCACTATTGACGCATGTTCGTCGAAAACAACCCACATGCACGAGAGGTGACCCTGCTTTGCCGACGATTTCAGAGGTTCCTGTTCCTCATACACTGTCGATCCGGTAATGCAAAGACCACGAAGTAATAATAATAATAATAATAATAATAATGAATACTTATATAGCGCCTATTCTCGGCTAGAGACCAAGCTCTAAGCGCTTTATAATCAACACTCGCTTACATAACGGGCTGCCTACCTGGGTAGTGCCGACTAAAGAGCTGCCAGCTGGCGCTTCATTCAGTCGTTTCCTGTGTCATCCAGTCAATATCGTTCAATATCGTTCACTCAGTTTTCTTACTTCCTTCATTCTTTCCATTTCTTACGCAGGGTGCATGCTGTATGTAACGTGTCATCCATACCAACGGCCAAACTGGCCTACTCTTCCGAAAGTTGGTGATGGGATTTTACGTGTGTGCAAGATATTATGCGTGCGTTCACACACGGAACCTCGGTTTTTGTCTCATTCGAAGGACTGTATGGGAAATGGAGTCAGAACTAATGTTTACTCCGAGGGAAAAAATCCCCCTGTACCGAAACGCCCCGGCGGAGATTCGAACCCGCAACCCCAGGATCACCAAGATTACGAGTCAGGCGCTCTACCAACTGAGCTATTCCGGCTCTGGATAGGTAAAATGGTATACTTAGAGAAGACATATTCTGCACGCATTATGGCATGAATATCATAGAAGACAAAAATCCTTTACATTACATAACTGTCCAAAACACGAAAGAAACTTCTACCTATTTTTTTCACAGTTTTTTTTTTTAACCCAGGGACAGGTTATGGGTAATCGGAGGTCCCTGGCCAAATCTGCTGCTAGACTAATCAGCGTCGATATGGAAACGGCAATTCGCACAGAAAAGAAAGGAAAAGTGGCGCCGTACCTTGGTGACGCTCGTATGTCAAACACACGGAGGTTAAGTAAGGTTATGTTGCTTATAGCCCAGCCCTTTGGCACACACACACACACACACACACACACACACACACACACACACACACCACACACCACACACAGCGTGGCACTGACCTTGAAGTTACACAATGCGATAGGATATGACATCAACGTGACAGCAAACAGCAGCAGCAGCAGCAGCAGCCACAACCACCTCCACAGCTGTCAGTGCACTTGGATGACCCGCAAGCCGCAAAGTGGATTGGAAATGGAGCACGTGCTGATAGCGGCAGAGCTTCCTGAGTCACGGCCCTGGGTCTGTCGCGTCAGGAAGCGGACCGCCTGTGTGAGCGGGGCCAAAAGGAAGTCGCGGGGTCTGCACTGGTGTCCGGATCAGTGCCATCAAAAGGGGCACCTCAAGTGGGCTCTGACGGCCGGAATGTGTGGAGTGTTCTTGATTCATTTCGTCACCAACCGATGAGCTGTTAGCCGATGATCGTAATATGCCACGCAGTATCACTGGCACGAGGCTTTGGGAAGTCAGTAGTTTGTGACTGTACTGTGTGTGATGAATGGTTATACTCTCATCGCTCGTGTGTCATGGGATTCCCAAAGATGCTGTATTGGCTTTTTTTTGTTTTATGGAAGGCGAGCGCTTCTTCTCCTGTTTCTAACACTTCTTGACCGTGGGCCGGATTGCCATGCTGGGTCTACTACTACTACTGCTGCTACTACTACTACTACTTCTGATACTACTACTACTACTACTACTGCTCTGCTGCTGCTGCTGCTACTACTACTTCTACTACTGCTACTGCTGCTGCTGCTGCTGCTACCACTGCTGCTGCTGCTGCTGCTGTAGAGGCAATGTCTAGTTACTCCAGTGGGCTACGTCTAGTTACCCCAGTTGAAATCGCAATTGCAATTTACATCCTACATTGTTAATTGCACCGGATTATTTGTATATCTATCTATCTATACTATCTATCTATCTATCTATCTATCTATCTATCTATAGTGGTGAACTGTTTTCAGGAAGTGTAGTGGGAACTGGGATGTGCAATGTCGAAGTACTAAGAGAAAGACTAAGAGGACGAAATTTTGGAAAACCGACTGACGTGTTTGATCTCTCTGTCTGTCTGTCTGTCTGTCTGTGTGTCTGTCTCCCTCCTTCACTCCAGCCCTCCCTCACTCCCCACTCCCTCCCTCCCTCTCTCTCTCTCAGTATATGTTTTCGTGTATACTGCCTACAGTATATTCTGTTGTTGCAGCTCGCTTCATGTCTGCCCCCCCCCCCCCCCCATCCTTTCCTATCTTTTTCTC
>CM065718.1:49927063-49932063 GCA_033310375.1 Conus canariensis | reverse complement strand
AGAAAAGACTATCACTTCTTTCAAAGATGTTTATTGAACATTTGCGTTTATGTCTATTTCTGATTTTTACGTCCAATTAAGGACTGCTTGTTTCAAAGACCTTTTTTTGAATATCTGTCTTGTCTTGTTTTGTCTTGCTTTGTCTACGCCAGAGGTACATCCAAATGAATATCTGTCTTGTCTTTTGTCTTGCTTTGTCTACGCCAGAGCAACACCTAGATAAAGATTGCTTCCTTCAAAAGCTTGTTTCTGAAATACTTGAATCTTGATATCAGATTTACCAAAAAAAAAAGATGGCTTCGTTCATTTAAGGAGATTTTCAGTGGTTGCTTTCTGTCTGGGACACTGAGGTCTTCGTCTACACAAAATTTAACTCCCAGCGAAGACTCCTGCCCTATATATACAGACTTTCTCCGGAATACGTATAGCGGTAACTATCCCAATATAGACCGCCCTCCCCCCCCCCCCCCCCCCTCCCGCGCATGCTCTTCCCTCCACTTTAGCTTAAAGCTTTACTTAAGGGGCATGTCTGTCTAGTCCATACTACGTTCATCTCCTAAGGAAAACTTCCTCTCTGTAAACACTGTTCTTCCCTTTCTCTCTGTAAACACTCTTCTTCCCTTTCTCTCTGTAAACACTCTTCTTCCCCCTCCCCCCGAATTCCAGATTTAATTCCCAGTAGATACTCCTTCCCGTTAAGGGACTTTGGGTTTTTGTCGTTGTCGTTGTTGTTGTTTTGAATCTGAAACACTTTTCTTGTCTCCAGAGTTATCTCACGGGGGAAGATTCTCTCCCTTTAAAGACTTATTTTTTTTGTGGGAGCTCTCCCTCTCTGAGTCTCTCTCTCTCTCTCTCTCTCTCTCTCTCTCTCTCTCTCTCTCTCTCTCTGTGTGTGTGTGTGTGTGTGTGTGTGTGTGTGTGTGTTAGTGGGTTGATCTTTTCAAGAACGATTTCCTGCCTAAAAGGACTTCGTTTTTGTGGAACGTTTGTGCGTTTGTCTATAGCGTATTCATCTGTCAGTAAGGACCGTCTGTCTATAAAATTAAGGGTTTTTATTGTAATATTTATATCTTTGTCTATACCTAGATTATATATATATATATATATAGATATAGATAGATAGATAATATATATATATATATATATGTGTGTGTGTGTGTGTGTGTGTGTGTGTGTGTGTGTGTGTGTGTGTGACCCTCAACAAAGACCACAGTTCTGAAGTCTTAATTTTTTTGGCGCATTTGTATCTTTTTAGTTTATCTAAATGATCTTCCGATAAAGATTCTTTACCTTTTAGGACGTTTTTGTAAGGGTCGCTAGACATGCTTAGTAAGATGTCTCAATGTAAATCTACCGCACCAAGAAGTCTTAATTTCAGCTGCGAGGATGGACGGCTCTCTCTGTCTCCTGCAGCTGTCAGTTCTTCAGTAAGAATGTCCAAAATGATACGACTTCTATATTCTTTTTTTTTCTTAATTCATCAAACCATCCGTACTGAGTTTCATTCAGATCTGTCAAACAGCTCTGGAATTATCTGACGCGCAGACACACCAACAGACATGACGAACAGGTAGACACACCAAGAGACATGACGAACATGCAGACACACCAAGAGACATGACGAACATGTAGACAGACAGGAGCGACCACAAGCGTTATCCTCTCTTCGTTGTGCTGAGCCGAACGCACGGTACATTTTGAGTATGGAAAACGTTTCCCCATTACATCTATGATTATATACCAGACCCAAAGTGGGCCAATCGAAAGACCATCTGTACTATACTGACCCTGAAAAGGCCTAGCTTTCGAGGTTCTCTTCTTACTCTTCGGGAACAAGTAGGCCTTGACATGTGTGCGCTGGCGACACGTGAAACAGTGGTTGGTATCTCATTACACAGCCGTCAAGTCTTAGTCAATTGGGCGCCAGCAAATATGATCTGTAGACCACAGAAAGGTCAAGCCAGGTGTACATGGTCTTCCAATTCACAGAGATAACTCTCTCTCTCTCTCTCTCTCTCTCTTCTCCTCTCTCTCTCTCTCTCTCCTCTCTCTCTCTCTCTCCTCTCTCTCTCTCCTCTCTGTTTGACAAAAATCAGTTTCACAAAACTGTTCATGTTCTTTTCTCAATATTCAGAATTCTAATACTGTCCTTCGAAGTCGCGGTAACATGATCCGGAGATTTACATTTAATCATTACCCAAACGCGAACAGTCACACGGACATTCCATTTCGTCCTTTTTCTGACCGTTCGTGCCCCCCCCCCTCCCTCTCTCTCCCCTCCCTCCCTCCTCCTCTGTGTGTGTGTGTGTGTGTGTGTGTGTGTGTGTGTGTGTGTGTGTGTGGTGTGTGTTATTCGCGCGCGCACGCGTGTGTGCATTAGTATGCCGTGTGTAGTGCGTGTGTGCGTGCGTATGTATGTATGTATGTATGTATGTATGTATGTATGTATGTGCGTTCGTGCGTGCGTGCGTGCGTGGCGTGTGTGTGTGTGCGAGTGCGCGTGCGCGCGCGCGCGGTGTGTGATGTGAAAGCTGGCCTAAATTGCATGACCCATTCAGTGGCTGCCTCCGCAATACTGCATTCCACGTCCCCACAGAAAGTATTTTAAACACACGCTTCCCGTCACATGACCTGCCGCCACATGCACATCAAATGCCGTGCATTACACGCCTGACGCTGCGCTCAGCACGCACGTGATGGTAATCACGTATTCCGATGAATCCGAGCGGTTTTTGGACATTTCAACGGTCGTGAGCCAATCACAACGTAGCTGTGGGTTTTGAATGTCAAAGACAAGCGAGTGTTGCCAACCAGAAAGAAAGCACATGCGTACGTAAGTTCGAGTCCTGTTCGGGCGGAGACTAGTTCACTTTCTCATTGTTTGGTCTCACGCTTGGAAACCGGTTCTTAGGATGAAATGGATGGCTGTCCCCATAACTCGCAGACCTGTGCACCTTCTGTGGGAGAGGGGTGTACATCGGCCACAGTGCGGGACAATGGCAAACAATCATGGCCCAGCTGCAACAATGAGCTTTCTTGTGTGCAGTTGTACCATATGGAATAAAGATCCTGTTGACAGGGCTCAAATTGTTGACGTAGAACCTTATGGCTCTTTCGATTCTGAGACAGACAGGCAGTAGTCGTTGGACAGGTAGAATTTGTGTGGAAACATTTCAGAAAAACATGTATGGTATGTTTATTAAGTTCTTATATAAACAGCAATCAAATTACGATGAAAGTAAATGAGTATGCTAAACATATAAAACAACAACAAGTGTATAATCCTGTGAAATATCAGAAAAAAAAACGATAGTTGCGGTAAAGGAATATGCTAAATGGGTTTTACGCGTACGAGATAAGTTTATAAAGTGTATGAATAAACAGGAATCGAATTACGATGGGGCCCTGTAAGGGTTAATTTAAACCGATCCAGACATTGTGCACGTGTGCAGTCCTACTGTATGCGCGATCGCCCCGAGGTTTCAGTTGTTTGCAAATGTCCTGTAATCATAGGGCACGTCTCCTCTCCCCGCTCCAGAAGGAGCCCCCACAGTCTTATAAGTATATGCTCCTCGGTCTGGTCTGCTTCTTCGCAGGAGCAGGGAGGGGAATGGGGGGTGGGAGGGTGAGTGGGGTGGTGGCACAGAGTGGAATAAAATGTACGGGGACAGGTGCTGGTTCATGCAGCAGTGCCCTGTGCACAAGTGGACAATGACCTGTTCCTGCAGGGCCAGCGGGGGGTCACCACAGTGTGGTGTCCTGTCCAAGGCCTTGATTGCCGGTGTTCATCTCTGTGAGGCGTTCATGTACATCATCCCAGTCTAGTTCGCGGGAGACACGTCACAACACCCGTCACAACAACAACAACAACAACAGCAACGAACACATGTATCTATCTACACAACACCACAAACAACAGAAACATTCAAGGCAGACTGTTGACAGCCTCAGGTAACAAGATTAGATTAAGAACTAGGCCGTTCTGAGTGCCGCAGCCACACTCCACTTGACGTATCACGCTCAGTCCTGTTGGCGACTGCATATTGGAAAAAAAAAAATCAGAATACTTTAATGCCGAAAAAAAAAAATGAAAGGGTCATACTGGCGAACAACACTAAAGAATGGACAGCTGATGCCCGTGTCAGCGGGTTCCAGGATCGCTACCTGGCCGTCACAGCACGGCTGGCATTGTGTTCCCTAGTTTGGCAAGACAGCATTGAATAAAGTACATGAATGTCTACTATATGCCTTCTAACGGATCACGAGCCAGAAGCGAAAAACGATAGGAAGGAAGAGAAAAAAGCCCCCCCCCCCCCCCCAACACACACACACACACACACACACACACACACACACACACACACACACACACACACAGAAGAGAGAAAGAGAGAGAGAGAGGAGAGAGATCGAACCACGAGTACAGATAAGGGGAACATTCAATCAGAACCGATGGGGCATGTTCTAAGAGCGCAGCATTCCACGAGCAAGTGCTGAGGGTGTAGAAGGACAGTCACGGTACAGTTACTGTCCTCCTGTGAAACGTCGTGTCCTTGGATCTTGCCCGCGCGCGCGCGCGCACACACACAACACACACACACACCACACACCACACACCAACACAGCACACCGCGTCGGCGCGCGCGCGCAAAACCACACACACAACAACACGCACGCAGCACGCACGCACGCACGCACAACACACACACAAGATTTCTTCACAAGATAGGTACTTATTATAAGCACATCTTCGGTCCAGTCACTCGTATTTCCTGCCATTAGCATTTATTCTTAAATCAATGTTGTGTGTGTGTGTGTGTGTGTGTGTGTGTGTGTGTGTGTGTGTGTGTGTGTGTGTGCCTTAGATACAACAATAATAAAGAAAACAAATCTTCTGAAAGTGAGACATCTGTAGACGAGAGATCAGTCCCCCAAATTCCGTCCCCTACCTGGTACCACTTACCTACCTCGCTGGTACCTGCCTACTACCTACCTACCTA
>CM065718.1:49922063-49924563 GCA_033310375.1 Conus canariensis | reverse complement strand
CTCTCTCCCTACCTCTCTCTCTCTCTCTCCCCCCCCCCCCCCCCCTAAGACTGCTGACTCCCTTGGAAAGATGTCAGATCAAACATAAAATTATTAACCACTTTCATCCTTTTGACCTATTCTTGGTGAAATAACCATTCCTTTATTTTGTTGAGATTCTGCCCCCCCCCCCCCCCCCCCAGCTCATATTGACCGAAGAACCACATTCACACGCCCCCCCCCCCTCTCTCTCCTCTCTCTCCCTTTCTCCCTCCCTCCCTCCCTCTCTCTCGCACTCTCTCTCTCGCACTCTCTCTCTCTCTGTCTCTCTCTGTCTGTCTGTCTGCCTCTCTCTCTCTCTTTTGAAAAGTTTCGGTATTTTGGGGTCACAGGCAAAGCATGTATACGCATATCTGCCGGAAAGAAAAAACACACAAAAAACCCCCTTGAAAAACCCGACTCAGATTGGTTGAAGAAATCCAGCTATCACCAAGTGACTGACGTGTGTTAAAATCCTCCATCTCCCTCTCCCCACCCCCACCCCCACTTCATCCCACCCCACCCTCCACCCCGCGCCCCGAAAGCTGTCCTAATCAATCAGCTTCCATAGACGAGCTTGTAAGTAATATGGCTTGAAACTGTGTGTTTGTTTACAATGGAATTTGGGATTCGAGTAGTCTGCACGGAAATTCAATATGTTAATTTCGATGCTTGTTTACACCCTCTCTCCCCTCCTACTCTCTCTCTCTCTCTCCTCTCCTCCCTCTCTCTCTCTCCTCTCTCTCTCTCTCCGCCCCCCTCCCCCCCCCCCCCCCCCCCCCCCCCCCCCGCGTGCCGTTCTTCTCTCTCTGCCACCGACAACTGAAAGCTTAAAAAAAAAAAAAAAATCTGGCTTGATTTATATATATTCCAATATTTTTTTTAAAGGGGGAGGAGGGTGGAGAAGGGGGGTGACATTACGAGAAGGAAGCTTCAGTGGAAAGGACGGAGGGGAAGGGAGTGCAGTTTAAGGTGTCTCTCTCTCTCTCTCTCTCTCTCTCTCTCTCTCTCTCTCTCTCTCTCTCTCTCTCTCTCTCTCTCTCGTGTTGTTTGCATGTTGACAAACGGGTATTTCATGGCTAGGAAATCTTCCCGTACCACATGGTACTTACTGTTCTACGTCACCTTCGCCGTACGTGTGTGTGTGTGTGTGTGTGTTAAGGTGAATGGCGGTGGTGTGAGAGTGAGGGCGGGTGAGATGGATGCGTGTTTGTTCGTTTGTTTGTTTATTTGTTCGTTTGTTTGTTTGTTTTTTCTGCAATGTACCCTTCGAGTGTTCTGCGTGCATGCTGAAACAAAAACACCAACAAAAACAAAACTAAAACTACACTAGGTTTTCAGTTTGTTTGTTTGTTTGTTTTTTGTTTCGTTTGTTTGTTTCTAAGATTTCTCTGTCTGTGTCAGTGTGTGTGTGTGTGGTGTGTGTGTGTGTGTGTGTGTGTGTGTGTGTGTGTGTGTGTGTGTGTGTGTGTGTGTGTGTGTGTGTGTGTGTGTGAGAGAGAGAGAGAGAGAGAGAGAGAGAGAGAGAGAGAGAGTATGCTTAATATCAGCGCATGCACTTTGTATGAATGTATGTGTGAACGCACGTACACGTGCACGCGCGGGCGCGCACATGCATTGTGTCCAATATTGTGCGAGAAAAGGATGGATATCGGGCATTAGAGAAAGATAGGGTTACAATGGAAATGTATTACCAGTTGTCAATGTTTATACAATAGATACGTTTTCAAGTCTCGAAGAAGCTTGCTTTCTCTACCGCATGCAAAGGTTGCCAAATCGGAACAAATATAGGACAGTTTTAGTGAAACTGCGGGAATTGTATACGTGCAGTAACAATCACCCAGGCTTTTTCAAAAATGATTCGATTCTCAGATATGCAATGCAGTATGCTTCAGAAAGTTGAGGATCAGACAGTGAAAAGGTTCACCTGTTTGCTCCGGAGAAATTTTAACGCGTGGACAAACGCGCTCCCAATGATTTTATGTTATATTGAAATGAACAGACATCCAACTGACCATCGATCGAGTGGTTAGCTGTGCACGTTACTGGTTAATGTTAACGCAGATGGATGTAGAGAAAGGGCCAAGAATGGATCATGTACTGCTTCGTGTACTGGACTTTCGAGGCAATTTTACTTGCGTGACAACATTTTAGAAAATGTCCTTTTCATTTAAAACTGGTGTTGTTCGGCCGAACAAAGGTGTTGAAAGAAGGAATTCTTTAGCGTGTAAACGGCGCTGGGTTGATTGTGGGTGTAGGACTGGAACGACCATAATATGCAAAGCAGTGAGAGTTGGAAACATGTTGTATGTGTAGCAATCCCATACTCGGTGTGATGTTTTTTTACGATGTGAATATCTGAAATTCCAAAACGAAAACTGGTGAACCGTTTCCTGACCAGTTTTCGTTTTGGAATGTCAGATATTCACATCATTAAAATATCACACTGAGTTTGACTTATGTGTGTCCAGTGACGTAAAGA
>CM065718.1:49897063-49899563 GCA_033310375.1 Conus canariensis | reverse complement strand
ATATTGTGTCTGTATCATGTCTGTATAGTGTCTGGATGATGTATGTACGGTGCTTGCAGGGCGTCTGGAAGATGTCTGTATGGTGTCTGTACTATGTCTGTATAGTGTTGGTATTAAATCTGTATGGTGACCGTATGATATCTGTATGGTGTCTGATTATTGTCGGCGTGGTGACTGTATGGTGGCTGTATGGTGTTTGTGTTATATCTGTATGGTCTTTTTTATATCTGTATCCAGATATTATAACAGTTTGGTGTCTGAATTACAACTGAACAGTATCTGTATTATGTCAACATTGTGTCTATGTTAAGTCAAGGGTGTCTGTATCATGTCTGTATGGTGTCTGTTTTATATTTATATTATGACTGTATTGTGTCTGCAAGGAGACTGTATGGCAAGAGAGAGGGGGGAGAGAGAGAGAGAGAGAGAGAGGAGAGAGAGAGAGAGAGAGAGAGAGAAGAGAGAAGAGAAGAGAGAGAGAGAGAGAGAGACAGACAGACAGACAGACAGACAGACAGCAGACAGAGCAGGCAGACTGACAGAAATGCTCCGATCCAACTCGTTGTTCTATGATAATATCTGAAGCACAAACAAATCACACACAACACACAACAACATCACACACACACACACACACACACAACACACACACACACACACACACACCACACACACACACACAACACACACACACACACACACACACACACACACACACACACACACACACACACACACACACACACCACACACAGAACGAAAAAAAACTCAAAAAACCTAAGGGGGGGGGGGGGGGGGGGGGGGGGGGGGGGGGGGGGGGGGGGGGGGGGGGGGGGGGGGGAAACATCAGAAGCTTAATATTACTACCGTCTTCAATTTCTTCTCAGCCCCAAACTACGATACTTTAGTTTAACTACCAAAGCTTAAACGCCAGTTTTAGGGGACTCTTTCAACAGTATTTAATTTGTAATTCCTGGAGTCTTCGCTTTCCTCTGTCTGGGTCGCGCGACCACACGATCAGCTTTCCCTCTGGCACACGATAACAGTCGTCAAGCAGTTTATGTGCTGTTTGCATCGGATCTGTTTCGTTTTTCTGCTGTGTGTGTGTGTGTGTGTGTGTGTGTGTGTGTGTGTGTGTGTGTGTGTGTGTGTGTGTGTGTGTGTGTGTGTGTGTGTGTGTGTGTGTGTGTGTGTGTGTGTGGTGTGTGTGTGTAGTGTGAGTAGTGTGTGTGTGTGTAGTGTGTGTGTGTGTGTGTGTGTGTGTGTGTGTGTGTGTGTGTGTGTGTGTGTGTGTGTGTGTGCGTGCTTGATCATGTTTTATGTGTGGGTTTTTTTTTTTGGCCTTTCAACTCTCATTGGTGGCTGATTACTGTCATAAATCTGATTTAAATCACTGGTTGCAGCCACCAGTATGCACGTGCTTCTTTGTTAAGTGTCACTCTGGTTACATGCAAGACGTGTCACTGTGGTGATGTGCAAGATCTGTCGCTGTGGTTACATATACAAGACATGTCACTGTGGTGATGTGCAAGATCTGTCGCTGTGGTTACATATACAAGACGTGTCAGTGTGGTGATGTGCAAGATCTGTCGCTGTGGTTACATATACAAGACGTGTCAGTGTGGTGATGTGCAAGATCTGTCGCTGTTGGCTACATATACATGACGTGTCACTGCGGCTACATTCAAGACGTGTCACTGTGGCTACACGCAATACGTGTCACAATGGTGACATGCAAGACTTTTGACTATGGTAACATACAAGACGTGTTACTGTGGTTACATACAAGACGTGTCACTGTAGTCACATTGCAAGACGTGTCACAATGATTACATGCAAGATTATTCACTGTGGTAACATACAGGACCTGTCACTGTGGGTACATACAAGATGTGTCACTGCGGGCACATGCAAGACCTGTCACAGTGAGTGCATACAAGATGTGTCACGGTGGTTACGTACAAGATGTGTCACTTTGGTTACACACAAGAAGTATCACTGTGGCCACATACAAGACGCATCACTGTGGTCACATACAAAACGTGTCACTGCTGTGGTTACGTACAAGACGTGTCACCATGGTTACATACAAGACGTGTCACTGTGGTTACGTACAAGACGTGTCACCATGGTTACATACAAGACCAATCACTGTGGTCACACACAAGACGTGTCATTATGGTTACACACGAGACGCGTCACTTCAGGTACAGAACAGCGGTTGTCTGGTTGATGACGGTCAGTACGTTACTATGGTTACATACAGTAAGTTTCTCTTTGATGATTCCATACAGATAAGAATCACACTGATAACGTTCAGTAAGTGTCACTTAGGCGATACGCGAACAAGAATCGCTTCGATAAACACGTACAATTTCCGTCACTTTGGTAACATAGAGATAAGAATCTCTGTGATTCCTACCGTTACGGTCGCGCTGGTTAACGATCATACAACAAGCGGGGGAGTGCTATTTGTCAGTAAAATGCGGATGGATGATAG
>CM065718.1:49877063-49884563 GCA_033310375.1 Conus canariensis | reverse complement strand
TTCTTCTGAGGATCAAAGGCCAATTTGCAGGTCATTCAAGCACATAGCTGAAAGCGGAGAGTTTGCATATCAATTCAAATCTTGCCGGCGAGGATCCGTTTACCGTTGTTGGGTTTTCCATGCAAGCGGGGGGGGGGGGGGGGGGGGGGCGGATCTACCCGTACACTTACCTCAGAGAGCTCGTTGAAACAACTTCTGCGCAGGTCAAACGTTGGGGTGCCTCTCTAATGCCTCACAGAGCTCGTTAGGCTGACTAATGCACAGATCAATCCTCTGGTTACCTCTGCATTGCCTCAGAGAGCTCGTTGGAACGGGTAAAGAGCAGACCAAACCTCTGGTCACCTTTCTACTGCCTCATAGCGCTCGTTAGGACGACTTGTGAAAAGATCGGAGCTCAGCGAGCCAGCTCTACACTTCCTCAAAGAGCTCGTCAGAATATTGTGTGAGCAGCACAGACACCAGATATCTACCTTTACACTTCCTCAAAGAGCTTGTTCGGCCATTGAGTGAGCGGCTCAAACATCAAGCTGCCTACCGCAAACTTCCTCAAAGAGCTTGTTCGGCCATTGAGTGAGCGGCTCGAACATCAAGCTGCCTACCGCAAACTTCCTCAAAGAACTTGTTCGGGCATTGAGTGAGCGACTCGAACATCAAGCTACCTACCGCAAACTTCCTCAAAGAGCTTGTTCGGACATTGTGTGACCAGCTCAAACAGTAGGCTATCAAACGTTGTACTTCCTCAAAGAGCTTGTTGGGATATTGTGTGAGCAGCACAAACACCAGGCTACCTCTATATTGACTCACGGAGCTGGCGTGGACAGTTTGGAAACAGACCGGATCTCACGCTCCCTGTACTGTTTGGGAGTTCAGAGTCAGATCAAGCCTCGTGCTGCTGTCCCTGCGCACGGCCAGCCGCAGAGAGACCAGTCTGACTTTAGGAGCCAAACCTAAGGCTGCCTCGTGACGACGGCGGAGAGTCCAGGCAGACATCTGAAGACAGAGCTCTCACCTTCCTGTAACACAGCTCAAGAGACAGCTGGACGGCGTGTAATCCCATCCCCGTGCTATTTCGCTGCAGGCTCGAGAGAGATGAAGACAGCTTCTCGGTAAACATAAAGATTCTGCGGCACAGCTCATCAAGACAATTTGTGAGGTATCCAAAAGTTGTTTATTTACAGGCTTGGAGAGCTGGTCAGGATAATTTGTGAGCAAGCCTCCAGCTTTTCATGTACACCTTCAGAGATCTCCTAAGGTCAGTCGGCGAACAGATTTCGGGCTATGTATGTACCCATCCACAGAGCTCATCAAGACAGCTTGTGACACAAGTTTGGGATACATGTGTTTCACCTTCACAGAGTTCATTAGGATTAGGACAGCTTGTAAGCGAACTTAAAATTACTGATGAAAGCCTCCGAGAGAAAGGACGATTTCTAGGCGAACTTTAAGCTACTCACGTATAGTTTTAGACAGTTCCATCAGGACAGTTTGTGACCAGACCTAAGGCTACATACATAATGATATACACCCTCAGGGAACTCATCAGATCATGACGTGACCAGACCTTGGCAACATGTTTACATCCTCAGAGAACTCATCAGGTCAGCTTGTGGACAAATGTCATGCTGCTCATATACACAGTCAAAGAGCCCATCGGGACAACTGGTGAACAAACTTCAGGCTACATATGTACATCTTCAGAGACGTCATCAAGACAGCTTGTGAACATACCGCAAACTGCTTGTGTACAGTCTGGGAGAGCGGTTCAGGACAGCCTGTGTCGATTCAGAACCTCAGAACCACGTACGACCTGATCCTGAAGACTTCTGTGAGAACACAAAGCTGGCACTTCTTTTATTACCTCAAGTTTCATTTGATCTGTTTAATCTGCTTTTCTCCGCTCTTTAGCTTACGTTTTTCTATTTGTTACCAATCTCGCCTATGTTTCCCTACAATTTTCCGCCGTTTTCCTATTTGTTACCAGTCTGGCCTATGTTTCCCTACAATTTTCCGCCGTTTTCCTATTTGTTACCAGTCTCGCCTATGTTTCCCTACAATTTTCCGCCGTTTTCCTATTTTGTTACCAGTCTCGCCTATGTTTCCCTACAATTTTCCGCCGTTTTTCCTATTTGTTACCAATCTGGCCTATGTTTCCCTACAATTTTCCGCCGTTTTCCTATTTGTTACCATCTGGCCTATGTTTCCCTACAATTTTCCGCCGTTTTTTTTCCTAATTTGTTAATCCTGGCATTTTCCCCGTTTTCCAGCACTTTCCAACACTATTTTTCTTTCCTTTCTCCCACATTGTTCTCTCAAGTTGAACAACTGTTTAGTACTTGTCGAAAGTCATCGTAGGCAACATCGACAGATTTTACTTCCGGGGATTTAACGTTCAACAGAATAGCATAAGTTGTACTAAAAAGTATGAACAGTAGTATATATATATATAATATTATATATATGTGTGTGTGTGTGTGTGTGTATATATATATATATATATATATATATATATAAGCTGGAAGTAATATAACTAGTGAAAAGTGGTACATAGTGGTAAAACGTAAATGTAAGAAAGCAGTGAAAAGCAGCCATTGTTGTAGCAGGTGATATAAAGTTGAAAATGCAATGCAAATACCCCCAAACTAGAAGCAGGACATTAAAAAGCAGCAATACAAGTAACGTTAAAAATGAAAAATAAAAACCCAAGTTAAAAACAGCAAATAATGTAGCAAATAGTAACAAAAATAATGTGAAAAGGCGTGAGCAGTAGCGATTTGTAATAAACATTATTTTTAAGCGGCAAAATGTACCAAATGACAGTAAAAACGTAACAAAGAACCTAGTGGAAAGTTACCCATAATAGTAAAACCTTTATTTTAACAAGCACTAAAATGCAGGAAGAAAACGCCAAAAATATTTCTAAGGAGGTAAAAGAAGACAAATGAATGAGTGGAAGGAGTAAATACTAGTAAAAGAAAAGAAAAATTCAGTAGTGGAGTAAAAAGTAGCATCAAGTGACAAACATTTCTTGCTGACAGGCTTCTGGGCTGTGTGTGGGCGGTATGTTATTGAAATCCAGAGTGAAATGTTACAGTACATTCCCAGGTGTGACAATATTTCAGTGTGTGTGTGTGTGTGTGTGTGTTGGCAGCCCGTACGTGTGAGCAAAGTGCTTTCAAATCCGCCCTGCTTGTTATGGTTTTCCTTCCCTCCTTTCGTCTCTGTATACCCCGCCCCCCCCCCCCCTCCACCCCCGCCCTCTTCCCCATCGTCACACCTCCTCCTCCTAATTCTTCCCATTCCTCATACCCCTCTCTCTCCTTTCACGTGTACGTGTGTGGTGTGTGTGTGTGTGTGTGTGTGTGTGTGTGTGTGTGTGTGTGTGTGTGTGTGTGTGTGTGTGTGGTGTGTGTGTTCCTCGCAGTGTACAGATCATCTGCTTTGATTTCCATCAGTGTTGTGACGGGCCGGGGAGAACAAAGAGACTCCTGTGTCAGCGATCTCACGTTCCCCTTTCGAGTATCATCGTGCATGATGTTTTTGCCAGTTAGGGAGTGCCACCGTACACTACTTGCAAGCGGCAGGCCTGGTAAAGGGAGGGGGGGGGGGAGACTAGAAAGAAGGAGCAAGAGCGGTGGTGGTTCTTTGGAAAACAATGCCGACCCTCGCGAGCCAAAGGTTCGCAGTCGGCCACGCTCGGGCGCTCTCTGACAGACATCACGCAACAGTCCCAACTGTCGCACGGTCTGCAGGTCAATCGAGTATTTGGGGAGGGGGGAGGGGGGGGGTGGTGTTGCGTGCGTCTACTTTCTGTCTGACAATGACCCAGTCCAGGAGTCCGTCTGTCCCCTCATCATCAGCTCAAGCAGGCACGTGCACGTGAACGTCTGGAACTCGCTTGTAAGCCATTTAGCTTTACACCTGGCGCGGCCGGAAGTTTTAGGTTTGTTTTTGAGCTGTCGACTTTTTAGTCCTACACCTGGCCGGAAGTTTTAGGTTTGTTTTGAGCTGTCGACTTTTTAGTCCTACACCTGGCCGGAAGTTTTAGGTTTGTTTTGAGCTGTCGACTTTTTAGTCTTACAACCGGGCCGGAAGTTCAAAGTTTGTTTTGAACTGTCAAACTTTTAGTCTTACCCCTGGCCAGAAGTTTAAAGCTTGTTTTGCACTGTCAAAATTTTAGATTTACACCTAGCCGGAAGTTTTAATTTTGTCTTGACCTGTCAACTTTTTAGTCTTACATTAGCTGGAAGTTTCGAGTTTGTATTGAACTGTAACCTTTCAGACTTACACTTGGCCAGAAATTTCAAGTTTGTATCAGACTGTGGTTTTCTGTCTCAAAATAGCAGGGAAATGTCAGGTCTGATTTGCCTGAAATGTAATAAAATACTTGTCTTGGATTGGCTTGCGATCAGAGAAGGGGCACGGGTGGATTCCTTGTCGCGCTTTTGTCACAGTCCAGGAGAGAAAATCTAAACGCTTCGTCGCCATTCTGTGCTTGAATCTCTCCTTTTTTGTGTCATGTACAAATCAGTGGTTATTTATGAACTATGCGCACGTAAGTATACAATGAACAATGAACAGCAATGCAAGAGAATCCGGCATCGTTTCATGTTTTGCTGTGGATTGTCTTGCCTAATGCCACTCCCTTGATTGTTGTACAGACACTCTTACCAAAACAAGAGACCAGGAGATGCTAAACACCCAATCAATACAATAATTGTAAAGTACACAAAGTTGAAATGGGACTAAAGCGTTGTACAACCAATCCAACAAAAACCACTCAAAAACTTAACCCTGCCCCTCCCATTTCCTCCATCACCACCAACACCACCACCCCCAAAAGCAGCAACAACAATACAACCAAGACCGAGACAACATTCGCACCAGAAGCTACATACACATTATTATAACCTGGTCAACATGTTGCTGAGTTGATAATCACCTCTTGTACCCGGGCTATGGGTTCATGTAAAGGTTCAGGCTACGAAAACATTGAGTCCGGGTTGGGAGGCGGTTGCAAGGCATCTGTGGACGAAGGCATGCTCATATACACTTTTGTCCAGATCCTTCCAGCTATTCCGGGATCTCGAGACTTGACCCTGAGTAAAGTCTTGCATCAACAGACCAGCCGACTTGACGTCTGAAGTGGCCTTGATTTGTCGGCCGGCTTTGGCGACCAGTGCGTGAATGAGTGGCTGATCGGGTGGCAATCCGGTTAACTCGGGTAGGCGCCTTCGGCTATCCCGTGGCAAAGAGATCATAGACAGGAGGGGCCTCTACGGAGACACGCTGTGGCTTCAGTCCATCGCCCTCGCTGGAAGGTGGATCAATATTTGTGCCCGAGAGGTGACCGCAAGACTGTTGTCGGCGAGGAGTGCCGTGTTGGTGTTTGCTCAGTACACGCGCCCAGGCTCCGGTCCTTACTCAAAGAACCGGTGAGCTGGAAGGTGACACTTCAGCAAACCGTTGATTTTTTTTTTTTTTTTTAATGCTTTTCTCGCGCCCTACACATCCAGGGAAACAGCTCTGCCCTATTTCTGCTTGGTCTGGAATCTCCCGAGTCAGCATTAATGATCTTCTCTCTCTCTCTCTCTCTCTCTCTCCTCTCTCTCTCTCTCTCTCTCTCTCTCTCTCTCTCTCTCTCATACACACGTAGGGAAACTTTGCTTCGCAGCTGATGCTCCGCTTAATCACCTTCGTGTCAACACCGTTTGTGAGGCCGACCATACCCCCCCCCCCCCCCCCCAAACAGCTGATGTAACACAGCATCTCAAACCGCGCACTCGCTCGGCCACCTGCCCGAGATTTCGGTCGTGTTCACCCAGGCATTACCCCCTCCCCCCTCCCCCCTCAGGCCTTGTCTGTGTGGCGACCCTAGGATCAGCCACGGTCCAAGGGGCTGTCCGTCCCCTACACAGTCTGTTGACGAAAACAAGCAAACCTGATGATTACCCCTCGGATACTGCTGCTATGCCTTCCCCTCCCTCACCTGCTCCTCCACCGTGGGAGCATTCTTGAACCATAGGAGCCAATAGCTCCTCAATGACTCACGACCTGGCTGGCCGCAAGATGTCGCCTTGGCGACCACTCGTGACGTAGCCACGGCATCGTGAGAGAGGGTGAGATGGCCAGACTCCCATTATCTCTGCTCGCGGGAACGCTGTGGAGACATGTACTTGTCATCCGCAGTCTGGCGTGTTGTCCGGAACGTCAAGGTGACAGGCAATCCACGTCCTTCGTTTTACATAGCGGGTTATAAATGCGAGCTTGCTGCCCGCTGACAGTGGGAATAAACCAATCTGCTGGGAGTCTTTGAACCTCCCCTCCCCCCGACCCTCCCACCCTCCACCCCCTCACCCCGTTGGGTGATGCTGGCTATAGGCGGTCACTGCCATAAGTTAACGTCAAAGAAGAGAGGAGCATTGTTCGGGGCCAGGAGGAAGGAGCTCTTTGAACGTGAGAGGGAGAGATGTTTTCGGTCCTCTCTGACCACTGCTCTGTCTATCTGTCCGCGCCAGACTCGTCACAGGAGCCGTGGCCACGTAGGACGCTCGACGTTTACGGTCGTTGTGACCTTAATCCGGATCGTGCTTGTCGGGCATGTATGAAGCCTTTTGTGGGCTAGTTGTTCTCCAGATCACAGAGGTACGTAAACAATACGATTAACCCATCATGGACTGGGGTTTCTGTTCACAATTTAGTGTGCTCAGCAAGCAGATAACACGGAAATAACAACGGGCAAACAAGGAAAATCAGCGAAGTCTTCTCAAGTAGTAGCGCTCTTGCTTTGCCGTGTGGTGGATTCGCGCAACTTTGTCAAAAGTTTGCCCTGCGAACATGCTCACCTGTTCTAGCTGTACAAATTCATTCAGTCACAAGATTCTTTTAGTCCGCACTTTGAACATACTCCCCCTCCCCCACTTCAACGCCTCCGGGCACCCCACTCCGACCCCCACGCCCACCCACCTACCCGTCCACCTACCCCCTCCCATCACTCTTCTCCCTTTGTTCACCTTCAGAGTCTGCGACAGAAGCATAATAGATAATATTTCCATAACAGGATTTGTGGTGCTAATTAATCATCTTTTGATTTAATAAAGGCTGTATGTTTGCCTTGTTGTCGTTGTTGTTGTGATAGTATAGTAGTAGTAGTAGTAGTAGTAGTAGTAGTAGTAGTAGTAGTAGTAATAGTGGTCGTTGTCATGGTGGTAGTGGTCGTAGTCTTAGTAGTAGTAACCAGAGAAAAGTAGTAGTCGGAGAAGTAGCCAGTCATATCACCAGCAGGCACAGCGGCGGCTTGTGGTTGTAACTCTCCTATAGTAACTCGTAGTAGCATTTGTTGTAGCAGCAGCCGTGTGTGTACTATTAGTATCCTTGTTGTGTTCCCCAGAGCAGGCTACAAGGTTAGCTCAACCTTCCGGACATCGTTCGCCGTCGTCCATCAGCGAGACTCCGCTTCCCCATCCACCCATATCCCCCACCTCCCGCCTACCCCCCCCCCAC
>CM065718.1:49860755-49869463 GCA_033310375.1 Conus canariensis | reverse complement strand
TTACATACGCGCGTTTTGTGCGGCTGTGTGTAGGGTACAGGGGGGGGAATCATGTGTGGGGTGTGTGTGTGTGGGGTTTGTTTTGAAAAGAAGAAGGGGGGGAGGGTTTTTTTAAAAAGAAGAGAGAGAGAGAGAGGGGGGGGGGCTTTTCAATCAAAGGTTGAGAATTATGTAGGCCTGGCGTGTTTCCCTATGTCCGTTTCAAAGTGAATGAAACGTATGAAGTAAAACAACGAAATGGGGAGAAGAAGAGAAAGAAGTGGGAACAAGGAAACAGGATACGCTTTTATGAAATACATAACACACATGTAAACTAACGTGCACGGGCCCTGACACAGAAACACAGAGAGAGAGAGAGAGAGAGGGGGGGGGGGAGAAGGTATTTCGCGATAATACAGAATGGAGAGAGAGAGAGAGAGGCGGGGTAGGTTGGGGTGGTGGTGAAGGGGGTGATAGGACCAGATAGTTTCGCGTAGTTGAAGTCCTACTTTGACCTATATAGATCGAGAGCAACTCTCAAGACAAAGATAGGTTTTTCCTGCATGAACGAACGCGCGAGTACAATAAACCCACGAACTTTCGCCTTCCGGGGTAGGGAGCAGGTCAATGAACGACTATGCAATGGGAGTGTGTTGGCGCACAGCGCCGATCGTTGTCGATTTTTAAGCTGGAGCGCAATGCATGGTTTGGCCTGCCCAGGGTAGATAGCCTACTTGGACTGAATAGGTCGTCGATACATAGACCGCCCATACGGGCAGTGGGTTGCTGCAACTGCATCAACAGGCAGAGGATGTACACTGCACAGGGCGACAAAGTGTCGTGTATTTTGGCTTGTTTAGCCGGGGGGACGATCTTGGCTGGTGGGAAAGGGTGGGGGGACAGAGAGAATCGAACAGAACGGGTTTGAAGAGGGGGGGGGGTGGTGGAAGGTTGACACTGGCATCCTCTGCGCAGAGACTGAGAGGAGAACATGTTTTTCACGGGTTTTATGTCACCGTGTAGAGACGCAGTTTTTGTTAACTAAGTTTAATGAGGTAAACAGTCTTCTGTAGTCGTCGTGGTCGAAAATGTTGAAACAAAAATATATATGGCTACCTCCGCCAACGATCATATTCTCATCCCGCGCGCCTTTGTTTGATTGACTGTTTGGCACAAGATTAAACGCAAAACAGCTAACCGATATTGACCCACCTTGTGAAAGGTGACATACGTCCCTGAACTACTGAATCGATGTGAACCCATCATATGAAAGATGACACGCAGCACCAAAGAACTATTGAACCGACTTAAAAAAAAAAAGAATTTTAATAGCGAACCGCCAAGAAACGTAACAAACGAATCACAAGACAAAACACGACGCGTTTCGACCTCTTAGGTCTTCTTCAGGCAGGACACAAAACACTCAGACAACGAAAATGAACGAGCAATCACTTATCTTCATTCACTTCAGCGCAAGATTGCACACCCATCGTATCCTTTTTGTCTTGTGATTCGTTTGTCTACGTTTTCTTGGCGGTTCGCTATTAATTTCATCTAAAATTTGTTTAGATTTCCGCCTGCAGTCGCCATCACTTTGCAACTAGATCTATTGAACCGACGTTAACCCGTCTTGATGAAAGATGACATACGTCCCTGAAACTACTGAATCGATGTTAACCCAACTTGATGAAAGATGACATAAGGCCCTGAAACTATTAAATCGACGTTAACCCAGTTTGATGAAGGATGACAACTACTGAACCGATATCAATCCAACTTAATGAAAGATGACATAGGGCCATGAAACTATTGAACAGATGAAAGATGACATTCAGCCCAGAAACTATTGAACCGATAGTAAGGCAACTTGATAAAAGATGGCACGAGGCCCTGAAACTATTGAACCGATGTTCATCCAATTTGATGAAGGATAGCGTATTGTTCAAGGACAAACCATTCAGAGTGGATCCGGATCAGTCAGAGGGCAGACCTGGGATCCGCCTAGTAAGAAGAGTACTTGCTTTCTATTTTCATGGAACGCTAACAATGTTCTAGTGACATAAACGTTGACATTTCCAGTTGTTCACATCCCATTTAAAGAAAGCACACGGAAATAACTCCTTTTGTACAAGCCTATTATTATCTACCGTGACAGATAGTAATTGTCCAGAATCGGTTTGACCTTGGCGGGGTTCTGCGCTCCCCGGAATGTCCTTCAAGTGGCCACTGTATTTTGTGTAATGACCTGGTCAAGTCATGGTTGTTTTCTTTTTAGAGCCTAGCTGACTGTGGAGTCATCCGTGTGTGTGTGTGTGTGTGTGTGTGTGTGTGTGTGTGTGCGGCGCGCGCGCGCGCGCGCGCGGTGTGTGCGTGGCACGTGTGTATGCGTGCGCGTGCGCGAGCGTGTGTGACTGTGAGTGGTGTGTGTGTGTGTGTGTGTGTGTGTGTGTGTGTGTGTGTGCGCGCGCGGCTGCGGTGAGTGTGTGTGTGTGTGTGTGTGTTGTGGGTGTGTGTGTGTGCGCTCACGCGCGTGTGTGTGTGAGTGTGTGTGTGTGTGTGTGTGTGTGTGTGTGTGTGTGTGTGTGTGTGTGTGGTGCTCTTCACCTTCTGTGCTCGAGTTCGACAATTCTTCTTACCTCCAGAAAACAATCGGCTAATCTTACCTACAACTTAAACAGAAAGGAATTTTCAGGAAATTCTCTCTCCTCTCTCTCTCTCTCTCTCTCTCTCTCTCTCTCTCTCTCTCTCTCTCTCTCTCTCTCTCCCAGTGTTATCTTTTATGTGTGCGGTAACAATCTCATTGACTGATAGGCGGAGCGGGGACAGGCAGTGGAAGACGAATGACCGGTTCAGTACGTTTCTACTTAGTTTTACGACACATATCAAACGACTCGCTCTGCCCCTACCCGCTTTCCTCCCAGTTCACGAGCTCATAACTCATAGCAGACCATGAGGAGGCCCGTTTGAACCTCCTCTTTCACAGGGTCACGCCAAATGTCCACGTGGAAAGCGAGCTTTCACTGAATTGATTGATACCCCAGTGTCTTGAAAACAGATATTCTTTTTTTTTTTTTTTTTCTTCTGTACACCGCGTTATTACCCACTTTCTTCTCCTGCCTTTATCAAGATTCTGAAAGTGAACCGCCAGCTCCGACCACCAGGACGACTTACAGTCATTTGCAGATTTTGTGATGAGGTGCTTAGGCTTTTTCTATTCAACATGCTGAGAGAGAAGCTCATTCCCAACCAACGTGGCCTATTACCCCCCCCCCCCCCCCACACACACACACACACATACCCCACACCCCCTCCGCTAACGTCATTGACTTCAAGAAAGCTTCTGTCTGTGTTTTGTATGAAGGTCTGTGGTAGGTCACGAGGAATCGTAATTTTAACAGCAAAACCTTGATGAAGTCGACAAGTCGTCCTGTTTCACTAATGACAAGTTTCGATGTGGTGTGTGTGTGTGGTGTGTGTGTGTGTGTGTGTGTGTGCGTGCGTGCGTGCGCGTGCGTGCGTGCGTGCGTGCGTGCGTGCGGTGCGTGAGAGAGAGAGAGAGAGAGAGAATGTGTATATGTTGTTGCTGCCTTTGTGTGTACTTCCTGAATAAATTCGTTTAAACCAGAGAGAGAGAGAGAGAGAAGAGAGAGAGAGAGAAGAGAAGGAAGTATTTCTTCTCTTCCATTTCGTTCAGCGTACACACAGAATATATCGCAAGAAACGCTTCTGGATTTCTATAACTCCGTATCCATGGAAGTCGGTCAAGGAACTGCAACACTCCGTAGGCTGAAGCTGTCTCACAACGAAGGAAAAAAAAAAAAAAAGAAATTATGTATTTAGCCACGTAGGGTTGAGAAAAACAAACAAACAAACAAACAACTACAGCCGTTGCATGCGGTGTTACGAACAACACACCGCAGACCTACTGGCACTATCAGATTTTCGGACTAAATCCAGCAGCCCTGCCACTTCCACAGTTTGAAGTCAACAAAGTTCAACACGAAAGCTACTGGCACATGTAAGCCATCCAGTTTTTAAGGGTAAAACACAGGTGTTGTGCTGATTTGGGTGGTAAACTGAAAAGCCAAAAAAAAAAAAAAAAAAGTAAATAAATAAAAAAAGGGAAAAAAATCCCCATTGCATGTTTCTTTGGTGCACGTGACCCGTCACACTTGGCTAGGTGTTGTGTTGGGAATAATGCCCATCTGCCACTCGGCTTTAACACGCCTGGCTGCGCTTTTATCATGTCTGTTTAAGGGCACGTGGGGGCTTGGTATGCTCTCCGCTGGTATGTGTCTTTCAGGGACTCCGATAGTGTGCCCCTACCCCCCCCCCCCCCCCTCCTCCTCCCCCCCCCCTCCACCCTACCCTCACCCACCCCTACCCTCACCTCCAAACCCCCCATTCACACTGCTTCCTCCCTCCCCTCGCCTCCCCCTCCTCCCCGCCCCTCAATACCTCCACCTTGCGTTGATTCACCTACTCACTCGTCTTTCCCAACGCTCCCCGTCCCTCATTTTTTTTCCCCTCGCTTGAAAGAGAGCTGTGAAGATGACTGAACTCCAATGACAGTAGCTTTTTTCCCCCCCGCGAAGTTCTACCACCCTCCGAGTGCTACCCTCGGGAGAAAACATGTTGTATAAGAAGGGGGTGGACGTTTCCGACTGGCTACAATGACAATGGATTATCTATCTATCTGTATATCTGTCTCTGCTGTCTGTCTTCTGTCTGTCTGTCTGTCTGTCTGTCTGTCTTCTGTCTATCTATCTTCTGTCTGTCTGTCTGTCTGTCTGTCTGTCTGTCATCTATCTATCTATCTATCTATCTATCTATCTATCTATCCATCCAGATCGATGTATATAAAGTTGGCAGTAGAAGGACATCTGGGAGTCATGACCCAGATGCGGCCCGGACCCTTTACAGTGTAAGGAGTTCAGGGCCGAAACACTGTCGTGGGGGTGGGGGTTCTTCTCTGAAGACGTGCTGTCAAGCTCTCCCTCGAGTTTCTTCCAATATATACCTCTCTACTATCATCTATCTATCTATCTATCTATCTATCTATATGTGTATATACATAGATACTTTGTACACACACACACACACACACACACACACACACACACACACACACACACACACACACACTAATATATATATATACATATATATATATATAAGAGAGAGAGAGAGAGAGAGGAGAGAGAGAAGAGAGAGAGAGAGATACTACATACATACACATAAATAGAAATAGATATAAGAAAAGACATGTATTTTTTTTCCCTTGCGAAACCTCCCTCCCCCTGTCCGTCCCGCCCCCCCCCCCCCCCCCCCCCCCCCCCCCCCCACCCCACACACCACACACACACCCTGCCCCCTCTCCCTCGCTCCGTCTTCCTCTGCCCATCCCACTTCCACTGTCCCCTCGTCCTCCCCTCCCGTCTATCCTCTCCTCTCCCATCTCTGTCCCCTTCCTCCGTCCCCGTCACCCCTCCTCCCCCCCCCCCCCTTGTCATCCGTTCCCCCTCTCTCCAGTTTTCTTTCCGCCCCTACCTCCCCCCCCCCCCCCCCCCCGCCCCGATTCCCTCTGTCCCCATTCTTCTCTTTTTCCCTTTCTCCTATCCATGTCGCATCCTTCCCCCTTCCTCCCCTTTCTCCGTGTCCACTGCCCCCCCCCTTCCCCTCCCCCATCGGTCCTAACCACCACCACCACCCCCTCCTACCCTGCCTCTTTGCCTTATACCCGCTTCGAATCCCTTAAAAAGAAAAAGTGAAAGAAAAGATGTCTGAACTCAGAATCGATCCAGGGACCTTTACAGAGCTTTCGGTCTAGCACTCCTCCAACGGAGCTATTCCGGCTGACAGAAAGCATGGTACTTTTAATACGTACGTGTATATATATAATATATATATAGTTTTGTGTGTGTGTGTTGTGTGTGTGTGTGTGTGTGTGTGTGTGTGTGTGTGTGTATGTGCGTGAACGCCAACGGTGAGGCGTTTCTTGCAATCCTGACCTGGTGCCACTTCGCTTCATTGTATGGTCGCTTGACAATGACAACTGCAGAGTTTACTATCCAGCCCAAGGAGTCATTCGCTTTCAATCTGTCCGGTACCTGTAGAATCACCATGCCAAAGGTGAACAAGATCATACCAAAACTGCGGATTTGTCTAATCAACAAGAAAATAATTTGTAGACATGGGCACGCAACACTATAGACAGGCGGATGGAACACGCTTTTTGTGTGTTTGATATATACTTGCTCAACAGATTGATAGATAGATAGATAGCGGGAATGAACAGGTGCGGGCTTAATATCAAACGAACAACAAAAACAACAACAACAACAACACAAATACACAAAAACACACAAAAAAGCGGCTTGGCAAATATTTACACACAGAGAAAAACTCTGTGTTGTGTGTGTGTGTGTGTGTGTGAGAGAGAGAGAGAGAGAGAGAGAGAGAGAGAGAGAGAAGAGAGAGAGAGAGAGAGACTGTAAAGAGAGAGAGAACTAGACAGACAGACAGACAGACAGACAGACAGACAGACGAGAGAAAGTCGAATCTGTTGTCCTCCGCCGTGCTCCGTGAAGGCGAAAGGCTAACTGGAAAATGACAGAGGCGGACGCTCCGTGCCTCCCGGCCAGCGAACAAGCTGCCAATTACCATTTGTCGCCGTCGTCCTCCTGGTGGGGCCCGTTTCGCCCAGTGACCGGCGGCAGGTCGTTGGGGATGTCGCCAAGATGAACCAGGCACGGCCTCTCTTGTCTTCTGCTTTTGTGCCTGCTTCGTCTTTTGTAGCCCCTTGTCCTCTCCTCGTAAAGGGGCCTTTTTACTTTCCCTGTCTCTTTGGGTATTATTATACACCATGGTCGCGCGGGTGGTGTGTGTGTGTGTGTGTGTGTGTGTGTGTGTGTGTGTGGAAAAGAGAGAGAGGAGAAGACAGACAGACAGACAGACAGACAGACAGACAGACAGACAGAAAGAGAGTGTGCACGCACGCACGCACGCACGCAGGTAAGAAGTCCATAATTTGCCTGTGCCATCTCCTGGAAAATTCTCCTGCCGAACGCGAGGAATGTTTCAACTTTTAGTCATCGGCCGTTGATGATGGTGACATTTAGCGGTGGGACAGCTTCTGAATGTGTTGGGTGGGGATGGGGGGTGGGGGTGTCCGGGAGGTTGGGAGAGGGGGGGGGGAGGCGAAGGAAGAGGACCTCGAGGTGGTGGAGGAGGGATCGATCTATTATCACGACGACTATCTGTGCAGGTTACAAATTGCACGACAATCAACTCTGGAGCGTCCTGGTTGGGGGATTCGTGACATACCAGAGATAGCTGGGCTTGTCAAGTGTCAACATGACGGTATCACCGGGCACCTGACAGTTAACACGCTGTATCGTGACAGGCTATTCGATTACCGTTCGATACACTGATAGGGCCTGTCAATCACGGCAGCGTTGGGGTTCGCTCTGCTCACGTAAGAAAATAATGTCCATGGTCCTTGGTTCAGTTCTGTGTTACCTTTGTAGGGGATAGGTAGAGTGGAAAGGGCTGCTGACTGTGGTAAAGGTTAGGGAAAGAGAGGTTTTGAGGAGAAAGGGAGATAATACAGACTACAGGACTACAGTACTGTCTGTGTGTCTGTCCCTCCCCCCCCCCCCTCTCTCTCTCTCTCTCTCCTTCTAAATATCTCTACCTCTTTCCTCTACTCTCTCTTTCTCGCTCCTCTCTCTCTCTCTCTCTCTCTCTCTCTCTCTCTCTCTCTCTCCTCTCCCCTCCCTCCCCCCCTCCTCCCCCATCTCTCTCTCTCCGTGCTTGCTTGCTGACAAAAATAGAGTCCTCCCCTGTACAGGCGTTATAAAGCTATCGGCCCATCGTTTATGGAACCATGTCTGGCAGTCGCCTGACAGCTGAAGCAATGAACCGAAACCGCTTTGATCTATGCACTGGAACATTGACACACCCCACTGGCAACCAGAAAGTTTTCACTCCGTGTTCGACCAGTGCGAGGACAAGGTAGACTGATAGAACCGGGCTTTGAAAGAATGAAAGAAAGGTATGAGCGAAGGAAGAACGAACGAAGCACTAAAAGACTGCCTGGACGAATACCAACGGATCGACAGGCAAGACCAAATTCTTCAAAGACAAGAATATTGGCACTGATGTGCTTCTTCAGGTCTAGTCCTACGCACGCTTAAGGCGCACACTATGAAATAGCGGAGCATAGAATCATGTAAGCAAGGAAAAGGCGCGGCTGTAGTTAGGAAGTATGTGGACAAGAGAGAGAGAGAGAGAGAGAGAGAGAGAGAGAGAGAGAGAGAGAGAGAGCTGTAATTACGTGGCTATTGTGCCAGTATCATGAGAGGACAGGGGGTAGTTTGGAACACAACATATTGTCACATATTACAACTTAACTGGATGAAACGAAAGTGCTCCTAAAGCATGAATTAGAAGGCAAAGAACATTTGTTGTCTGCATGTAAAGTGAAGTTCTGTTGTTCTCAAGTCTGCCGAATCTACTGGCTCCTAAAAAGCGAAACCTGTCGACTAACACTAAGCAAGAGGCGTGCATATTCCTGTCTCAGAGGCTGAGAGTAGCCATGTTCAATTTGATGGTATTTGACCAGAAATTACATTCCCCCCCCCCCCCCCCCCCCCCCCCCCCCTGAAATGTAGATTTCACGTGAAATGGTATATCTGGCACAAACCAGGATGAAACGCGTTTCTGAC
>CM065718.1:49848255-49850755 GCA_033310375.1 Conus canariensis | reverse complement strand
GTATATGTGTGGTTGTGACGGCTTTTGTCAGGCGTTGGCAAAAGTCGGACTTGTTGTTATGTTTCCCATGTCTAATCGTTCAGTTGTACTCTTGACAATATCCTTGTGGAAACTTTAATCACTTTATTGGTATGAAGTTTACCGATCACGTTTCCTGTTTAATGACCATACTCAACGAATCCGTGTTAACTAACTGTACGTGCATCAAGGGCAGGCAACTGAGAGTGAAGCATGATGAAGGGGGAGGGGGGGGGGGGGGTCTTTGTGGGTGTTTCAGATGAGGGGGACTTTGGGTATGTCACGTGAGGGGGAAGTTGTGGGAATGTCGGTGAGGGGAACTTGGTGGGTATGTCGGTGAGGGGGACTTCGTGGGTACGTCGGTGAGGTGGACTTCGTGGGTATGTCGGTGAGGGAGACTTTGTGAGTGTGTCGGTGAGGGGGACGTAGTGGGTATGTCAGGTAAGGGGGACTTTGGGTATGTAAAGTGAGGGGGGCGTTGTGGGTATGTCAGATGAGGGGGGACGTAGTGGTTGTGTCAGATGAGGGGGACTTTGTGGGTGTGTCAGGCCAGGGGACGTTGTGGGTGTGTCAGGGTGGGGAACGTTGTGACGGTGTCAGGTGAGGGATGTTGTGACAGTGTCAGGTGAGGGGAATGTTGTGACATTTTCAGGGTGGGGGGCTTTGTGACGGTGTCAGGTAATGGGGGTTGGGGGGGGGGGGGGGGGCGTTGTAACAGTGTCAGGTGAGGGGAATGTTGTGACAGTGTCAGGTGAGGGGGATGTTGTGAAAGTGTCAGGTGAGGGGAATGTTGTGACAGTGTCAGGTGAGGGGGATGTTGTGACAGTGTCAGGTGAGGGGAATGGTGTGACAGTGTCAGGTGAGGGGGGATTGTAACAGTGTCAGGTGAGGGGGACGTTGTAAACAGTGCCAGGTAAGGGGGACGTTGTGACAGTGTCATGTGAGGGGGACGTTGTGACAGTGTCTGGTGAGGGGGACGTTGTGACAGTGTCAGGTGAGGCGGACGTTGTGACAGTGTCAGGTGAGGGGGACGTTGTGGGTGTGTCAGGTGAGGGGGACGTTGTGGGTGTGTCATGTGAGGGGGACGTTGTCGGTGTGTCATGTGAGGGGGACGTTGTGGGTGTGTCAGGTGAGGGGGACGTTGTGGGTGTGTCATGTGAGGGGGACGTTGTGGGTGTGTCATGTGAGGGGGACGTTGTCGGTGTGTCAGGTGAGGGGGACGTTGTGGGTGTGTCATGTGAGGGGGACGTTGTGGGTGTGTCAGGTGAGGGGGACGTTGTGGGTGTGTCAGGTGAGGGGGACGTTGTGGGTGTGTCATGTGAGGGGGACGTTGTGGGTGTGTCAGGTGAGGGGGACGTTATGGGTGTGTCATGTGAGGGGGACGTTGTGGGTGTGTCAGGTGAGGGGGACGTTGTGGGTGTGTCAGGTGAGGGAGACGTTGTGGGTGTGTCAGGTGAGGGGGACGTTGTGGGTGTGTCATGTGAGGGGGACGTTGTGGGTGTGTCAGGTGAGGGGGACGTTGTGGGTGTGTCATGTGAGGGGGACGTTGTGGGTGTGTCATGTGAGGGGGACGTTGTGGGTGTGTCAGGTGAGGGGGACGTTGTGGGTGTGTCATGTGAGGGGGACGTTGTGGGTGTGTCATGTGAGGGGGACGTTGTGGGTGTGTCAGGTGAGGGGGACGTTGTGGGTGTCAGGTGAGGGGGACGTTGTGGGTGTGTCATGTGAGGGGGACGTTGTGGGTGTGTCATGTGAGGGGGACGTTGTGGGTGTGTCAGGTGAGGGGGACGTTGTGGGTGTGTCATGTGAGGGGGACGTTGTGGGTGTGTCATGTGAGGGGGACGTTGTGGGTGTGTCAGGTGAGGGGGACGTTGTGGGTGTGTCATGTGAGGGGGACGTTGTGGGTGTGTCATGTGAGGGGGACGTTGTGGGTGTGTCAGGTGAGGGGGACGTTGTGGGTGTCAGGTGAGGGGGACGTTGTGGGTGTGTCATGTGAGGGGGACGTTGTGGGTGTGTCATGTGAGGGGGACGTTGTGGGTGTGTCAGGTGAGGGGGACGTTATGGGTGTGTCATGTGAGGGAGACGTTGTGGATGTGTCATGTGAGGGAGACGTTGTGGGTGTGTCATGTGAGGGAGACGTTGTGGATGTGTCATGTGAGGGAGACGTTGTGGATGTGTCATGTGAGGGAGACGTTGTGGGTGTGTCATGTGAGGGAGACGTTGTGGGTGTGTCATGTGAGGGAGACGTTGTGGTGTGTGTCATGTGAGGGAGACGTTGTGGATGTGTCATGTGAGGGAGACGTTGTGGATGTGTCATGTGAGGGAGACGTTGTTGGTGTATCATGTGAGGGAGACGTTGTGGATGTGTCATGTGAGGGAGACATTGTGGGTGTGTCATGTGAGGGAGACATTGTGGGTGTGTCATGTGAGGGAGACGTTGTGGATGTGTCATGTGAGGGGGACGTTGTGGGTGTGTCATGTGAGG
>CM065718.1:49838255-49840755 GCA_033310375.1 Conus canariensis | reverse complement strand
CGTGTTTCGTGTTTAAACAGGTTCCTAGGTGTCGTTTTTGTACAAACACAGGGTTTGCATATGAAAAGAAGTTGGAGAAAAGAGGTCGAAAGATACGTGAAAAGAGAGAGAGAGAGAGAGAGAGAGAGAGAGAGAGAGAGAGAGAGAGAGAGAGAGATGGTAGGAGGGGAGGGGAAGGGGAGGGGGGATTTGTAATCTCAGATTTTTGGCATCGCTTTTCGTATGATGGGCACTTATCTGTTTCACATAACATTTTATCGTTGTAAGATGTGTCAGTTGACTAAGCAAAAACAAAGTATTTGTTGATGGCAGAATACATTTGTGCTTTCTCCCGCTGTGCCGACTTTGTCATCAACTGGGGTAAGCAAACTTGACAGGAAAGTACACAACCATGCTGGTAAACCAACTGACATGCAGGTATACAGACGGATATTTTAAAGAAAAAAAGAGACGTTTCAAATCACTGCAGTCTTCTATGCTTTAAGTAAGAAACGAGCCCTCGACACAGTAATGCCCTCTTCTTAAGGGGACTTAATCAAAGTGGCGGTTTCCACATCAAACACTAGGCTGTTACTTATTGCTGCCGTTGCTACTGCTATTTCTGCTTCTACTTCTACTTCTTTTTTCATGGTTTCATCTGGTTTCCCTGACAACTAGTTTTTCATTCGTTCACATCTGTAACTGTAACAAGAGATGGAAGATGTGGTTTGCTTGGATTTCTCTTCCATTCTCTTCCATTCTCTCTCTCTCTCTCTCTCTCTCCTCCCCACACACACACACCACACACACACACACACACACTCACACACAGCGCTCGAGCACCCCACTCGGACGGGCGGGGGGGGGGGGGGGGGGGGGGGGGGGAAGGTCCGCCACCATTCACAGAAATTGTCGAAGCGAACAACTCACACTGACAACAGCTCCCAGCGGGTCTCCCAGCAACAAGGCCGGTGGTTGGAAGAACGAGAGCTGTCCAGTACCTATCCCATGATCCTAATGTCCACCACCACCACCCTTTTTTCCCGCCAGGTGGCACTCTCAAGCGGCCATGGAAGCCCCCTCGTGCTGATCCTCTAAGCTCGCCCATTCAAAACGCAGAAAGCTATTGAGAAATAATCATACTATATCATTCCTTGACAAACTGGCCGTCAAGGGGAGGTGGACGACGGGGGGTGGGGGGGGGGGATGGGAAATGGGAAAGAGGGTGGAGGAGAGGGGGGGGGGGGGGTCAGGAAAAGGCGAGGTAAAGAAAGGGAGAAAGCGTCACTCACCCTGATGTTAGTCCAGTGCAGAAGAGTCACTGTGGCTCCAGGAGGAGTGGCCGTTACGGCAGGCTGGTGGTGGTGGCTTCCACCGTTTGGAGCGGTAGACTGCCGCCTTTCCATGTACTCGTGACGCACACCATACTGGTCATTTTCGAGTTTCCGGTTTTCCACTACTGCCTAGTTCGAGAGTCTGCATTCGATCTCGAGTATGCTTCCACGAAGGCGAGGAACGCACTAGCAAGGTCTGTTTCTGTGCGTTACGTATGATGTTAACCGAGGGAGCCAGAAAACGACGCGTCTCTAACCTTTCGATTATCAAGTTGCTTCGAAGCCGAACGAACGCTGAGGTCGTCAGATGATCGATATTCCAGCGCTTTTACCTTTGAATTTTATTCATCAAGAAATCAGCTGCACCTATGAGTGTTTTCCAAGAGGCTTATTCTGACGTGACGCTGACAAGTTAAAGTTAAAACATAAAGCACTGACTGTTGAAGTCATTGCTGTGCTCTTTGTGACACACTTTACAGATGGGCTTCGACAGGCACTCTTTGTTGCTTCTTTAAAAGGGTATGATGAACAGTCACAAAGGAGCAACAGGTGCGATCGATTCAAGGCATCTTATGACTTCACGTGACATACATCCCCCCCCCCCCCCCCCCCCCCCCCGCACGCCACCTGCCCACATTACCTGTCCCCACAAACCCTTTGGCACTCCTCCCATGCCAGTTCCAAACTTCTGTTTCTGCTCCAACGTGGTTATCTGATTCAGCTTCTGAGCTTCTGTCCATTCACAATCAACGGAATCCTCGTTGCAGACCATGTTGTGTTCAGCTCTCTCTCTCTCTCTCTTTCTCTCTCTCGCTCGCTTACTCCAGTGCACATATATTATATATATATATATATATATATATATATATATATATATATGAAGCGAGAAGAACGCTTCAGCTTCAACCAGGCGCACAAATACAAAACGAAAATGCTCAAGTGTAAGGGTGAACACGGCTTCACCTAAAAAAAAAAATAAAATAAAATTAAAAAAAAGCAAATCAAAAACAAAAACACGTGCGCGCTCTATAGCATAAAAAAAAATTTTTAAAAAACTGCGCTTCTTCTTGACATGTAAAATGTGCGCTTTTCGGTAGGGGGTGGGGTGGGGGCCGCTTATTAGTGGTGTTGCTGTGCTGTTGTTGACTGGTCTGGCTCTGACAGTCCTTTCGGTCCGCAGACAGAAC
>CM065718.1:49828255-49833255 GCA_033310375.1 Conus canariensis | reverse complement strand
GTGCATATGCGTGCGTGCGCGCGCGCGTATGTATGTGTGTGTGCGTCTGTACAAGTGTATGCGTGAGAGAGAGAGAGAGAGAGAGAGAGAGAGAGAGACTTCATTTTAAATCTGTTCTTATACTTTCTCCCGTGCGTGCGTGCGTGCGTACGTGCGTGCGTGCGTATGTGTGCGTGCGTGCGTGTGTGTGTGTGTGTGTGTGTGTGTGTCGTCATTTCCTATCAACCGAAGAAGAGTCTTGGTGGTGTATGCTCTGTCTTTTTTGTTTCATTGTGTAGCAACAGTGCCGTGTCTCCATCTGAAAGTTGTGGACCTACCTGGTTTGTGTGGTGCCTGTCTGTGGGAGGCGGTGTTTTGGTTTTCGTTGCGTCGTTTCGTTTGGGTTGTTCGTTTTGTGTCTTGTGCGGGACGGTCTTCGCCTTGTTGCCGTGGCCTTGAGGTGGTGGTCTGGCGCTGTTGGCTGTGGTCCCTTTCTGGACTGTTGAACGGGCCGGGGCTGTTCCGTTGGGATTGCGGGGGTCTCTGGTGGTCGGTTTGTGTGCCATCGTTGCTGTATCGCCGTGGATTGTGCCGGGTCGTCGGCGTTTTTCTTCTCGAGTGGCCGGACTGGGTTTTGTTGCTTGGCAACACCGTCCGTCCGGCTGATGGAAGGGGAATCGGCCTCATCCCCTTCTGCCGTTGGGGTGGCGGCGCCGTTCCGCGTCCTCCGCTGACTGCTGTGCTGCGGGTGGGTCTTGCGTGGTTTGTGGCCGCGTGGGACCTACTGAGACTGCCTGAATTTTCCAAATCGTGCTTCTTGTTTGTGACGTCTTTTTTTCTCTACGTCTCACTGATATTGACGTCATTAACACAGCAAAATTTGCGTGTGCTGTCGTGTTTTCTTTCGTTACCTGGTTTTGTGTTACCTTGGTAACACCGCCTGTGTGACAGACACAATCGCCCTCATCCCTTTTGCCGTCCAGATGACTGCGGCGCTTCGCGTCCTCCGCTGACTGCTGTACCTTGTGGAAGCGGGTCTTACGACCTGCTGAAACTTCGACGGCAGTTTCAAATCATTCTTCTCGTTTATGACGTCTTTTTTGTTTACCCCTCGTCTCACAGATCTTGACGTCATTATCACAGCGAAAGTTGCGTGTGCTGGCGTGTTTGCTTTCTTTTTTCTTGACATGCTGGATTCTCCCGTCTACAATCAAGTCAGTGTGTGGTGCTAACTTCTCCCACCTCTTCTATCTCTTAAAATCCAAATTGTGTCATGTTCTAATACCAAAATCAGATTTCATTGATACCTCTCAAGCCTGTTAATTTGGCTTGTACATTTTTAGATAGAGTAGATACAGGACAGCGCTGCACAATCAATTTTCCTAATTGATTATGTTTTCATCTAAATAGTATTTACTTTAAAAGTCGACAGTCTGGGACTGGATTATTTGAAAAGACCTCTCTTTGTTTAAAAAACCCCTAAACTAACGTGTTATATATAAATATATATTAATCATTTCTATCCAGACTCATACCATGTATGCTGTTTATTATTTCTATCAAACCCATACCATATAGTACTAGTCCTAATTAGTGATGGGTTCCCGTATACCATCACTGTAGTGTTTGGTGTTGGACCTTCTGTTTGTTTGTTAGCTTGTTTGCTTTAAGTGTTGTTGTTGTTATTGTTGTTGTTGTTGTTGGTGGTGGTGGTGGTGGTGGTGTGTGTGTGTGTGTGTGTGTGTGTGTGTGTGTGTGTGTGTGTGTGTGTGTTTCTAATCTAGTCACCTAAAGTAACTCCCTCCCAAACTCACCCCTCCTTCATTTCCTACTCACCCCTACCCCTTTCCCGCCGCATCCTTGCCCCCCATCCCCCTAGTTTCTATTTTTTTCCCCCACAAAAAAGAAGAAGAAGAAAAAAAAAAGGATCCTGCATGGCGTCTCCAAGCTCAGTGCAGTTATTAAATGAAAAGGAATTTGGTTGTCTAATGATCTCAAAGTTTCACAACTTGAAAGAATCTTAGTTGAAAATAATCTTCCTAAACATGGCAAGAAAAAGCATCTTATTAATAGAATAAAATCTAAGCTTGGTGAGGGAAAAAACAGTTTGTCCTGAAGAAGAATGTGCTGTTGATACCTCTTTAAAAACAGCAAAATCGTCACAATCTTGCTCTGTTTTATCGCCAGATGTATCATGCGCAAATTCGTCCACATCATCATCCCCTATCCCAGCAGCTGTTGATGTGAACACATCTTCCACAAATCCCAATTTTTTTCTCCAAAGAAATCATTTTCTTTTCGCTTTCCAGTACTTCTGGAAGATACGAAGAAAGGATCTGCCACACTGAGTGGTCTGGGCATTTTGAGCAAAAAGCTTTGGGTCAACTCCATTGGACCCATAGCCGGTCAGAAACAGCTCTCCTCAGGCAGGTGGTTGATCGGTTGTACTTCCGCAGATCAACAAAATCGACTACAAAAAACAACCAATTTGTCAGGAATTTTAATAAAATGTTCTGTACCTGCGGTTTTCACCGAAGGTGTGGTAAAGCCAATTCCTCTTGACATCAGTCTTTCTGACATTAAGAAAGAACTGAGTCATGTTTCTTCTGTTAAAAGACTTCCCAATAAAGATGGAAGTGAATCAAGAGCCATAAAAATCACTTTCTCTACATCAACACTGCCAAAAGAAATATGTATTGGGTTCCAGTGTTTCTCTGTTGATCCTTTTGTACCACCTGTCTATCGTTGTACTAGGTGCAACAGACTGGGGCACACAAAGTCTGCGTGTCGGGCTAAGCCGACTTGTGGAAGATGTGGTCACAATGACCATGTCTTGGAATCGTGTACCAGGGCCAAACATTGTGTAAACTGTTCTGGAGATCATTCAGCCTCTTACCTTGGATGCCCGGAATATAAACTACGTGTTTTGGCCGGTAAGCTAAAGTCTTCCAACCACATGCCATATTCTGAGGCTCTCAGACAAATCACAGTTCAAAAGAACAAAGGAGAGGTAAATGTGCAGGAATTAAAAGAAGACCCCAGGGTGCCGGGAAACGATAATTCAATTAAAGCTAATCACCACATCAAGTCTTATTCCTCGGTTCTGAGTCAAGGAATGATGAAGGCTAATCAACAAAACCCGCTGCTCACTTCTTTGGATTCTAGCCCCCCTTCAATCTGGGGCACACGTATTTTACCAACTCATACTAATAGTTCAAATCAAACTAGTATTGCTGTCACAAATCAGACAAGTATAGGACAGACATAAAAAAATTTCGAAAACATCTGTGCCAACTTCTCTTAAAGAAAAGTCTGACTCTTCAAGTTCGTTCAAAAAACAATCAGTAAATTTTGATCTTGAAAAGATTTTAATGTATCTTGAAAATCTCTCAGTGAAATGTCTGACCATCCTAACAAAAATTTCTGATGTCATGACTTCGTCAATCATTGAACTGAAAACAATTCTGTCCAATGCCTGTCTGAACTCCAAATGAACGTACAAAGAGAAGTTCTGTCAAACGTGATCCGTTTTTGGTGTTCTCTGTTGCTGGTATTCTCAGTTATAGTCCTTTTCCTTACGAATAACATGATGTGTATGAGGCCTGAACAAGTCAAACCTACTGGTATTTGCTCGTTTCTACAATTGAATTGTAGAAGTAAGTGCAATTTTGTATATTTGGAAAATTTTTTGCAGAAGCGTTCTTTTGACGTAGTTGTGCTTCAGTCATTGAATTGCCACAAAAATGACTTACCCAAGTTAAACGGATTCTTCTACCCACCTGTTATAGATGAGGTAAAAGCCAACGTTAAAATAAAAGTTGCTACATATGTAGCTTGCAATCTTATGTATCAACCGTGCAAAACACCGTGTTCTTCAATAGATAAACGTTTATATTCTTGCTGTATAGAAATTAAGGTTGATGGTAAATATTTCAACATTTTGAACTGTTATTATCCGGATGGAGTGTCTAAAGGTGAAGCTGACTGGATAATGGATTTAGACTGCTCTAGACAATGGGTTATTCTTGGCGATTTTAATTCCCACCACGCTTTGTGGTCCGAAAATCCCAATAATATTGTTAACAACAACGAATACCTTGCCAGTACAATAATCAACGCCAACTTAACCATTTTAAAAGACGGCTCTATAAAAAGAATTGCTGATCGATCAGATCAGCGTTGCTCATCGATAGATTTGTCTTTAGTTTCCCCAGACATAAACCCTTTGTGTACTTGGCAGGTTCATCAAATACCGTTAGGCAGTGATCATCTCCCTATTGAAATCCAACTTCTAGTGAGCCCTGAAAAAACAATCTACAATTCTGAATGCACTAAATATAATGAAGATAAGGCTAATTGGGCGCTTTTCAATCACATTTTGACAGCAGGTTCGTCTTTCCTAAATTTCAATCAAAATACAGTGTTAGAGGAAGGTTTGGAAAATTGTTATTTTGAATTAAGAAAACTTATACTTAAGGCTGCAGATTCTGCAATCCCAAAAGTCAAATTAAAGAATCATCCAAAGAAAGCGTCAAACCCTTGGTGGAATATTGCGTGTGAAGTCGCCGTGGGTGCGAAAACTAAGGCCTTCAAAAGCTGGATGATAAGCCGTCATACGCAGCCTAAAAGTAGAGTGGAACAGTTACACGCTGAATACAAAAAAGCTAACACCAATAGTAACAAAGTTGTTGCTTTTGCAAAGCAGCAATATTACAAAAACTTAGTCATCAACTGTTCCAAACACCCAAACGATAGCGCTTTACTTTGGAAAGAAATTAGAAAATCTAAAGGTTCTTTTCATCTCCCAGATCCTGTTTTGATTGAAAACGATAAAATCTATAAAACAAACGAGGAGAAAGTTGAATTATTTGCTGACACTTTCGCAGCAATGAGTGAGACTGAACATCTGCCTAAAGAAGAGCAAGAACGAAGAAGAACTATTGAAAACGAAGGGAGAAACATTGAACCACATGACAATGACAACACGTTATATATTAATAAAAATCTAACAATGGAGGAGC
>CM065718.1:49810755-49815755 GCA_033310375.1 Conus canariensis | reverse complement strand
ATTCTCTCTCTCTTTTAGTCAGTCTGTCTGCCTCTATCTGTCTCTTTCTTGTTCTCTCCACTTCTGTCTGTCTGTGTTTTTGCATATGTGCACATTCGTGTGTGTGTGTGTGTGTGTGTGTGTGTGTGTGTGTGTGTGTGTGTGTGTGTGTGTGTGTATGCATGTGTGTATGTGTATATGTGTGTGTATGTGCACGTGAGTGCACGCATATGTGTGTGTGTGCATAAATATATGTGTGCATGCCTTTCTCTGTGTGCATACGTGTTTGCATGTGTGTGTGTGAGTTGAAATGCCTCATTTTAAAATCTCTCTCTCTCTCTCTCTCTCTCTCTCTCTCTCTCTCTCTCTCCCCCCCCCCCCCCCCTCTCCGCATGTATTCCTTGGTATCACTTCACTCTCAGATAAACAGATTTCATATCTCACAGTTCCAGCGCCAATCTCTTCAGCAAATGCCATCTCAGTCACGCTCACCTGGAGCTGGTCAGGACAGGTAGCGCCAGATATTTGGCCAGTTGTTGGTGAGCAGCCCTAGGATCCAAACACCTGATACATGTATACATACACACATATGTACGCACGTATGTATGCACGTTCATACCTACGTACATAGATACATACATATACGTACGTACGTACATACATACATACATACATACATACATACATACATACATAATATATACATGCATCCACCTATCTATCCATCTATCCATCGATCCATCGATCCATCGATCCATACATACATACATACATACATACATACATACATACATACATACTCACATACATGGATCAAAATGTACATACACTCATATATATATATATATATATATATATGCATGTATGTACACATGCATAGCCTTTGCTATCGTGTGCTGCCCATAAGAAGTAGCACCTCTACTGATGTATCTTCATCAGGCTGCATGGTCCCAAGCCGCTTTTCCCAGGTTTCTGGATCGACGTCCTTGAGTGTGTTACTGAAACGCTTTTTCTGGCCACCCTAAGAACGCTTGCCTTTTTTGACATGCATGCAATAAATTCCAATACAATACAATGCAATGCAGTCATATGCAGTACAGTACAATACATGCATAAATACATGGACACAATATACTACAACACACTACAGTATAGTGCGATTCAATACAGTTCACACACACATACAGACATGCATACATTCATACATACAAACATACATATCTTGACATACATTCATATGTACATTATACATGCATGCATACATACTATACATACATACATACATACACATACATACACACATACACACATACATACATACATACTTTACACCTGGCATTGCCAGCGGCACATCTGCATATCTGCACATCTGCTGCCCAGTGTGATAACCGTGGTGGTGGCAGAGCATAACGTGCACCACACCACTGATCTCCTTTCTGCCTCGGCACTCATGGTTCAGGCTGAATGTTGAACGTGCACTGGCTGAAAGAGGGTGGCTTAGATTCTCACTGTCTGAAGCGAATCTCTATTTCAGTGCAGGCGGGGTTCCAAAGTTCGGGGTTAGAGGGCAGGGAGCTTAGCCTGACCGAAGGCTGTCTGGGTGTGCTGAAAAGTATGGAAAGCATTGGGATACAGGAATCTTTCCGATTGTAATTCATAGGGAGTAATGGCCTATGCCTCTTCAGAACATTTCCAGTTCGTACAAAACTGATTCGCTCTCTCGCTCGCTCTCTCTCTCTCTCTCTCTCTCTCTCTCTCTCTCTCTCTCTCTCTCTCTCTCTCTCATCTCTCTCTCGTCTATTTGCTCTCATAATTAATCTTCGCTTCTTTTCCCATATACTGATTTCAGTGCGTCCCTAAACTTTTGACTGTCGCTGTTGTGAAAGTGCATAATGCAAGAAGTGCAACAATAACAGAAGCTGCTTAAAAGGTGTCGCTGCTTCCCCTGTCCTGTGTGAAACAGGACGATACAGACAGCAGCACCTGGTCACCTGATTTGTCTGTCACATCCCATCACAAGGATCACACAGTCTCTCCATCTGACAAACATACACAGTGCTAAAAATCTATGGTAAATTCAAAAAAAGAAAGGAGACAAAGCCTACAAGAACAAAAAATACAACCAACGTCAAAGAGTGAGAGAAAAGAGAGAGAGAGAGAGAGAGAGAGAGAGAGAGAGAGAGAGAGAGAGAGAGAGAGAGAGAGAGAGAGAGAAAAATAAAGGCCGATGAAGAGGAAGTATGGGAAGAAACAGAGACAAAGAACAAGCCAGACAGAAAGAAGAAGGGGAAAAAAAAAAACGGACGAAAAAACGACAGATGAAAGAAAACCAGAAAGACATAAGGAAAGTAAGACAAACAACCAGAAAGACATAAGGAAAGTAAGACAAACAGAGGAAAGGGAAATAGAAGACAGCAAGAAAGAAAAAAAGGGAGAAGACAGACGGAACAAAGACAGAAAGAGAAAGAAAGAAAAGGGGATTGAAGAGAGAAAGAAAGAAAGAAAAAAAGACAGGAGAGAGACACCCAAAGACACAACACAGCATTCAAATCAAAAGGAAGAAACTAAGACAAACAAGAAATCAACACACTTTCCATGATGAAATTAGAGAGAACAAAATAAAGAATGATAAAAAAAGGAAGAGAAAACAAAAAAACAAATCAAACACAGAAAGCAAACCACCAAAGAAGACAGTTTATCATGTCCAAACACAGCCCAAAAAACTACAGCATGGTGACACACTCAGGTGTTACAGACAGGCATTGGCTATTTCAGGACACGCTGACAGTGACAGGCACGACCCACCAAGCTCCAATTACTTCGAAGAACGGGAAAAAAACAAACAAAACAAAACAAAAAAAAAACACAGGCATTTCGAACGAGTTTTTGGCATTTCGTCCGTGACAGACACTATCACCGAAACATGACTGAGTGAATGGGACACGCTTCACTTGGTTTCATTACTTCGTATAGACATGTCATTTCTATATAAGTATTGCTGCTTCCAGGGTGAAAAGATCCGCATGTTTATAGGAATATCTATAATAGTTCTGTTGGGAGCATTATAAGCCTCTACAGGAAACTTCGCACTGGCTATGTTTCTTTGTCTGTTTGCTTGCATGTCTGTTTGTCTGTCTGTCTGTCCGTCTGTCTCTCTGTCTATCTGTCTGTCCACACACACACACACACACACACACACACACACACACACACACACACACACACACACACACACACGATCATACACACACACACACACTCTCTCTCTCTCTCTCTCTCTCTCTCCTCTCTCTCTCTCTCCCTCTCTCTCTAATGATATGTCTGTCTGCCTGTCCATCTGTCTGGTTTTTGTCTGTCCTTTCTATGCCTGTCTATCTCTGTATGTCTGTGTCTCTGTGTGTCTGTCTCTGTCTCTGTCTCTGTGTGTCTGTGTGTGTGTGTCTGTGCGTCTGTGTGTCTATCTCTCTTGTGTACTTGCCCCCTTTATGAGTCTCCATTTCCCCTCTAGATATAAATGTCAGTGTGTCCCTAGCCCTTAAACTGTTGCCTTTTGAAAATGTACAGGCTGGAAGAAATGTAACATTGACAGGGGCTGATTAAAAGGTGTCGTTCCTTTCCCCTGTTCCACATGAAAGAGGACAACACAGACAGCACATGGTCATCTGAACTGGGCTGTGTTTGGACATGAAAACTGTCTTCATTAGGGCTTCGCTTTCTGTCCTTGATTCTTCTCGTTCTCTTACATCCCATCACAAGGATCGTACAGTTTTTGTAGATCACAATCAGCGCTAGCAGTCAAGGATAAAAGAGAAAACAAACAAACAAACAGAAAACAAAAGTGATCCCCAAACTACACAAACAAGGTTTTTAAAACAGAGCAATTGAAAATGAAAGAAAGAAACTAAGAAGGATTAAAAGAAAACTATTAAAAAAAAATATTAAAAAACCAGAAGAAGGGAAAAAAAAAACGGATAGAAGAAATACGACAGAAGAGAGAGAGAGAGAGAGAGAGAGAGAGAGAGAGAGAGAGAGAGAGAGAGAGAGAGAGAGAAAGACAGAGGAAAAGACAAGAGCTTGATTGAAAGACGGAAAAAGGCAAGAGAGAGAGAGAGAGAGAGAGAAGAGGGGGGATGGAGGCGGGAGAGAGAGAGAGAGAGAGAGAGAGAGAGAGAGAGAGAGAGAGAGAGAGAGAGAAAAGAAAAAGCTGACAAACAGAAAAAAGGTAGAAGATAGAAAGAAATAAAGACAGACAGACAGAAGAAGCGAAAGAAAGCCAGACAAAAAGAATGCGGCAGAAGAGAGAAAGAAAAAGGAGGAAAGACATGCTTGGGAAAGAAAGATAGAAAAAAAAAAAAAAAAAAAAACGAAAGACAGAAGAAAAATAGAAAAAAAGCGATCACAGCAGAACAATCTTTGTAACAATAAAGACAGAGAAAAAGAATGTAGAATAGAATGCAAAAATAAAAAAAAGGATAGAAAGAGAAGAAAACGAAGCAGCAATGAAGGCAGTTTTCATGTCCAAACACAGGTTAAAAAAAAAAACTAAGTCAGGTGTTACAGACAGGCAAGGGCTACTTCAAGACACACTGACATTGACAGGCACGACAGCTCCAATTACTTCGATCAACAAGCAAAAAAAAACCCACAGGCATTCCGAACGAGTTTCTAGCATTTTGTCCGTGACAGACACTATCATCGAAACATGACTGAGTGAATGGGACACGCTTCATTTGGTTTCATTACTCCGTATTGACATGTCATTTGTGGGTAAGTCTACAGGGAGGAAAACTTGGCATGTTTATAGGAATGACCATAATAGATTTGTTTGGAGCATCAGGTGCTAAGACAGAAACACTTCACATTGGCAAGGTTTCTCTGTTTGGCTGCTTGCATATCGGTCTGTCTGTCAATGTCTTTTTCTACTTGTCTGTCTGTCTGTCTGTCTTGTTAGCCTGTTTGTCTGTCTGTCAGTCAGTCTGTGTTGTTGTGTTTGCTTGTCTGTCTGTCAATTCTCTCTCTCT
>CM065718.1:49783255-49808255 GCA_033310375.1 Conus canariensis | reverse complement strand
GGCAGAGGCAAAGCAAAACTTCTTCAGTCAGCGGGTGTCATGCACGCATTACACAGTCTGTGGACAGTGACAACACCATCCAGTAGGATTCTGGCCGGGTCCAGAAAGTGACTGTCAATCCACGAAAAGTAATGTAAGTTTTTTTTTTCCTGTACCTACAACATAGAAGATTAAAGCTGTCTTTATAAAACCAGGGTCTGCGCTGAGAATTATGTCAAATTTTGACTGTCATTTTGCTTGTGGAAACATTTTCCACATCCTTTCTTTCCCATTCATTTCTGTTGCACGATGTTTGTTTACCTCTTGCGGTTAAAAGAACAGATGCTACAACAGCTCGATTATTATGGTGGTGTGGCAGTTTTGGTCTGAAAAGAGCGCAGGAGTTTGATTAAACGACTTCATGTAGAATACGAGAACACAGTGGTATTGAAGCTGTCCAAACCGGCGCATGGGACAGACAGCGACGACGTTTTCTTGTTAGGGTGTTATGTCGCTCCTGTTAACTCTGTTTATTACAGGGAAATTGCAATTTCAGGTGACATTTCTCTGATTGAACGGTATATGTTAGGTATACTCGAAAGCAGCAGAGATCTTCCGTTCATTGTTTTTGGAGACTTGAATGCCAGGCCTGGCAGTATGAACAGTGTTCCAGTAAGTGATGTCGATAATAATAAGATACGATAATAAGATAAGATAAGATAAGATAAGAAACACTTTATTATTTCATCATGAGAAATTTGGTTACGTTTGATTTGCTCTGCTTCCCTAATAATAATCCTAATAACTGTATGAATCGCAACTTTGTAACAAAGAAAGGCATCGCATTCAGAAGATCTGACCACAATATAAACAACAAGCGCAAAATATCAACGTGACAAAGCTTGGAAACACAAACAACACCCTTCAGCTCACCATACACACAAATTCGTGAAGCGCATACCTCTCTTACTACTCGGTCAACTTCTTGTTCGCAACAGCCACTGAGGAGCTACTGTCTTGCGAGCGAAACATCTCGCCATCAGCTACCGCGAAGTTAGCAACAGTATCCTTGTAAAGCGAGGAAGAGGACCGGGGAATATATTGTCACCTTTCTGAAGATCCAGACTGTGGTGGCTACAGGCGCCGCTTCCTTCGTCACATTCAGGTCACATAAACCCCGTTTTGTGCACGAAAGCTGCCGCGATATATGTCACTGTGAGGCGGCCACTTCTTTTCAGAACGGCCATGCTATTACAAACAAGCATACCCCAAATTTGGCGTTAGAGCAACCCTTTTTAATGGGGCACATGAAATGATACCCCCATGAAATAGCAAGAGGAGCATGGAAAGAATTATGCTAAAGAATTCAACACCAGTCTGGTATATTTGCTCGTACTAACGTTGGGAAAATTATATTCATGGAGCCTTTTCGTGTAATTCCCCCACAACCAGCATATTCCATAATCGTTTATGTGGTAAATAAGAATTGTATTGCTGTCATGTCTGTGCTGTCCTCAAAGTTACTACCTCAACGCTACTCATTCACAACTCCCACTTTTCTTACCCAACCACACACAGACCCATCCCGCTGCAGTCATGGCGCTGTCGAACCACAGGGAGCCGTCACATCAGGCTGGCATGAGCTCTGGAAACAAAGGCGATTTTGCAATGCTGCTGAGTCACTTCCTTGATTGCCGAAACTCTCAGAATCGTCGGCAGACAGGTTGGAATTTCGAAGGTTTGAAATGGTCAATTAATATGCCACTTCTGAAGTCAAAACCATGAGCGTGACAGAACTTCTCAGACGGCTGGTGTGTAGTAAAACCTTCTCTCTCTCTCTCTCTCCTCTCTCTCTCTCTCTCTCTCATCTCTCTTCTCTCTCTCTCTGAGTTATGTGTCTCTCTGTCTGTTTCTCTCTCTCCTCTCTCTCTCTCTCTCTCTCTCTCTCTCTCTCTCTCCTCTCTCTCTCTCTCTCTCTCTCTCATTGCGTATGCAAAACGGACCCATTGAACCTGAACCACATTTCACCACAAAACCATTGTCAGCAGAACCGAAACCAGATTAAAAAAAAAAAAAAAAAAAAAAAAGGACCGATTTCTGCAGCAGCAGGCGATTGGGTGGGGGTGGGGGAGGGGTGGGGGTGGGGGGAAGAAAGCTTCTCCCACTGTGCCTTTCACAAGACAGACAAGACCAGGCTTAAGCCAGACGGTACTGCATGAAAAACGAAGACTGTCCTCAGCCTAGGGAAGACGTGAGGTATCAGGATGGGCCATCATATGGAGTCAAGTGCCGTGTCACACAAAGCCGACCCAAAGGCAGCAGCTTCTCCAGCACTGGAGGCGGCCTGGAGATCTGCAGTAATCCAACGCCTGCCAATTATCCCCCCCTCCCCCCCCCCCCCCCTCCCCCGTCAATCAAGATCTCCATTCACTTCACTGACGTCTGCAGATTTTGCTAGCGGGGGGCAAGTCAGACTTCATGAGAGCATTTTGTCTGTCAAACGTGATTTTTGGCGTGACTCTGATAACGATCTCTTCGACCCACAATGACGCTGACTACCTCACGCGGAGGCACTGACGTGGTGATGATGACTAGACAAAAGGAAAGAGAAGAACAAGGGTAAAGAGTGCAGGGGGGTGGGGTGGGGGCCGTGGGGAGGGAGAGGTTAAAGAGTCCATGAAAATTAAAACTACAAGTATGAACAAAATAACTCTCGCTGTATTACTTTTGCTTTTCTGTTTCATTGCATATTTATTCATTCATTCGTTCATTCATTCATTCATTCATTCATTTATTCGTTCATTTTCGTTCGTTCATTCATATATCTATTTATTTATCTATTCATTTATTTGTTCAGATATCTATTTGGTTATTTCTTTATTTATTTTGGGGGTCAGAGAGGGGGAATAAAGCCTTGAAATAAGTATCACACTGTCCACAACAAGAGCAGACGGGATAACACAGATCCCCTCCCAGGCCGGGCAGATCCTGAATTTTTTTGTTGATTACGATTCGAACCAGAAGGATGTTTAAGAAAAAGAAAAAAAATGGGAAAGGGGGGGGGGGGGGGGAACGTGTGTTTACTGTAATATGGGAGATGAAAGGTCGGTAGGTTGGCTTTAAAACATATACTTCAAAGCTTCTCCGAGCAAGTCACTCTTACACAATATTTCGGTCGTGGGCAGTGTTAGAAGGCACAGAGTGGGAGAACTGCTTCCCATGCACACCTTGTTCTAGAATATGACAGAAAACACATAATGTGAACCTACTTGTCACTGGTAAAGTTTACTAGTCTGTGTCAGTAAGTTATTTTATATATATATAGCTATGAATTCGTAGACATGTACTTCACAGTGTTCATGTTTGGTGGGAAACCTGTTAAAAAATTTTTTAAAAAGTTGCTGAACAGATCCTTGATCCACTCCTCGATCCGGATCTGCTCCATAGATCCGCTCCACAGATCCGCGCCACCATATAACCGGTTTGATCTTGGACCACATTCCATCGCTCCACCCATTCTTATTCAAACCGATTCTGTACTTTGGGCATAACCCTGCTGACAGACGAGCAAACAGACAAATAAACGGACACGGGTGAAAAAAAAACAAAAAAAAAACCCCACAAAGAAAACATACTCCCTGGCGGAGGTAGTAATAAACAAGTGCAGGAAGTTTGATTGCCGTAAGGAAAGAGTCCCTTGGCTGCAAGCCCAACCCACCAGTCGCCACACAGGCAAAATCAAGGGCATAGACAACCACCCAGGACACTTCTAATAATAAGCAGCAGTCCCAGGCCTAGCTTCCGTTTCACAGGGCACACAGCTGAGCAACAAAGAACAAAATGCTCAACTCTGCAATCTGTTTCTTTATTTTGTTAGCTTTTATAAGCAGCGACTTTTTTTTTCGTCTTCCTTTCTTTATCCTTTCATTCTTTTCTTCCTTCCTTCCTTCCTTCCTTTCTTTTCTCTTCTTTTCTTTCTGTCTTTACTTCCTTCTTTCTTTTTTTCCCCCTTTCCTTCTTTCTTTCTTTCTGTCTTTCTTTCTATCTCGCTATCTGTCTGTCTGTCTGTCTTTCCTTCTCTCATTCTCCTTTTCTCCGTTATAACAAACAGAATGAATGTGTCATTACGCCAAATATATGCACATTGATAAACCCATACGCTCTGCATAAAACACTAAAATATCCCATTGCAAAGTGAGGCGATTGCAGGCGGAAATCTATGCAAATTTGAAAAATCATTCATAAGCCTCCGCCGAAAAACGTAGACAAACAAATCACAAGACAAAACACGACGAGTTTCGACCTCTTAGGTCTTCTTCAGGCAAGATCCACGACACTCAGGACAACGAAAATGAACGAGCAATCACTTATCTTCCTCCTGTTCGGCGCACGATGGGCGTTGAATGAAAACCTTTTTTGAAAAAAAAAAAAAATGGAACTCGACACGTTTTGAAATATTATTTCAAATCGCGTCGTTATTTCAAAACGTGTCGCAACAACGCTTCACGAGTTTTCATTCAACGCCCATCTTGCGCCGAATTGGATGAAGAGAAGTGATTGCTCGTTCATTTTTGTTGTCCTGAGTGTTGTGTGTCTTGCTTGCAGAAGACCCGAGAGGCCGAAACGCGTCGTGTTTTGTCTTATGATTCGTTTGTCTACGTTTTTCGAGGAGCCTTATAAACAATTTTTGCAATTAAAAAAAAAAAATTTCAAGCTCACATGAGAATGTCCATTGGTAATAGAACATACACATTGACATTGTGAACGGGAGTTGATAAAGCAAAAGCAAAACAAAGCTAAAAAAAAAAAAAAAGGGGGGGGGGGGGGGGATGTTGGGGTGGGGTGGGGTGGGGTGGGGGGGGGGGAGGGGGGAATGGAGGCTGGAGCATCGAAATAAATGTACTGATATAAATGAGCATTGACTGATGGCGGGCATGGTGGGCCTTGGTATTCTTGAACATTCCACACACGCGAAACAAGTGAAGAAACAGCGGCCCTAGTACTGTTGATAACGAAGGGAACTTCGGAGAGAGGAGTGCCATTACCAGTGAACGAGTGCCATGAGTGCCATTACAAATACAAAGAAGTTGACTCTCATAATGAGACAACGGCATGTGAAGTCAAACCAGTGCTAACGGTGGTGTTTTACAGCTAGTGTATAGGTAAATAAAAATCTACAAAATGAAAAACAAAACCCTAGATTTGTCCCATCCTCCACGTACGAGAAGTTTCGTGGCCCGCTCAGACGTTTCTCTGTTTGTCGTGGACGCTCACGCACACAAAACTGGCCTTAATTCAAGAATGGTATAGCTTTGTGATGTTGGATATATCCCAGAGAACAGGCAATGTGTGTAATTGTACACACACTACCGTCCACATACAGGCATAGGCAATACGTAAAACTTTATCCTTGAGTTATGAAATTTCTCTATCTCTGTCTGTCTGTGTGTCTTTCTGTCTCTCTGTCTGTCTGTCTGACGATCTCTGTCCTGTCATTGTTGTCTGTCTGTCAGTCTGTTGTCTCCTCTTCACACAACCACACCAAACCCAACCACTGACCCCCCATCCCCGGGCGCCAGACGCAGCACACGCCTACACACACACACACACACACACACTACAAAACACACACCACTAACACTACCTATAGCACACATCTCACCCCCCAGGACCCCACCCACCGCCATCACACACCCACACAGGGCGCGCAGCTAATACTTATTTCAGGGAAAAAAGAACGCAGAATGTTTTCGCCCATCCCCTCCCACCCCCACTCCCACCCCCACACCACCACCATCCCCACCCCACCCCACAACTCCTGGCAGGAAATCAAACTCCACTGACAGCCCGCTCCATCCCCACACAGCAGGCGAGCGGAAAGAACTCCCTACCTGAGCCCTGAACAGACAGCCAGCCCGATATTCCATCACAGCGCATCAACACGGACAAGGACTACTCTGTACACACCAAACCCAGCTCCTTCTTCGGACACCACACCACGACAGCCACTTCCCCCACCCCCCCCTCCCCCCCCCTTCTTCCACCCCGACCCCCCCTCTCCCTCCTCCTCCACCCTCCGAAAACTCCTCCCTTGCCACATACTCGACCCTCTTCCCTCCCATCTCCATCCCCTGGACCCCTTCACTCCTTTCCATCACTGGAGCCCCTCTCTCTCCATCCCTCGGACCCCTTCCTCTCCTTACCATCCTCTGGACCCCCCTTCCTTCCACCCTCTGGACCCCCTCCTTCTTCCACCCTCTGGACCCCCCTCTCCTTCCACCTCTGGACCCCTCCTCCCTTCCACCCTCTGGACCCCCTCCTCTCCTTCCACCCTCTGGACCCCCTCTCTCTCCTTCCACCCTCGGACCCCCCTCCTCTCCTTCCACCTCTCTGGACCCCCCTCTTCCTCCTCTCCACCCTCAGGACCCCCCTCCTCTCCTTCCACCCTCTGGACCCCCCTCTTCTCCTTCCACCCTCTGGACCCCCCTCCTCTCCTTCCACCCTCTGGACCCCCCTCTTCTCCTTCCACCCTCTGGACCCCCCTCCTCTCCCTTCCACCCTCTGGACCCCCCTCCTCTCCTTCCACCCTCTGGACCCCCCTCCTCTCCTTCCACCCTCTGGACCCCCTCCTTCTCCTTCCACCCTCTGGACCCCCCTCCTCTCCTTCCACCCTCTGGACCCCCCTCCTCTCCTTCCACCCTCTGGACCCCCTCCTCTCCTTCCACCCTCTGGACCCCCCTTCCTCTCCTTCCACCCTCTGGACCCCCATCCTCTCCTTCCACCCTCTGGACCCCCCTCCTCTCCTTCCACCCTCTGGACCCCCTCCTCTCCTTCCACCCTCTGGACCCCCCTCCTCTCCTTCCACCCTCTGGACCCCCTCCTCTCCTTCCACCCTCTGGACCCCCCTCCTCTCCTTCCAACCCTCTGGACCCCCCTCCTCTCCTTCCACCCTCTGGACCCCTCCTCCTTCCACCCTCTGGACCCCTCCTCTCCTTCCACCCTCTGGACCCCCTCCTCCTCTCTTCCACCCTCTGGACCCCCCTCTCCTTCCACCCTCTGGACCCCCCTCTCCTTCCACCCTCTGGACCCCCCTCCTCCTCCTTCCACCCTCTGGACCCCCTCTCCTCTTCCACCCTCTGGACCCCCCTCCTCTCCTTCCACCCTCTGGACCCCCATCCTCTCCTTCCACCCTCTGGACCCCCCTCCTCTCCTTCCACCCTCTGGACCCCCTCTCCTCTTCCACCCTCTGGACCCCCCTCCTCTCCTTCCACCCTCTGGACCCCCCTCCTCTCCTTCCACCCTCTGGAACCCCTCCTCTTCTTCCACCCTCTGGACCCCCATCCTCTCCTTCTTCCACCCTCTGGACCCCCCTCCTCTCCTTCCACCCTCTGGACCCCCCTCCCTTCTTCCACCCTCTGGACCCCCTCCTTCTTCCACCCTCTGGACCCTCCCCCCTCCTTCCACTTTTAGGATCCCTCCCGTCCTTCCAGACTTTTGATCCCCTCTTTCTACCCTCTGGACTCCCTATTCTTCCACCCCCCCCCCCCCAACCTTCCCACCTCCACTCCAATTTCCTTTGTTCCCCATAGATTCACATTCACACATGGATCCATTCTCACCATGCCATCCCGTCTTCTCCTTCAAACCCCCCCCCCCCCCCCCCATTCCCCCTCTGCCCCATGCCAGCAGCATAACTTTCCATTTCCATGTTGGGAGGGAGGGGGGAATATGCTGCTGAACAATGTGAACCACGGATGGTCGCCTTTGCATTCCGTGAGACCACCACTACTACTACTACTACTACTATAGCAGACATCCTAGAGATCTGTAGTAATCCATCTGCACATTTTCAATGATTGTCTCCATCGAGTGGACGTCTCGGAGCCGAATGGTTTAGAGCGTTTGCCTTCGGATATGACGGTGCCGTGAGTTCGAATCACAAGTGAGGTCCAATATTTCGGCTTGAAAACCTACTGTGTCCATCCATCAATAAATGGGTACTTGATTCAGCTCAGGGAAAGCTGAAGGCGGCAGAAGGAGAGGAATGGGCTCCAGCTTCCATCACGCCGTGCCCTGTATACAGCGAACGAGAAATTCCTGCTCCAACTGTCATTAAAGCTGTAGGATCTTCGATGAAACTCTGACGGGTTACTTCCCCTACAGCCATGAGCCTGTGGGGGTCTTCAGTGAACCTGTGGCAGGTTACTTCCCCTACTGCCATGAGCCTGTGGGGTCTTCAGTGAACCTGTGGCAGGTTACTTCCCCTACAGCCATGAGCCTGTGGGGGTCTTCAGTGAACCTGTGGCAGGTTACTTCCCCTACTGCCATGAGCCTGTGGGGGTCTTCAGTGAACCTGTGGCAGGTTACTTCCCCTACAGCCATGAGCCTGTGGGGGTCTTCAGTGAACCTGTGGCAGGTTACTTCCCCTACAGCCATGAGCCTGTGGGGGTCTTCAGTGAACCTGTGGCAGGTTACTTCCCCTACTGCCACGAGCCTGTAGGGGTCTTCAGTGAACCTGTGGCAGGTTACTTCCCCTACTGCCATGAACCTGTGGGGGTCTTCGGTGAACCTGTGACGGGTTACTTCCCCTACAGCCACGAGCCTGTGGGGGTTTTCAGTGAACCTGTAACGGGTTACTTCCCCTACTGCCATACGCCTGTTAACCTGTGACAGGTTACTCCCCCTACTGCCATGAGCCTGTGGGGGTCTTCAGTGAACCTGTGACAAGTTACTTCCCCTACTGCCATGCGCCTGTGAACCTGTGACAGGTTACTTCCCCTACTGCCATGAGCCTGTGGGTTCAGTGAGCCTGGCATGCGCCTGTGAGCCTGTGATAGGTTACTTCCCCTACTGCCATAAACCTGTGGGATATTTAACTTTATCTTTTAATATTAGCACAGGGGGCATCCTAGGGAGATACAGTAATCCGCCTGTAGGTGTTTAACGACTGTTTCTATCTACTGCAGGAAACGTCTTAGAGATCTGCAGTTATCCTCCTTCTGTAAATATCCAGTGACTCTTTGCCGTAACTTTAGACAGATTACGCTGCCCTCTCTCCACTCATCCTTCTCCATCCATTCTTCACTTTCAGACAGAGAGAGAGAGAGAGAGAGAGAGAGAGAGAGAGAGAGAGAGAGAGAGAGAGAGAGAGAGAGAGCGAGCGCAGACACGAAGCTGTATATACTTGCAAGCGAGCATATCCAATAATTTGCTTCCATATTCGGATTTTATACATATTTTCAGGTACATACGCATGAAACTCTCTCTCTCTCTCTCTCTCTCTCTCTCTCTCTCTCTCTCTCTCTGGTTTTTGATGTGTGTGTGTGTGTTGTGTGTGTGTGCCTCTGTCTTTGTCCTCTCTCTGTGTCTCTCTCTGTCTCTCTGTCTCTCTTTCTCTCTGTCTATCTCTCTCTCTCTCTCTCTCTTTCTCTCTCCCTCTCTCACTCTCTCTCTCCCCCTGCCTCTCTCTCTCTCTATCAGTTAACCTACATTTCTGTTATTCTGCCTCACACACACACACACACACACACACACACACACACAACCACACACACACACACACGATTATACACATGCGTACATGCATAGACACACAAAGAACTAAAACACACGCATGCATACGCACATACACACACGCACATAATGCGCAGAAGTATGCGTTTGTGCACACACACACACACACACAACACACACACACACACACACACACACACACACACACACACGTGCGCGCGTGCACACACACACACACACACACACAGACACCACACACACACACACACACACACACACACACACACACACACACACACACACACACATACACACACACTTACGCGCGCGCGCGCACACACACAATTATATTCACATAAACTCTCATATGCATGCATACGCACGCGCGCGCGCGCGCGCACACACACACACACATACACACACAGACCATATACAGATGCATGCAAGCGTACACGCACACAAAATGAGAGACACACGTGCGTGCCTGCAAGCTCGCTCAGACACAGGCACACACACACACACACACACACCACACACACACACACACACACACACACACACACACACACACACCACCACCACCACCACCACCACCACCACCACCACCACCACCACACAAAACAGACCTATCAAACTCGGCTTCACTGCATTTCCTCACAAACTCTCATAATGGGCGGGCTGGGGACAAGAAAGAAATGCCATTGAAAGCAGATATTTCCGCAACAGCGGGCAGGGCTGGAGAGAAACACTTCCCCCCACTGTGCCTGTGCCAGACATGGATTACGCCGTGTGAAGCGGCATTGAAGCTGAGTGAATGTTTAGAGCTAGACAGGGGAATACAGTCGTTCACCTCTGCTACGCCATGTCGGGGGGACCTAAGCCCCTTGCAGGGACGGAGAGAAACATGCTGTTAGTGTTACACAAAGAAAACCCGAGGACGGCTGGGCCTCTAGCTTCAGGATGAGCTCTGCATTCATACACGTTCTGTCCAAGTTCAGTGAGCTGGCTCTCTCTCTCTCTCTCTCTCTCTCTCTCTCTCTCTCTCTCTCTCTCTCTCTCTCCCTCCTCTCTCTCTCTCTCTCTCCTCTCTCTCTCTCTCTTGAGAAATCTAAGAGATCTGTCGTAGTCCCCTTTTCTGTGTGTCTGATTACTCGCTGTCTGCTATAGGAGAATCCTGGAAATCTTTAGTGATCCACCGTTTGTATTGTTCAATGACTGTCTCGCTGCTATAGGAAAGTCCTGGAAATCTGTAATGATCCATCATAAGTATTGTCTGGTGATTGTCTCGCTGCTATGAAAGATGTCCTGCAAATCTGTAATAATCCATCGTTTGTATTGTCTGTTGAATGTCTCGCTGCTATGAAAGATGTCCTGCAAATCTGTAATAATCCATCGTTTGTATTGTCTGGTGACTGTCTCGCTGCTATGAAAGATGTCCTGGAAATCTGTATTAATCCATCGTTTGTATTGTCTGGTGACAGTCTCTCTACCATAGGCAGTCTTGGAAAATCTGTAGCAATCCATCATTTGTATTGTCTGGTGACTGTCTCTCTGCTGTAAGAGATGTCCTAGAAATCTGTAGTAATCCATCATTTGTATTGTCTGGTGACAGTCCTCTCTGCTGTAAGAGATTCCTAGAAATCTGTAGTAATCCATCATTTGTATTGTCTGCATCATTTGCATTGTGTTCCCCACAAGATCTCATAATCCGAAGTACAACTCATACATTGAAAACAGACTTGATTTCGGCCAGCAACAGTAAGGTCTGGAAGGTGATAAAGCCTTTCTCAGCCTCGCCTTTGAAAAGGAAGGCAAATCTAGGGGAAAGAAAGAAACTCTCACACAATCATATGCACATACATACACACACAAAGCAGCATTCAGTCTGAGAGAAATGATGATAACTGCTCAGCTTTGATAAACATGCTGGCGTACGCCACGTTTAAAGAGACAACAAGTGCTGCCAAAGAAAGCACCCAGGGCAGTTGTCTCTCTGTTGCAGGTGACGTCCAAGGCACCTGCAGTAATTCACCTTCTTCACGTGTACAGTGACTGGCTATCCATTACAGGAGACATCACGGAGATCTGTAGTCATTCCACCCGTAAAGATGCGCCCAGTGTTAACCTGGTGTGCCATTCATTTCTCTTCTGTACATCGCTGTACGTGTGGATATCTAGCTCCAACACAATACACACACGCACGCACGCACGCGCACGCGCGCGCGCGCGCGCGCGCACACAAACACACACACACACACACACACACGCGCGCGCGCGCATACACGCACACACGCACACACACACACACATCCCACTACCACCACCACCACACTTACACACACCACACACACACACATACACACACACACACACACACACACACACACACACACACACACACACACACACATACACACACACATCCCATTACCACCACCACCACACTTAAACACACACACACACACACACACACACACACACACACACACACACATTCACTCACTCACATACACACACCAAACCACACCACACCACACAGGCGCGGCGCGCAGGCGCGCGCGCACACACACACACACACACACACACACACACACACACACACACACACACCACGCACGCACGCACGCACGCACGCACGCACGCACGCACACACACCACACACACACACACACACACACACACACACACACACATCACAAAGCCGACCTATTAAACTTTTCACCGAGTCCCTCACGAACTGTCATGATCAGGGGACACAACACTACATGAAAGGAGACGAGATTTCTGCAACAGCAGGCGGGATTGGAAAGAAAAAAAAAAGCTTCTCCAACTGTGCCTTTGAGCCGACAGGCCAGGCCAGGATTAAGCCCCATGTAGAAGCTGAGTGAAGTGATTATAGCTGTACAGTTTTGGAAAACAGTCCTTCCTCTGTACATCCCCCCCCACACACACACACACACACACACACACACACACACACACACACACACACACACACATCCGTACAGACACCTCTCCCCTTCTTTCCCTCTCCTCCTGCCCCGTGTCAGCATAAGCTCAAGCTGAGAGAGGAAAAAAAAAGCGTGCTGTTACACAAAAGCAAACCGAAGAAAGCTGTCTCCCCCGCTACGGGTAAAGCCCTAGAGATCTGCTGTTATCTCCCTTCTGTATGCGTCCGATGGCTGTCTCTCCACAACAGGAAATGACCTAAAGTTCTACAGTTATCTTCCTTTTGTATATGTCCAACAGCTGTTTCTCATCAACAGAAGTTGACCTACAGACCAACAGCAATCTATCTTCGGTATACATCTGATGATTCTCTCCACAACAAGAAGTGACCTAAGGTCTGCAATCTAATCCACTTTCTGGTATGTCCAATAGCAGTCTCTCCACAACAGGAAGTGACCTAAAGATCTGCAATAATCCTCTTTCTGTTATGTTCAATGGCTGTCTCTCTACAACAGGGTGTGACTTAAAAGATCTACAGTGACCCCTCCTCTCTATACGTCCAGTGGTTCTATCTCTCCACTACAGGAAGTAACCTTGAGATCTATAGTAATCTCCCTTCTACATACGTCCAATGGCTGTCTCTCAACAACAGGAAGTGACCTAAAGATCTACAGTAATCTCCCTTCTCTATACGTCCAATGGCTGTCTCTCCTACAGTAATCTCTCTTCTGTGTACGTCCAAAGGCTGGCTTTCAACAAAAGGAAGTGACCTAAAAAATCAACAGTAATCTCCCTTCCATATACATCCAATGGCTGTCTGTCCACAACATGAAATGACGTCAAGATCTACGGTAATCTTTCTTCTGTATACGTCCAATGAATGTATCTCACCAACAGGAAGTGACCTAAAGATCTATCGTAATATCGCTTTGATATGCGTCGGATAGCTTTCCTTCCACAACAGAAAGTGACCTGAAGATCTACGGTAATTTCTCTTCTATAGACGTCCAATGGCTGTCTCTCCACGACAGGATGAGACTTTCTCATACGTATGACTACTGTCTCTCCACAACTGGAGCTGACCTAAAGTTCCACAATAACCCAGCTTCTTGTATGTCAAATGGCTGCAACAGGACGTGTCCACGAATCTGCAGTAATTCACAAATTGTGTATGTCGTAGCGATTTGCGGTCATTTGATGTCTGCGAGGTGCATTAGGGATCGGTGGTGATCTACGCTTTGTCTGCATACAATGGAAGCTGACGCTCTCTTCTAATGCTGATGTCACCGTCGCTGTAATTTGCAGATGTCAGACCTCAGGGATATTCCTACTCCCCCCCCCCCCCCTCCCTGCCCTTATTCCTTCCTCTTGAAATAAGCTTGCTGCCCGCGCCGCTGGTATTACCACAAGTGAACCCGTGACAAAGTGAATAATCAAGAAACATAAAACCAGTCACCATACTGCCATCACATCATCATCACCACCATCATTCTTTAAAAATCAGTGTAGTATTGGACGGAAAACAGTGGACTGATTTAAATGTGAACTTTTCTTTTTGAAGAACGAAAAGCATAAATATCAATGAACAAAAAACATAAATTACACAGTCAGCATCGTGTGTTTGTGGCTATTTAAAAGCTGGAAATTTCCTTTTTGTGGGTAATTTTTCTGTTCATATTTGAGATTAGGAGAACAAGACTGAGTCAGGAAAAAAGAGAGGCCATGTACACGTGGATTTATACACTGTAACTTCCCCCTCTGCCAGCAGTTAGTAGCAATACAATACTCACTCACATATACACTGACATGAAAATGTTCTCTCTCTCTCTCTCTTCTCTCTCTCTCTCTCTCTCTCTCTCTCTCTCTCTCTCTGACGTACAAATCTTGTTTACTTGTTCTTTGTATATTTTGCTTATGATCTTTAAATGCATTATTTGATCTTAATTTTTTCTTCCTTTGCCAGGCTGGTGAAAAGCATTGTATGCTATCTTACTGGTAAAAAATTTCTTCTGTTCGTTGTTGTTCGTTCGTTCTCCTCTCTCCTCTTCCTCTCTCTCTCTTCCTTCTCTCCTCAACATCCTCATTCCCTTCTCCTACACACACACACACACACACACACACACACACACACACACACACACACACAAGAAAGAGAGCCCATTTAAAACTTTTCACCACATTTCCTCGCAAACCGTCAGGGTCAGAACACATTGAAACAACATTGAAAGGGAACGAGACTTCCTCGACAGTAGATGGGCTTGGGCAGAAAAGGCCCCAACTGTGCCTGTAACAGACGGGCCAGACTCGGATTAAGCCGTATGGAAGCTGCATTGAAGCTCAATGAATGACTATAGCTGTGCAGTAGTCAACAGCAGTCCCTCTGGATATCTTCCATCCTAGCTTGAACCCAAACTCGAAAGAAGACAAACCAGCTGCTAAATAAAGCAAATTTAACATAGCTCTCCCTAACTAAGAGGAGGTATCCTAAGGTGAATGTTAAAGCCACATAACCTAATGGCTGTGAGAGCAGCGATCTGTTGTCAGAGGCAGGGTATACTAGAAGACAGCCGCTGCGCCCATCCACTGCCTTCTGCCGCCTCAACCTTCCTTGAACTGAATCAGGACCCGTTTACTGCTGGGTGGACAAAGATGGTTCTCAAGCCGTAAACATTCGACGTGTCATTGGAACTCGCGACCGTCAGCTCTGCAGGCAAACGCTCTAACCACTTAACCATTGGGCCCTTCTGGTGTCCCAGAGGTCTGCGATCACCCATCTTTCCGTAGAGATGTCCAAGAGAGTGCGGTAGTGATGAATCTGTTGTGTGTCATAGATTCTGAAGCGCTGCTCAAGCGTTTACGGTTTCCATTCCTGTAACCATGGAAGCTCAGACATTTTGATCTCCCCAGTCTCGCTCCCATCTCCTTGATTCTCTCCTTCCTCCCACCCACCCACCCACCCCTTTGTGCTTCCTTTCCGAAATCAGACTCTTACTCACCGATACTGAAATATTCGCGCAGTATCTCAGGAACTGACACAGAAACAAGCAAAATAACCACAACCCTCCTCCTCCTCCTCATTGTCGTCGTCGTCGTCGTCGTCCTCATGCCTAATTTTTATCATCATCATCATCCATCCTCATTATCATACCTTAAAAAGAGCGCATCTGAGCAAAGGGGATAATGTAAGACATACAGTAATATTAGGGAAAACAACAGGAGTACTATGTCACCCTACGGTTTAATATGCTTTCTAATGCGCAATCTGCAAATGTAACAGTGAGCAATAAATATTTATTGAGCATGTTCTGTGTGTGTGTTTTTTTTGTTTGTTTTTTTTTGTAACCATCTAAAAACCGCGGAAGGGGTATTTTGTTTTTATGTGGGTTCTGCTTTTACATTGGTATTTGAAGAAGAAGGCAGATTCAGTCAGACACAGAGATAACATAGACATCTAAGCGCACGTACAAACGAACATGCACCCGTATTTATCCACCCCAACACACTGACATCACGCGCGCACGCACGTGAGAAATGGACGCGGACCTTCTTCAACCTCTGTAGCTTTTTATCCCTCTCAGTGTCTTTCTGTCACGCGCACGCACGCTCACACACACACACACACACACACACACACACACACACACACACACACACACACACACACACACGCACACACATACACAGCGCGCTCGCGCCACACACACTCACGCACACACATATACACGCACACACAACACATACACGCACCGCACGCGCACGCACGCACACACGCACGCGTGCACCACACACACACACACACACACACACACACACACACACACACACACACACAGGCACTACGCAGCACTCACGCACGCACGCACGCACGCCGCACACACACACACACACACACACACACACACACACACACACACACACACACAGCACACACCGTACCCATGCACGAGAGAGAGAGAGAGAGAGAGAGAGAGAGAGAGAGAGAGAGAGAGAGAGAGAGAGAGAGAGAGAGGAGAGAGAGAGATTGTTTGTTCACCTAGGCCTAGCCCTTACGAAAGGGTATGGCTATAGTACATTTGAAACAAATATACGCGACATGTCACAAAATATATCAAATTAATACAGAATCATTTGTACCCTTTAAGAGGTACCATTTTTCTCTAATTTATATGCCTGGGAGAGAGAGAGAGAGAGGAGAGAGAGAGAGAGAGAGAGAGAGAGAGAGAGAGAGAGAGAGAGAGACAGAGACAGAGACAGAGACGGAAACAGAGACAGACAGAGAGAGAGGAGAGATTCTCTCTCACGCAGCCTATCCAGGCGACACAGTGTCCTCATCATAACATGTTCTTCCAGTTCAGAAAAAGAGGACAAGGTTAAGCAAAGAGAAAAAATGGCAACGCAGTTTTCATTACATCTTAATGTATTCAGTCTGCTCTGGTTTGCAGTAATGTACTCCTCTATTTTTTGGGAGACTTGATGACGCTGAAAATTAATGTCTACAAGGAATGATGACACTGTGTTTTTAAAAAAGCTAGGATGTTAATCAGCTATTTAATATGACTCACGAGAAAGCAACAACGCGATTTGCAATGCCGACATCGGGACATCACCCTATAACACATACATTACATTGTCACCTTTTATCTGCTTTGTGGTTTAAAAATGGGTGTGTTAGGTTGCAGCTTCTTCTCTCTCTCTCTCTCTCTCTCTCTCTCTCTCTCTCTCTCTCTTCTCCTCTCTCTCTCTCTCTCTTTTGGGTGTTGATTGCACTTGGTTGTTGCTGGTTTGTTTGTTTGGTTGGTTGGTTGGTTGGTTTTGCTGCCTCGTCTTCTGTGCCACCTCTGTGCACACACGCCGGTCATTCCGACCCCCCTTCCACAGCCACACCCGGGCCCGTCTCACCAAAGTCCCGGCACTGGCAATCCGCAGGGAGCAGTTATATCGAGCCATCTTGAGATAGCCCGTCAGAGGAGACACTGCACGGCTGCCGAGTAACTTCATACACCACACACATACGCAGGACACCACCCATTAACGACAAGACATGCCTGCTCGCGTAGTCAGTGTGAGTGAGCTCTCCTTCCGGAGGACGTCACCACGTCCATCCAACGACAGTCCCCACGAAAATGGTATAGCAATGGTGTAGACGTGCAGAGATCATTGCAATTGAGGTCACCATGACAGCAGGGTTGGAAGGCCACAGAATTTGCAACTTTTTTTGATGCTGATCGAATAGAATGAAGATGATGCTACGAATTTCCGTTCCGTTGTGAGACTCCATGATACGGCTGTACTCTGCTTACTTTCAAAGTATATCCGACGTCAAGCAGGCCCGAGAGAAACAGACACCTGTAGTGTTATTCAGGTGATTTTAGCAAGACTCTCGAAGAGGCATCCATTGAGTAGATGAAGCTCGACTCTATGGTCCCAGTGTTCCCAGCTGAGTCTATAGCAAACACAACTTTGAGCAAGTGCCGGTCGGGGCAGAAAAATCTCACAAATTCATCGCTCTGATAGGAATCGTATCCCCAATCCTCCAGTCGGGGGATAAAGATTTCGTTTCCGTACCCCCTCATCCTTGTTTATCCCTTACCTATTGAGTTTGTTGAGCCCATCTGGCTTTGTATGGTCGATGATTATAACGGATTATTAAAAGTAACGTGACATTTTGCCAGATGATGAGAATGTTAAACTTTGACAATTTTTTTTTCAGTTTTAATTTCGTTTGTAATATTCTTGTTGTATGTGCTATTTGGGATATACATTTTGTCTATGTTCGTGGCGTCCTTGGGCGTATTCAAAGTACAGGACTTCCATGATGCGTATGCTCAAACGCTTGCGAGATGCTATCAGAAGACGCCTAAGCGTCTTTTTAGTTGTGTTGGTTTTTTTTCTTGGAGGGGGGGACGGTGGCGCACCCTTAACCCGAGAGTCATGCAACGTAAGAGGCAAAGAAAGACGCATGTTTCCGAGGTCACATCGGTGGGTTTAGTGGTGCTTGTAGCTACAATACAAGGGCACCACCTACAGTGGCAATGTCGTCCCACCGCCACTAGTTCCGACATCGGTGCAACAAGGCCACAGACGTGAGAGGCCGAAAGTAATCCCTAGCAATGAAGCCACAGATTGAGAGTTTTTTTTCTAAATGCTGATCGATGAGAATTACGGTGATGAAGATGATGCTACGGATATCCATTCCGGTTGTGACTGCATGACAGGACTGTACGTTTACTCGCAGTATCAACCAGGCCAGAGAGATACAGACACCTGCAGTGCTGGTCATGAAATTTTAGCAACACTCTCAGTGACGCATCCATTTGGTGGATGAAACTAGACTGCGTGGTCCAGTCTTCCTAACAAAGCCCGTTGCAAACTTAACTCTCTCTCTCTCGCTGGTAGAAGACAGTCGGAGCAGAAAAATCCCACATGGCTCTGATGGGAATTGAACCCACGACCTTCCAGCCGGGAGTCAGCGACGCTAACCACATCGCCACGGCGGCTGGTATTTTTGTTGAGTTTGAACTTTTAGTTAAATCGAACGGAGTGTGACCCCATTTGACCCGTGAGAAGGGTTCGTTCGGACACACTCCCCGACTGGCGACTCACAGGTTTGGCACAGTTTGTGTGAGCTGCTTGAGGGCCAAGTTCCTGTACTTCCCTGTTATCACCTTTTACCAGAAAGGATTTAAGTATTGCTGTAAGATTTAAAATCTCTGTGTTTGTTGTATTTTCTTTCAACCTTTCTTTTCCAAATTATCAACACACACACACACACCCCACACACACACACACACACACACACACACACTTCTCTCTCTTCTCTCTCTCTCTCTCTCTCTCTCCTCTGCTCTCTCTCTCTCTCTCCAGGGCTGGGTTGAAAAAAGCATTTATATTGATTATTTCATTACCCTGGTAAAACAAAATTTTGTTCGTTCGCTCTCTCTCTCTCTCTCTCTCTCTCTCTCTCTCTCTCTCTCTCTCTCTTCTCTCTCTCATTTATCTTTCATAATATCTTAAGTCAATCGATTCTGACCTCTCCTCCCCTCCAATCTTTCAACAAACAAACAAGCAAAAAAAGGAAAATGTCATTCATAATTATGACCGATAGTTTGCTTTTTCAAGTTCAACCCTCCAGTCCCTCCCTTAGCGGATGTCGTCGCCACCGGATGTGGCGCCTTGGTCAGATTCTCCGCAGAGGGAGGAATTCCGATCGGCCCACCTCCCCTCTCCCTCTCTGCACGATTAACTGTCCAAGTGGAGTTGGTTAGCCAATCTTATGACTTAACTCCAGGCTACGGTACAATGTACGCGTGGTAAATGGTGAGCAGCAAAGAATGTGTTATGTATGATGTGATGAACCTGTAGGGACTTTTTTTCTTTGGTGCCGAAGAAAAGAAAAAAAAAAGGAAGGTTTTGTGACTGGAATCCTAGGCCAGGACTCTGTCCTCATGATGTTAATCTTCGAGCGTGAAGCTCCCCGTTTTTTCTTATGTGAAACTCAGTTTTTGACCGTATGGGAGACAGACGAGAGATGAAAGAGTTTCACTTTGAAGGAATCCTGCCTCACGTGTCCGGAAGGTTGCCCCTAGTTTAGTTCATCCTTTTGTGATTCCTTTCGAGATGGGGGAGTTACGGGAACCACGGAAAACTTTGGGACTACGCTGTTTTCTTCTTGTTTTTTGTTTTGTTTTCTTGATAAGCTTTTTTGCGATCTGAGCGAAGTCTCTCTGTCTCTGTCTCTGTCTGTCTGTCTGTCTGTCTGTCTGTCTGTCTGTCTGTCTCTCTCTCTCTCTTTGTTTTTTGTTTACCTATGGTGGAGGTCACTCCGTTTTGGGTGGCGGAGTGTGTTTAATGCTATGTGTATTGTAATTCGAAGAGTGTGGTAGAGAGCTCCTCTACGCCTTGGGTGCGGTCTTCCTGTAGTTGATGTATAGTGTCTTCAGAAGCAAATCTGAATGCAGCGCTCCCTGGATTACAAGCTACCGTAACACCCTGCGGGTCACTTAGGATTCTGAGTTCCCAGTAATCTGACTCTTTTTCAGGCCATGCTCCTGGTTGTTGTGTATGAGTTGTATGAATGGAAAGATTAATTGATTTCAGTTACTTGTGAAGCTGAACTGTCAAGCTTGTGTTTTCGTGTCCTGCTGTCTGTTGAGAGGGAGGCACTTGGTGAGATTTCTGTTTGTTTTCTCGGATCTGACCTGATGAGATAAACTCCTTTTCAGCAGCTAGCCCAGCGGTGCAGACATCTTTGAACCCCCTGACTTAGTGAGACACATGTCTTTTGAGCACCGAGCCAAGTAAGCAACTAGCTTTTGACCGTCTGACCAACCGGGGCTCACCTGACCTAGTGATGTAAAAGTTTGGATCATATCCAACATATTGACCTCAACCGTCTACCCCTTTCAAGCAATTCTTCTTTCGATCTGATCTTTCTGACGACGTAATAGTTCCCAGTAAAGCACGTGCCTTTGCCATCCTCCCCCCTCGCTCCCTCACCACCCTTGTCTGGTAGGTAAAGCATCGTTCTCTCACTTCAAGGGCTTTGCGTTCAATTCCGCTCGGGACAGCTAGGTAAGTGGTTTTCTCTTCGGACACATCTGTGATGTATCTAACACCCTCCCTTCCTTCCTCCCCCTCCTCGTCATCCGATACCCTTGCCAAGTTCTTAGAATGAGACTTGAAAGTCTATCCGCATCCCACCTTCACCTAAAAAAAAAGAGTAATAAACGTAACCTTAATTTCATTCCATTCTTCGTGGAAGAGGTCATCGTGACATACATTTACGGAAATTATTGTCGCCGCGACACGTTTCCTCAGCCTAAACTGTCACAGGCTACACTGACTGGACATACGCGGGATCCAGTCAGGTTAACAAGCCATCCTGTGTCAAGGACTCCTCCCACCTCCCCTTGACCTGCCAGTGGGGTGTCGTCTGTCAAAAGGACAAGGGGGGGGGGGGGGGGGGCGGAGCGGGGGGGGGGGGGGGGGGGGGCAGAGGGGGGGCTTGCTTTAAGGTAATTAGACAAAGGGGATAGAACGAATTAGCAGTTACTCCCAGCGAGGTAATTCGTCCTAACATGCCAGAGACCAGGCTCTGGAACAAGAATCAATGACAGGTAAACAGATTACTGTCGCGGATCGCGAGCGCGTTAGAGAAAAAGTGACTTGGGAATGCCTAAGCCTTTGTGCTGCTCTGAAACTCCCGTCCATTGTCCAGGGTTCAACATGACACATGCTTCACAGTATTTCTCGTCAACGTTTTGAAACTACCCGTCCATTGTCAAGGGTTCAACATGACACATGCTTCACAGTATTTCTCGTCAACGTTTTGAAACTACCCGTCCATTGTCAAGGGTTCAACATGACACATGCTTCACAGTATTTCTCGTCAACGTTTTGAAACTACCCGTCCATTGTCAAGGGTTCAACATGACACATGCTTCACAGTATTTCTCGTCAACGTTTTACTTGGGCACCGTTTTTTTGTTTGAAGCAGTTTTCATCCTGAAAAGGAAATGCTTGAATACATGACAGGCCAAGTTTTGTTTTATGTCTTTAAAAAACATTTTTCAGAGTTGAAGTAAAGATCAATTTTGTAGCCATTAAAGGTGACATTTATCGGGATAATTCACAACGTTCTGTATCCATTACCTCCCCTCTCCCTCTTCAATGCCCATTTGTTTTCTGTACATTTGATGAAGCTGTCTCTTCACAAACATACTCCTTTCGCTGATATGTAGTCTCCGCTAAGGACGGTTTATTTTCGCGTGTGTCTGGCGGTTTGCTGGCTTGTCAGAAAAATTGTGCCAAAACTCCTGAATGGATTTCAGCGAAGTTTGTTGGAAAGATAGAGTATTGCCCCAAAACAAAGCCACTAAGTTTTGATTCAGATCCGTGAAGCGAATCACCATCAAAGGGCGGATCCAGAACCCGTACCATCCTGACGACGGTGTGCGCTTACCTCGTGTCCGACTACTTTGTTTATTAATCTGTTTGTTTTTGTCTTTGCTGTAGAAAACTGAAAACGATAACGAACTGTATGAAAATAATCAAAATAGATTGCTGAGCTCATGGTCCACACCTTTCCTTGCTTTCCCATTTTTGGTTTGCCTGTTTGAATACATTATAGACCTAATAAGAGGGGGGGGGGGGGGGGGGGGATGAAATCGAATCTGAAGTCTTGAAAACTAACATTGCTCATTCTGTCTTTTCGTTTGCTTGTTCGTTATTTGTTTTGATCGTTATTTGTTTAGATGTTATTTCTTTTGTCTGCCTGGTTAATCAGATCGTTGGTTTGTTCGTTCAATGGTTGGTTGGTTGGTTGGTTGGTTGGATGGTTGGTTGGCTGGCTGGCTGGTTGGTTTGTTGGCTAGCTGGCTAGCTGAGCTGTTCTGGAGAATAAAAAAACAAAACAAACAAACGCCAGCTGGGGAAACAAATCGCTCGGCAGTAGTAGGAATGTTTGTGAGAACATGATGCGAAAACGATCACTTCATCCACTTGCTAGTCCTCCTCCACTCGTGTCCCTTGCATTCCCTAGTCACAGTGGCACGCTTTAGTTCTCTGACAAGCACTCGACAGGTATTGACGGTGAGAAACCAGGTCACCCAAGGAGATCACGGACCCCCGTCACGGTTGAACAGATCCTGACTACGCCCTCTATCCCAGATCCGTAACACGGATCTGTGTTAGAGTTTACTTTGTTCTTCTTTTGGCGGGAGGACCGGGGAGGGGGCGGGAGGTGCATTTTTATCTTTCCCTTGAGTTTCGTTAAAATCGGATCAGCGGTTTTTGCGTCATGAACATGACTGCCCAGCAAACCACCACAGGCTGGTGAAGATGAACTTTCGAGGTGGAGGGAAAGACGTGTAGGCTGAACGAGGCAAAACCCATCTGTTATCTCTCGCGCAATCGCGTCCAGAAAGTCTGCTTCTTCAAGAAAAGACAAGAAAAGAAAGAGAGATGTGATGTGGAATGGGGTGTAGGGTGAGTATGGGGGATGAATGGGAAAGTAACAAAAATCTCCCTTAATGAAACGTGGCCAGGCATTGAAAAATCTGTTCGTTACGATTTTGTAAGATGAATAACAATTGGTGAAGCGATCTTCAGCGTACTGTTGAATATTGCGATGAGTGTTGCATGTCTAGTTCATATGTTTGTTAATTTGTACGAATGAAAACAACTGGATTTATGTCATTATCTAAAATCCCTCTTTCCCCGCCCCCTTTCGCTTCCATACCTTCAGTATGGGGCTTTTAGATATAGAGGAAACATGAATAATCGTAACCCTCTGTCTGTCTGGTGTACTTTAACATCCAAATTTTTGTCACGAGGGAAACAGTCCTCCAATCCTTTTGCCAATAAACGAACGTTTGTTCCCCCTGTAAAACTTTCTTCTTTTTTTATAAATCCACTTGTGTGAAATGAACAAACGACTCCTTTAACAGGTTCGCCGACGTTTGTAAAAGGTGCACCCAGTACTCATTCTGGTGTGCTAGATGTATCTGGTTTTTGAAACATTTTTGTTTGGATATACAAATCTTTAAAAAAAATAAGTACTGTATCCGCCAAACACGAAGAAACGAATATCAAGACAAAACTCTCTCTCTCTCTCGCTCTCTCTCTCTCTCTCTCTCGCTCTCGCTCTCGCTCTCGCTCTCTCTCTCTCTCTCTCTCTCTGGATATATAAAACTTTCGAGGCCTAAGGACCGTATGCAACTGTCCTCTCAAGGTTTTGCTGGTATGATTTTGAAGCATTGGGGCTGGTATGGTCTATAATGAAGAACTCCTTGAATTTCATTCGTTTCACGCACTCTCACTCCCCTCCGCCCTCTTCCTCACACCAAACCTACCCCCAGCACACTCACACACACACACACACACACCACACACACACACACACACACACACACACACACACACGTACGCATGCACGCACGCACTCTCTCTCTCTCTCTCTCTCTCTCTCTCTCTCACACACACACACACACACACACACACACACACACACACACTGAATATATTTATCCACTGGCGAATTCACACCTATTGATTCGAGTTCATTCACAGTTCAGCACTTCCTTACCAGCCTCCCTGGCTCACACAAATCAGCTCGCTGCCAACAGACGTTCCTTTCTTCTCACGCCCACGGTCCAGACCCATTATGGGGCTTCGTTCACCCGTTTTGCATGTATCGCCTTCTCCCCTGGCCCCCCCCCCCCCCCCTCCCCCTTCTTGTCGTCGCCCCGGACAGAATAGGAGGCCCGAACAGAAGGTCCTAGCTGCCTGACATAAAAGTCAGCCCTCCATCGGTCCCGGGGGTAAATTAAGACCCTTTTATGCAGTTCGCTCTGTCGTAATTGGAGAGAAGCCCCCGCGCACATCTTTGTGGTTTGGGGGGAGGGGATGGGGGGGGCTGGGAGGTAGGGGGATGGTAGGGAGTGAAGGGAGAGGGAGGAGGAGGAGGGAAGAGAGAGTGAGGGTGACGACACTACTGCTGTCAAAAGTCAGGTGTTTGTGAGACAGTTCCACAATGCAGTTGCTTGATTTGTATGCCGCC
>CM065718.1:49740755-49770755 GCA_033310375.1 Conus canariensis | reverse complement strand
GACTGAACGGTAGTGCAGTGTCTCCGTTGTGGGTTGCCGCACAAATCTGCCTGATTCTGTCGGCTATGGGCGCTGAGAAAGCGGAACAACGAGAGTGGTTGTAGTTCTATAGGGAAGAGTAGAAGGCACGGAAGACAAGAGAGCAAAATGGGTAAAATACCGTTTAAAGGCACGCATAAATATGAACGAAAATAAACCTGTAGAAGCACATATGAGCGTGAAGACACACAAACACTTATAATTTCTGAATTTTCAGGACTAGTCCTTGTGCCTGTGTACCCCATCTGATGCCAGTGTACTGATGAGTATTGGGCTGCCGGGTTAATTCAAGGTAAGAAAATTCCAGAAAAAATGCAGTACCTTTCGGCCTGAAATCTTGTTTAGATAAGACAAATGACAATGACTACTAACAAGTCAAACTTAGCCCCGTTTTACTCGCTTTAGTGTTGATATTTCGTCAAAATGCTGTTCAACAAGCGTAGCGAGATTTGACACTAAAAAAAAAAAGCCAAGGTTTGCCAGCAGTTTGTTTTCCTCCCACTAACTTTTTTTTTGGTTTCATGGAAAACACCAAGAAAGGAAAGGTAAGAATGGAGTTTCGACACACCAGAGGACGCCCCTAGTGAAAAGGCATTGACATTTTTGGAGGTACAGGAACACACGAGCTGCTTAAGTCCAACGAATCCGACGTAAAGGGGCGGGGGGGGGGGGGGGGAGGAGAGGAAAGAGAGAGAGAGAGAGAGAGAGAGAGAGAGAGAGAGAGAGAGCCACTCCTCGTCAGCCTGTCTGCCGGTGGGATGTAGCCGGGGGTTAACAGAGGCGAGCACGCGACGGCTTAAGCCGAGCTGCTGTAGTAGGAAACCTGAAACGGTCTGTTAAGCCGCATCACGAAACGATTGCCATTGCAACCCCCTGACCCGTGCCACAAGAGCCTGAACCTCTGACTTGGACTGACTGCTCGTCCTGAAAGGGCGTGTGCCCTCAGCTCATCCTTCTCCATTTTGTCAGGCAGAGTGCGTCAGACTTGCCGACCTCCTTTAGTTCCAAGGGGGGGTTAACGATAGTTAAATTGCAGGAGTAAGGGACACTACTCTTGTTGTGACCTTCTGCAAGTAGGTCTCGTTCTAAGTATAGTACTTGTGGCATTCAACTCAAAATTGGTGTGGCGTTAGTGGTAAGTATTCTCCGCGCAGTTAGAAGATCGCTGTCAAAGATTTGGAAAGACTTAATAGGGATGCACCAGCAGACAATTACGTGTGGCATTTCCGTTATAAACTCTCTTGCGGATCGGATGGTAAAAGGCATGAGAGATAAGTACACAGGCTTAAAAGATGTTCGTTTGTGCATTGTGTGTTTGTCATGTGTCATTCTACGGTATCTACAGCTTTTACTACTCATCAAGATGTCAGTTTTAAGAACCACACTGACCAAAAGAAAAATGTCGCGGCCAGTCAGTGTAAATGATAAAAGCTTTGTTTCAGAAAAAAAAAACCATCATCGCGATCATCATCATCATCATCATCATCATCAACAACAACAACAACAACACCAATAATAATAAGAGTAGTAATAGTAGTAGTAGTAGTAGTAGCAGTAGTAACAATGACAAACGCTCGCCCCATCTACGCACCATCTCTCCCCAATTTCCGACTCTCGCTTCCCTCTCATTACACCCGTTCCCCCTCATCCGCTCTCATCCTACTTCCCTGCCTCCTCCCCCCCCCCCCCCCCCCCCCCCCCCCCCTCCCTTAACTGCTCCTGTCCCTAATAATCCAAATATTTCTTGACTACCTACTTAGTGGGCGATTGCATCTCTTAGAAGATCCAAGTAAAGGTTGTTCTGCACAATTCTTAGCCGCTGACAATGCTTGGGTTATTGAACAGCAGAGCTGGCCACTCAGACTGTTCCATATATTTTGATCTCCCTTGCATCCTTAAATGGATCCTCAAGCATACGCTCAAAGATTGTCCCCTACATTTTATACTGTTTGCATAATGCTTTTAGGTTTTCAGCAACTGTTTTCCTCTCCACACTTTCGTTTTGTTCCATTTACTACCCTTCGCTGGCTGCTTTGGGGGTGCTGTTGGATTCTTTTTTGAACCCTTGGTGGTGAGAACACCACAGAATTACGGACTGTGGTGTGTCTCTATTTGACGCCAAGACCAGTGACACCTAAAGTCGTGTCTCCCTGATGAGTCCAATCCAGCGGACGAAAGGCCCAGGAGCAGGCAATACATACAGATTTGCCATCGAGAGGGATTGTGATGGTTCCCTCATGCAGCTAGCGAAGGGTTTTCATATAAATCTATAACATATATTTTCCCATTTTGTTCATCTTCAATTTTGTTTTTAATTTCAAATCTTTGGCAAGTCATTACTGTAATGATGGAAAGATTGTTTATTTGCTCTTGTCTCGCCCCCCCCCCCCCCCCCCCCCCCATACTACTTAATTGTTCACCATTATATATATGTGTGTGTACTTTTTCAGCAAGCAAAGTGGTATTGTTTTCACTGGCATCCATTGTTTACTTTGTTTGTCAGCACGCAGAGAGAAGACATTGTCTCTGGCTGGTTGGTTTGTCTGTCAACAGGATTTCGCAAATAAATGCCGAATCCATTTTACCGAAACTTAGTGAACATCTGCAGTCAGGACCAGAAAGGAAACTTTTAAATACGGATGCCGATTTTTTGTAACGATCCAGATCCAGCATCGGATTTAACATCGTTCTGCTAGATTTGTAAAAAAAAAAAAACCAAATAAACACGAACCAATTTTTTTAATCCTCGGTGGAAAGATGCGGTAAGGCCCGAGGAAGAACCCATTAAAATTGAAAGTCGGACACTCTAAGACTACATGCTTGGCGGGTGGCAGAATTTCTTGGCTTGAGAGACATTTTCCGTTGCAGTCATGAGAACAGAGCATAAAGCCAGGACCTTCCTTGGAACCAGAGAATGAAACCTTGGTAGACTAAAGGATCCCTTTTTACTCGTTACAATGAAAAGAGGATGAGGTTTGCCACGTGTCACGTTAGCATTCCCTTAACAACCCCACTATACGGCACTGCTCACTGGAGGACAGAAGAAAGGACATGTCGGACACTGATGCTGACATCTGCCTCCATATTCGTCTGTCGTCTGAAAAATGTTGCCTGGGAACATCAAGGATCGCACGAACAGCTCTGAACATTCCTCCGGACCTTCTCTGTTATTCAGAACACAGACTGATATGGAGGAGGTTGTCAACGTCAATGTCCCGCATAACCCCCGCACGTCTTTAGAGGACTGGGAACTACTGGAGATGATGATGAATGGGTGCGGTTTGTCAGGGACTGGAGGCTTGTTATGGATAATGATTCTTAAGGCAACTGACTTTTTTTTTCTCCAGAAAGGGGGAACGTTGCTTTGTTCTAAACTGCATTCGTAGCAATGTTCGTAATGTTAGTTCTACAACTGGAAAGAGCTGATTAGAACATGTTGCGACGCATTACAGCCTTTGTTAGCTGCAGCGTTTGTTGCTGCAAATAATTATATTATTGATTGTTTGTTCCTGTTTTAGTCTATTGTTGTTATGGTTGATGTTGATGACGCCTTTATTTACACATCTTCATCAGCAACAGCATTATCGTTATCACTATTATTTAATAACAGTACTTACATAGTGCCTATCCTTGGCCAGAGACCAAGCTCTGAACGCCTTGCAGACCATGCTCTTGTTTACACAACTGGGTGCCTACCTGGTTAGAGCTGACCAAAGAGCTGCCTGTTGGCGCTAAATTCAGTCGTTTTCCGTGTCATTAAGTCACTATCACTCCCTCAGTTTCTTTCTTCATTTTTCCATTTTCCACGCAGGGTGCTTGCTATGTGTAACATGTCATCCGTACCAGCGCCAGCACTGGCTTGCTCTACCGAAAGTTGTCGACGGGATTCCGCGTGCATGCAAGATGTTATGTCGTCATTCAAATTACTTGCTGTTGAATTGGAAGGACGCCGCAAGAAATATTACCAACATATCTCGACTGGTCTTTGTTGTCGGCTAAATTGAAACAAAACATCGTTTGGCTTGAGATTTTATGCCAGATCTCATGACCGATATAAGCAAGGTCGTGTGACACGGCTGATTTGAGTAAGGTGAGCGTCCGACTGGCCCTTTTCCATTTCACTCTTTTAGAGTGAATTGATACTACGGATGAAAACAATGCACGGTTACATTTCGCCCCCGACAACCGTTTCAGTTCGCCTTCTTGCACCCCTTTCCCCTCCCCCCTCCTCCCCTCTTCCACCAACATTATCTCCAGACCTTCAGGGATTAATTTTTTGTTGTTGTTGTTATGGCATGAGAAATACGTCATTACGTGCTTGATCGATCGCCGGAAAATTTTAGACCAAACGCTTTGTTTGTTTTTAAATTGCTGTACGTATATATTCATGCGTGCTTGTGAGCCCGTGTGTGTGTGTGTGTGTGTGTGTGTGTGTGTGTGTGTGTGTGTGTGTGTGTGTGGCGTGTGTGTGTGTGTGTGTGTGTGTGTGTGTGTGTCCGCACTAACTTGCGTGTGAATTTGTATGTGTGTGTATTTACATACGTGCATATGTCTAATGCGTCTTATACAGGGCAATCTGATATTGTAATTTGGTTGTGTGAGTCAGAACAAAACGTCGACCAAAACGTATGTGGGGCAAAATGGTACGGGAGAAAATGACACAGAGGCAAAATGAAGAAGAGCGAATCAGGATGTCTCATGGGTATAACTATTTGAAAACCCCTCTCTCTCTCTCTCTCTCTCTCTCTCTCTCTCTCTCTCTCTCTCTCTCTCTCTCTCTCTCTAACTCTCAAAAAAGAATGCAACACTTTATATTGTGACTCATTCTCGTTATTTGCATCCTTGTTTCTTATGTTGTGTGACGCTCATGTAACCCCCCTCCATAAGCGGTTGAGACCTACATGCGAATAATGCATCTCTCTCTGTCTTTCTGTCTCTCTGTCCCTGCCTGCCTACCTGCCTGTCTGTCTGTGTGTCTGCTTGTATGTCTGTCTGTCTGTCAGTCTGTCTGTCTGTCTGTCTGTCTGTCTGTCTTCCCTCCCTCTCTCTCTCTCTCTCTCTCTCTCTCTCTCTCTCTCTCTCTCTCTCTCTCTCTCTCTCTCTCTCTCTCGCGGACCAGCCGCAGTGCAGCCACCACCCAGCTGACCCCAAAGCGCATCTAGACTGCAGAGCAGACTGCAGCTGGCGTGAATATGGTTTACATGTTGGTTGGTTTGTCGACGTCAGAGAGCTGTCCACTGGGTTATTACAGAACATGTATAACCACCGTTGTGACAGGCTGTGTTGTGGAAGTCTGTCTGTCTGTCTGTCTGTCTGTCTGTCTGTCTGTCTGTCTGTCTGTCTCTCTCTCTCTCTAAACAATTATACATAAGATAGATACATAGACATAGATGCATAGGTAAAACAACAGTCTAGAGATGTAAACACGCTTCTTTCATGACAAAGATACAGGGAGGGGCAGACAAGGATAAGATGAGAGACAGACAGACAGACAGATAGAGACAGAGAGAAAGACAGAAAAACAGACAGACGGACACACACACACACACACACACACACACACAGGAGAGAGAGAGAGAGAGAGAGAGAGAGAGAGAGAGAGAGAGAGAGAGAGAGAGGGACAGACAGACAGATAGACAGACAGGCAGACAGACAGACAGAGGGGAAGGAAGAGGGAGGAGAGAGGAGACGGCGGGGAGGGGGGAGGGGGTGGGGAGGGAGGGACAAGAGGGGAAAAGGGAAGGATAGCGAGTGTAGGAGGGGATGGGAAGAGGATGAGGATGAGGGGAGAGGCAGGAGCGGGGAGGAGAGAAGTGAGGGAGGTGAGGGCGGAGATTGTGTGTGTGTGTGTGTGTGTGTGTGTGTGTGTGTGTGTGTGTGTGTGTGTGTGTGTGTGTGTGTGTGTGTATAAACCAGTATATCAATGCTATCAGAGCGACAGAGCTAGTTCATTCCTGCCATTGAGTCCAAAAGCCTTTTTCGCTCTTTTATTTTGATAATCAAGTTAAGATCAGAAAATCGAAACATCTTTTTTAATAAATGTTGCGGTTGGGAGATGCAAAAAGCGGAGAGAGATGTCACCCCGCGTTCTGTTCCTAATACACCCGTTTCTCTGCTGTATGTATTGTCGTTGTCTCTATTACAACTCTGTTCCACGCTTGCAGTTGATATCCGAAAGAATCAGTTTGTCTTGTCGTGTCAAACGTAAATGCATGCAACTGTATTCATGTAGATGGGTAAGCTACATAAGTAGAGAGGGGGACGAGGGAAGATGGCGAGAACGCAAGCGTATGTGGTTCTGTGCTGTCGATAGTGACTTCTGACATTGGCACGGCCCAGCCAGTACGGAATTTTTCTTTTTTTCCCCCCCCTTCTCATTCATACCTTTTGACATAACGTGCAGTCGTATTACTCGTATGATGACAAGTAGGTGTGAAGATCAATATGACACTTTTAAGTGTACATTCACGCGCCGGCGTGCGTGCAATTACCATAATTATAGGGTGACTATCACGAGTCGGCATAGTATTTCTGCTTCACCGCTCACTGTGAAGGATTCTATCGTAAATGAGCCGCAATCCACTTCTTACTGCAGGATTTCTCTTTTCTCCCCTCCTCCCCCTCCCCTCCTTGCCCTTACCTTTTCCCGCTACCAGAGAGGAGATTTCTCTTTGATTTCACTTCATAAAGATTATATGTAGTTTAGAGCCTGTATTTGAGCTGTCAATTATCGACGAAAATAGCATTTGATGTATGTTGTCTGTGGACATTTCGATCCGTGGACATACATGCCAGTCTTGGTGGAATGTATTCGTCCGTAAAGGAGGGAACGTGGTCTGTCTTGATGGTGGGAAGAAAAAAATGCTGACATGCACGAAAAAATCTTAACAGTAGGGAACCTGAGACTTCTCGCTGAGGAACGCAGAAAAAAAAAGAAGAAACAAACAAACAAACAAAACCAAGGAAGCACGTGGCTGCTTCAGCCGTCCTCACAGAGAGGTGGGATTAGCACTGCAATCGACGGACACAATTACAGCTTACGGATGAGCAGTTCGTTTAATTCTACAGGGAACAATCTGGCACGAGTACAAAGGGATAAAGGAGAGCGGTCACATTTTTGTCTGTCCGACGAAACCTTGCTCGTCTCAGTTAAAAACAACAACAACAACAACAAAAACCAAAAGAAAGAAAGAAAAAAGAAACCGCCACTTTCTTTGAGTGGGGGATGAGACTAATGGTTCTATAATTCTGACAGTGTTGTAAGATGCCTTTTTGGGGGGGAGGGGCGGGGGGGGGGGGAGGGGCGGGGGGAGGGGAGAGAAGGATAATGAAGGCGTGACTTAGTTGTAGGTGTCGGCCAGTCTCCAGTCTGCCAGATTTTAGTGCAAGTTTTTGGTCAGGAAAATCTGTCACTGATTTTCCACCTTGCTTTATCAGTTCAGCTGGAATGTATCCATTTCTGACTCTTTTCCGCTCTTCAGTGGTTTACTGGCCTTTTCTATTGCGTCACGGAGAATTGGAGAGTCATAATTGTTTGATGATTCCTGCCTTACAACGATGTAATTCCGTAATTTGGATACCTGGACGTAGAAGTCTGAACAGTTCTGAGTCGAATTCTGATGTCATGTCCTGCCTTCAGGCAGTTTTTTTTTTCTCTTAGGTAATACTGACAATTCACCGCCACTGCTTCCCGAGATCTTCTGCAGCTTGAAATTCTCGTCTGCTATTGCTCTTTTCCAGGCTCCCCAAAGTTTGTGTGCGATGATTCTCGATCCATTACTCTTCAGCCTTGATCATCCATGAAATACATGAACAAGGTAAGGCAAGGTATAAATAAAATCATTGGGGGGGGGGGGGGGGGGGGGAACATGTTCATGCTTGCTAATTGGATATATTCTACCTTACCTGCTTACAGCCTCGTACGGTTACGTTTCAGCAAAGTCAAAGGGAGCGAGAATTGGTTTACAATACCTAAGAAATGATGTCTTAAGATTTCCTGTCATTTCAGTCTTGTTTCAATAGGAAGCTTATTAAGTGGTGATTTTATTTGCTGCAGGAACTTTGTAATCGTAGTCAAAACACTAACATACAGTACTCCACCTGTTTCTGGTGTTCGTGCGTGCGTGCGTGCTTGCGTGCGTGCGTGCATGTGCATGTGCGTGTGTGTGTGTGTGTGCGTGTGTGTGTGTGCGTGTGCGTGTGTGTGTGTGTGTGTGTGTGTGTGTATGTGTGTATGTGTGTGTGTGCGTGTGCGTGTGTGTGTGTCCAAAACAACTATTCTTAGGAAGTATGTCACAAGTGATTGAGCGTGATTGTAAATTTTCTTAGTTTTGTGACATTGAACTCAGCCAGAGCTACTGTATCAAAGCATTGCGCTTTGTGTATTGCTCTTCATAATGTATACCCAGATTTCAGTCATTTGACACGTACCGTTGCCGATACAGGAAATAGAGCTGCCGCCATTGAGTGGGATGCTTACTTCCGGCGCCGTGTGTTCAGTCAATGACAGAAGGAAAAGAATATGAAAGACCTATTTCTGAAACAAACAGCTGGTTTTTGAGCTTTGAAAGTAATGAAACACAACATGGCTTTCGCAGTCTGACTGGCCAGTAAGTAACTTGCGACTAATTTGGATAGCGAAAAGCACCTTGCGTATTTTATAACCAAGTTCCCGCTCCTAGTGTCAGGTCCCGTGATTACGGTAGTTGAAATGCTGCCATCTGTATGAAGATGTTTTGGGTGCTGTGCGCGAGTACTCTTGTTATTCGACCTTGACTATCAACTATAAACCAAAGCCACATGATTAGCTACCACTTAAGGAAGATAGGACTGAGGTTCGCGTAGTACTGGGAAGCACAAAGTCCACCTCAGTGACCTTTTTTGACCTTTTTTTTTCTTTTCTTAAACCAAACATGACATCTCGCTCCCTCCAAAGCAGCCCCCACCAACCTCCCTGAATGGTGTCCCATCTGCCTGACAATGAAGAGGTCGACAAAAGACCAGTTTTATCTCCAGCAGAGCGCGCAGGGATTTACTGGGCTGGCTCCAAAGACAGCAGACTTTGCTCCTGGTCGTCCTGGGCTCCACACTACATAACCACAGCGTCACATCAAAGGCCCCAGGACACGCCAGCTCGTCTGCTCCGTCCCACAAAAGGTCGTCAGACCACTCCTCTGGCTCCCCCGAGCTGAAGAGCGACTGTTTGCCCACGCGGTTTTATCTGTATCATAAACAGTCTAGAAATAGATGTTTGACAGATTTCATTTCAGGCTGGTGGGGGGTTTTGGGAAGGGGGAGACTCTGTGTGAGGTGGACTGTTGGTCGGGAAGTCGTTCGTAGACATTACCGTGCCCGTGTTGTGAGTCCTGGTAAAAAAAAGTAATGATGGATGAAATGTTTCAGTATTCTCTTCTTGCTTGCTTGGCAATTGCGCGTTATCTATAGCCTGAATATTGGGCAAACGGCACGAGATGAATTCCGCACGTTCGTGGAATGTTGTCGCTTTACTGATCTCCGGAAGACTGGCGTTGTTGCCGAAGACGTCTCATTTTGTTTCCAAGATTAGTCCTCACATCTTGTATCTGGTTTTCTGCTGGGAATAGAATATTGATGAACTTGAGAGAGTTAGGACTGATCCTACAGTTTTAGATGCTGAAATATATTGTGCTTTTTGTTTACTATTGATGTTCTCATGCTGATCGGTTGTGAAGAGTTTCGTTTGTTTGTTTTTGAATTTTGTTTTGTGTTTGTTTGTTTGTTTAGAACAGGGTTTACAGAATGTGAAATCATGAAATACGTTTCTCCATCCCATCTTCCATACATGACGATGAAATTATTCTCATACTGCCCATCCGCTTCTCCCTTTCTGTCACCGTACAGCCACATCATGTACATACTGTCGCATTCAACCGGTAAGTAATGTATTCGGAGCTGCCATTATACAGGCCAAATGGCCACACACCAGACAAGACCACACGCTGCTGCTAGGTCACTTTGAGTACATTCAGCGCCAGTTCTGATTCAGTGTATGTGAGATGCACCACCTTAAGCCTTCCACTGAACATAGAGCCGAACGAGGAGTCAGTGTCAGCAAGCGTCTTCGAAGCAAATGTCATCATTGTTGGGTAAAGCACAATTTTGTTGGTATCTCCAGACATGTTTATCCCTAAGAACCTGCCGACACACACACAACCTTGCCAGACAGGCAACTCAGCCTACAAAGCCTGGAAAGGATGACGTATTTGAGACCTGATGATGGTGATGAGGACGAAAACTATGATGCAATCCTTTTGGTTGGGATTGATGAAGTTGTAATATTATTGTGATGGTTTGAAACTAACTCCGCGAGATTAACCTTCAAGTGGTTACATGCAGATGTCCTGCATGTGGTCAAATATGGAACTGGAATTTAGTTTCTTAATCAGCACAAAAAGTCGGAACATCATTGACAGGCACACTCTCTGCAATTTAAACTGCGGTAATGTTGGAGGAGGTCTGATCTAGCTTAATTGATTTCTGACGTTAATCAGATATTTGGTTCAAACTCCTTCAGATAGTTGAATCCGAACTGCTTGCTCATGATGTTAGAACAAATGACCGGGATATTTGAAGGAAACTAGCTTGAGCAACAAATATTCGAATGGCGGTCACGGGTTTTCCTATGTCTGGCTAAACGATGGTGTTGAGGGTGATAAAAAAAAAAAAATGTGTGTGTTTTTCAAAGCTGACTTAAAAATGTTATGGTAAATTGTAGATGGTAGGATAATCATGCCAAAAATCGTAACAGATTTGTCCGTATTAAACGCTTTGAAATGAAGCTGTCAACAGAACCGTATATGCTAATGAACACGAATAGATTTCTCAGCTACAAGCTAATAAAGTCTTGATTTCTTGTGTCCACTAGTTTATTTCATCCAAAACGGGGATCGACGTTCATTTTGTGGTTCAGATCTGGATGCTCCGAGGAGATATCTCATAAACAAAGAAAGAAACAAACAAACAAACAGAAACACATGACACGTTTTTCTTTCTCTTGTCTTCAGAGCAGGAACATGTTGAAAAAAAAAAAAGACTCCGTGTCAAGAAGCCGTTCTACATGCAAAGGTCTGTACCTAGATAATAAAATCATTCCAGTTGACGTTGTTAACGTATTACAGCTATGATAAATGCATGCGAGCATAGAATCATCGCACGTTGTATCTCTTGGAGATGTCACGCTGCCTTCATTCATTCGTCATCTAAATCTAACATCTCCCACAAGGACACATTCAGATCTGCTGCTTAGGATTGTTTTATATTCATGGCTGTCTGAGATACACACAAGCAAACACACACACACACACACACACACACACACACACACACACACACACACGCACACGCACGCACGCACGCACGCACGCACGCATGCACGCGCGGACACACACACACACACACACACACACACACACACACACACACACACACACACACACACACCAGCGCACGCGCGCAAGCAAACAAGAACTCACAATTACTTAAATAATGATATTTATTTTTTTGTGAGGCGGGAATATTTTATTCAACCAGACACGGAAGAACAACGATGGATTAAAGAAAAGAATTACAAAAGAAAGGCGTGGGTTTGAAAACTTCTATTTTTCTCTCTGCTTGTTTCTTTCTTTCCTTCTCTCTCTCTCTCTCTCTCTCTCTCTCTCTCTCTCTCTCTCTCTCTCTCTCTCTCTCTCTCTCCTCTCTCTCCTCTCTCTCTTCCCCCTTTCTTTCTCCCTGATCTACCGTTTCCCCTCTCCGACTTGCATCAACGCCGCTCATACTGCAGGCCAGTCCCTGCAAAGCCACACCCGATAGGTCGTGTCGCACCCCCCCCCCCCCCCCCTCTCCCAGTACAGGCAAGTCTACAGGGAGCCATCAATGTCTAGTTGTCTTGAGGTAACCTGCGAGAGAAAAAAACTGCGCTGCCACTGCCGTATTCACTTAGTTCATGGTTAGAGCTGCCTGTTCCGATCCAGCATATGCAGGACACTAACTAATGGAGAGGGGAAAAAAATACGTAAAGGAAAAAAACAATCTCCATCGATAATTATTTTCAGTTCTTCGCTACAAGCGCCCTCGATCACGACCGCATCATATCTTCACTATTCTTATCTCCTCTGTCACTGCTCCCCATTTTGTATCGCCCCCCCCCCCCCCCCCCCCCCCCCCCCACGACCCGCTCCCCCCCCCCCCCCCCCCCCCCCCCCCCGCGCCTTCTTCCTGCCACTCCACATCTTTCTATCATCTTTCTTTCTTCTGCCCTCTCCCATCCCCCATCCCCCTTCTCCCCCTCCCTGTCCCCCATCCCCCTTCTCCCCCTCCCTGTCCCCCATCCCCCTTCTCCCCCTCCCTGTCCCCCATCCCCCTTCTCCCCCTCCCTGTCCCCCATCCCACTTGCCCACTTTATTCCCACCCCCTTCCCCGACCCATCCGTCCCCAATCCTGCAAAGAGAAAGAAAGGAAAGAAAAAGAAAGAAAGAAGAAGAAAAGAAAGAAAGAAGAAAGAAAAGGTAAAGAAAGAAAGAAAGGAAAAGAAAAAGAAGGAAAGAAAGAAAAAAAAAAAAAAGAAAGAAAGAAAAGGTAAAGAAAGAAAGAAAGGAAAAGAAAAAGAAGGAAAGAAAGAAAAAAAAAAGAAAAAGAAAAAAGAAAGAAAGGGCAAATGAGGCCAGATGCCAGTGTCACTCCGAGCGTCGGTGGACATTCCTGGGAGGACTGGTTTGTCTGGCATTGTTACCTGGCTATAGGGGGGGCCCAGATAGGGGATAGTGGATTAGAGTGAACCGTTTTGGCCCGGCTGACAGGCCCTTGAAAGATTATCGCCTGTACAAACAGGATTGAACCCGGCCAGAGGGCTCCTCGCAGCTAATCTGAGGGCACCTGTCAGTGAGCTACCTCCGACTGGGAGTCTATTACTGTTTTCATACAGCAACTCCCCCCCCCCCCCCCATCCATCCTCTCTCTCTCTCTCTTCTCTCTCTCTCTCTCTCTCTCTCTCTCTCTTCTCTCTCTCTCAGAGGACAAGATTTTATTCATGCTCTTCCCACCACCTTCTTTAAACATAACTTCTCTCCTCTCTCTCTCTCTCTCTCTCTCTCTCTCTCTCTCTCTCTCTCTCTCTCTCTCTCTCTCTCTCTCAGAGGACAAGATTTTATTCATGCTCTTCCCACCACCTTCTTTAAACATAACTTCTCTCTCTCTCTCTCTCTCTCTCTCTCTCTCTCTCTCTCTCTCTCTCTCTCTCTCTCTCTCTCTCTCTCTCTCTCTCTCTCATGATCGTAAAAGGGACATGAATAGCGTGAAAGAGACCATCAGTGATTTCTCTGTGGAAAATGGCAGTCTGCAGACAGAGAGCAGCAGAATGAAAGCCTGAACTGTGCATTTAGAATAGAAGGTCACTGTGCATTTAGAATAGAAGGTCACTGTGCATTTAGAATAGAAGGTCGATGAGGTCGAGGTACGATCACAACGAAATAGTTTGATTTTTTTTTTTTTTTTTAAATTAACGGACTGTCAAGAAGAGAAGGAGAAATCAAACAAGTGCTGAGTGAACGTTATTTTCGATGTTGGGCGATAGATTAGAACTGTCAAAAACAGTAGAATTTGACGGAACACACTAGCTTAATAATAAGCCTAACTCACGTGTCATTGAAAGGGTCAGTTCTGACAAAGATAAGCAAGAAACTGTCAGAGGCAAAAAGAACCTAGAGAATAATTCAATATTCTTTGGAATTACTTCACTCAGAGAGTACGTGGTATCCCAAAGAAACAAAGACACACTTAAAAGCTGCCAGAGACAATACCAAAAAGGACCACCATGATCCATGATCATCTCTTCAATGAGGGTAAGAAATTTTGTTCTGGATGGGATGATCAGTTGAAAGAAGTTAAATAAAGCTTTAGCCTACCTCTGGAAACATTGTTAACATTCCACAATTCTAAAAGTGTAATTTCCCTGGTTGAGAACAGAATGCGCAAAGGCATGATGTCCTTGTGTCAAGCTTTCTGAGCGAAAGTTGCAGATGTGGAACAGGGAATTGTGAAAAATATATTTATTATTCACGGCATGAAACGGCTTGTGATTTCATTCGTGACGAAGTACGCGAAAATGAACGGCAACATCACTTTGGGGAGGAAACTATCGGAAAATGTAACCAACAGAGGCATTCTAATGCTGAAAGTCTGAATGAAAATATGTATGATAGCATGTTTGAACATGAACAAAATGTTAGTGAAAGACATGTTAAAAACAAAGCACGCTCGTTTTCTTTCCTTCATGGAAATTAGAGGCTTCAACGGCTCGTGATGTTTTAAATGGTCATGGCTTGTGCTGTGTTATGGAAAACCAAAATATAGGATGCATAAATTCTGGGGTTTTTTTTTAATGTTAAAACAAAGACTTGTTGATTGCAGATGGTAGAACTGGAATTATCATATGTACAATGGTGACAAAAATGTATAGACTATAGGAAATTCAAGACATCCCATAACCTAAAGCCATATCTACTTTTGGATTTGGACAGATATATCCGATGCATGATAATAAGATTTAGAATTGGGATTTCCGATTTATCATTGCACAGTTCAAGAAATAAAAGGAATAGTGAACATAAAAGAAAATGCCAATCGTGTAGATCTGCCACAAATGATGAAATTCACTTCATTTTTCCTGTGGTTGTTGCCGTTGTTGTTGTTGCTGCTGCTGCTGTTGCTGCTGCTGCTGCTACTGCTGTTGTTGTTGTTGACTTTCTTTTCATGATTTTGAGACACAGTATTATCCATTCAAAGTATGATGATAATCCCAATGATTTCAGACTAACTTTATTTTTAGCATTACAAAAGGCAGAAGTCGTTGGAAATCTTACTGTTTATCTTTACAAAGTCTCTAAGAAAATTAGATAACTATGTCTTCAATTATCAAATTAAGTTGCTTTTTTCTGAAAGTGACTCAGTGAACTGAATTCATGAAACGCGCTAATGTAATGTTGTGTTGTTGTTTTTTTTCCCCTCTCCATGGATTTTTTTTTTTATAATTTGGTAAATTGTTTTATCTTCGGTCTTGTGTTTGATGCAGTTTCATGCTCATGTGGGATGCCAGTATTTATTCCCATTGGTATCATACAATCATTACCAGTATTATTCCCATTGGTATCATACAATCATACAGATCTCATGTACATCATTTGTATCATTCCCATTGGTATCATAACATTATTCATTTTGTATCTCAGTATACGTATATTCCCATTGGTATCATACAGTCATTACCAGTATCATTCCCATTGGTATCATACAGTCATTACCAGTATGATTCCCATTGGTATCATACAATCATTACCACTATCATTCCATTGGTATCATACAATCATTACCATATACATTCACCATTGGTATCATACAGTCATTGCCAGTATCATTCCCATTGGTATCATACAGTCATTGCCAGTATCATTCCCATTGGTATCATACAATCATTACCAGTATCATTCCCATTGGTATCATACAATCATTACCAGTATGATTCCCATTGGTATCATACAGTCATTACCAGTATGATTCCCATTGGTATCATACAGTCATTACCAGTATGATTCCCATTGGTATCATACAGTCATTACCAGTATGATTCCCATTGGTATCATACAGTCATTACCAGTATGATTCCCATTGGTATCATACAGTCATTGCCAGTATGATTCCCATTGGTATCATACAGTCATTGCCAGTATGATTCCCATTGGTATCATACAGTCATTGCCAGTATGATTCCCATTGGTATCATACAGTCATTGCCAGTATGATTCCCATTGGTATCATACAGTCATTGCCAGTATGATTCCCATTGGTATCATACAGTCATTGCCAGTATGATTCCCATTGGTATCATACAGTCATTACCAGTATGATTCCCATTGGTATCATACATCATTACCAGTATGATTCCCATTGGTATCATACAGTCATTGCCAGTATGATTCCCATTGGTATCATACAGTCATTGCCAGTATGATTCCCATTGGTATCATACAGTCATTGCCAGTATGATTCCCATTGGTATCATACAATTCATTACCAGTTATGATTCCCATTGGTATCATACAATCATTGCCAGTATCATTCCCATTGGTATCATACAGTCATTGCCAGTATCATTCCCATTGGTATCATACAATCATTGCCAGTATCATTCCCATTGGTATCATACAGTCATTGCCAGTATCATTCCCATTGGTATCATACAATCATTACCAGTATCATTCCCATTGGTATCATACAGTCATTACCAGTATGATTCCCATTGGTATCATACAGTCATTACCAGTATGATTCCCATTGGTATCATACAGTCATTACCAGTATGATTCCCATTGGTATCATACAGTCATTACCAGTATGATTCCCATTGGTATCATACAGTCATTACCAGTATGATTCCCATTGGTATCATACAGTCATTACCAGTATGATTCCCATTGGTATCATACAGTCATTACCAGTATGATTCCCATTGGTATCATACAATCATTACCAGTATGATTCCCATTGGTATCATACAATCATTACCAGTATGATTCCCATTGGTAATCATTACAATCATTTACCAGTATGATTCCCATTGGTATCATACAATCATTACCAGTATGATTCCCATTGGTATCATACAATCATTACCAGTATGATTCCCATTGGTATCATACAATCATTACCAGTATGATTCCCATTGGTATCATACAATCATTACCAGTATGATTCCCATTGGTATCATACAATCATTACCAGTATGATTCCCATTGGTATCATACAATCATTACCAGTATGATTCCCATTGGTATCATACAGTCATTGCCAGATATGATTCCCATTGGTATCATACAATCATTACCAGTATGATTCCCATTGGTATCATACAGTCATTGCCAGTATGATTCCCATTGGTATCATACAATCATTGCCAGTATCATTCCCATTGGTATCATACAATCATTACCAGTATCATTCCCATTGGTATCATACAATCATTACCAGTATCATTCCCATTGGTATCATACAGTCATTACCAGTATGATTCCCATTGGTATCATACAATCATTACCAGTATGATTCCCATTGGTATCATACAGTCATTACCAGTATGATTCCCATTGGTATCATACAGTCATTACCAGTATGATTCCCATTGGTATCATACAGTCATTGCCAGTATGATTCCCATTGGTATCATACAGTCATTGCCAGTATGATTCCCATTGGTATCATACAGTCATTGCCAGTATGATTCCCATTGGTATCATACAGTCATTGCCAGTATGATTCCCATTGGTATCATACAGTCATTGCCAGTATGATTCCCATTGGTATCATACAGTCATTGCCAGTATGATTCCCATTGGTATCATACAGTCATTGCCAGTATGATTCCCATTGGTATCATACAGTCATTGCCAGTATGATTCCCATTGGTATCATACAGTCATTGCCAGTATGATTCCCATTGGTATCATACAGTCATTGCCAGTATGATTCCCATTGGTATCATACAGTCATTGCCAGTATGATTCCCATTGGTATCATACAGTCATTGCCAGTATCATTCCCATTGGTATCATACAATCATTACCAGTATGATTCCCATTGGTATCATACAATCATTACCAGTATGATTCCCATTGGTATCATACAATCATTACCAGTATGATTCCCATTGGTATCATACAATCATTACCAGTATGATTCCCATTGGTATCATACAATCATTACCAGTATGATTCCCATTGGTATCATACAATCATTACCAGTATGATTCCCATTGGTATCATACAATCATTACCAGTATTATTCCCTTGGTATCATACAGTCATTATCATTGTTCACACCCCTTCAAATTGGGCTTTGGCCTTTTTGAATAAAATTCTATTCTGTTCTGTTCTTTCTGTTCTGTTCTGTTCTGCGCTCTCTCTCTCTCTCTCTCTCTCTCTCTCTCTCTCTCTCTCTCTCTCTCTCTCTCTTTCTCTCTCTCTGGACTTTTCTCTCCTTCATCACGGATTCCGCATATATGGACAAACGTTCATAATAATATGTACGTGCAAGTGTGTGTACGTTCGTGTAAGCGGCACGCGCTCAAAACCACATATTTGAAGAAAGTGTAAGGGAGGGGAGGGGAGATGGTGAGAAGGAAAAGGGAGGGGGGGGGGGGCACGCGAAGGTGGACGGGACGGTCATGGAGTGGAGGGAGGGAGGGGGTGGGTGGGGGGGGGGGGGGGAGAGTGGAGAGTGTACCGGACCAGTCCCCGATACGGCGGTGCTGTAAAAATGTTGTGTCGACTGCTTCTTCAAACTTATCGCACGCCCAGTCAGCGAAATAGCGGTTGCGTTTGGCAAAACATCTGCGCCAGGGGTGTCCCGCACCATCAAACACGAGACCGCCATGATAAGCGCAGGCAGCCGTTATGGGACTCCAGTTGCTCCAAAAGATCATAATAACTGTTTATAACGAAAATAATAATTATCACGCAGCAAGCAGTGATCAATAGTATTTGAACGTGGAAACAAGTTGTATGGCTGTCAAAAAATGGTCATGGTGTGTGAAAACAGTAAGTATGGCACGAAATGATTTTTTGTTTTTTTGTTTTGTTTTTTTTTGTTTTGACGCTTTTATGACATCAGGTCATAGTCAAAAGAAAGATGACAATGCTAAGAAGCCAGGTGCAGTAAAAACAACTAACTGTGGTCGTCCTTCAGCAATCTTTAGAGGCCTGCAGACCGCAGAACAATACGAATGATACAAGCGTCATGCACTCAGTCACATTAACCAATTTCATTAGTCATAATTGCAATTTACCTATGGCATGATTATCTGTTTTTATGAGTCAACTTCAAAATGTTCATGAGTCATAATTATCTGTTTTCAGAAGTCATAATCGTCTGTTTTTATGAGTCCAAATTACTGTTTCATGAGTAATTATTACTAATTTCATGAGTCAGATCACCTAATTTCCCCGAGTCATTATTATCTGCTTTCAAGAATCATGTCTCAGTGAGTCGTAATTACCGTTTTCATGCCACTCACGTTTGACCGCCATTCAAGGCCCCCAAAGCAAGAAAAGTCACGAGAAAGTGGCAACATCAGCAATAACGCCCGTCGTCACATAAAACTTAGTAACGATCACTGTGTTCTTAAAGGAACTTACAATGTTCACAAAGAAAAAAAAAATGTTCTAAGAACATTTGAGTCTTCCGAGCTACCATAAGCTATGATGGTCTCTCTGCGTTCGCCGGGCGTCAGGTTTCTTAACTTGATGGCTTGTCAGGGGGAGTTGATTCCTGGATCCCCGGTCCCTTTCACGTCGGCTGCAACAGCCTCGTCAGTATCCCGGCCGTTCATGCCACAGCTACGGGCTGATTATCACTTTCACCTCCCCGTGTTTGGATTAGCTTAGTGCAGGGGAAATAAAAGTCGAAAGGAAGGGAGAGAAATGAATGATAAGACGGAAAGAAAACACGTATGAGGAGCGGCACGGAGCTCAGCTGAAGCACATTAAACTGAGCAAACTTTAGGAACGGTTCGGTCCTGTTGGTGTTTCAGATGGGAAATTTCAAAACGTGTGTGCCTGTTTCCTCCTACTTAAAAAAAAAATGTTATGTAAAAATTTTGGTCCTTTTTTTTCTTGTCAATGTGTTTATCCATTCATCAGTCACTCTTTTGTATTTTTTTCTCCTCTTGTATGTGTGTGTGTGTGTGTGTGTGTGTGTGTGTGTGTGTGTGTGTGTGTGTGCTCTCTCTCTCTCTCTCTCTCTCTCTCTCTCTCTCTCTCTGTCAAACCATTCCGAAGATTTCAGATCTGCTTTCGTGTTTGTCAATAGTAGATCTTCGAAAATCTACAAGGGAGGTAATCTGTTCTGGAGCTCGCGTCCAGCGGGCGAGACCCCGCGGTTTTCATGGGACTGATGCACTGGTGGGCGATGCCCAAAGCAAGTTTTGCTCTCTCAGTCATCTCAAACAGTGCAATCAGAGAAAGAAAATGCCAAAACAACGGGTCTGAAACAGTGCGCCTGTAATGTAGACGATTGATACTCCAATCGTCAGCCGGGTGTGCTGCTCAAATCAAATATTTGTCTCTCTAGATCTTCTTGCTTGACCCATAAACTGAGAAAAGATAACTCTATTTGCAATGAAAGACTGGCGTCATCTCTCCCTGATTATTTTTTTTTCCTGGAACGGGTCTCAGTTTTTTTCCTGTTCCGGTTTTATAGTTCGTTTTGTGTGCTTGCTATGTTACTGAACGCTGGCTGGCTGGCTTTGAATTATCTGACTACTAAGTTCATCCATCCTCCCGACTTAACATCATGTCAAGCATATAAGATTGACAACTGTTTTCAATACAACAAATTATCCCATGAGATTTCATCCCATTGTATCCTATAAGTATCCCACATTTCTTCTTTCGCCTTAGATAAGTTTATATCTGCATAGCCTTGATTTGAGAGTAGTTCCCCAGTCGTGATGAGATTCCTTTCGAAGCACTTGTCGACTGCTGCCCACAATGAAGCTCAAGAAACTCTCAGAAGTGGCTTGCTGACGATCTGTAGGCTGACCTTTGTGGAGAAACTGCTGTAATAGCGCAAACTGTCACCTGCGAAATTGGTCAACACCGACGCATCTCGAAGGCCTCGTTCCAGAAAAGTGTCACCGACATGAAATTTGTCGCCGGCGACAAATTTCGTCTACCTTCATTCCGAAATAGTCGCTAGTTGGAAATTTGTCGGCAGTAACGATTGATGCTGACCAGCTGCTTCAGTGAAGATAATACACGTTGGGCTACAGAACTCCAGGCTTCCATCGTAATGGAAAAGAAAAAAAAAAAAAACTTTATCTACTAGCCGTGGCCGATGTGATGGGTCATTTGGCAAAGCTAGAGATTTGCCTTTTTTTTTTTTGGGAGGGGGGGGGGAGGGAGGGTATGATTGTCTGTATGTAGACATCACACACACACACACACACACACACACACACACACACACACACACACACGCACGCACGCACGCACGCACGCACGCACGCACGCACGCACACGCGCACTCACACACACGCACGCACGCATGCACACACGTACGCGCACGCACGCACACACACACATACACACACACACACACACACACACACACGCACATACATACATACATACATACATACATACATACATACATACATACAGGCAGACAGACAGACAGACAGACAGACTGATGACAGAAGAAAGGAGAGAGAGAGAGAGAGAGAGAGAGAGAGAGAGAGAGAGAGAGAGAGAGAGAGAGAGAGAGAGAGAGAGATGTGTGCATCAAGGGAGAGAATAGGTCATGTTTGGGCTAAGACCGACACAGAAGCGAACTTAACCTCCTAGTTCATTCTCTCATGCCTCCGGAATTAATCGGTAAGGGCGACAAATCTCTTTTGAACAGGAGGGAGGCCTCTACCGAAACCTATCGCGTGCGACAAAACAAGTAGGTGACAAATTAGGGTGCCACAAAGTACCCTCTTACGAAGCACGTGTCTGGTTCAAGGTTTGTTGTATTAAGTTCATGTTCGGACCGTAAATTGTCACCCGTTATGTTCTTGTTCGCATGAACGTTATTATTATTATTATTATTATTATTATTTTATTATTATTATCGTCATTATTATTATTATTATTGATATACTATTGTTATTATTGTTACTATTATCATTATTACTATTATCATTATAGCGCCGATCGTCGGTTAGAGATCAAGCTCCAAGCGCCTTACAGTCCACGCTCTCATTTACACAACTGGCTGCCTACCTGGGTAGAGCCGAGTGAAGAGCTGCCTGATAATGCTACATTCAGACGCTTCCCATGTCATTCAGCCAATATCAGTCACTCAATGGTCTTTCCTTCTTTCTTTTGATATTTCACGCAGGGTGCATGTCACGTGAAAGGTATCATCCATACCAACAGCCAAACTGGCTCTCTCTTCGGAAAGTTGGTGACAGGATTTTACGTACGTGTGTGCAAAATATTATGCGTGCGTTCACACACGGAATCTCGGTTTATAGTCTCATTCGAAGGACTTTCTTGTTCCCTTCCGCGCCTGTCTGCCATATAAGCTGTTCTATCGCAGATCGTTATGTTCACGTCACTTTCTCTTGAGCATGTGGTTCAGTAGGTCATAATGGTTTGGACTCTGAAAAAATATCGTTAGTGATTAAAAAAAAAATATCGTTAGTGACACATTTTGCTCGTTAGTGACACATTTTGCTCGTTAGTGACACATTTTGCTTAGTGACACATTTTGCTCGTTAGTGACACATTTTGCTTCAAGCCCTGGGTGTTTCAGGCGCACAAGGCACTGCACAGTTGGTCGTTACATTAGTTTATGCACAGGCTGCATACTACATGTGTATCTTTTAGAAAGGGAGGGACGAGCTGGAGAGAGCGGAGTGGAGGAGGGAGGAGAGAATGGAGGAGGGGGGGGGGGGGCGGGTAGGACTAATGCCAGAACATGGTGAAACAATGGCTCTGCATCTCACGTGATCTTGGCCATTGTAAGAAAGAGGAGCTGAACTATTTTCGAATATCGATTTAAAAAAACAAAAAAAACAACATCGCCAGTTAACATGGACAAACGAATTACCATGCGGAGAGGATGGTTGCATCCGGCAAGGGAGCGTATAATGGTGCCGGCTTAAGGGATGCACCCATCCTCTCCGCGTGGAGCAGGTTTGTCTTGCAATTCGTTTGTCCATGTTAACTGACGGAGTTATTTCAAATGCCTATTAACATTTGTTTCAATTTCCGCCTGCAGTCACATCACTTTGCAACTAAGCCTAATATCGAGTTCTGATAAAAAATTTAAAAAAATGTACGCACGAAAGCACAGGAACTCCTTACGTGAACAGCAGCCCTTAAGTTGACACCAGGATACGCTTCCTTGCCGGATGCACCCATCCTCTCCGCATGGAGCGGGTCCCCTAAAGTGCATGGAGCAGGTCTCAATAAGTGTATGGAGCAGGTCCCAATAAGCGCGTGGAGCAGGTCCCAATAAGCGCGTAGAGCAGTCCCAATAAACACACGGAGCAGGTCCCAATAGGCGCGTGGAGCAGGTCCCAATAAGCGCGTAGAGCAGGTCCCAATAAGCGCGTGGAGCAGTCCCAATAAGCACACGGAGCAGGTCCCAATAGGCGCGTGGAGCAGGTCCCAATAAGCGCGTGGAGCAGGTCCCAATAGGTGCATGGAGCAGGTCCCAATAAGCGCGTGGAGCAGGTCCCAAAAAAGCGCATGGAGCAGGTCCCAATAAATGCATGGAGTAGGTCCCAATAAGCGCATACAGCACGTCCCAATAAGCGCATGAAGCAGGTCCCAATAAGCGCATGAAGCAGGTCCCAATAAGCGCATGAAGCGGGTCCCAATAAGTGCATGGGAGGTCCCAATAAATGCATGGAGAAGGTCCCAATAAATGCACGAAGCAGGTCCCAATAAATGCATGGAGCAGGTCCCAATAAGCACACGGAGCAGGTCCCAATAGGTGCATGAAGCAGGTCCCAATAAGTGCATGGAGCAGGTCCCAATAAGTGCATAGAGCAGATCCCGATAAGTGCATGATGCATGTCCCAACTGGCGCGTGGAGCAGGTCCCAATAAGTGCATGGAGCATGTCACGATTGGCGCGTGGAGCAGGTCCCAATAAATACATGGAGCAAGTCCCAATAAGTGCATGGAGCAGGCCCCAATAAGTGCATGATGCATGTCCCAATTGGCGCGTGGAGCAGGTCCCAATAAGCGCATAGAGCAGATCCTGATAAGCGCATGGAGCAAAGCTCCTAATAACCGCGCAGCATCAGACGTGTTCTCACCAAAACATTCTGCATGTTCTTCTCCGCTGGCGACCCATCGACAGCAGCATTGAGAATCAACAGCTACGTAGAAGGCGAGGCCCCTTTTTTTGTAATGATAATGGACCTGATCAGGAATCCTGCAGAGAGAACGGCACTGATCCAATTCTCACCGCACGTGTCAAGCGGACGATGCCATGATATGCATACATTCACCAGGTGGGGGATGGTGAATTACTGTGTTTCATTATAAAAAAAAATCGTATTTCCTTTTTAAATATCCTATTTATGTGGTGGACTCCATTCTCATTGCATGAATGATTGTAACAAATTTGGGATAAGTCGACAAAGATGACAAAAACAAGCGCAAAATGCTGTAATAGTGGATTGCTATAAGGATGCGTGCTGCTGTTAGCGAAAGTGGCCTACAAATGTGCACACACACACACACACACACACACACACACACACACACACACACACACACACACACTGCACCACACCACACCACACACGCGCACACACACCAACTTACATCAGACGACATAGCCGCGCGCGCGACACAACACACAACACACACACACACACACACACACACACACACACACACACACACACACACACACACACACACACACACACACACACACACACACACACACACACACACACACACACGTGCAAGCGTCTGTCTAAACTTTGAACGATTTGAGAAGACTTCAAATGGAAGTGATATTACAGTTTGAATTACCATTTTTTTCCTCCAATCTCCTATCTTGTTACGTCTTTTTTGTGGAAAGCTTTTTTTTTTTTTTCAATGGGGTCTCCATCCACGTATTTTTTTTCTTCGCATCTTTTTCTTTTTTCTTTTTTTCTTTCTTTTTTTTAAAATTTCCGTCGGCACTTGCTTACCACGCAGATCTGTGTGTTCTGTCTACCGACGGACTTTCGAATGCAGGGTTTAATGTTTAAGCGTATGATACACAGCGTCTGGGTTTATTTCTGTTCTAATGTTTGATGCGCTGACACTTTCATCCCGCTTGTATGGGACAAAAGCAATGTTTACATACTTTTGTATATACACACGAAAGCATAAACAAATGAATAAAGAATTTTTTTTAAAGGAAGAAAAGGCCAGTAGAAGCTTCAGAAATACACACCAAACGTACAGAAGTGTTGACGAATGAGGAATGCAGTTGTGACCATATTGAATTACCATCACCACAGCATTTCTCAGGTTGAAAAATGACTCACCTAAGTCCCCATTTTCAGGGCATGTAAGACACAATGCACTTAACGTGTTTCAGCAGACTGTTCACTAGAAGTAAACAGAACCAAATAAACATCAAAGATAGCACTGGCATTAATGAGGGTAAATTCATCCATAAAGAGCGGTAATTTCTTCAGATGATACGCTATCACTAAAAATAAGTAAATTAATAAATGAGTAACTTATAAGTAAATGAATGGATAAATAAATATGTATATAAGTAAATAGATGAATAAATAAACAAATAAATAAGTAAATAGATAAATAAATGAATAAATAAATAGATAAATAACTTTGTTTTAAATCGCCACAGTTTCAGCCCCCAAGAAACCAAGATCTTAACTACAGAGCCATTTCTCGCAAAAAGAAAAGTTAAAGAAGCCATCGAAATCAAGACCAGACGCCCCAGCCTGAACAGAGATCAAGGCTTTGAACTTCCCCCTATCTACAATCAGATCCTGACAACCGCTCACTCCACACAACAGTCCTCAATCCACAATCAGATCCGGACAACTGCTCACCCACACAACAGTCGCCCCACCAGGCCTCGCTGTCACAACAGCAACAGTGAGCTGATGAAGACAGGGCGATCCTGCCGAAATATTCTCCGAGTAAGTTTTGATTCTGAGTCCTATAACATCTTTCTAAAAAAAAAAATCGTTGTTTGAACACAAGACAGAAGTTTCTTTTCCCCTGTAACCTGCCGACAAGAATATTTACCGTATTGTTGAAGATCCTATAAGCCAGTTTGGAAGTCAAATATTGAGAGTGTTGACCATCCAGTCTGGAATTGTCCCTGTGTCATCAGATTTGGTTAGATCTGCAAATCTTTTTAAAAACATCTGTGCTAGGCAGATATCTCCTATGATGAAGATCTTGTCCTGCAGCATGATATTTCCATTGACAATATATTTGATATGATTCTGTTAATATCTAACTCATAGAGACAAATACAAGATTCCACAGGGCTGCTCTATTCTTCAAGGTTTTCTTGTGTTAAAAACTGAGAGAGAGAGAGAGAGAGAGGAGAGAGAGAGAGAGAGAGAGGCATGCTGCAAACACAACAAACTATCTCAATTCATGACAGAACGGACAGCGTAGGTAACCGTTTTGTTCTTTTACCTGTAAGACCTGCTGTTCATTTATTGATCGATTGAGTGAGTGAGTAAATGAGTAAGTGAATGAGTGAGTGAATGAATGAGTGATCTATTCATTCATACATTTACGGATTTATTTATTTATTCATTTATTCATTTATTTTATCTATTTACTTATTTATTTATGTATTCATTTATTTACTTATTCATGTACGCATTTAATTTATTTATTTATACACAGCAACTCAACATCTATGGCAATACGTTCCAATCCCTTGTAGAACATGATGAGGTCTGATGGAACCTTCACTGTAGTCTCTCATCCTCCCCATTCTTACGCCCTCTCTGACTCATCTCTAGCTCCATGTTCTTTCTTGTGCTCCCGTAAACGGCACACGTGTGGGGTTCCTGAAAGTGCGATGCGATAGGACAGATAACGTGTTCTTTTCATCCATTTCGAAGAGTTGTCAGGATGGGACGGTAACTGCTTTGCTGTAACTGCAGGATTCTTTTCCTTTTGACTGGAAGTGCATGGAAATGTGAATTTACAAAATTTGTATCGGACTTTGGTATAATTTTTTTTTTTTAATGAACTTTCTTCAACACAATATCCTGTTTTGGACATTCAACGACACAATGAAATTCATTTCCTATGACGTTCCTGTCACAATCTGTACAGAGTCTCTCCTTTCTGAGAACGGCGCCCAGATGCAGCGAATGACCAGCAGCGTCCTTCGTGTCTCACTGAGCCCTGTTCGCGTTCCACAACGCTTTGAGGGATCTTCCTTCTTGCCCATTGAGCCACCTCACCTCCCTCCTGATCTCCCGTTGCTCACAATCTGCACAGAATTAAAGTACCTGAGGCGCACATGCACCCCTCCTACTTTCTTCCCTAAGCGTCATACCCTCATCTCCACACCTCCCCCCCCCTCCTCCCTACAGACACACACTCATGCACGTGCATGTGCACCTGCGGATATGTGTGTACGATGAATGAACTTTCGTAAGAAACCTCCAGGCATCCACACTGGTGACGCCGGCCTATCTGTCTGTCTGTCTGTCTGTCCTGTGTCTCAGGAGAAGGAGAGAGGTAATAAAAGCCCAGGTGGTAAGACGCCTGGCAGTCACCCACTACCCTCGCCTCGCTCCATGCGTACCCCCTTTCTCCGTCCTCTCTCCTTCCCTCTCTCTCTCTCTCTCTCTCTCTCTCTCTCTCTCTCTCTCTCTCTTTCTCCCACGCACAGAGACAGAGAAACAGAGAGAGGGAGAGGAAGGGAGGGAGAGAGACACAGAGAGTGAGAGAGAGAGGAGGGGGGGGGGGAGACAGACAGAGAGACAGAGACAGAGACAGAGCACCCTATCGGTACCCCCTCCACCCCCCTCGGCCTATATCTCTAGTTATCCCTGAACCTCTCTCTCTCTCTCTCTCTCTCTCTCTCTCTCTCTCTCTCTCTCTCTCTCTTTTCACTGCATGTTGTAGTCCCTACTCAGGGCGAGGACTGGATATAAAAAAAAGCGCGTCAGTGCTTATCTATTATCCTCGTAAATAAAGAATGTTGTCTTGTCTTGTCTTCTCTCTCTCTCTCTCTCTCTCTCTCTCTCTCTCTCTCTCTCTCGCTCTCTCTCTCTCTCGCTCTCTCTCTCTCTCTCGCTCTCTCTCTCTCTCTGAAAATGTCTTCCATCGTTCAAAGCCTTTCCTAATATAGATGCAGTTAAGCTCATTTTCCACAGGTTTATTCAATTACTTATCGATCATGCCTCAACTCTTCATGGTTCGTTGAACGCTGACAGGTCGAAAACTTCAGTCATCGTCCCTTAACGAGTTCTTAAAAAAATAACAACAACGTATAACATCGTCTTCGGAACTCTTTCAATCTGTGTAACATGATCTCTGTCAGTCACACACTTCAGGGCTGTTAAGCATAGTATACTTAAGCACTAAATGATACATAGAAATATGAACCGTTTCTCGCCTTCGACTGTAACTGCAAGACAAGATACCTCACTAATTTACTTGTCAGAGAGCCCGGAATTGATCTCTTCTCTACTAGTCCTGAGTTTACGTTGAAACACTATAGCAATACCCATTAATACGTTGAAACACTATAGCAATACCCATTAATACGTTGAAACACTATAGCAATACCCATTAATACGTTGAAACACTATAGCAATACCCATTAATACGTTGAAACACTATAGCAATACCCATTAATACGTTGAAACACTATAGCAATACCCATTAATACGTTGAAACACTATACCAATACCCATTAATACGTTGAAACACTATAGCAATACCGATTAATACGTTGAAACACTATTGCAATACCCATTAATACGTTGAAACACTATACCAATACCCATTAAATGATAAACGGGCTTTTCTTTTTACGGCAATATATATATATATATATATATATATATATATATATATATAAGAACTCACCATTTCAAATTACAAGACATACAGAATATAGATAGATGGTTAATCATAGTCTCATAATATTAAAGCATAATGAAATCGGAAGTTCGGGGCCACGTTTTTTTTTTTTTTTTTTTTTTTTTTTGCTCAGGTAAATTTCAAGACTAATTCATAGCAAGCCCGCCCAAAAGAAGGACGAACGAGTTACAAGACAAAAACACGACGCGTTTCGACCTCTTCCTCTTCTCCAGGCAAGATAAGCAACGTTTAGGACAATGAAAACGAAGAACGAGCGATCACCTGCCTTCTCCTATTGGCGGACTCACTAAGAATTCTTCTTAAAAAGTTTGTTTCAGTTTGCGCCTGCTGTCGCCTCCCTTTGGAGTTAACTTTGTTCAGTTAGTTTGTACGCCGGACATGCCATGGAAGCAAGCACAGAGCCACCTCTACACAGTCTCAGACCAGAAGGAAACTCCACACCATCATCTTTATCATCACCGTCCTCATCAATTAGCAATTAAAAACAAAAGTCTCCAGTTTTGTTAGCACTTCATGCTTTGCTCTAATGATGACCCCATGATTTTTCGTTTTTTTTTTTGTTGTTTTTTTCCCCGCTCTCTATTCTATGCCCTTGGTGAGTTCGTGTGGGGGGGTCGCCGGTATCGCCAAGTTCACAGGGTCTGCCGTGGGATGGACGTGGTGACGCCCTCCGGAGGTGGACGCGCTTACCCATGCTGGCTCCGCGACTTAAGCAATCACTGTCGTCAGTAGGTGGTGTGTTATGCGTCTGCTGAGATCAGAACAGAGTGACATCAGTGACCACGCCCGAAGTGACTTCTTCTGTTGGGTTACCTCACGGCAACTTGACGTTGACTGCTTGCTCCCTGTGGGTTGCCGGTGTCGATGCGAAGGACGAGCCAGTGTAGGTGTGTGGACGAGAGCTAGACCGCGCGGCTAGGGGAGCGGAGGGGAGGGGAGGGGTGAGGAATAATGCCATTAAAGCTGCAAGTTAGATGAGACAACAAGAGGAAGAAAGATTAGATGCATTTTCGTGGTATATGTGTTACAGCTGTTGTATTCACACACACACACACACACACACACACACACACACACACACACACACACACACACACACACACACACACATACACGCACGCACGCACGCACGCACACACACACACATATCTGACTTCTTCCCCCTCCCCAGCCCGTCGCCTCACCACCTCCCTCCAGCTTCCCTCCCCTCCCTCCCTTCTCCATCATTCATAATCGCCGGTCGATATATTTACTCT
>CM065718.1:49715755-49730755 GCA_033310375.1 Conus canariensis | reverse complement strand
TTTCCTCTGATTTCTATTCACTCACATTCCTTGGCCTGTGTCTGCCCAGTCTCCTCCCTTTTGTGTGTGTTTTTTGAGTTCTTGTCACTTTAGAATTTTTTGAAGCAGCTTCTGTTTTGTGTCACTTGAAAAAGACTTTAAGAGTTGAAACGTTGTACATTGTTTTTGTTCCCTTTTGACCCCCCCCCCCCCCCTTTTTTTTGTTTCAGTCTTTACTACTTTACCCTCAAATTATATAGTTGTTCCCCCAAAAGACCCAGTCAAGTGTTATCAGTTCAATAGATCAACCAAATTACATATGTACCTACATTTGACAGGACCTAGTTCCTGAAAGTTCTCCTGGTTACATTGAACGAAAGGGTCTACGGAGACATCGACAGATATCCATTACGCAGTAGAAGATATGTAAAGTGCGGTAAATAGTAGTTGACATCGGTCAAGTTCGCAGCGTCAAGACTCTGCGATAAGCGTATGAAATGCAGTTACAGCGCGAATCTGATCACATTCACTAGAAGTCCAGTTGTTACTGCTGAAAAGACTGACTGAAATGGCTTTTGTGTTCTCTGGGAATGGATTACGAATATATGGCTTCAGAGTGGAATTTAAGGACAGAACCAGTGCCTGTTTTGGGTAAAAACCGGGATAATAATAATAACACAGCATCTATATACTGCCTTGCTAAAGGTTCTAGGCGCTGACAATCTATACTCTCGTGTACACAACGGGCTGCCTACCTGGGTAGCCCAACTGAAGAGCTGCCTGCCGGAGCTTCATTCAGTCGTTTTCCTTGTCATCCAGTCAATATTGTTCACTCAGCTTCCTTCATTTTTTCATTTTCTCACGCAGGGTACATGCTATGTGTAAACGTGTCATTCATACCAACGGCCAAACTGGCCTTCTCATCCGAAAGTTGGTGATGGGATTTTACGTGTGTGCAAGATGTTATGCCTGCGTTCACAAACAGATCTCGGTTTATAGTCTCATTTCTAAGGATTATTTGAGAAATGGAGTCAGAACCAATGCTGACTCCGAGGGAAAAATCACCCTGTACCGAAACAGCCCGGCGGAGATGCAAACCCGCAACCCCAGGATCACCAAGATTACGAGTCCGGCGCTCTACCAACTGAGCTGTTCCGGCCCAGATGCAGAAATAGAAGTTAACGATAAATACGTGTGTTTCTGTTCTTTGAAAGTGTTTTTAGGCGAAAAATATTTAGTATTTATTACAGGTGGTCAACGCACAGACAGAATCATGAGTCTGCAGGCATGTGATCTGTAAAATTCTAGGCGGTTAATTGTTAGTCACGAGTGTTCAATTGATATCACTTCTCGTCTTGTTGAAGTGAAAATAAAAACGAACGCCTTTTGTTTCATTGTCTTGCCTCTTTAGAAGCAAAGTCTGCAGTGACTTAAATTCCCGTTCATAGCACTCGAGTAATAAACAGGTTTGTTATGCCATTATCAGTAACAATAAAAGGATGAAGGAAAAGATATCTTAAGCCATATGTGCGAAAAACAACCGCACAAAGTACTGGTTAATTTCTGGATGATCCAGTGTGTGTGTGTGTGTGTGTGTGTGTGTGTGTGTGTGTGTGTGTGTGTGTGTGTGTGTGTGTGTGTACTGGCGCGTGATTTTGATGTTGGTGAATTTGATTTCTGTAACAATCCTTCCCCTTGTTTAACGGATCGGGCTAAACTCCTGAATGGACGTGCCTCTCTGTGTCTCTGTCTCTGTCTGTCTGTCTTCTGTTTGTCTGTGTGTCTGTCTCAACCCCACACACACACACACACACACACACACACACACACACACACACACGCACGCACGCACGCACGCACGCACGCACGCACGCACGCACGCACACGCACGCACGCACGCACGCACGCACGCACGCCCGCACACACACACACACACACACACACACACACACACACACACACACACACACACACATTCACTCCCCTCCCGTCCTTTCGCTTTACCACACTCAGTAATCCATTCTTCTCCCCCCATCATAGAAGGGACAACAACCGTATCGGGAAGGGGCACCCTGGATTAACTCCCTTGTATTCCCCTCTCATTGACAGCACCGGGAAGAGGGAGCACCGGGGAAGGACACACGATGGGCGACTCCCTCACGCCTGATTTCACCCTAAGTGCGAACACACTTTCATCTGTCCCCGGAATGCACAAATTCATGCACGCAGCGGATTAGCGCGGTAGGGGCTTGTGACACAATCAGAGCTCCCCACGACCTGCCAATGGGGTGGGAGGGGACCACTTCAAAAGACGCAGGCAGGTGTAAAAATTCCAAAAGCGACCGGACAAACCAAACGAGAAAAAGAAGTAATAAAACGGAGGGGAAAAGGAGAATGAAAGACCGCCCCCACCCCCCACCCCCCCCGGGAGGGGGAGGAGGAGGGGAAGGCGGGTGGGGAGGGGGCGAGGGGGGGGGGGGGAGCAACTGGGTCATCAGGTGAGGCTTTGATGTTTGGTTTCTCAGGAGCCCAAGCTGTTTTCTGTTGGTCGGAGTGTCTCTCGGGATTTTTCACACCAGTCTAGTCTCCGAGCCCTACCTGGACTGTGGTCGTATGTGTACGACATTTTGGTGTTTGTTGTTGTTGTTGTTGTTGTTTGTTGTTGTTGTTGTTGTTGTTGTTGTTGTTGTTGTTGTTGTGCTGCTGCTGCTGCTGCTGCTGCTGCTGCTGCTGCTGCTGCTGCTGCTGTGTAGGCCTAGTGGTCTCCCACTTTATGATATCAAATTCATCCTTTTTGTCCTTGGGTGCGCTGGGATTTTGAAACGTCATAGCACAGTTTGTTTTAGATACTTCTATTAGAAATGTCATAGAAGTCAGCAGTTTTGAAGCGAATCTTGCGCTTCTTTGATAATAATAATAATAATACTAATAACAATGATGATAACAACAGTTGTAATGATGATAATAATAATGATGACAATAATGATAAAATAATAATAGCAGCAACAACAACAACAATAATAATAAGAAGAATGATGATGATGATGATGATAATAATAATAATAATAATAATAATAATAATGATGATAATGACAATAATAATAATAATAAAAGTAATATTCAGAAGGGCACTCGGGAAAGCACAGATCTACGCCAAGGTCAAATCCCGGATCCGTCCTTAGAATGAGTTCATGAGCTAAAACCGGACGATTTTCGTCTGGGGAAGTAATAGTTGGTATAAACTGAAAGAGTGACACCTCCTTCCTCTCTTTAAATCGGAGACAGGAAAAAAAAACCCGAAATGTCAACATTGACCTCACTAGGAAGTTTTATATTTCATGCAGTTTTTAAAAAAATGTAATTATCAGTTCGTAACGGTACTCCACATCGTTTCTGTGCAGTGGAGAAGGTGTAAGGATCTTGTTGATACGACAACAGATCCTGGAACTGTGATCGATCTGGATCTATACCAAGGGACTGCACCCACACTGAATACGTCTGTCTTGTGGGCCACAGTCCATCTGTCTATACAGGTTCTTTAAAGTCAGTGTGGTGGGATTTTAACGTGATCAGTGATGTCATCCTTTCGCTCAACGATCCTTGGTCTCTCCTTTAATCCAAATCCACTGTACAGATCAGCAAGGACTTTGGATAGTGTTACACCTGTTCACCAACTTTGGCTGAAATGGGTTCACCAGATGGACGGAGTTGAAACAAGAAAACAACCATGATAATGATGACAGTAATAATAATTATGATAGCAATAATAATAATAATAATAATAAGAGTACCGCCACTACTACTAATAATTATAATGATGATGATCATCATGATGTCGTATAATTGTTCAATGCACTACCACTATTACCACCACCACCACCAACAACAACAACAACCATAATGGTAATTATCATCATCATAATCATGATAATGATGATGATGATGACAACGATGATGATGATGATGATGATGATGATGATTGTTAGATACACCTAGAAATCTATTCATGGTGTTTCATCAGAAGTCTCTATAAATACCTCGCATTGAATCTTTCATTCACGCATACTTCACAGGTGTAGCAGGACTAAACAACTCACAAACAACCCCAACCCTAAGCATACATACTCTTTCCATACAAAATCATGCGACCGTTGTACATACTACGTGTCATGGAAGAGATGTGACTTAACGTCTGTCTTAAATGCATAGAGAGAACCGGAGAGTCTGAAAGTCAGAGGTATGCTGCTCCATGGAGCTGGAGAGTGGACAGAGAAAGCCTATTCACCGTCGCCATTCCTTTTGGCGTAGGCAGTCGCAGTAGACAGGCGTGACAAGACGGGCGGAGCTGACGAGGTGTGTAGACGTGAGGTACTTCAGACAAGTTGTGGGGTGCAAAACCCGAGATAACAGCAAAGGAGAGGGTGGACAGTTTGTTGTAAACCCTGTCGGAGATCGGCAACCATTGCAGAAGGGATGAAATATGTTCTGACCTGAAGAACATGACAATCAGTTGAGCCACCTCAATTTGGATTTTTTTTGGGGGACACCTGGAAATAAGGGATTAATAACTTTTTTTTAAGCAAAAAGACAAAGCAAGATTTCGGGAGCTTCAATGAACAGATTGTGCAGAACACAGAACTTATCTTGCAAAACTCCAGGCAAGCATGTCTACAAATTAACATGTTGTTTGAGAACATGGCAAGACCGCACAGAAGAGGACAAGGGTGCAGATGTTTTGAAGTGTGTTACAGCATCCGGAACAGATGGATAAGTGAGTCATGTCTTTGGACAGGCCAGCACAACATGGGTTTTATCTCTGTTTACTTGCAGTCCTTAAAATAAAAGGAACCCTTTTTAAAATCAATAAAGGGCTTTCCCTATTCTAGTGTGTTGGAATATATGTCATTACTGCAGTAACATCACCCTTGGGTAGTGCCAGGCCTGCAGGGTTTTCAGTATAATTTACATCCCCGCCCTCATAAAGGTCTGCGCTGGTAATTTCCCCTTTTCTCTCACTTTCTTTAACTCGGTCTTTTTTCCCCCTCTTTCTTACTGTTGTCTAGTGTTTTTCAGCCCTGGTGGCCCATTCTCCTGTCTCTGTCCCAGAAACTCTTTCACACAGTCTACGGTGCAACGAGTGTAAGGATCTTCTGATACTGTCATCACATCCTGGATCCGTGTCTGATCTGTATCTACACCAGGGGACTGCACCTACATTGGTCCTGTGAGCCACAGTCTATGCGTTGAATCAGCTTCGTTAAAATCGGTGTGGTGGTCCTTAACGTGATCAGTGTTGTCATCTTGTTGGCCTGTCCTTTCATCTGGGTCCACACCACAGATCGACAAGGACGTTGAATGGCTCCATACTTGGATGACACTGCATCTGTTCACCAGCCTTGGCTTAAACGGATTCAGTTGGTGTTTTCGTGCCATCTTGTTAACTGATAGACAAACAATAAAGAAACAAATGGACGCAGTTGAAATGATAACCTCCTTGACTAGAGTAACAAAAACAACAACAGAAATCCGGGACCAGGCTGCTTCCAATTCAGTAGTGGGGCGACCATCCCCAACTCGGCGGGTCCCCGGGTGGCGGATAGGGGAATGGCCCTCAGATATGGGGGTTAGCTGCGATATAAGTCAGGCTTGCCTGGCAGAATAAGCAGTCCCGGACCAACTGGCGATGTTCCTACCAGGATGGGGTGGGTCAACAGGTGGCACTGTTGTCCTCACTGAAATACCCCATGTGTCCTATGACGGGCTCATCATGCGGTCAAGAGGCGCGGTATAACCTCTAGCCCCGGGGTGGGATCCCCGGAGAAACAATCCCCCCTGTGCTCACAGGGCAGGACGCACGGGCCATGAGCTAAGGGTGAGGCACCCCGCAAGAAAACTCCAGCTGAAGACGGAGGTATCAGGCCACTGGCGCAGCTTAAACCACGATACCACGCATATACGCTTCCATGATGATGCAGTCCACAGAATTTCGATGTGGCGCTCGACCTTCGGAGACCCGCCGGGGAGGTCGGGAGCCGGGCCCTATGCCTCAAAGGGGCCCACCCCAAGCGGTCGGTGGTCAGACAAAGAAATTCTGCATGTCAATGCGACGAAGAAGGAGACCTCATCCTCCTGCTAATGCCAAGCAAACAGTACCACCCAGAATGCTCAACATTCTCCAGTGGAATGCAGAAGGGGTGCATAAAAAGAAACTTGGCTTGGCAGAAAGGATGCATCAAGAAAATATTGATATCGCATGTGTCCAAGAGACACATTTGACCGTAAACCATCGCTTTCAATTGAGGGGTTACGAGACCATCAGGTTGGACCGTGAGGAAAGAAACAAAGGAGGGGTGCTTATCTTGGTGCGGAATTCCATCGCCGCACAAGAACTCAAGATCAACACCAATCAACAGGCAGAGATCCAAGGGATTGATATAGTCCTTAAGGAACGCAACATCAGGATCTACAATGTCTATTGCCCTCAAGATCGTGATCTTTCCCTCACATACATGAACATCCCAGACAACAACTGCGTGGTGGTGGGCGATTTTAACAGTCACTCAGAGGATGGGGCTATGAGGAGACGGACAGAGAGGCGAAGAAGTTGAGGATTGGGAGATTGACACACATCTTCATCTCATCAACCAAGAAGATGATGAACCCACCTTTTACTCTAGACGCTGGATGACCACATCAACACCAAATCTAGCGTTCGCCACCAACGACCTGTTCGTCAGGACCACAAGAACAGTCCTCAACCAGCTTGGAGGAAGTGACCACAAGCCCGTCAAACTCTCTATCAACCTCAACTTACAGTGTCCACAAGCAAAGTGTTTTCCCCGCTGGAATTACAGAAAGGCGGACTGGACTCTCTTCGAGACCCTCATAGATACACACACAAAGCCAATCAACATCAGGCAGAAGGACTCAAACAAGATGGTTCGAGACTTCACAAAGGCCGTCTTGAAAGCTGCTACAGAATCCATCCCAAGAGGAGCACGTAAAGACTACAAGCCCTACTGGACGGAGGAACTCCAGAATCTGGAAGATGCTGTTACGGAAGCCAGGGACAGAGCAGAAAAGCAGCCATCACTGGAGAATAACATGGCGCTGAAGGAAGTAACTGCCAGATACAAGCTGTCCTGCGCACAAGCTGCAAGAAAAAGCTGGCAAGAGAAAACTGAAAGCCTAAATCTCGACAGGGATGGCAGCAAGCTGTGGAAACTGGCTAGAACCCTCTGTAATGAAACAACAAGTCACACCACTATAACAATACAAGAGAATGGAAATTACCTCTCTGGAAAGAAAGCAGCAGACCACTTCATAGACGTCTATGAAAACATCAGCAATCTGGAAGTCCCTCCTGAACATAGAGCTGCAGTGCACAGGGCCCAACGGTGAACTTCATGAGGAAGAGCCCCAAGAGGAAATCATGACCACAGCTTTCACAGAGAAAGAGCTGGAGGAAGCGTTGCAGAGCCTCAACCTGAAGAAGTCACCTGGACCAGACGGAATCACAAATGAAATGATTCTGCATCTTGGGATGAAGAGCAAGGCAGTCCTTCTAAAAATCTTTAACTCCAGCTGGAAGACAGGATCAGTACCACAGTGTTGGAGGGAAGCAGACATGATCCCCATTCACAAAAAGGGAAAGGACAAGTCGAAGGCTGACAGCTACAGACCCATCAGCCTTACAAGCTGCTTAGGGAAGCTGATGGAGAGACTTGTCAACACAAGGCTTGTCTGGCACCTTGAGGAGCATCAGCTGCTGAGCCCTGAACAGGCAGGCTTCCGCCAACACAGATCAACAGAAGACCAGATCACATTCATCACGCAAAGCATTGAGGACGCTTTCCAAGAAAAGAAGAACACGCTTGCTGTCTGGATTGACATGGAGAAGGCGTTCGACAAAGTCTGGAAGGACGGACTTAGGCTCAAACTACGGCGATGTGGTGTGTCTGGGAGGATGTACACCTGGATCAGCCAGTACCTACACAATCGCCAAGCCCGAGTCAAGATTCAGGGCCAGAAAAGCAAGAAGAAGGTGCTGAGACAGGGAGTACCACAAGGAGGAGTCCTTTCGCCAACGCTGTTCCTCATCTTCATAGATGACATCGTCAGAGAACTGCCAAAAGGGGTCAGAGGAGTGATCTACGCAGATGACCTGGTGCTTTGGTGCTCTGAAGAGTACACCACCACAGCACAGGTACGCCTCCAGACTGTGCTCAACAAGATCAGCGACTGGACCAAGGAATGGCTTGTCTCTGTCAACTCAAGCAAAACAACCTACACAGTCTTCAGCCTATCCAGCAAGAAGCAAAAGGCGAAGCTGATACTGAACAACCAAAGGCTTGCAGAGGAACCCACACCTACCTACCTGGGAGTGACCTTTGACCACAGGCTCACTTGGAAACAGCAGATCACCAGATGCTGTAGCAAGGCCAAGTTGAGACTGGCGATCATGAGGAAACTTGCGGGGACGAACTGGGGGGCTGACGAACGTATCCTGAAGAGACTCTATACAGGGAGAGTCCGACCTGTAGTTGAGTACGGGACGTCAGCATGGGCATCAGCTGCAAAGTCTAACCTCAACCACCTCAATAAGATACAGAACCAAGCTCAGCATGTCATAATTGGCGCCATGAGATCCACCCCAATCCTGAAGATGGAAGAGACCACTGGGCTACAGTCATTGGAGGACAGAAGGGACACAAAGATCCTCATCCAAGCAGCAAAATTCAAACGCCTTGAAAACCATCCAATGAACAACAGAATGAGCAGACCCACCAAGAGCCGGTTGAAAAGAGGCAGCTTCATCCACCAGTCAAGACGCCTTGAAAGACAAAGCCCAGTCTTGATGGAACACGAAGCAAAGCCTATCCCGGCAAATGTCACCCACCCATCTTGGAAGAGGCAGGTGTTCCCAACAGTCGTCACCAGCATTCCCGGAGTGGAGAAGAGAGGAATACAGTCAGACACCCAAAGGAAGGCCCTGGCCATGGAGTACATCTGCAACCAATATCCCCAGGAAGACTGGACCCATGTCTTCACAGATGGCTCTGCCACAGAGGCAACGAGGGATGGTGGAGCTGGAATCTTCCTCCGGTACAAAGACGGAGATGAAGAAATTGCAATTCCAACAGGAAAATACTCCACCAACTTCCGAGCTGAGCGAGAAGCCCTCTGTGAGGCAGCCACAACAGTCTTGCAGAACTCCAAAAGAACAACAGGGCAGGTGGTGGTCTTCTCTGACGCTCTCCCCGTGCTCCAAGCCCTCAAGAACTCCCGCTGCAAAGAACAGAACCATATCACTTCAGCCCTTGTTGCCCTGAGTGCCAGAGTGGAGAAAGTGGTGATACAATGGGTACCAGCACACTGTGGCATCAGAGGCAACGAAAAAGCGGACATTCTGGCAAAAGATGGTGCACAGAAGGAGCAGGCCAACAACCTGGTGTCATACGATGAAATTAAGACAATCATCAAGGCACAACAAGGAATAAAATGGCGCCTCCTGCATCCCAGATACAACCCAGAAGACACATACCATTTGCTGGGACGACGGGAACAGGTCAAGATCTTCCGCCTGAGGACTGGACACAATCGCCTGCTCCACCACATGCACACAAAATTTGGCATTGGACAGAGTGGAAAGTGCCCTTGTAGTGAGGGACCAATGACAACTGACCACATCCTTCAAGTCTGTACGACGTATGCAGCATCCAGGAGAAAGTACTGGCCAACACCGACAGCAGTGGAAGCCAAGCTGTATGGCACCCTGGAGGAGCTGCGATGGACGGCAGCCTTCATCGAGGACACTGGGCTGCTCATCTAACAGGATGGCGAACGAGGAAGAAGAAGAACAACAACAACAGAAATAAGTAATGGTAATCACAACAACAATAATAATAATAATAAAACAACAATGACAACAACAACAACAACAAGAGGAAGAATATGAATAATGACAATGATAATGATAGTAGATATTTGTCAAGTACACCTTGTCAAAATCTATTCACTGTGTTTCATCAGAAGTCTCTACAACCACTCTGCACCCAATCTTTCATTCACGCAAATTTGCCTGTGTAATTGGCATACACAGCACACGTAGAACCCCAACCTCACACATACATACTCTTTCAATACTGAATCAGGCAACCATTATACATACTACGTGTCATGTAAGAGGTGTAGTTTTAACGCCTGTCTTAAATGTAGTGAGAAAATCTGAGTGTCTGAGAGCCAGGGGGTATTTCGCTCCATGGAGCTGAAGAGTGCACAGAGAAAGGCCGTTCACCGTTGGTCTTTGTTTTGGTGTGAGCAGTCACAGGTGACGAGCGTGACAAGAAGAGGGGAGTTGATTAGGTGTGAGGACGTGAAGTACCTCAGACAGGTTGTTGAGTGCAAAAACCGAGACAACAGCCAAGGGGAGCGTGAACAGTGTTTTAAGTCCTGTCGGAGACGGCAACCATTGCAGAGTGCAGAATGGATGACGCATGTTCCAGCTCAGAGGAGATGAGAACCAGTCAAGCCGCGTTTGTTTGTTTGTTTTTTCTTAAGACCAGAAATAAGGGAGTTATGACAGTCTGCTTTAGAACAGATAAAGGTTTATCCAACAGTTGAGGACAGTACTTCTCTGGGTCCCATCCGCACCTTCAGTTGAATCTTTTTCTTGTCTGCTGTTTAGCGGACCCTGGGAAAATGCCCATTGATGGCGAGGAAAGACATTGACCACAGGGAAATCTTGTTGAGAGCGAGAAATACTGTAGCCCGGGATTCTCTTCAGAGGACGCGTAAGACCTCATGGCAAAAGCTTGGCCATGTGTGGAGTAGTACTGTCTTCACCTTTCAGTACAGCCACAAGTGAGACTGTGGGTTGCACATAGCAGTTGCCTGACGGTGGTTTTTTTTCGCCGATGGGCTCTGTAGCCATGAAATACAAATCAGCGTCTTTAATTCCAGTCGAAGCTAACTTTTTTTCTGTCCCATCTTCTGTGCCATCTCAGTGCCGTTGCACCCACACCACTCACAACAGCCCGGCCGGGCCCGCCGCAGCCCCGGCACCAGCAATCCACTGAGAGCAGTGACTGTCAAGTCGTTAAGAGGCAACCCACCGGAGGAGACACTGCACTGCTGCCGAGTCACTTCAGTGGTGTTCAGTTGTGCCTGTTCTAATCCAACATACACAGAACACCGCCTACTAAGGCCCCAGCTGACGACAAGAGCTGCTTTGTCGCGGAGCCGGCATGAGAGAGTTCTCCTTCCGGAGAGTGCCACCACGTCCGTCCAACGACGGTCTCCATGAATTCGCTGATACTGATGACCTCGACAGAATCAAACGAAGGCCATAGACATAGAAAGCACATCAACACTGAGAGTAGCATGACAGGAGGTCATGAAGAACCACAGACTTTGAGACCTTTTTTAATGCTTAAATAAATAAGAATATAGGTTTCTGGATTCTGGATTCGACATTACAAAAGTAGTTACAGTTACAGTTGATTCTGAGTCTGTAACTACTTTTCTAATAATTTTTTTTAATGCTGATCCATGAGGATGAAGAAGATGATGCTACGGAATAACATTCCGACCGAAGACTGCATGACAGAGCTGTACCCTACGCTTACTTTCATAATACATCCCAGCGTCAACCAGCCCCGAGAGATACAGACACATGCAGTGTTAGTAAAAAAAATTTTGAACAATGCTCTAAGAGACGCATGAGTTAGGTGGATGAAACGCGACTATGAGGTCCAAGTCTTCCCAACTGAGCCCGTGGTAAACTCAGCTCTGGGTAGGAGCCGGTAGGGCAGAAAAATCCCACAAATAAATGGCACTGATGGGGTTCCAAACCACGACCTCCCAGTCGAAGCTAACTTGATCAGGGAAGAACAGGTCTGAAAATACGCTGGAGCTTTAAAAAAAAAATTATATGTTATATTCATTTGTTCTTTATATATATATATATATTCTATTTATATTTTCCTTTTTCTTTCGTTCTTTCTTCCACAGTACAATAATTCATGCAAGACAAAGAGTAAAATGAAAAAATAATAAAGTTTATAAAAACCTTTTGGTGGTAGTAGAATCCGTTAGTGAGAACACTGACGTTTCAAGCCAAAGAGGTCAGCATCGCAAATCATTGTTGACTTTTTTTTTTAGCGAATATTTTTTCTTATCTCTTCGTAAAATTTAGAATTTCTTTTTGAAAAGTCAGCAAATTTAAAACAACAGCACATAAACTTTCTAAATCAAGAATTCAGCTTCGAGGGATACCCAGGTTCCCAGTTACTATTTTCTTCCCCGGCCCTGTAATTTTCAATGGCACGACACCAGGACAATTCTGGAGTGTGTTCATCAGCATCTCTCATTGGACTACTTTAGGTTACTTCACATTCAATCGAGGTGTGCCCCCGCTGAACACTCTTGTATGTTGGATGGCAAGGGGAACGCAAAGCGATCGCTTCGCCTCAGAAATTTGGAAGCATCTGCAATTTCTGAAATATACCAGCCCTAAAAAGAAAGGAAACAGGAAAAAGAAATAAGAAGGATTTTGACAGATTCTAACTGCACAACCAACGTGTCTACAGTCTATATGAATCCAGCTGTCTGGTAAAAAAAAAAATGATTTGAAATACTGACAAGAAGAAGAAGAAGTATGATGATGATGATGATGATGATGATGAGAACGACAACGGTGAAAATAGCGATAGTAATATTGATATCTTGATAATCGTACGTTAAAATAGCAGACCTCTACACGTAAATGCGCGCTACATATAAATTTCTTACCATACGTGATATTCTCTCTCTCTCTCTCTCTCTCTCTCTCTCTCTCTCTCTCTCTCTCTCTCTCTCTCAGAATTACCGGAAACCATTTCCTTAAATTGACTCGGGGATACACCCCTAAAACACGTTCTGGAAGACAAACTGTAAAAAGTGAACCAATATAACGACAAGCAAAGTACCCATGTATGCAAATTTGTGTGTGTGTGTGTGTGTGTGTGTGTGTGTGTGTGTGTGTGTGTGCAGGGCTTTAAGAGGAGGGGTGTTGGAGAGGGCAGGGGAAGGGTGGGAATTAGAGAGGGGGGGGGGGGGGTGATGGCAGAGCAGGCATCCTGATCAGATTATCTGGATGGTGAGACCGCAGCCTGCATTGTTGGCACCGGGAAACACCGCACAGAGAGCTGAGGCTGAAGCCCTCACGCAGATCGCCTCCAGAGTTCCCGCCTCAGACCAACAAAGACTTTCAGCAAGCTCTTTGTTTTCTGACTGACACCCTCTCAGTCCGGCAGGCAAATCAGAACAACAAGCTGCCATTTCTGACCATAGCACGGCAAGACGTTGCCTCTGGCTGAAGAGTAGTAGTGTTGCATCGGATCCCGGCCCACTGTCCAGTTCATGGGAACAACCAGGCCGATCACCTGACAATGGAAGACGCTGGAGGAGAATCACCCAATAACAGAATCAGCTATGGTAGGATGCGGACCATCACCAGGGCACTTACAACGCCAACGATGTGTAGGAACAACGATCGCAGTTTGACCCAGAGAGCAGCACGGTGTCCTGGTGAGGTCAGCACCAGGCACAACAGACTGAACTGTCACATGGACTGAAAGCTGAGACTGGCATCCTCTCGAGTATGTCCCTGTGGACAGGAAGACCAGACTGCGGACCATGCGGTACAGAGACGCCCCCTCCAGGAACCAGCCAGACCATGCAGTACAGAGACGCCCCCTCCAGGAACCAGCCGGACCATGCGGTACAGAGACGCCCCCTCCAGGAACCAGCCGGACCATGCGGTACAGAGACGCCCCCTCCAGGAACCAGCCAGACCATGCGGTACAGAGACGCCCCCTCCAGGAACCAGCCGGACCATGCGGTACAGAGACGCCCCCTCCAGGAACCAGCCGGACCATGCGGTACAGAGACGCCCCCTCCAGGAACCAGCCGGACCATGCGGTACAGAGACGCCCCCTCCAGGAACCAGCCGGACCATGCGGTACAGAGACGCCCCCTCCAGGAACCAGCCGGACCATGCGGTACAGAGACGCCCCCTCCAGGAACCAGCCGGACCATGCGGTACAGAGACGCCCCCTCCAGGAACCAGCCGGACCATGCGGTACAGAGACGCCCCCTCCAGGAACCAGCCAGACCATGCGGTACAGAGACGCCCCCTCCAGGAACCAGCCAGACCATGCGGTACAGAGACGCCCCCTCCAGGAACCAGCCAGACCATGCGGTACAGAGACGCCCCCTCCAGGAACCAGCCGGACCATGCGGTACAGAGACGCCCCCTCCAGGAACCAGCCGGACCATGCGGTACAGAGACGCCCCCTCCAGGAACCAGCCGGACCATGCGGTACAGAGACGCCCCCTCCAGGAACCAGCCGGACCATGCGGTACAGAGACGCCCCCTCCAGGAACCAGCCAGACCATGCGGTACAGAGACCGCCCCCTCCAGGAACCAGCCAGACCATGCGGTACAGAGACGCCCCCTCCAGGAACCAGCCAGACCATGCGGTACAGAGACGCCCCCTCCAGGAACCAGCCAGACCATGCGGTACAGAGACGCCCCCTCCAGGAACCAGCCGGACCATGCGGTACAGAGACGCCCCCTCCAGGAACCAGCCGGACCATGCGGTACAGAGACGCCCCCTCCAGGAACCAGCCGGACCATGCGGTACAGAGACGCCCCCTCCAGGAACCAGCCGGACCATGCGGTACAGAGACGCCCCCTCCAGGAACCAGCCAGACCATGCGGTACAGAGACGCCCCCTCCAGGAACCAGCCGGACCATGCGGTACAGAGACGCCCCCTCCAGGAACCAGCCGGACCATGCGGTACAGAGACGCCCCCTCCAGGAACCAGCCGGACCATGCGGTACAGAGACGCCCCCTCCAGGAACCAGCCGGACCATGCGGTACAGAGACGCCCCCTCCAGGAACCAGCCGGACCATGCGGTACAGAGACGCCCCCTCCAGGAGCCAGCCAGACCATGCGGTACAAAGAAGATCCGGG
>CM065718.1:49700755-49703255 GCA_033310375.1 Conus canariensis | reverse complement strand
TTAACCTCTTGTGTGATCTGTGAAGTGTTCAATGCCTGAAACAGAGCTAGAAACAATGTGTAAGCTGTTTCAAAAGACCTGATGCCGTTCTTATCCTTGATGTTATTTGGCAGAGTTCCAAAGGGTCCCTCCTGAGTGTACAAGGCTCTTTTGACAAAGATCGCTTCCGTGCTATCTGATTATAATGTTATTTGTATATCTAGATTGATTCTGCGGAAATTGTGTTATCAGTGTAGTTGGAGCAAATCCATTCTTTTCTGTACCGCAGTTTATATGATAATAGAAGCACATCTTGTCCTACCTGGTCTTGGAACGTTAACTTACAAGACTTAGAAGGAAAAAAAAACTTGAGCGAACGTTTGTGTATTCTAGTTAGAAGTTTCAATGTATTTGCATTGCATAGATTATACAGCGTTGGGGCATAATCGCTGGATGATGATTTAAATGCATGGTAAAAGTCTTTGCGGGGTTTAGCATTTGGAAAGTTTTCCATTTTTGAGAGCTGGAACTATTTCATTTTTTATTTGGAGAGAGAGAGAGAGAGAGAGAGAGAGAGAGAGAGAGAGAGAGAGAGAGAGTTTACAACCTCATTCACTTTTCACCTTTACATAGATAGATAGACAGATAGATAGATAAATAGATAGAAAGATAGATAGATAGAGGTAGGTTTAGATCTAGATAAATAGATAGATAGATAGATATAAGACAGACAGAGACAGAGATCATTGGAAACCCCTTTTACTGTAATAGCATTGTGAGACAGAGACACAGAGACACAGAGAGACAGAGACAGAAACAGATATTATTGCAGATCCCTTTTGCTGCAATGGAGTGGTGATCCGTTTCTGATATTCGCATTTGTGTTGCTTCGTTATTGTTTTTAGTTGTGTGTGTGTGTGTGTGTGTGTGTGTGTGTGTGTGTGTGTGTGTGTGTGTGTGTGTGTGCGTGTAGGTGTGTGCGTGCGTGCGTGCGTGCGTGCGTGCGTGCGTGCGTGTGTTCGTTTTTCTTTTGCTTAATATTTTTTTTGTTTTTGAATGACCAGTTCAGAGAGAGAGAGAGAGAGAGAGAGAGAGAGAGAGAGAGGGGAGAGGGAGAGAGTTAATTATTTTCAACCTGATCAACTTTTTTGTTGGTTTTCGTCTGGGTTTGTTGTCGCGGTTGTTTGTTTGTTTGTTCGTTCCTTGGTTCGTTAGAAAGAGAATATAGCTTTTTTTTCCCCCTATGGAACTATGCGTCATTCTAGATGTCTTTTTTCGTGTCGGTTAGTTGTTGTTTTCCTTCGTCGTTCGTCCATTTCAGAGATAAGGAGAGTAAACAGGCACCTTGTTTAGTGAGCAGCCTCTTTGCTTTCGTAGGAAGATAACATCTGATCCCCTTAATCTTCTGAAGAACGTTACAACCTTCAGCCTCCCTTGCGTACGTACGTGCGTGCGTGCGTACGTGTGTGTGTGTGTGTGAGTGAGTGTGTGTGTGTGTGTGTGTGTGTGTGTGTGTGTGTGTGTGTGTGTGTGTGTGTGTGTGTGTGTGGTGTGTGTGTTTGTGTGTGTGTGTGCCTCGGAGAATGACAATGTCGGTGTCTCTTGTTTTGCCACTTAAGAGTAGGCCCATTGTGTTCTTGAATCCTGGGGACGCGTAATGTTCAGCTCTCCGTGGTGGTCGTGGATTACTATTACTTACCGGACGACTCGAGTTTGGGGACCTGACGGTTCTGCTCGTCTCTGACGGATAAACATTTAACAACAAGCATCCTTCCATCTTTTGGTTTCGCATGAATAAAGATGAGTGTGATGTTCTTGTCGAGCGTCGCTCTTCTTTTGCCTCGCCTTCTTTGTGAGCCTGACCTCAAGGGCGACATTCCAGGTCAGCTGGTCTGCTGACCTCTGCAGTACACTTACGCCGGCTACATTCCACCAATACTTCCATGTCGAAAAGAGACGAATCTGTACGTTTGTCTCCCCTTTTTTTTTACCCCCGTTTTTTCTTTTTCTTTTTTTTTTTTTTTTTAGTATTCAAATCAGCTTCCATACCGTCCTAGTGATTCTGTACGTTTGTCTCCTTTTCTTCTTTTCTTTTTTTTTTTTTTTATTTATCTAGTACGTAACTTGGCTTTTAAACCGTTCTAGTGAATCTGAACGTTTGTCTCCTCTCTCTCTCTCTCTCTCTCTCTCTCTCTCTCTCTCTCTCTCTCTTTTGGTACATAACCCAGATTCCATACCGTTCTAGTAGTGTCCATCCCGCCCCTGTTCTTGAGGTGCAGTCAGGCCGACACGAGGGCACCCATGCAACGGAGACCCTGCTATGACGTTGAGCAACTTCGGTAATGCTTGAGAGCGCATATATCTGGATCAATGTTGACAGGCCATTGGCCGGGCCATGGCGGTAGTGTGAATATGGAATCTAAATGTCAAAGGGGACGAGAGGGTGAGGGAGTGGGAGTGGGTTGGGGAGGGGGGGAGGCAGGGGATGGGCGACAGGGGGTGCAAAGGAGGGGCGAGGGAA
>CM065718.1:49688255-49690755 GCA_033310375.1 Conus canariensis | reverse complement strand
CTGCATATCCAGAAATCGTCTCATTCCCCCCTCAACCCCAAGATGACTGAAATGGTCCTCGTCGACTCGACGGACGAACACCAACAATGCTACTTAGTCACCATGTCAGATCTGGAGAAGATCAGCCGAAAACTGGAATGTATGTATAACTTACAGCGCAGACAGACTCGGCTGAGTCCAGACACACAGACACACAGACAAAACGTACTTTATGTATTAGGTACTACCACTTACACCCCCACCCCCTCCATCCACCCACGCAATCCTTTCTCCCTTTTCCTGTACCCACTTCCTCATCCCCTCCATCCCCCTCCTCCTCTTCCCCTCCCCACTTTCTCCTTCTGTCCTCTCCCCGTCACCCACCTCCCCTTTCACTTGTTCCCCTCCCCCCCCCCCATCTCCCCATACCCATTTCTCCTTCCCTAGTCTCCCCCCCCCCCCCCCCCCCCTTCTCTCACTCTGTGCCTCCCTGCTCCTCGTCGTCCCCTCCCTCTTCCCATTCCTATCTCCTCAGTCCCCCCCCCCCCTTTTCCCTCTCCCCTCCCTTCCCCCGTCTCCTCCCTCTCCATTCATGCTCCAGTCCTTTGCGGTAGTCCTGCTTCTAATTAAAAAGAAAAAAATAGCGTCACAAATCCTGAATCGAACTATAAAATTTTCAATCTTCATTTCGTGTTCCCCCAACTGAGCTATTTCGCCTGACAGAAAGCGCGGCGTTTTTAATCTGACAACGGTGAGGCGTCTTGGACTGTCTTGGAATTCTGATGTTGCCTGGCTCTGCCATATGTTCGCATTAAAATGTGACAAATGCAGAATACTCGCACAAAAGGGATTCAGTCTTAATGTGCCCGGTATGTAAATGAGTCACCATGCCAAACAGGAGATCAAACCAAAACTCTGGATTCGCATAACCAGTACCAAAGGTTGCGAAGTGCAAAGACAGACGGGCCAGACAGATAGTCAGACAGACAGATAGACAAACAGGCAGAACACACTTTGTATATTAGGTGAAAACATGCAAGTATGATTTATGAAAACAAATAAATATGACTCATGAAAGCAGATAACTTTGAGTCATGAAATTCTGTAGCTGTGTCTCAAGAAAACAGGTAGCCATGATTCATGGAAACAGACAGCAATGTCTCATGAAAACAGACAGCTATGTCTCATGAAAACAGACAGCTATGTCTCATGAAAACAGACAGCTATGTCTCATGAAAAGAGACAGCTACGTCTCATGAAAACAGACAGCTAGTCTCATGAAACAGACGCAATGTCTCATGAAAACAGACAGCTACGTCTCATGAAAACAGACAGCTATGTCTCATGAAAACAGACAGCTATGTCTCATGAAAACAGACAGCTATGTCTCATGAAAACAGACAGCTATGTCTCATGAAAACAGACAGCTATGATCATGAAACAGACAGCTATGTCTCATGAAAACAGACAGCTATGTCTCATGAAAACAGACAGCTACGTCTCATGACAACAGACAGCTATGTCTCATGACAACAGACAGCTAGTCTCATAAAAAACAGACAGCTACGTCTCATGAAAACAGACAGCTATGTCTCATGAAAACAGACAGCTATGTCTCATGAAAACAGACAGCTATGTCTCATGAAAACAGACAGCTATGTCTCATGAAAACAGACAGCTATGTCTCATGAAAACAGACAGCTATGTCTCATGAAAACAGACAGCTACGTCTCATGAAAACAGACAGCTATGTCTCATGAAAACAGACAGCTATATCTCATGAAAACAGACAGCTATGTCTCATGAAAACAGACAGCTACGTCTCATAAAAAACAGACAGCTACGTCTCATGACAACAGACAGCTATATCTATGAAAACAGACAGCTATATCTCATAAAACAGACAGCTACGTCTCATAAACAGACAGCTACGTTCATGACAACAGACACTATACTTATGAAACAGACAGCTATGTCTCATGAAAACAGACGCTATGTCTCAAAAAACAGACAGCTACGTCTCATGAAAACAGACAGCTAACTCATGAAAACAGACAGCTATATCTCATGAAAACAGACAGCTACGTCTCATAAAAAACAGACAGCTATCTCATGACAACAGACAGCTATATCTTATGAAAACAGACAGCTATATCTCATAAAACAGACAGCTACGTCTCATAAAAACAGACAGCTAGTCTCATGACAACAGACAGCTATATCTTATGAAAACAGACAGCTATGTCTCATAAAACAGACAGCTATGTCTCAAAAAAACAGACAGCTACGTCTCATGAAAACAGACAGCTATATCTCATGAAATCAGACAGCTATATCTCATGAAAACAGACAGCTATGTCTCATAAAACAGGCAGCTATATCTTATGAAATCAGGCAGCTGTATCCCATGAAATCAGGTAGCTATGTCTCATGAAATCAGGTAGCTATGTCTCATGAAAACATGCAGCTATGTCTCATTGAAAAAGGGAACTATGTCCTTTGAAAACAGGTAGCTATAACC
>CM065718.1:49658255-49680755 GCA_033310375.1 Conus canariensis | reverse complement strand
AATGGACCATTGCGACTTTTTTAATGCGACAAAAATGCAACTAAAGAGCGGAACGAAGCGATGTCAGGATTCGAACCCGTCCAAGGGAAAGGAGAAGGGGTTTGGAGGGGAAGAAGAGAAACGGAAGACAGGAAAGGAGACAGGGACCGTGAAGGAAGGGGTGATGGGGGTAGAGGGTGAGAGGATGGAAGGAGGGGGGGGGAGAGAGAACACGTAGTAGAGGCGGAAGTGGGGAAGGGGGGCGTGGGGGCAGGGGAGGGCAAGAGAAGGGGAAGAAAGGGGACTGGGGTGGGGGATAGGGATGGGGGAGGGGGGGAAGGGGAAGGAGAGGGTGGGGGTGAGGCTTGAGGAACGAGAGAGCCGAGGGATGGGAGAGGGTGAAACTGAAAGGGGGGGGAGAGGGGGGATGGAGGGAAACGAGGGTTTGTGGGAGAGGACGAAGGGGAAGGAGATGAGAGAGGGGAGACGGGGGAGGGGACATGGATGGGGAGGGAACAGGGTGGAGGAGAGATGGAGTTGGGGACGGAAGGGTGAGAAGCAGCTGGGGCAGATGGGAAAGAGGGGTGTCCAAATCGACAGTTTCTGCCTCATCTTCTCCAAGTTCATTATGCACTTTCATCAGCACACTGGGCACATCATGAGCGAATCAGATTCTTGCTACAAAGTCGTGTCAGTCGCATTTTAGATATGACAAAAAATGCGACCATATAGCGAAGCCATGTTGGGATTTCACGCGAGGGGGTGACGGGAGAGACGGGAGGGGGCTGACGGAGGACGTTAAAGGCGGGCGGTGGGTGGGTGACGGGGTTGGGAAGAGAGTTATGGCAGAAGGGGCTACTGGGGGAGAAGGGGGGGGGGGGGGGGGCGGAGGGGACATGCGGCAGAGAGAGGAAAATGTACGGGAGAAGGGGACGAGGGTTTGGGAGAGTGTGGAGGGGAAGGGGAGAGGGAGGGAGGGGCACGGGGACGGAGAGAGAGAGAGAGAAGAGAGAGAGAGAGAGAGAGAGAGAGAGACAGACAGACAGACAGGACAGACAGAGATAGTGCACAAACAAGATCCAAACCAAAACATGAGAATGGCACCAGGAAAGGAAAACGAATCTTGCACCCCCCCCCCCCCCCAAAAAAAAAAAAAAAAAAAAAATCTATTATGACGAGAATGTGATGTATAAAATTATGACACAATACAATGCAATACAATACAATGTAATAAATGCACAATACAATACAACAGAATATGACAAGCAACAAAGGCACGAGGCAAGAACTGAGAGGTTCCTGCTGAGAATCTTTAGAAAATGCCAGAGTGGTCGTTAAAAACGTAATGAAAACGCAAGAAAGACCGCCCCCCTCCCCTCAAAAAAAAAAAAAAAAGGGGGGGGGGGGGGAGAAGAAAAAATATACATATACATACATAAATGAATGCATAAATACATGAATACATATATAAATACATAACTACATGATAACTAAATGAATAAATAGATAAATAAATAAATCAATAAATAAATGAAATGATAGATAAACAAATAAATACATGAATAAATAAATAAATAAAACCAGGTGAACCAGGCCCTCTGCAGGAAAAAAAAAGCAGCCTGCTTCAGACATAGAAGAAATAAGTTACGACAGGAATGTAACAGACTGCAAGCAAACGTCATACAATCCAACGCCATACAACATACAAGACGGGCACACGGGACAGCGCAGACTTCCACCAATGTCGACGGATCCCGGATCCACCCTCTGATCCAGATCCGGATCTGTATCACAAATAGCCACCAATCTGTACCGACTCGTCTCCGGGCCTACATTCCCTCGTGAGAAGATGTTTTGTTAAAGTCGGAGGTTTAGTAGTTTTCACGTCCCCTTACCGACAGACTGGGATCCAATGACAGTATAGTTTGTTTTCAACAGTGGTCTAGTGGGTATGTAGTTTGTAAACAACAGTGGTATAATGACAATGTAGTTTGTAGACAACAGTGGTCTAATGATCATGTGGTTTGTAGACAAAATGGTCCAATGACAATGCAGTTTGTAGACAAAAGTGGTCTAATGATAATGTGGTTTGTAGACAACAGAGGTCTAAAGATAACGTTGTATGTAGACTACAGTGGTCTGATGACAATGTGGCTTGAATACATCTGTTGGCTCAGTGACTCTGTGGTCTGAAGACACTAGTGGACCAAAGACGCCGTAGTCTGAGGATGCCAGTGGTCCAATGACAGTGTGGTCTAATCATTCCAATGGTCCAATGACAGCGGGGTCTGATGATACTAATGGTCCAATGATAGTGTGGCCTGAAGATACCAATGGTCCAATGACAGTGTGGTCTGATGATACTAATGGTCCAATGACAGTGTGGTCTGATGATACTAATGGTCGAATGACAGTGTGGTCTGATGATACTAATGGTCCAATGATAGTGTGGCCTGAAGATACCAATGGTCCAATGACAGTGTGGTCTGATGATACTAATGGTCCAATGTTAGTGTGGTCTGATGATACTAATGGTCCAATGACAGTGTGGTCTGATGATACCAATGGTCCAATGACAGTGTGGTCTGATGATACCAATGGTCCAATGACAGTGTGGTCTGATGATACAAATGGTCCAATGACAGTGTGGTCTGATGAAATTAATGGTCCAATGACAGTGTGGACTGATGATACTAAGGGTCCAATGACAGTGTGGTCTGAAGATATCAATGGTCCAACGACAGTGTGGTCTAATGATACTAACGGTCCAATGACAGTGTGGTCTGATGAAATTAATGGTCCAATGACAGTGTGGTCTGATGATACAAATGGTCCAACGACAGCGTGGTCGAAGATACCAACGGTCCAATGACAGTGTGGTCTAATGATACCAACGGTCCAATGAAAGTGTGGTCTGATGATACAAAGTCCAATGACAGTGTGATCTGAGGATACCATGGTCCAATGACAGTGTGGTCTGATGATACTAATGGTTCCAACGACAGTGTGGTCTGAAGATACCAACGGTCCAATGACAGTGGTCTGATGATACAATGGTCCAATGACAGTGTGGTCTGATGATACAAACGGTGCAATGACAGTGTGGTCTGATGATACTAATGGTCCAATGACAGTATGGTCTGAAGATACCAACGTGCAATGACAGTGTGGTCTGATGATACTAATGGTCCAATGACAGTGTGGTCTAATGATACTAATGATCCAATGACAGTGTGGTCTGATGATACTAATGGTCCAATGACAGTGTGTCTGATGATATTAATGGTCCAGTGACAGTGTGGTCTGATGAAAGTATTGGTCCAATGACAATGTGGTCTGATGATACTAATGGTCCAATGACAGTGTGGTCTGATGATATTAATCGTCCAATGACAGTGTGGTCTGATGATATTAATCGTCCAATGACAGTGTGGTCTGATGATACTAATGGTCCAATGACAGTGTGGTCTGATGATATTAATGGTCCAATGATAGTGTGGTCTGATGATGCTAATGGTCCAATGACAGTGTGGTCTGATGATATTAATGGTCCAATGACAGTGTGGTCTGATGATACTAATGGTCCAATGACAGTGTGGTCTGATGATACTAATGGTCCATGACAGTGTGGTCTGATGATGCTAATGGTCCAATGACAGTTTGGTCTAATCATTTGAATGGTCCAATGACAGCGGGTCTGATGATACTAATGGTCCAATGATAGTGTGGCTGAAGATACCAATGGTCCAATGACAGTGTGGTCTGATGATACTAATGGTCCAATGACAGTGTGGTCTGATGATACTAATGGTCGAATGACAGTGTGGTCTGATGATACTAATGGTCCAATGATAGTGTGGCCTGAAGATACCAATGGTCCAATGACAGTGTGGTCTGATGATACTAATGGTCCAATGTAGTGTGGTCTGATGATACTAATGGTCCAATGACAGTGTGGTCTGATGATACCAATGGTCCAATGACAGTGTGGTCTGATGATACCAATGGTCCAATGACAGTGTGGTCTGATGATACAAATGGTCCAATGACAGTGTGGTCTGATGAAATTAATGGTCCAATGACAGTGTGGACTGATGATACTAAGGTCCAATGACAGTGTGGTCTGAAGATATCAATGGTCCAACGACAGTGTGGTCTAATGATACTAACGGTCCAATGACAGTGTGGTCTGATGAAATTAATGGTCCAATGACAGTGTGGTCTGATGATACAAATGGTCCAACGACAGCGTGGTCTGAAGATACCAACGGTCCAATGACAGTGTGGTCTATGATACCAACGGTCCAATGACAGTGTGGTCTGATGATACTAAGAGTCCAATGACAGTGTGATCTGAGGATACCAATGGTCCAATGACAGTGTGGTCTGATGATACTAATGGTCCAACGACAGTGTGGTCTGAAGATACCAACGGTCCAATGACAGTGTGGTCTGATGATACTAATGGTCCAATGACAGTGTGGTCTGATGATACAAACGGTGCAATGACAGTGTGGTCTGATGATACTAATGGTCCAATGACAGTATGGTCTGAAGATACCAACGGTGCAATGACAGTGTGGTCTGATGATACTAATGGTCCAATGACAGTGTGGTCTAATGATACTAATGATCCAATGACAGTGTGGTCTGATGATACTAATGGTCCAATGACAGTGTGGTCTGATGATATTAATGGTCCAGTGACAGTGTGGTCTGATGAAGTATTGGTCCAATGACAATGTGGTCTGATGATACTAATGGTCCAATGACAGTGTGGTCTGATGATATTAATGTCCAATGACAGTGTGGTCTGATGATATTAATCGTCCAATGACAGTGTGGTCTGATGATACTAATGGTCCAATGACAGTGTGGTCTGAATGATATTAATGGTCCAATGATAGTGTGGTCTGATGATGCTAATGGTCCAATGACAGTGTGGTCTGATGATATTAATGGTCCAATGACAGTGTGGTCTGATGATACTAATGGTCCAATGACAGTGTGGTCTGATGATACTAATGGTCCAGTGACAGTGTGGTCTGATGATGCTAATGGTCCAATGACAGTTTGGTCTAATCATTTGAATGGTCCAATGACAGTGTGGTCTGATGATACTAATGGTCCAATGACAGTGTGGTCTGATGAATATAATGGTCCAATGATATTGTGGTCTAATGATACAAATGGTCCAACGACAGTGTGGTCTGAAGATACAATGGTCCAATGACAGTGTGGTCTAATGATATTAATGGTCCAATGATAGTGTGGTCTGAAGATACGAATGGTCCAATGACAGTGTGGACTGATGAAATTAATGGTCCAAATGACAGTGTGGTCTGATGAAATTAATGGTCCAATGACAGTGTGGACTGATGAAATTATGGTCCAATGACAGTGTGGACTGATGAAATTAATGGTCCAACGACAGTGTGGTCTGAAGACACCAACGGTCCAATGACAGTGTGGTCTGATGATACTAATGGTCCAATGACAGTGTGGTCTAATGATACTAATGGTCCAATGACAGTGTGGTCTGATGATACTAATGGTCCAATGACAGTGTGGTCTGAAGATACCAACGGTCCAACGACAGTGTGGTCTGATGATACTAATGGTCCAATGACAGTGTGGTCTGATGATACCAATGGTCCAATGACAGTGTGGTCTGATGATACCAACGGTCCAACGACAGTGTGGTCTGATGATACCAACGGTCCAATGACAGTGTGGTCTAATGATACCAACGGTCCAATGACAGTGTGGTCTGATGATACCAATGGTCCAATGACAGTGTGGTCTGATGATACTAATGGTCCAATGACAGTGTGGTCTGATGATACTAATGGTCCAATGATAGTGTGGTCTGATGATACTAATGGTCCAATGACAGTGTGGTCTGATGATACCAATGGTCCAATGACAGTGTGGTCTGATGATACCAATGGTCCAATGACAGTGTGGTCTGATGATACGAATGGTCCAATGACAGTGTGGTCTGATGAAATAAATGGTCCAATGACAGTGTGGACTGATGAAATTAATGGTCCAATGACAGTGTGGTCTGATGATACAAATGGTCCAACGACAGTGGGTCTAATGATACCAACGGTCCAATGACAGTGTGGTCTAATGATACCAACGGTCCAATGACAGTGTGGTCTGATGATACCAATGGTCCAACGACAGTGTGGTCTGATGATACCAACGGTCCAATGACAGTGTGGTCTGATGATACCAATGGTCCAATGACAGTGTGGTCTGATGATACTAATGGTCCAATGACAGTGTGGTCTGATGATACTAATGGTCCAATGATAGTGTGGTCTGAAGATACCAATGGTCCAATGACAGTGTGGTCTGATGATACTAATGGTCCAATGACAGTGTGGTCTGATGATACTAATGGTCCAATGACAGTGTGGTCTGATGATACCAATGGTCCAATGACAGTGTGGTCTGATGATACCAATGGTCCAATGACAGTGTGGTCTGATGATACAAATGGTCCAATGACAGTGTGGTCTGATGAAATTAATGGTCCATTGACAGTGTGGACTGATGAAATTAATGGTCCAATGACAGTGTGGTCTGATGATACAAATGGTCCAACGACAGTGGGGTCTAATGATACCAACGGTCCAATGACAGTGTGGTCTAATGATACCAACGGTCCAATGACAGTGTGGTCTAATTATACTCATGGTCCAGTGACAGTGTGGTCTAATGATACCAGTGGCCAGTGACAGTGTGGTCTAATGATACCAGTGGCCCAGTGACAGTGTGGTCTAATGATACCAGTGGCCCAGTGACAGTGTGATCTAATGATACCAGTGGTCCAATAACGCAGTGGTATGAAGATACCAGTGGTCTAATGACGCTATAGATTGAAGATACCAGTGGTCTAATGACGCTATAGATTGAAGATACCAGTGGTCCAATAACGTTATGGACTGAAGATACCAGTGGTCCAATAACTCAGCGGTCTAAAGGTACCAGAAATCCGTTGATTATGTGGTCCGGAGACAGAAGTGATCCAATAACTGTGGTCCGACTACATCACCGGTCCAAAGACACAGGTGATCAGTTGTTTTATGGTCCATCGGTGAGCTTCCTCTGCGACAAGCATTAGCACCACAAGGCTGTTTCCCTCAGTTACCAGTATATATGACCAAGTACGAATATCAACATGGCGGCGGTCACGAGGCGCATGGAGCGCCATTTGTCATTGTAACAGTCGTCGTCGTTTTTATTGCCCAGGTCACATTTCTCAGACAGAAAACAAAAAAACAAAGAATGGTCTTGTGATGTTTGTTTTGTGGTAAACACAGAATAAGGGACATTACTCTCAGGAATGTCTTCCTGTTTTACCCAAACAGCGGAAGTGGAGCTTTACTGGACTTGAGGCCATTCATCATACAGTCTTCCGGTATTACCAAAACAACGGAGCAGGGTATTACCGTCACAATTGTTCACTATGCGATCTTGATTGTGTTGTTGTTATTTACTCTACAGTCTTAATGTCTACTGTGTTGTTAGTCTAAACCATACATTCTTTCTGCATTACGTAGCCAAAACACAAGGAAGTGTAGCTTCACTTGTGTCATGGGTCTTCTTGTATTGCCAAACCAAGAAAGTGTAACTGTGCCGTTATCATTTTTTTTCATCGTATACGAGAAGTCTACCTGTAGTACCCAACCATAGGAAGCAGAGTTTTGTTTAACGATGAAATCATTGTTTACTCCCCACAGTCTTCCTGTATTGACAAATTAAGGAAGTGAAGGTTCACTGTATTATGAGGAGGAGGAGGAGGAGGAGGAGGAAGAAGCAGAGGATAGTGATGATGATATCGTTGCCTTGAGTCTTCCTGTACTGCAGAACCGAAGGGAAAGTGCGGAAGTACTACAAAGAGTATGAATAGTACACAGAACGACAACCAATCAGACGACGTTACTATTTATAGTGTGCAGACGAACCGAAGTGGCCTTACACAACAAGGATAGGTAGTCTGGCCTCTGGCCTACTGACGTCAAGTATCTGGTTTGCGTCAAAGATTGAACTGATGATCGACGCAAAAGGGTAGAGTCAGACAATGAGTTATTTAACATTAACATTCTCTCTCTCTCTCTCTCTCTCTCTCTCTCTCTCTCTCTCTCTCTCTCTCTCTCTCTCTCTCTCTCTCTCTCTTCTTCATTCTTCTTCTTCTCATTTTTATTCGAATCACATGCACACAAAAACACACGTGTGTGTGTGTGTGTGTGTGTGTGTGTGTGTGTGTGTGTGTGTGTGTGTGTGTGTGTGTGTGTTGTTGTTGTGTTGTTGTTGTTGTTGTTGTTGTTGTTGTTGTAATGACCATTACCTAATGTTTGTAGAATATTGAATATGATTTAGAGTCTTCAGTCATCAAAGTCGATGAACAGTTTACAATGAAATGAACCAATAAGTAACCATCCCTTAAATTGAAACAGGCATAAACGAACAATGGAACCTCTCCCATACCATTAGACAGAGAAGAATTCAGGTGCAATTCTTCAAACTTTACGCGTCGAGAACAAAAACAGCAATGAAAACAACGACAGATGTAGACCTACTTTCCATATTTTGGTTTCGTGCTCGAGGACACAACTGATATCGTGTGTTTGGAGGATGTTGTATTAATGTATGCGTGTGCCTGACTCAGTCCTCTTTGAGGTCGTGTGCGTGTGCTTTTGGACGGACGGAGGGACGGACGCGTCTTATTATGGTACTTGAGATACGTCTCTCCAGGTATGCATATACTTAAGACATTCTCCTCTCTACTGCGTTCTCCCTCCCCACCTTCCCTACTCCCATCTCCGCCTTCTCCTCCCCCTTTAACGGAGTACTCCCACTCCAGCTACATATAGTCTGCTATTTAAAACTCCTGAGGTCCTTTACCTCCACACACCTTACATGAGAGAGAGAGAGAGAGAGAGAGAGAGAGAGAGAGAGAGAGAGAGAGAGAGAGAAGGAAGTCGTGCGTCCTTTTTATCAGACAGCTGAAACAGCTTTCTTGACGGCAAACACGTTCATTGACAGGATTCTGAATATTTCTCTCTCTCTCTCTCTCTCTCTCTCTCTCTCTCTCTCTCTCTCTCTCTCTCTCTCTCTCTCTCTTTCCAAAGTAGATGATTGATGAAATACAAGCTGCCATATTCCTTAGCGAAGATTTTTTTTTTTGAGACCGGAGAAAGATGTCAAACGTATTTGTTAAAACAAAATAAAGTTGATTTACGTAAATGAACTGTGCAAGGGGTACTATTACGATCTTGTTTCTTTCAAACAAAACTGAATGTGCAAAGCAGGTAATAAACTTACCATAAAATGTCTCAGTTTAAGACTTGTCATATAAGCAATCACACATCAAACAAACACAACAAACATTTCACATGTCTGGCAGAATCTACAATCAAACAAAAGCGTACTTAGTCAAATCATCTTGACAACATTTTGCAGGTATAAGAATATTCATTCACTCCTGTTGGTATGCCTCATGCTTGGAACTGATGTTTACCATTCCTTACGTCATTCGACGGAAACGAGATGTCGTGGATTAAATGAACTGATGGTAAAATTCTAGGGGAAAAAAATGTCGGCTCCTGTCATATCTTAAACTATTAGACACATGTACAACCTGTGCGTTGAAAAAATGTTACTTTCCAGCAGAGTTCAAAGTCGCAAAAGTAATTCCCATCGACAAATCTGGTGACAATCTGAACTCCCTCTTCATATTAAAGAATCTGTGATGATACCACGCTTCATACAAACAGCTTCAAACCAGATCAGGTTCTGTGTTCACATCATTACAAAACAGTTGACATCCAAAGTGAATGATTTGGTTTCAGTGCTTCCCAACTCATGTTCAAAACAAAGACAGGAGGATATGTGATGTTTCCCTTCAGTTTGATTTACAAACAGATGGGCATTGCTGCATATCCTCCAGTGTTGTTTTGAGCATGAGTAGTGGATAATTATATTGTTCTAAGCATCATCATGGACAACATTCTTTCGTGGATTGTTCACATTAAAACCTTATTCAAAACAGTATCCTAACAAATATGGGTCTCTGTAGTCGTCTTCCAGGGATTTCTGCCAGGGGGAAAATTTTCTGGCTGTCGACTTACCCACCTCTGGGTTTTGGACTTAGTTTTCTTCTTCTTGCTCTCTTCAACGCCTTCTCTCTGCGTCAGAGACTAACCTCACCTCAGTCCTTCTTAGACATGTTCCCTCATACCCCTTCCCCGTCCTGATCATTCTTATTTCCTGTCTCTCTGTCCGTGTCGTGTGTCTCGCCTTTCGCAACGTCTAGTTTATATAGGAATCTGGACAAATGATACACCTTGGACTATGTCCTTAGCCACGATGGGCCCCTCTAAAGCCATGCTCACCTCCACCATGAATTTCACTCAAATTAAACTCTTCCACACACCAATATTCACACTGATTTTCTAAACAGCCGAACAAATAACTTCAGAACTCCCTCTCATTGGACATCGATTCACGACAAATTGTAGGGTCATTTGCAAACATAAATGATCCTTTTGAAAGCTACGAGCACTTTAAACACATTTAAAGCATCCTGACAGTAGCTTCAGCACAGTTCGTTGCAACAATATTGTTGAACAAAGAAAAAGACTCCTACTCTTCAAGTTAATTGTCCATGGGCTCTTTTCTGTTCACCTTTTTTGAACATCCTGTGACTATTTTAAGCCTGAGTACCGCACTCAAGTTGCGCCGAGATCTGAGTGAAAACTTTGTCCCCTCTTGACCATTAAAGGCCTTCTTCTGCGGTCGATTTTTAAAGGTTGCGTCAGAACTTCAGTCCTGTCGCCACGATGAATATCACAGTCTTCTCGAGGTCTTCATGGCTGCCCTAGAGCTGCATCTGCAGCTCTGCACTTTCTGGACAGGTTTGACGCTGCAGAACATCAATTAAAGGTCTGAACTCAGGAGGGATTCTAGCTGCCCTTGCTGACTACTCTCACATGCCAATAATTACCCGATAGCTTCAATCTCTTTCATGTAGCCCGAAGGTATGTGGTATTTGAGGACCTTAACACATTCTCTGCTAATGTGCAGTTTTCTCATTATCCTCCCACGCTGTAATCCGTTGCCGCTTAAAACCCTAAAAAGCTTTTCAAAAGATATTTTGCTGCTTGACATGTTCCCTCACTGCGAACTAACCAGCTTGAAACAAGCGTTTGTTATTCTGCTCCTCTAAGCTATAATTCACTTCCACCAGAACTGAATGTCACCGAAGTACAATATCTCTCGGAAGGTAGTTGAAAACATACTTGTCATTCACTCACCAGTCATGTAAATATGAATGTAAATAATACTATCAATGCTGTATATGCATATATAAAGTCACTCTCTGGCGCTTCCTACGTATAGCGTTCCTACCTGTGACCACACACACACATACATACACACGCATACACACATACACACGCGCGCGCGCGCGCACGCATGCACACACGCACGCACACACACATATATATAGTGAGAGAGAGAGAGAGAGAGAGATCAAACTGGAAAGTAAGACACACACACACACACACACACACACACACACACACCACATATATATAGTGAGAGAGAGAGAGAGAGAGAGAGAGAGAGAGAGAGATCAAACTGGAAAGTAAGACACACACACACACACACACACACACACACACACACACACACACACACACACACACAATCCACCCGCTAACATCGATCGACCAAAAAGTGTGTCAGTGTTTAGTTCCTTCGAGTTTCGAGGTCAAAGAGAAGAAACTTTGGAGATTGCATGACTTACACCAATGTGAGGAAAGTGGCGGCGATGTAATTGGCGTTGGGTGGAGGAGTGGGGTGGGATGCGGGGGGGGGGGGGGGGGGAGGAGGGTTGAGGCGAGAGGGAGAGCTGTAAGGAGGATTTTACGGGTTGATAGGTGTAACAGCGTGGCCTAGAACGGATCCCGGGGACACAGGAAAACCCGTTTAACCAGAGTCAAGGACTGTAAATCCCGACTCAAGTGGGAGAGTTACTTCCCTGTAAGAAAACACGGCAAATTAATGCGCCGAAGTCACGAGTACGGTGTCTGATATATAAAGGCACGACTGGATTATTGTCAGAATCTAGATTGTCTGGCAGTCGATGTTCCTCCCCCCCCCCCCCCCCCCCCCCCTTTTTTTTTGCTTTTTTTTTTTTTTTCCAAATCCGCTCCAAGATATATGTTATGTGGTTAGAACGAGATTAAAATGAATGTATCTGGGACAACGATGTGGCCCGGAGCCTTAAGACTTTAATCCGACATCAGGTGGGGGAAAGGGCGAGGGTGGGGGTGGGGTATGATTTATTCATAGACTATGAATGATGTCAGCGGTAGGGGTCCTTTAAAATAAGTCAAATGATTAGTCGGGGTTTGTTCTACAAGACCCAGTATTTGATTTCATTTTGGGATCTGTTGTTAAGACCATGCTATCCTCCAAAACCACTGACATGGGTTACACAGCATTCCAAATGTCGTGTAAGAATTGTCTTTATTTGGGGGTATATGTGTATATTCTTAATTGTGGCGTGTACCCTGCATCACGCTTGCCCCGTTTTGTCCCCCTGGTTTCCCATCTATATTTTTTGTATACCAGTTCTTACAGTGTTTTTGTTATTACTTCCTCTCTTTCTTCGTTGTTCGTCGGTCGTCATTTTTTGCAAGCACTGTCACTCTTTCTGGTTTCTGTGACGTTGTAGTAGTAGTGGTAGTGGTGGTAACGTTGATACCCATGGTGGTAGTGGTGGTGGTGGTGGTGGTGACGATTACAACAGACGGATGATGATGATGATAATGTAGTTGTACGGACAACGCATTAACCGCAGTTATGATAGCGATGATTGTAATGGCGATGCCACCACTAGCACGCTTCTAAACCACATTGTTCTTCAGCTACATCCGATCCGGGCTGGTCCAGTCAGCGCAGAACCGTTTGACCTGTACCTGCTCATCCTTCCGGTCAGACAGGCTGAGTGCCATCGGGAGACGCGGGCTCGACGGTCAAGCTGTGTGAAGAACATAAAGGCAAGAGAGATGTTTGCTCAACGTCTTGGAACAGCTTTTCTACATTCAAGCTGTCCGGGACATCAGGTTCGAGTATGGGCGAGTGGGGAGAGAGAGAGAGAGAGAGAGAGAGAGAGAGAGAGAGAGAGAGAGAGAGAGAGAGAGAGACAGAGAGAGACAGAGAGGAGAGAGAGAGAGAGACAGAGAGAGAGAGAGGAGGGGGGGGGAACTGGAGGGAGGAAAATAGAAATAAAGAGACGAAGGGGGCAGACTGCGAGAAGACAAAGAGGGAGGGAGAGAGGAAGGGAGAGAGAGAGAGAGAAAGGAGAGGGGAGAGAGAGGGAGAGAGAGAGAGCCGGGTGGAAGAGACAGAGAGAGAGAGAGAGAGAGAGAGAGAGAGAGAGAGAGAGAGAGAGAGAGAGAAGAGAATGGATGAAGGTAGAGGTAGGGGGGTAGGTAGGATCACTCGAGAGAATAAGGGCACGACCTATGGCGTGGAGTGGAAAACAAACAGGGGTCGTAGTGCACATACAGATCGGTCCTCTGGTCCAATCCTAGCTTCCACAGAGTTATGGTTCGTGTGGGCGAATCGAGATAAAACTATCGTTATTATTGTTATGTTAAGGAATGCGATATGTCGACCTACCTGCCCCCAAACGCACACAAAGACATACGAAGAAAAAACTGAGGAGGAGGAAAAGATAAAGAAAGAGGAAGCAGGTGGAAAAGAAGAAGGAGGAGGAGGAGGAGGAGGAGGAGGAGAAGGAGATGATAGTGTTGAAGAAGGGGAAGAAGGAGGAGGAGAAGGAGGAGGAGGAGAGAAGAAGAAGAAGAAGAAGAAGAAGAAGAAGAAGAAGAAGAAGAAGAAGAAGATAAGAAGAAGAAGAAGAAGAAGAAGAAGGAGGAGGAGGAGGAGGAGGAGGAGAAGAAGAAGAGCTGCAGCAGCAGCAACAACAACAACAACAACAACACCACCACCACCACCACATTCAATCCTTAATCCCTTTTGCGTCATAAAGGAAAAAAATGCGCGCTAAAATCAACGAATCTGATACAACATTCTCAGTTACCGACTTGACAAAAACAACATATTTACCTTTAGTGTAATTATTGTATCATACAACCACATCTAGTGACAGCAAAACTACAAAAGTCTAAACATAAATAGCAGTAGACTTATTTTATGGATTGTAGACTGTCGTGGACTCGGCGTGCCCTATATTAAGCTGCTGCTGCATCCCAACTACACTTTCAACTGGCGTACCGCAAGGCACTGTCCTCTCTCCTGTTCTAGTTAGCCATGACACACACGCCTGTAAAGGAAGCCAGTCACCTCTTTCGATGAAATACTCTGACGACTCAGCGACAGAAGATCTCTTCAACTCTGACTCAGATTTGTTAATTAAGTCATATTATTTGCTTTGATCACGATTACCTTGATCTGAATGTGGACAAGACAAAACAGATGGTGACTGATTTTCGAGGGGAACTAACCCAGATTTTGTCCCACCTTAGTCAAAGGTGGTGAAGCTGAGCGTGTTGGCGTCTATGAATATTTAGGTACAGTTTTAGATAAGTTAGATTTTAAACCACACGTTGATTTGATCAGTAACGAATGTCAAATCAGGTTGTACTGTTTGCGGAAGCTCCGGTCATTTAATTTTCAAAACTAACATTCTCAAATCGTTTTATTCCCGTTTCATCTGTTGTGTCTTTCCGTTTGTATGTTGGAATGGTGCTTTGAAAGTGAAAGATAAGGATATTCTAGCTAGACAAACCAGTGAACGTACGACTAAAGAGTATTGATGAAATAAAAGCCTTAGTGATTGTAAGCTAAGCTAGGAAGATCGCATTGGATAAACGCCATATCTTAGCATATCTGCTCGAACCTTTCCTTTTTGGAAGACGACATCGGACAATGATATGGAAAACCGATCTGGAAAAAAAAGTTTCATCCCCAATTCAGTTTACTTTGACTGCAGCTCTAGCCACAGATGACCATTTGTTTGCGCGCGCGCGCGCGCGCGTGTGTGTGTAAGAGAGAGAGAGAGAGAGAGAGGGGGGGGAGAGACACACACAGGGAGAGGGAGAGGAGGAGATAAGGGAATGCGTGTGTGTGTGTGCGTATGCATGTGCGCATTTTATATATTTACGAGTGCATTGTTTACGTTGGTTTTGTCTATATACCTCTATGCGAGTGTGTGCGTGCGTGCGTTTGTGCGCGTGCGTGCGTGCGTGAGTGTGTGTGCGTGCGTGTGTGACTGTTGAGTGTGAGGGTGAGTGTGAAAGTGTGTACGAGAGAGAGAGAGAGAGAGAAGAGAGAGAGAGAGAGAGAGAGAGAAGGAGAGAGAGAGAGAGAGGGTGGATTCTGGAAATAGTATATGCCATAACCGATTACTTCAATCGTTCTGATAGAAAAAAAAAAAGACACCGAATCTATTGGTTTACTTGTTTTTCTTTTATTAGAGACCTTTCAACGTGAAGATGTATTAAACGCTATCAGCAGCGCCACCTGGTCCCCTTTCTTCTCCCCCCCCCCCCCCCCCCCCCCCGCCCCTTCCCTTCTCCCCAGCCTCCTCTGATGAAAGAGCAATTAATTTATCTTATCCCAAGTACGTTGCAATCCATTACAACATTAGTTTTCTCTTTTCAGAACACTCACTTTTCACATGCAATGTAATGCCAACGAAAAACGCCACACAGCCGATGTACACATCCCCATGAATGTATACAGGAAACGAGCATTGCCCAAATGCACAATGAGCGTACGAAATTAAGGGCGGGAGGTGTACATATACATCCTAAGTGACACGAGAGTGTGTCCAATGCTCGCCTCGATGCAAAGAGTAGAAAACAAAAATCAAAACGAAAGTATCAAATCCCGTGCACATTCGCCAGTACGTCGTTTGGAGAATGGCGAAAAAAAAAGGACCCAATAAATAACTGAATAAAGAACCGACAATGTGGACAGGGAACAACCAAGTATCAGGTTGTCAGTCTACACCCGTGACGCCGCATCTTTGCCACGGAGCAACGCTCGTTTTCTTATCAACGGGTAGATTCGGTGGAGTTCTTCAGTGATTGCTGTGGTCTGAGGTAGATAGTTATTCAGCGATTGTCTCGGGTAAATTCAGTCATTATGTCGTTGTTTCGGGTAGATTCAGTGATTTTGTCATTGTTGCGAGTAGATTCAGTCATTCTCTCATAGTCTTGGGCAGATTCAATCATTGTGTCATTGTCCTGGGTAGATCAAGTCCTTATGTCATTGTCTCGGACAGATTCAGACGTGTTATTCTCTTGGGCAGATTCTCCCATTGTGGCATTGTCTTGGGTGGATTCGGTCGTTATGTCATTCTCGGGTAGATTTAGTTATTGTGTTATCGTCTCGGGTTGATCCAGTCATAAGGTCAGTGTCTCGGATGCATTCGGTGGTTTTGTCTTTGTCTCGGGTAGATTCGGTGATTCTGCCATTGCCTCGGGTAGATTCAGCGATTCTGTCATGTCTTGGGTAGATTCAGCAATTCTGTCGTTGACTCGGATAGATTCAGCAATTCTGTCGTTGTCTCGGGTAGATAAAGCAATTCTGTCGTTGTCTCGGATAGATTCAGCGATTCCGTCATTGTCTTGGGTACATGTCTCGGGTAGACTCAGCAACTCTGTTGTTGTCTCGGATAGATTCAGCGATTCTGTCATTGTCTCGGGTAGATTCAGCAGTTCTGTCATTGTCTTGGTTATATATCATTCAGTAACTATGTCGTTCTCTCTCTGGTAACTTCAGTAATGATGTTTTCTGTCCCAGCTAAATGTAGTTAATTATCGTCCGGGGTAGATTCGCTAAGTCATTGTCAAAGGCAGATTTAACTAATGTTGACTCAGGCAGATTTAACAAAATATGTCATTGTCTCATGTCGATTTAGTAATTACCTTAGTGTCTCGGGATTATTCGTCAAATATAATCACTGTCTCAGGTAGATTTAGTCATGTCATTGTTGTCTTCATTAGACGCAGTAATGTTGTGAATTTCTCAGGTAGATTCATTATAGATGTCATCTCATATTTCTCGATTCCCTTATCGTCTTGGGTACATTCAGTGGGTGTGCCAGCTGAGACGGTAGATTCAAGGAGTTGCATTGATCATCTTGGCAATACGTGGTGATTACATCATCTCGGGTCGAACCAGCGTGCAGCTATAGGGGACAAAAACGGCAGCATCAGTCACAGGCGGAGGCGGCCGCAGTTTCTTTATTTGTTTTTGGCTGCCTTTCCCCTCTTCTCCTCTCCCTGCAAACATACACCAAACAAACTTCGTCTTCGTCTTCTCTGATGTACTAGAAAACATCACCCGACCCGATGTCTTATGCGCAGGAAACGCACAGCAAACACAAGGAGAGACAGTCGAGGAGATGGCGACATGCACACACACACGCGCGCACACACACACACACACGCACGCACACACACATACACGCGCGCGCGCGCGGGCGCACGCACGCACACCCACGCGTGCACTGAGAGAGAGAGAGAGAGAGAGGAGAGAGAGAGAGAGAGAGAGAGAGAGACTCAAGACTCAAATTATTTTGGGGAGAGAGAGAGAGAGAGAGAGAGAGAAGAGAGAGAGAGAGAGAGAAGAGACGGACAGACAGACAGACAGACAGAGAGAGGAGAGAGAGATAGTCTGATTGCGAATTCCAAGAGTTTGACATTGACAAAATCTGTTCTAAAGAAAAGATTGACACGCTGAATTCCGTTTGAACGATACCGTGAAGGTTATGAAATCTGGTCAATTTGGTCACAAACATGTAGACCAAACCAAACGCCGTATACATAACCCAACAAATGCTAGCAACCGCTCATATACAGAAATGCAACGGTGGCTCAAGACACGTGGTCAGAAAGATGGACTAGCAGACAGGCAGAAAGAAGAGTATTGCAGACCAGTGCACAATACCGACCGACATGTCTAATTTCAAACGGGTGGGAACTGTGTGTGTGTGTGTGTGTGTGTGTGTGTGTGTGTGTGTGTGTGTGTGTGTGTGTGTGTGTGTCTGTGCACGCGCGCGCATGCGCGCTTGTACGCGTTGGCCTACCCTTTAGAGTGAATTTACCAACTGCTTAAACACCTGTAAAACACTTTTTTTTTCCCCTTAAACCCATTTGTTTTCGCATAAATCATGCAGGAATCTTTTTTTTCCTGTTGTTAAATGTTAATAATCTACACCACCTAAACAGCTGATTTGTAAAACAAAATCGTCGTAAAACACATGGTTTGCTTACACGATGGGGCTTGTTTTCAAAATAATATATATAAACTTTGCATTTTTTCCTAAAATCAGAACGGTCGTAAAAATGCATTAAAAAATGCGACGAAGTCAACTATGGGGTCTTGTGTGTGTGTGTGTGTGTGTGTGTGTGTGTGTGTGTGTGTGGTCTGTCTGTCTGTCTCATAGGTGTCAACCCAATTTTCCTCATTTTACAACATCCCATATTGAAAAGTACTTTTTCCCTTATTCCGAGCCCAAAAACCTTATACATTACGGAAAACGCAAAAACATGAACAAAAATTGCTGTGAATACAATGTCATACTCAGTATCAGGCAGAACTTCTTGAAACAAATGGCAGTTTAAGCCAGTTTATGAATAATAATAACACTTACCCATCCAACAGAACCTCCTCTTCCATTCCAGCAGATCAAATCACACACCCTAGAGTAAAACACTGACAATGATGCAGAATTAAAACTGTTTATAAACCCATTGTTTACACACTCTTCCACTTTACCAACATCATGAGTCCAAAGTCACAAACCAATTTGTTCTATGCACTTTCCACTTCTACCAACATCATTAGTCCATTGAAGTCAGGAGTACACCATTACTTGCTGTGATCACCAAAGTCTCTAAATCAGTTTTGCCCGTATTGAAACTTGTGTACGGCCGTACAGACCCGAAATCGTGGGTTTCCCGTACAGCAATACGGGAAAACCGTATAGGTTGACACCTATGCTGTCTGTGTGTGCGCGCGCGCGCGCGTGCGTGCGTGCGTTGCGTGCGTGTTCAACTGAGTGTCGTACCAGGTAAAACCAGCCTCAAGGTCGTCCGCTGAAGGAGAGCAGTTCATTCACGTGCTAGCAAGTCACATTCACAGGCCTCCCGATCACGGAGGCCATAGATGAGCACAGACTACTTTAAAACCGAGACCTGTGTACATACACACCTACGTACAGCCTTCAAGCTATTGAACGGGTATGCCGACACGGGGTTTCCCGATTTTCACTCCCAACGCAAAAGTCACGTGTGAACTGTGGGTCCAATAACGCAGAGATGTAACACATTCTTAAATCAACAACTCTGCAACTGCTCGAGTCTGAGTGATGTCTGGATTTTAATCCAGGACCTGATAATAAAAAACGGATCTCAGGATGATTGATGGAAACGATCAAAGTATCAAAGACGAAATGGACGTTTTCGACATCATCACAATAGAACATACACGGGGACAAGAGATGAAACTGAGGAGCTGTACATTGTTCAGTTTTTACCGGTATACAAACTCAAAGAATACAGCAGAAATAAATATGCAGGAATGAAGCGTCACTAACAAGACAGATACCGAAAGACAGAGAGAGAGAGAGAGAGAGAGAGAGAGGGGGTTCATTTTCAAGTAAAACCCAGACGTTTCATGGGACGCAGGGGATCAGATTAGAGTATTCAGTTCACTTGATTCCAACGTCATCACACTTCGTTAACAATAGTGATAAGCATGGTATTAGGAACATATTGCGCGCTGCGTTCTTCTCGTGTTTCGATATACACAAGAACGATAACGAGAGAATCCGGGGGGGGGGGGGGGGGGGGGGGGGGATAGAAAACCCATGAAGACAGCAAGAAAGAAAAGGAAATTAAAAGTACAAAGGAAAAGAAAAAGAAGAGAAGAAAAAAAAAAACAAAAGACTGTACAGATTGACCTGAAAACCAGCGCTGCCAACCAGCAAGATTCATCTTTACTTCCCGCTTTTTACCATCTACGTTTTAAGACTTTTCCTTCCTTTCCCATCCCCGCACTCACACCTCTACACACACACACACACACACACACACACACACACACACACACACACACACCCTCCCTCCCCTCCCACCACCCCTCACCGCTCAAAGTTATCGCTTTGCGCACGTGATTTTTCAAGCTCGAAGATACGAACTGGAAGACAAGGTCAAGGCCGGTTCACACCACTGACCTCCCGCGCCCTGCTCACCTTGGAGGAGCTGGCTCGCCTGCCTCTCTTCCCGGGGGCCTTCAGGGAGCCGCTCTTACCCTGTGGATGGAATCGGACACATCAGGTCAGCCACCGCGGGCACCATTGACAACCTACTTCCAGACCCGTTTTAATCCAGATGAAAAACTAACCGAGACATACAGAGAGAGAGAGAGAGAGAGAGAGAGACAGACAGACAGACAGACAGACAGACAGACAGACAGAGAACAGACTGACAGAGAAAGAGAGACAGAGACATACAGACAGGCAGACAGACAGACAGGCAGAGAAAGAGAGAGAGAGAAGACAGACAGACAGACAAAGAGAGAGAGACAGAGACAGAGAACCCGCGTCAGGTAGGTCTCAGTATATCTCCCCGTTCGTGGATGAAAACATCTACGTAAAGATTTGTCGAAAATGCGGGGGAGGGGGTGGGGATTGGGGCTATTTTGACGTTCAGGTAATGTATGGTCAGACAGAACCTTGCAATATTACACGCTGTGTTTCCGTCAGTGAGGTGGGGAAATGGGGGTGTGGGGGTGGGGAGGGGGGCAATGACAGAGTAGTGAAACTGTCAAACTCTTAGTCTAAATAAATCCGATTCTCAATGTATATGAAACAACCACACACACACACACACACACACACACACACACACACACACACACACACACACACACACAGAGCAGCAACAAGCCGAAGCCTATTACGAGATGCTGGGTCAGCCATAGGGCAGGGCATGTCGAATGAAACACACACACACACACATGAACGAAAGCGGCGCCAATCTTCTGACAGCATACAGGAACCAAGGACTCCTCTCTCATCCAGAAAACCTCTTTGCTCCTGGCCTCAGCTTGGCTTCAGCCGAGCTTCGTCTTCCGGGTCCACCCGTTACAAGCCGTGGCAATGGTTGAAATAACTATCACAGTGTCTTATCCAGACACGGTTACATGTGATCAAACCGTCCACCCCATCAGGAAAGATGAAAAATCGCAACCGCGTATCTTCCCCCACCAGCTAATGAGGAGCGGCATTAGCAAAACTAAAAGAAAATATCTGACTGAAAAAAGAAAAAATCCACTTAAGTGAAAATTACAATTCCAAGGACAATTTTTATTTTTGGGTTTAGCAACCCAAAATGATTCAAGGGAGTCAAGACAATGCGGCGTTATGTAGAAAAAAATACATTTTACACACAGAGAGAGAAGAGAGAGAGAGAGAGAGAGAGAGAGAGAGAGAGAGAGAGAGAGAAAGAGAGAGAGAGAGAAATTCAAAAAACAAAAAAAAAAAGACAAAGAAAAATCAGTTTGATGAAACAAAAGTTGTCGGAGTCCGATTACAAACCCGTTTCTTTTTTATGTTGAGGAACTGAGCAACATGGGGACACACAGATCACTTCCTCCATAACTACTCACCATCGTATTCCCCATCTCTTTCCAGCTGTCCAACCTCATTTAGCTACCGTTAATGCTGGGTCGCTGAATCGACTGGTGGGGCCGGCGGGGGCGTGGGCCACGAAAGATGAATTTGGGCCCAGCAATAAAACCACACTTTCCATCAAAGTTGTCGATTCCGTGGAGAAGTGAGAAGCTTGGTGAATTACACATTACGCTAGATGGCAAGACAATCTTAGGTTCATTCTTCGAGGTGGTCGCTTTTGTTTTTTTCTCTCCCCCCCCCCCCCCCCCCCCCCCCCCCCCCCCCCCCCGTGTGGCACTCGACTTCATCAGGTTGTCCAGACAATGACTTAAGGTCCATGCGCAGTATACATTCAGCATAAAGGAAAAAAATCCACAAGGTAACCGTACCTGTCCAAAGTCTGAAAAAAAATATAAGAAAAATCTTCAGAAATACGGAGAAATCAAGAAAAGGAGAAAACGAGTGGCCCCTTTATATGACGTGGCACCCTCCCCGGGAAGAGTTCTACAGGGTTTGGATCTTCCGCGTGACCTTCGACCGCTATGTCTTCACAGAGTGCTCTTTTCCTTTCTCTCCCTGTTGGTGTCCGCATCTGACGCTGATGGTCATGGCCATATCATTAACGCATACATTGATGCACGAGAGACGTATGCGTCCTTGCCAGCTTATAGAGCAGGATCGTTTGAAAAGCCACAGACAACAAAAGAGGAAGGCTTCAACCTAGACAGCGGAACTAGACTTCCAGCTTCAGTCTCGGCTCCGCCACTGTACGTGTTCTCAGG
>CM065718.1:49638255-49653255 GCA_033310375.1 Conus canariensis | reverse complement strand
TGTATGCTCTCTCTTCTCTCTCTCTTGTGCAGAATCAGTGAATCATGCTCGCTCTCTCTCTCTCTCTCTCTCTCTCTCTCTCTCTCTCTCTCTCTCTCTCTCTCTCTCTCTCGTGCAGAATCTGTGAATCAAGTATGCTCTCGCTCTCACTGTCTCTCTCTCTCTTCTCTCTCTCTCCTCTCTCTCTCTCTCGTGTCGTGCAGAATCTGTGAATCAAGTGTGCTCTCGCTCTCACTGTCTCTCTCTCTCTCTCTCTCTCTTCGTCATCTCTCGCTCTCTCCTCTCTCTCTCTCTCTCTCCTCTCGTGTCGTGCAGAATCTGTGAATCAAGTATGCTCTCTCTCTCTCTCTCTCTCTCTCTCTCTCTCTCTCCTCTCTCTCTCTCTCTCTCGTACAGAATCTATGAACCAAGAAAACCACATGCTGAGTTTAATCAGAAGATGAGACTGGTTCCATCAGATCAGTAACTCAGTCTGATCGCTTCGATCGGACCTTTCCTGCCTTCCAGACACTGCCCATGTCAGGCACTAAACGTAACGCTAGTGCTTTGTCTCATTAAGGAATCATGTAATCCCTTCAACACCATTTACATCAGAGGAAAGACAAGCCACATAATCATCTTCACCAGTTCATACCCTAACAGCTGAGCTACGGACATTCTCAGGGCAAACAAAGCCAAGCTATGCTGAGGGCGTCAGCCAGTCCCACTGATTACTTCCTCCAAAGATCGCAAAACGAAGACTTCAAAGAAGACAAAACAAGATGCAAAGCATGTAAAAGTACTCCCAGTTTATCTTGAATACGCGTGAGATATTCCATAAAGAGGAAAAACCGTTTCGGGCCGTTATAATGAACATACCTACAAATTTTCAGAAAGATCGGCCCAGTAGTTTTGTCTGGAGCAAGTGGAACACATTTTGACCACGGACGGACACACACACACACACACACACACACACACACACACACACACACACACACACACACACACACAGCATTTCGTCGTTCCCATTGTAAAGTACTCCCTGTTGTATAAGAACTGGGAGTACAAAAAGGGGGGGGGGGGGGGGGAGAAAAACATTGCGGTGCCACAGGACATAAAAGACTACGGACACTGCACTGCCAAGCGTCCATTCCGGACAATGTGTACAGTCCTACTGTCTTGTCGCCAGATGACACGGAGAGAGACAGACACAGACAGAAGACAGACAGAACACAGACAGACGGAGAGACAGAGAACGTTGTCAGAGCCCAGCCGACCGAAGAATGCCGCGGCCTCCCCCAGCGGAAGTTACCCATCTCTTCGACCAGACCACCATAAACATAAAAGTAAAACATGATTATGTAGTGGAGCTTTCAGACACACCAGACGAAAACCAACCAGCTCATTGTCTCTCTCTCTCTCTCTCTCTCTCTCTCTCTCTCTCTCTCTCTCTCTCTCTCTCTCTCATTACCGCCTACCTTCATTTTGTCTTTCTTCGACTCTTTGGCGTCTTTGATCTTCATGATGTCCTTCTCTTCGTTGCTCGTGTTGGCGTCGTCCTCCTCTGACGATTCGCCGCTGCTTTCGTCAGACAGCGATGACGAGGAGCTGAAGTCGCTGTCGTCGTCCAGGTTGGCTACAAGGTGAAAAGATTGGGCAACAACATTCGGCTTCTCGAGTCCTGACGCTTATTTGTGAACTATCAAAGGGACAGAGGCGCTGACAGCCTTGTGGCCTTATCGTGTATGTGACGCCTGTGGGAGAGAGAGACAGACAGACAGACAGACAGAGGCACAGACAGAGACAGACAGAGACAGATAGGGAGCGAGGAGGAGAGATTTGGGGGGGGGGGGGGCGCTGGCGAGGGGAAGAGGTGGTGTTTGGGGGGGGGGGGAGGAGGAGGAAGGCGGGGAGGGGGGGGCAGAAAGAGACACTTTGAGACTATAGATTATATTGTCATCATCAAACTGATCTTGTAACATGACAGTAGGAGTAACGACAGAATAGCAATACAGAAAAAAAAAAACTTTCACAGATGCTCTTCATGTTATTCACAAAGAAACATTCTCTGTCAAACTTATGTAAAAGATTAGTGTAACTTTAAACTGCGTGAGGTCCTTTTTTCAGTTCTGCCTATCTTGGAATAAAAAAGCTACGTGATGCTTTCACATTCTCTAGAACTTCACAATGAAAGGAAAATGGGTTCCATCATCCTTTGGCAAGGCGATTCTATCGATGTCCCGGGGCAGAAACCATCTCTTATTAGCATGGAAACCAACATTTCGAAAAATGTACACGGGTGCCAATGGTTTTTAATGAAGAGAATATTAATGTTTTTTTCTGTTTATATTTTTCCAGTTTATACTTTTCCTTACATTCCATATCAGGGTGCCAGTTCTGTTTTTCTTTTTTATCTTCTTTTTTTTTCTTTTTTTTTTTTTTTGCACGCGAACAACATATCTTTAAATTCTGATTTGCAATTGTTCGAAGCGTACCTCCTGGAACAGCCACACAATACCCGGACCCATTCCCAGATAGGACCGTTTCAACACGATAAAGCCAATTCTCTTTGCATGTTCCATCTCCCTCAACACCATGTTGTACGCTTGAGGGAGCCTCAAAGACTTTAACGAATATTCAATACATTTAACATTTTGTTCTTAGCAACAACAGCTACCGGACAGTTTCACCATAGGACAACATGTCGGATGCATGAATGTAAACACCCCCAAAACATGGACCAGTTATGAGATTTTTTTTGTATCTGCTTGTTATCTAAAAGATGCCATACCTCAGCACCCATATGTGACCATTGGCTCTAAGTAACGACCATTTTCCAAGACACAGATTATTTGAGTTCAGCTTTCGCGATGTTCTATAAAGATTTCCATGACACCTTTCATCTTTTTCGACACGATTCATTCCAAGAACGATTTAAATTCAAGTTTGTCATTAACAGAATTTCTACATATCGGTAAAATGTTAATGGCTTTTACGTCTATCTTGCCGTGCTATCATCGTCCATGCCGAGACAGATAACCTCACTGAAAACAAAAACAAAAAACCGATTTGTTTTATCAAGATTATCTGACGAGCATAATCGATCAGCTTCTTTCGATGCATTCAACTGATTTGGTCAGCCAGATGATCTGGTGGATAAAAGAACGACACCACCTGCAAAAAGCAGATGAAATACTTCAACAGCTCCCGGTATAATCTGTATTCCACAGTTTTCTTGTATCGCTATTTCAGCCGCTAATCACTCATGAAAAATGGAAACATCTGTGGACCCAGACAGCATCCTTGTTATTTTTGTACTATTAATTTTTGTACATACGCTCTTATCTCGAACATGCGCAACTACGGAGAGAGAGAGAGAGAGAGAGAGAGAGAGAGGGGGGGAGGGAGGGAGGGAGGGACGGCGGGAGCGAAAGAGGGGGGGGGGGGATGGGATTTACTTGTGCTTGTATTTCAAGTATGTGCGTAAGCACGTGTGTGCGTGCGTGTTTGCAAGGACATGCAATCGCGCCTATTTGTTCGTTTATGAGAAATTTTCTTTGCGTGCACGAAATGTCCGTGTGTGTTGTGTGTGTGTGTGTGTGTGTGTGTGTGTGTGTGTGTGTGTGTGTGTGTGTGTGTGTGTGTGTGTGTGTGTGCGTGCGCGCGGCGCGTGTATTTGTGTGTCTATGTGTCTGTCTGTCTGTCTCTGTCTGTCTGTGTGTGGCTGTGTGTGCGTGCCCACTCCTGTGTGCGTTTTTTTTAAAATTATTTATAAAGTAATTTGCTGTTCGGACGGATTATTCACTTGAGAGAGAGATGGGGGGGGGGGGGGGGTGGCAGGAACCTAAACGAGGTAAGGCTACTACTGGTGGGCAAGGAGGACAATGGAAAAGAAAAAAAAAATACCTTGAACACATCCGGAAAGGTAGATAGGTCCATCGCCGGAGACAGGCGAAACAGCACTTGCTCCACGTCACTGAACGTTGCATTGGTCAGTATCTGCAATGGGCAGAGGGAGCAGCAGGAGGGGGCAGGGGATGAGAGCGGGTGGATGGGCGAGATAGGACTTTCTTTTTTTTTTTTCTTGCAGTCTATACTCGTTGAGAGAACGTATCAACGTCACAGAACTTTAGGAAGCGAGTGACAATTTCATTCTGGTAAGGCCTGCAAGTGTCAGTGTGTGTGTGTGTGTGTGTGTGTGTGTGTGTGTGTGTGTGTGTGTGTGTGTGTGTTGTGTGTGTGTGTGTGTGTGTGCGCGCGCGCGCGAGGCCTATTTGTGAGTATGTATGTTTGTGTGCGTGTTTGTTTGTATGTGCGTGTGTACAAGTGTCGTGTGTATGTGTGCGCGTGTATGTGTGTGTGTGCGCGCGCTCATTTCTTTTCATCCAGAGAGCTATCAAAATGCAGTAAAGGCACACACACACGCGCGCGCGCGCGCGCACACACACACACACACACACACACACACACACACACACACACACACGCTCGCGCGCGCGCGCACGCAGAGAGAGAGAGAGAGAGAGAGAGAGAGAGAGAGAGAGAGAGAGAGAGAGAGAGAGAGAGAGAGAGAGAGAGAGCACATGTTAGAGAGTTACGAGTTAAAAAAACTCCGCATAAAGTGCTAAAGCCAAATGTAGATGCATGTAACGTTTAATATCCGAGTGAATTATTGAATATACTAAAAAATAAAAAAAAAAAAAGAGAGAGAGAGAGAGAGAGAGAGAGGAGAGAGAGAGAGAGAGAGAGAGAGAGAGAGAGAACGTATAGTAGATTTCAACAAACCGGTTCTAATATTTGACGGAAAGAAGCCCCTGCACGGGTGAATAATACCAAAAGGAAATCTTTCCACCCGCTGGCTTTTTACCAGGACCACGTTTCCTCCAATAAGGAGGTGGGGCGACTGTTTTCTAACCGTCGGATCAAAGGTGAGGTCAGCAGCACAGCCTCTAAATGTGAGGGCCCGCGAGCTAAGCCAAGCTTGCTTGAATGGATATGCAGTCTTGGACCTTCCAGCAGCGTTTCCATCAGGGCGGGACCGAGACGACAGGTGGCACTGTGTCTTCAGTGAAATCCTCCCTGACGCCTCTATCGTGCGATCAAGAGCCGTGCTAGCTCTTGCCTGGGCAATAGGACCTTCGGAGACACCCATCCCAATCCCTCGTTTCCCCCCTCCCTCACGTGTCAAGGGGTAGGTCTTCAGGCATCTTCTACAGGAATCCTAGAAGACCGATGACAGAAGTACCGAGTCAGTGTGTGCCTTTCAACAAACCACGGCACCATGCATACCAAGGCATTATGGACTACACGATCAACTTGTTCTTATGAGAATGGCGTTCACCTGGTGAGGCACCTCCGATGCGTTGCTCAGCGGAGTTCCATGCCTTCACCGAGTCCAATTCCAGCGTTTGGACATCCTTACCATCGCATTATAGCGCCCGGGAGCGAGGGAAGAGAGCTGTGGCCGCACCAAAGGACGCAAGAACTCCAGGAACTCCCCTCGCTGATTTACACTGGAATACTGTAAGCGTTACGAACGATAGAATTCGAATTAGAGTGCATCCTGCGAGACAGTGTCCAGATCTGCTGCATCGATGAAACTCACCTGCAGCCACGTGTCCATCAAAACGAGAAGCTGTGAATACTGTTGATAATGACAGAACAGACTGTGGCAAAAGAGGAATAGCATGCATGCCTGCCTTGTCAACACACGCACGTGCGCACGCACCCACTTCATCCCTGTGGACGGAGGGACGCCAAGATGAAGCGGATCCTTACCCTCATCTCGCCCGCTGAAAGTCAGTTTCAGGAAGCACACATTGACGGGTCAGCATCCAACGCTGTGACTGATGGAGGTGCAGGCATTCTGGTCAGGTTCCGAATTGACAAAACCACAGCCTGCAGTTGTCACCACATGAAAAACACTCTCCGTACAAACTACACAGCTGAAGCAGAAGCCCTCTCGCAGGCCGCCTCGGACGGAAGACTTCCAGCATGTTGCATTTCTGTCTGATGTTCTCTCAGTCCTGCCAGTGCATTAGAACAACAAGCTGTCTTCCCTGAACAAGGCGCTGCAAGACGATGCCACTGACAGGATATAGTGCTGCAGTGGATCCCAGCCCACTGGGGAGTTCCTGAGAAGGAGCAGCACCTGGCAAAGAACAACAGTGGAGGAGAACCTCCCAACAACGGCATCATCTATGGCAAAACGCAAAAAAAGAAAAAGAAGAAAAAAGCATCAGGGCACTTTACAACGCCAACGATAGCCTAGGATGACGACCACAGACTGACCCAGAGGTCAGTACAGTGTCCTGGTGAGGCTCCGCACCAGGCACCACCGACTGAACTGTCACATGGAACGGACACTGTGACTGGTACCTTCTCCAAAACCTCTCCCCACGGACAGGAAGACAAGACGACGGAGCATAGGCTTCATAAACCCCCCATCCCACCCCTATGAACCTGTAAGATTTGATGTGTGGCCATCGGACACTCCGCTGAAGACTTCAGCTTTACTGTTGCCACCGGGAGCTGAAAAAAAAAACCTCTATCATCCGAATTGGACCGATAGTTTAGCTAGCGCCAAGCAGCAGACAATGAGAAGCGGTACGCTGATGCAAGTTAAATGATGAGAGAGAGAGAGGGAGAGAGAGAGAGAGAGAGGAGAGAGAGAGAGAGAGCAGCTGACCGTGTTGTGGGCACTGGAGGCCATGTTGATGAGCGGTATCCTGATGGCCGTGTGGTCCACATCCAGGGCCTCCACCTCCACGATCTGTTCCTCCGTCTTGGAGACCCCCTTCCCCAGAGTGGCCTGGATCCAACCACATACCGGCTTGGTCATCGTACATGGCGCACTCATCTTAGTCTGCTTTGTGTGTTGTTGGCGATATCCATATTCACCCCAGTAAGTGAAGATTGTCTACTGAGGGAGAGCTCAACGAATCACCCGGGCAGTTTTTCGAGTTCCTCGTTAACTTTTTTTTTACAGGGTTAATTGTGGATACAGTCGAATTGTTTACTGACAACAGTTTCGCCATGATCAAATGGAAAAACGGCAGAATTGTATCTCTGCCCCCACCTCCTCTACCCCACAACGCTCTCGTCTTATTCGTGTACACTCTAGAATCGGAGTCGTTTTGTGTGCAATAATTGTTCAATATCCTTTAATACGAATAGACAGGTGAAAAGGAATTTTTCCGTGATTACAATATCCACACTGACCGGAAACAGAATATGGAAGGTGCAGAAAGGAAATCCATCCTGTAAAGACTGTAAGACTTCATTCTCAATTTCTACAATGGTCGATGAAGTCTGGCGGAAGCGTTTTTCACTTGCATTTAATGGTCCAAACTGCAAACCTAGCACACAAAACTGGTAGTTTTGCATGGAAATCAAATCAATGAAAGTTAGGTAACGGAAACTGTTTCCATACGATTCAACACTGGTAGCAAACAAAATAATAATAATAAAACAAAATGAAATAATGAATGCACTTAAAGTAAGTTTACGGTCTATAACCATAATTCACACGACAACATATTTCAAAGAATGCAACTCGTCTTATTTCGCTTTCATTAATCCGTATTAGAACTAAGAAGACCAAAAAAAAAAGTTTTTCAAAACGTGTACGCACCGACTCAGAAGCATTACTTTGTGCAGTGCAAACATGTGTACTTTTACAAAGCTAAGGTCATTTACGCCAATCCTTTCAAATCACACACACAAACATGCGCACGCCCGAGCATGCACGCACGCACGCACACACACACACACACACACACGCAGCGCGCGCGCGCGCGCGCGCGCGCGCGCGCATACCTGCGATTGCCGAATTGGTCTAATTGGAGTTATGAAAACTAAGTGTTGGGTTTTTTTTTTTGTATACGTTTGTATGTATGTATCGTTAGTGTGTGCGTGTGCATGCGTGCTTATGTGTGTGTGTGCGTGTGTTCGCCATCTCACTCTAATTTAGATCGATGTATAAGCGTCAAGAAAAACAGCTCATCTGCATAAAACCTGAAATTTGCGACGAACGGCATAAACGGGGAGGGGGGCGAGGAGGGGGGGGGGGTGGTGGGGTGGGGGTGACATATGTTCCTCGGAAGTTAACATTTGTCCACCCTAATATCCTGCCCAAATGGCTCAATTACGAACATGTTTCAGTCCCTCCCATGTCTGCATGAAGTTTTGATCAGGAAACAGCAACGAAGTAAAAAACAAAAAAAAAAAAACATTACGCAACAATATGCCACCGGCTGATAGAACACGGAAAATTCAATGGACTGTGAGTCTAGCACACACACGCCCGCGCGCACACACACATACGCACACAAGCAAACACACACACATACACACACACGCGCGCGCGCGCGCGCGCGCACGCACATATACACTCACACATACGTGCACACACACACACACACACCACACACACACACGCGCGCGCGCGCATGCACACATGCATTCACGCTCGCACACACACACACACACATGAACGCACACACACGCAAGCGCGTACACACACTCACAAAAGCGCGCGCGCGCTTGCTTGCGCACGAGTCATGTAAAAGAGAGAGAGAGAGGGAGGGGGGGTGGGAGCCAGACAGAGACAGGAAGACATTGACGAGAGAAAGATCACGGTCGAGAAATGCCAGAATCGAGAGAGGCATAGAGAGGAACAAGAATCATCACCCCTGAGAAATTTCAAAAGTGCATGGAGAGAGAGAGAGAGAGAGAGAGAGAGAGAGAGAGAGAGAGAGAGAGAGAGAGAGAGAGAGAGAGAGAGACGACCGACCGACAGACAGACAGGTACACAATGGCAGAACAAAAACGAGCGACAAAAGGACACGAACCATCTTGACATGCAGTCTTTGATTCCAGGCCTCATCGTCAGAACTGTTGTCTTCCACGTGGCCTGGGGCCCACTTCGCCTCCCGGTTCTTCTGATTCAGCTCTATTCCTGAAGAAGAAAAAAAACAAACAAAAAAAAAAACAAAAAAAACAGTGCCTCAAGGAAGTGTTCGTGGTTCCACTCTGTTCAAACATTCTGTTTTAATGATACACTCAGTGCGCGTCTCCGTGTCGGCTTATTCATGCTGAATTACAGAAAATGGTTTTGATCATCCGAGCACCTGAGCGGATGTAAGGCCAATGAAAACTGAAGAGTTCAAACAACAAGCTTTTTCATGTTCAGCGAGTGTTATTAATACCATACGGGCACTTGGGCATGGTAATGGCATTTGCTAAAAAGGTCTGAAAAAAAAAACCCACAACAATCTTGCTTTGTCGATGGCTAATATAAATACAATTCTTTCTCTCCTAACTTGCCTGCCTGCCTGCCTGCTCCCTCCCTCCCTCCCTCTCTCTCCTTATACTGTGTTTACAGGTTTTGTTTTTCAACTGAGTTTGCAGGATGTTTTTGTTTGGTTGATTGGCATTGATATTTTTTCTGGGTATTTGCCTGTTTTTCTTATAGATGGTTCAACTGGATTCGATTTCTTTTTGTCCTCCTCCTCATTCTCATCTGTCATCCCCCCCCCCCCCCCCCCCCCCCCCCACACCTCGTCTCCAACTTCGAGGATCTCCACTGGTGAGATATTTTATCTAGGTGACCGTTTTTATTTTAGCACAAAGGTAGTCACATTCCATCCCCGAGGACTGTATCTGAACGGTACGGTTTCCTTGTTTATCCCTCATTGTCAGTGGGCATCGGTTAAACTGGAACACTCGAGAATTTGCAACTGTTACATTGCCTGATGAAATGGGAAGGAAAGAGGCAGTAATACGGGGCCCAGTTAGCCTAGCAGGCACGGCGTCAGACTTATAGCAGCGTCCCCGGGTTCCAGTCTTGTTGTCTCTCTCAGGACTGAAAATATGTCCAGACTCCAGTGTCGTTCTCTTCGGATAACATGGAGAGATTTCCTTTCATGTTTCTCTTAGGACTGAAAACATGTTCAGATTTCCATGTCGGTCCTGGTGCTTCGGATAGCATGGAAAGATTTCCTTTTATGTTTCTCTTAGGACTGAAAACATGTTCAGATTTCCATGTCGTCCTGGTGCTTCGGATAGCATGGAAAGATTTCCTTTTATGTTTCTCTTAGGACTGAAAACATGTTCAGATTTCCATGTCGTCCTGGTGCTTCGGATAGCATGGAAAGATTTCCTTTTATGTTTCTCTTAGGACTGAAAACATGTTCAGATTTCCATGTCGTCCTGGTGCTTCGGATAGCATGGAAGATTCCTTTAGTTCTTAGGACTGAACATGTTCAGATTCATGTTCTGGCTTCGGATAGCATGAAAGACTTCCTTTATATTTTCTTAGGACTGAAAACATGTTCAGATTTCCATGTCGTCCTGGTGCTTCGGATAGCATGGAAAGATTTTCCTTTATATCACCATAACCCCCTCATCCCCCCCACCACCCGACCCTTACCCCTACCCCACCCCGATTCTCAACCCTCCCATACGAGCTATTGTTTCCGTCCCACGCAAAAAACACTGAGAACACTTTTAACATGACGTGGGTAATGAGCGCGATTGGATGTCAATAAATCAGCTGTTGCGCAAAAGGGAGGTCACAAAAGGAAATGTTTCCATCTGTTTCAACTTGTTGGTTTCTTTCGCATTAAGGTTTTTTATTTTTTATTTAATTTTTTTTTTTTTTTTTTTTTGGGGGGGGGGGTGGTGGTGGGGTTTTTTTTTTGTTTTGTTTTTTCTTTAATTTCGGCGAGATAACTCTCTGATAGGATGAGAAAGAAAAGGATATCTAATCAACGCACTTTCAAATCTTCAAATGACAGCAAAATTTCCTATCAACCCTCCTCCCCCCCTCTTCATTTCTCTCCCCTCCCATCATTCCACCCACCGCCCACCCCCAGCCGTCCCGCTCCGTCATTCGTTTGATCTCTCCACAGCTCACGAAACTGCCGTCAAAACGGTCGCAGTGGGGTAGTACTGCTAAAACTGGAGAAAGGTGATCACTGTGGGCCTTATGTCAAACGACCATGAAAAACCATGCAAGATAACAGGCCAGTTACATTCGTCACCTGAGTATGGCGAACGTGTTGGTCAAGGTGTATCGCTATAAACGATAGACGTTTGTTCCTGTAACGGTAAGAATGCCCGCCTCCACCCCCACCCCTACCCTCTCTCTCTTCTCTCTCTCTCTCTCTCAGTGCGAAAATGAATTTAAAATTGTCCAAGAGCTAAGCATAATACCATTTCCTGGCAATCTCAGCATAATACCATTTAACGGCAAGCTTAGCATAATACCATTTAACGGCAAGCTTAGCATAATACTATTTCCTGGCAATCTTTGCATACCATTTCCTAGCAAGCTCAGCATAATACCGTTTCCCGGCAATCTTAACATAATACCATCTCAAGGCAAGCTTAGCATAATACCATTTCCCGGCAAGCTTTGCATGACACCATTTCCCGGCAATCTTTGCATAGCACCATTTCCTGGCAAGCTTAGCATAATACCATTTCCCGGCAGTCTTAGCATAATACCATTTCCCGGCAATCTTTTTTTTTTTTTTTTTTTTTTTTCTGTCTGAAGTCACCTTATTTGAATATGGTGACGTTCTGTTTAACAACGTAACAGACTTACACGCTACATGCACACACATCAACCCACCTATCCTCGCCCACCCCACCACCCCCAACACACTCATTCTCACAAAATCAGGAATGCACATATTCACAATAACACAACCGCGTGTGCATGCACGCGCACACATGCACATAATAAAATATATGCACTTGCGCATGCGTGTGCGGGCGCACGACACACACACACACACACTCACACTCACGCACGCACACACACGCACGCACGACACACACACACACACACACACACACACACACACACACAACACACACCACACGCGCGCGCGCGCGCGCGCGCGCGCGCGAACATACACACATACACACACGCGCTAATGCACTGATGCAACTCATTTAAACAAATATACAGGCGATGCATATGCACACAAAATGAAATATATGCACTGGCGCATGTGTGCGCGGGCGCGCGCGCGCGCGCGCACGCACGCACGCACGCACGCACACAACACACAATGCACTGATACACACACATTTAAGCAAATATACAGGCGATGCGCACGCTCGCGCGGCGCCACACACACACACACCACACAGCACACACACACACACACACCACACACACACACACACAACGCGACGTACACGCATGCATGCACGCATCCGCACACGGATACACTAACACACACACAGAGGGAGGGAGGGAGGGAGGGAGGGAGGGAGGAGCAGCGGATCTCGTGGCAGCGAAGCACGTGAAACGCCAGAGTGTTGCAAGAAACAGTAGTCCGAAGAAAACTGGGTGAGCAGATGATCTTTACATCGGAATAAAAAGATATGAACTGGCCTCTGAGTCCTTCTTCCGCGAATGATCGCAGTATATGTCAGCGTATTTGGAGTGTATTTGGAGTGTATTTAGACATCGACTGGAGTAACAGCATCTTGGAGTGACAGTATGGATCCTTGTGATCCCCGTAAGTCTTTGTGTAGTTCCTCTGAATATCCCTTTCCTTATTAACAAGGTTTGCTACTTCCTTTGACCCCCAAGTTCCTCTGAATATCCCTTTCCTTATTAACAAGGTTTACTTTTTTTTTCTTTTACTTCTCTTGACACCCCCCCCCCCCCCCCCCCCCCCTAGTTCCTTTGGATATTCCTTTCTGTATCGACAAGGTTTTTTTTTTTTTTTACTTCTCTTGACCCCCTTTTTTTCTGATTTTTTTTTTTTTTTTTTTTGAAAAGAGCTCTTTTATTTCATTTCAAACAGTTACAATGATCACATAGAACAAATACAACAAAAATATCCCCTCCATGCCCCCCCCCCCCCCCCCCCCCCCCCCCTAAAAAAAAAAAAAAAAAAAAAAAAAAAAAAAAAAATCTGCACGTCATTTGAATTAGAACTCTAATACCAACTATTCAAATAATTATAGAGTACAATCTTGCTACCGTAGGGTTTTTCCCCAAATCTAGAATATTTATCTTTTAAACGGGCACACAAAACGAATAATGTACACAAACATAATGCAGGGTTATAAAACGTATTACTTAAATCATCGACTCCATCGAAGTATGGCATTCGAAGAAGTTAAATTGTACAGACACACTTTAATTTACGATTATTTTCTCGAGGCTCCAAGGTCACGGATGACTTTAAATAGTAAAAAAAAAAATAAAAAAAAAAATAAATATACAGCGCTTATTTTGAACATACCTTCATGCAATCACCATACATACATACACATGTATATATAGTACATAATATGACCATTAGTCCTCTAGTAGTTTAATATATGGTGACCATTTTTCTTGGTAGGTAGCATGATTCATCTCCATCAAGGACATATATTTCTCCATTTTATATCTGTAGTTCAGCTCCTTCAAAAACATGTTTATATTGGGTTTTGTTTTGTTAATTCTACATTTATAGATGAAATATTTTCCCATTAAAATTATCAGGTCTAGCATATCATCAGTTTTTGTTTTCTCATCCGTACCAAATAATATAATCTCCACATTAAGGGATAATCTTTCACAGTGTGAACAATTTACTTTTAGAGCTCTTTCAAGGTCTTTCCAGAAAGCGTGTGTAAACTCACATTCCCACAGGTAATGATTAATTGAGTCTTTTTCTCTATTACAGAAATTACATTTGTCGCTATCAACAATCTGCATACTTTTCAGCACACTATTTGTTACCAAAATTCTGTGGCATATTCTAATTTGAAACCACTTCAGTTTTGTTTCTTTGATTTTCTTAATCCTTTTCAGTACCTCTATCCAGTCAATAGGTATATCAAGACGTTGTTCCCACTTGACAAAGGCGCTTATGTTAAGAACTTCATTGGCTTCTACCATAATATCGTAATAAGTATGTGTTCCCTTAGTAATACTACAAATTTTTTTAAGTGCTAAAGTTTTATCATTACTAATGTTACTATTTAATATCAGTCTTCTTTTCTTTGCATAAGCTTTGATCGAACGCACGCAGCTTACATAATTTAGAAAATTGACCTGAAATCCCATTTTTTCTGACAATTCGTTGTGGTTTACAAAATCACCATCCTCATTGAGTAAATGTTTAACTAAAAATATATTTTTCTGCATCCATTTCTTGTAAAAGAATGGTTGTTCTCCAACTTTAAATTTCTCGTTACAAAAAATAGGTTCAGTGGCTAAATCTGTACTTTCGTATAACTCTACCTGTTTGCAGAACCTTTGATACGCTTGAAAAACTCCTTTCCAAAATTTGTTAATAACATTGTTTTCAGTAAATCTATTAGGACCATATGCATCAATATTACTTACTTCGGGACATAATGAATGTAATATTATTTTCCACTTATTATTGTACATGTACGCTTTCCTTATCCAGGCGATTTTCAAGGAGCTGATGTACATTTTCAGGTCGGGTATACCTATCCCTCCCTTCTGTATATTATGTACTGAGTATTTTCTTTTAATTTTATCATTTTTGTTGTTCCAAACAAATTTGAAACACATATTCTGCAATAAAGCAATCTGGGAATCAGGAGGATTCGGTAGAAGAATCCATAAGTACACCAGTTTTGATAGCACTGATTTGAGCACAGCTACTCTACCTAATGGTGTTATTATTCTTTTCGTCCATATTTTGAACAAGGTTTGGACTTCTGAGAATTTATCTTTCATATTAATTTCCGTCATATCCAATAGCCTATTCGTAAACCACAGTCCTAGGATTTTGAATTTTGAGGGGTTCCATTCCATTTTATAGTGGGGTAAATATGTTCTCGTAGAGTTTTTATCTATACCTAACCAAACATTAAAAGTTTTTTCATAGTTCAATTTCAGTCCTGTTATTTGCTCAAATTCATAAAGGTTTGTAAATAACTTTTCATATGATTTCTTATCTCTCTAACGTAAAGGTGGTGTCGTCTGCAAACTGATTTATCTTAAATTCTGTGTTTTCTATCTTT
>CM065718.1:49629065-49638155 GCA_033310375.1 Conus canariensis | reverse complement strand
AAAACATATATGCACATACACAAACATACACAAATGCATACCAAAAAAAAAAAGTCTACCAAACTACAAACACGTACGCTTTAAAGTAAAAAAAAAAGAGTCACAATTTGCTTGACCAACGCAGTCGAGCGGCTGCGCTGAGAAAAAGAAGAAGAAGAAGAGGAAGAAAAGAACAAGAACAAGAAGTAGAAGAAGAACAAGAACAAGACCAAGAAGAATAAGAACACGGAGAAGAAAAAGAACGCAATATACCTATAAAGGCAATGGAACACATAAATAAAGCAGAATCCAACTAAGACAAGCTTGACTTTGGAAAAAAAAAATGAAATGTATGCTTTCCATTCTGCTTGCATAATAACTAAGTGAAATAATCGAGCACACACACACACACACAACACACCACACACACACACCACACACACAAACACGCACACCCCACACATATACACAGAGACACAAACACACACACACGCGCGCGCACGCGCGCACACACACGTACCCTCACAAAATAAGAAAGGAAAGGGAAAGGAGTGCGCGGGTGCCGATGGGGTTGGAATCGCGCTCACGCACGCGTGTGTGTGCCTCAAGTTCAATGTACTTGTGAACACAATTCAGCTGACGTCTTCAAGGACAGGTGTATTGGGGCGACTTATTTTGTCACGTGCAAAGCGTGATGGGGAGACGACGAGGGATGGGGAGGCGGGGAGGGTAAGTGGGATTATGCACCATGTGTATTTTAATAACAGTAAGTCAGCTTTGATAAATGTTTGGGAGGAGGGGGGGGGGGGACGGGGAAGGGGAGAGGAGCAGGTGGGGGGATGGTAAATGGGATTATGCACCATGTGTATTTTAACAACAGTAAGTCAGGTTTGATAAATGTTTGGGGGGGGGGGGGGGACAGACAGGGGAGGGGGAGCAGGGGGGGGGGGGAGGTAAGTGGGTTTATGCACCATGTGTATTTTAATAACAAGTGGGTTTGATAAATGTTCTGGGAAGGGGGGGGAGATAGGGAAGCAGGGGGGGGGGAGGGTAAGTGGGTTTATGCACCATGTGTATTTTAATAACAAGTTGGGTTTGATAAATGTTTCTGGGAAGGGGGGGAGATAGGGAAGCAGGGGGGGGGGGAAGGTAAGTGGGATTATGCACCATTTGTATTTTAATAACAAGTCGGGTTTGATAAATGCTTCTGGGAAGGGGGGGATGGGGGAGCATGGAGGGGGAGGGTGAGGGTAAGTGGGATTATACACTATGTGTATTTTAATAACAGTAAGTCGGGTTTGATAAATGTTTGAGAGGGGGGGGGGGGGCGGACGGGGGAGCAGGGGGGGGGGAGAGGGTAAGTGGGATTATGCACCATGTGTATTTTAATAAGTCGGGTTTGAAAACTGTGGGGGGGGGGGGGAACGGACGGGGACGGGGACAGGGGGGGGGGGAAAGGTAAGTGGATATGCCCCATGTGTTTTTAATAACAAGTCGGGTTTGATAAATGTTCCTGGGAAGGGGCGAGGGGGATAGGAGCAGGGGGGAGGGTAAGTGGGATTATGCACCATGTGTTATTTAATAAAAGTCGGGTTTGATAAATGCTTCTGGGAAGGGGGGGCGGGGGGGAATAGGGGAGCAGGGGGGGGGGAGGGTAAGTGGGATTATGCACCATGTGTATTTTAATAAGAAGTCGGGTTTGATAAATGCTTCTGGGAAGGGGGGGCGGGGGGAATAGGGGAGCAGGGGGGGGGAGGGAAGTGGGATTATGCACCATGTGTATTTTAATAACAGTAAGTCGGGTTTGATAAATGTTTCGGGGGGAGGGGGGGGGAGGGGACGGGGGGGGGGGGGAGGACGGTGGGGGGGGAGGGGGGAGCAGGGGGGGAGGGTAAGTGGGGTTATGCACCATGAGTATTTCAATAACAGCAGGTCGGGTTTGATCAATAGTTTGGGAAGGGGGGGGGGGGAGGGACGGGGGACGAGGGGGGAGGGTAAATGGGGTTATGCACCATTGGTAATTTCCCATAGCAGAAAGTCGGGTTTGATAAATGTTTCAAGGAAGAAAGAAAACAGGGTCAGAGGGGAAAATCTCCTACTAAATAAGGTCATGTATAAAAGCATAATTTTGTCAAAGCCTTTCAAGAGTTAGAACAATAGTAACATCAATGACAACACCTTCATTACCAAGAAAAATCACGTCTAAACAATACACACAGTCCACTCCTCTTCTCTAAATACCACTTTGCATAGCTTATGAACATGGCCATGAAAACTCCATACTTCATTTCAAAATCAACACAATTAAAGAAGCACAGATTATCAAACAACAATTTTCAAAGAAAAAACAAAACGAGCAAATTCAGCCATCAAGCATTAGTAATTCGTGTTCCCCGTCTATATCACCCATTTCTCTGTACAGCACCCATCAGCTTTGCCTTTTAACATTGTAGATGTAGACTTAGAAAAAACATTGTAGATGTAGACGTAATGAAAAAATCATCAAATAGTGTAACCACCACCGCATGACAGTAATGACGTCTTACCAAGAAAGAAGAGAAGTTGTCCATCAATGCACGACAAAACAAAAAAAAAAAAAAATTGTAGCGACTTCTACAGAACAACTTTTACGCGGTACGAGAAAAGAGCAGAACATAGGAAAAATTTCTCTTCCTTGTTTCCATGCTGATCTATCATAAAAAAAAGAAAAGGAGGGGGGTGGGGGGAGGGGGGACGGTGCGCACGCGCGCACGAACCCGCGCCTGTCTAACGTATATTAGTTTGTGACAAACTTTTTCATAGAACGTTACTGGTACATACAAAAAAGAGGATCAGATCGTCGCTAACATTTATCAGGTAGCGCTTCAACATCTCTATATAACCTGATCTGTCAACTCAGACATCAATATCATATAACAACATAATAAGATACTATCAACATCCCGCCTGGAGTTCACCCGACCACCTCTAGCAATATTACTAATCAACCTGATCGGTTAGCATCCTGTATCAATATAACTAATTAATATGACCTTGTCGGAACATTCTTTCTCACCCTCCATATATCATTGTTCCCCAAGTCATCAATCTGCTTCATCCTCCAACTCCATCCTTCCTCACTACACATCAACCTCACCACATCAGCACCACCCATCCTGCTTACCTCATCCAAATCATCCATGATTACCTTCCGTCAATGTCAGCTATTGACTGCTCATATAAATGGAGCTACCTTCCCAATCAGCATTCTCTATAAACATCTAATCACAAACATAGTTTAATAACCTTATCCATGGATATCATTCATGCACAGCAATAATCTGCTTCACCTTTTAAATATGTTGCAAACATAACCAACACCCAACACAATGACATCATTTCTAATACTATCCATCGAGATCATTCTTCCACATCTCCTGTCAACATTATCCATCAGCATCATCCATCCCCATCAGGGATTTTTGTTCATCAGCATTAGATTCCTATTGACAAATATACGAGACAGATGACAAAAGCAAAAGTCTCATTGCAATACTTTTATTAAAGTTTATCATGGAGAGGAGCAAAGCGGAACAAGCCAGCGAGCGAACGAGAGAGAGAGAGAGAGAGAGAGAGAGAGAGAGAGAGAGAGAGAGAGAGAGAGAGAGAAGAGACAAAGAGAGAGAGAGACAAAGAGAGAGAGAAAGACAGAAAGAGAGAGAGACAGGGAGCGAACAGAAAAAGAGAGAGAGAGACAAAGAGAGAGAGAGAAACAGAAAGAGAGAGACAGAAATGACAGAGAGACAGAGAGAGAGAGACAGAGAGCAAAGCGGAACGAGCGAGAGGAGCATGGAGAGAGCAATGCGGAACGCGCGAGCGAGCGAGCGAGAGAGAGAGAGAGAGAGAGGGAGAGAGAGAGAGTTTACATTATCTTCTAACAAATGTTTTTTCTTTCGTATAATCTTCACTGTTGCATACAGAAATGGTTCGTCATCTTCCACCAGTATTGCCAATCAATGTCACCGATCAACCTTGGCTTTAAACATCATCCAATGCAACAATCAATATGATCAAATCTTATTGCATATCAACACCATCAATCCTTTAAAAATCGATAAAGTTCATCCACATCCTCTCTCACTTTCGGTCAACATTATCTTGCCAGTCTACCTCCTTAATTAATATCATAAATCAATATATCTGATTCGTACTACCCACTGAGTCATTTATCCACTCCACTGATCTATCCGACATCTTCCATCAGTTTCTCCATCAAATCATCGATCAGTTTCATCTGTCAACGTCATCCATCAACAGTACACCTCATTTTCTGCCATCCGCATCTTTTGTCCGACATATCTCATCAACCTCATATACCATTACATCCTGTCGTTATTATCTGTGAACATCTGCCAACAATACTACCCAGGCACCCCTTTTGAAACTACATCTGCCAGCCTCACCCCTCAACCTCACCCATCAACATCATCTAGCCACACACCACCACATTATCATTGAGCAGTAAGGGAGGAATGATATCCAGCAACACTGTCATCATCGCTTCTTATCAGTATCCTTAATCCACCTCTCCCAGTAACTGTTTGTCTGCAGGCATCCTCCAACAGCTTCAGTGATCATCATTGTTCAACAATATTAGATCTGAAATAATTTTTTAAAAAAAAATAAAAAAAAAGATAAGGAGGGAGATTGGGTGGAGGGGATCAATATCTTCTGCCGATGCGTTCTGCTGTAAGTAGACACAACAGAAGAACCGTACAGACTGTGAGGAGGAAGGGGGGAGTGGGTGGAAGCCGGGGTGGGAGCAGGAGCGCTGCGACGGGAAGAGCAGAAGAGAACGAAGCTGAAGAGGAGACCGGGAATTGCCCTCCCCCTCCCTTCTTTCTCTGAAGAGATGTGTGTCTTCTGTCTGTGCGCGCGTGCGTGCGCGCGCGCGCACGATCTCTACTTATATTGCATTTTTTCATTAGTTACATGTTCTAGGGAAACAACATTAAGTCCGTTACCTAACATCTCTTTGATGGCGACAGAGAATATACCAACGTTACAAGAGAGAGAGAGAGAGAGAGAGAGGGGGGGGGGGGAGAAGAAGAGTATGTAAATTCACCGCACAACCAGCAGTGAACAATCATTCTCTTCTTGTAAGTGAAACTAAACCCAGTGATGAAACAGAAACACAGACCATCACAAGAGCATTTTACCTAAAGGGTATTTTATGCATACGTCTGAACTCATGGGGTTCTTTGTGTGGGTCTGTGCGGCAAGGGAAAGGAAGAGGAGGGAGAGAGAGAGATGGCGGAGTGATGGGGGTGAGCAGAGAGAGAAAGAGAGGGTGTGTGTGTGTGTGTGTGTGTGTGTGTGCGCGCGCGTGCGCGCGCGTGAGAGAGAGAGAGAGGAGAGAGAGAGAGAGGAGGGAGAAGAGGGGGCGATAAAATAAATGAATAAAGAAAAAGGAGATGAAAAAAGGATTATTAACTTCGTGTGCTGAAAAATAAACTGACGATAAGTATATGCCTCCTCCGCCCTTCCCCACACACACAACCCCCCCCCCCCCCCCACCCCCACACACACACACACACACACACACACACACACAGACACACACAACACACACAGACACACACACACACACAGACACACACTCACCCGCACACACACGCGCGCGCACTCACACACACACACACACACCACACACACACACACACACACACACACACACACACGCTCGCTACATCAAAAAAAGAATATATAATCATTTCAACTACACTCACGCCATTTCTCTCCTGAAATAGGAATCGATGTCCATCTTTAAATCTATTTTCAGTGTCTTTCCATTTTTCAATTTTGCCAATATTTTCCCATTTGATGACCAAGTGGCCATTGTTGCAGAGTGGGCACTGGCTTTCTTCAACAGCTTGTAGTTGGCCTGGGTCAAGTTCTCTGCTACAGTCACTCCGGTCTGTTTCAGTTTTCTCCGGGCGGTTAACACCTCTCCGCGCTTCCTCCGTGAAAAAAAAGCGAAGAATGATGGGGCGCGGCCTCGCGCCTCCCGTGGACATCCTCCCCGACCGGTGGGCCACCTCGACATCAGCTGCCGACACAGAGACGCCAAGTTTTTGAGAAAAACCTCAACACATTTCTTGACACAGTCCTCTGCTGTCTCCTCCTGCGCCTCTCTAATACCGTACACACGTACGTTCCACGACCGGCCGTGTTGTTCGTTGTCGTTTTGCACACTTCTAAGAGAGCTGGTTTCTTTCGAAATCTCGGCCAGTTGCGCTTTAAGTTCTGCATTCTCTGCGCGAGTTTTGGAAACCTCAGAGGAAAGCTTGTCATTTTCATTTTGTAGGTCCATAACATTGCTCTCTAGCACTTCTATCCTGTTTGTCATTGAAGTTCTAAGTCTCTCCATCTCCTCTCTCAGCTGATGAACATCCTCCTTCGTGGACAGCTTCGTCAGAGCCGCTTTGATTTCGCACAGAGTTTCTTGCATTGTCATGTCATCTACGCTACTGTCTAAATCCTGCTTCTGTTTCTTGCTCATGGTTCTGCTCTCTTGACTCGGGCTGGGGGTACTCACTTCACTCGACGACGAAGACGGTTTCCGCTTTTCACCTCCTCTTCCCGTAAAATACCTAGAAATGGTGGAGGTCATTTTTCATGTATTCTCCTGCCATTGTACATCTTAGGTTTAATAAATGTTGCGTCTTGGTAATCTTAATTGTTCATCTCTTGAGAAATAGAAGGGGGGAAAAAAAACTATAGCGCCACGCTCACCTCACCGCTAACATCTGCTTCACTCCATCTTGCCACACAGAAAGCTAACACACCATGTCGCAGTCTCCACAGAAAGAAAGTCAGTTGTTCCCGCACAATAGTTCCATTCACATATTCCAGATAAGAAACAGCTTAGTTCACAGACTGCAGAACATGGAGGTAACAAATAAGACTTCAAAGCCTGTCGTGTTGCGGAGCTCTCGTCAGACACGTCCGACTACTTCGGTGAGCGGAAGTCAACTCTATTTCCCGGCAATCTTTGCATAGCACCATTTCCCGGCAATCTTTGCATAGCACCATTTCCCGGCTAGCATAGCATAATACCCTTTCCCGGCAATCTTAGCATAATACCCTTTCCCGGCAATCTTAGCATAATACGATTTCCCGGCAATCTTAGCATAATACCATTTTCCAGGCAATCTCTGGATCCAGCACCGTCTCTTTGGTCAGTTCTTCATTTCTCTCCGTATGTGTGCGACGCCGACAAATGAACCGTTGAACAAAACAGCAAGTGGAAAGTGCTCGATTTTGCTTTAAGCCGTTAGCCGCCTTTGGTAAGTTTTTTTTTTTTTTTTTTAAACTTTTTTTTTCTTTATTTTTTCTTCTTTCTTTTTTCTTTTTTGTTGCTGTTGAACTGTTCCTGCAAAACGCGAGTTCAGATGTAAAAGTACATTAATCGATCATGAAATCGCCCACAAACGCTCCGCAAATGTCAAATTGAAATAGACATCCGACAATATCCATGTTTAAAGCGCCGTGAACTGGGGGAAAGCAACCTTTTTTTTAATTCTCTAGTTCACATGTATACGTGGGCATGCTACTATGAAAAAAAAAACAACTGCTTTTCCGTGGCTCACACAGAAGGGCACATCGGGAGTGAAAGGTGGGCATTGCCAAAGCGATTGAGAGAGAGAGAGAGAGAGAGAGAGAGAGAGAGAGAGACAGACAGACAGACAGACAGACAGACAGACAGACAGACAGACAGACAGAGACTGAGAGACAGAGAGAGAAGGGGGGACGTGCTTTCAACAATCGGAATTTAATCCACACCCTTTAGAGGGAGCAGATAGAAATCTCTCACCCCCCCCCCCCTTCCCACCCCCTCCCTTGCGCTCCCACCCCCTTTCCCAACCCCAACCATTTTACTTTTCTCCACTTTTGTTGTTGAGAAAGGCGGAGGGGTGAAGAGATCGAAAACGTGTCCTGACAGACTCACCCCAAAACGATTCCGAGCCGCCGAAGTCAACCATCTTCCTCCTCGGCTCACGGGAAAAGACCAACAACAACTCGGGACTGAATCCACACGTCGAGTCAGACACAAACCCGTGTGAACGTGGTGGTGGGTGGTGGTGATGACAGCAGTGATCTCTCTTCTTGCCCTGCGCTGTCACCTCGGTGGTGGGTCTAGGTGCACATCAAAGAACAGACTCAGCCTCAGCAGGAGGACAATCTGCTGTGCACGTGCAATACGGTCGGACTGAATTTCGCCTGCCGCACGATTCGTGTTCAGGATGTGGGAGCATCATTGCCTTACTTTCCTACCTGAGCAAATGCGGCCTTCCTGATTATATTGTGAAATATTCTTTCGGCTATATTCGTTGCTAAAAACAGAAAACAAAAACAAAAAGAAGAATGACAGACTTTCAAGGCAGAAATTAATTCCATCTTGAAATTTTGTGCCTTTCAACCTCTCCGCCTAATACGTACGTGTGTGCGTGCGTGCGCGCGCGCGCGCGCGCGTGTGTATGTGTGTGTGTGTGTGTGTGTGTGTGTGTGTGTGTGTGCCTGCGTGTGTGTGTGTGTGTGTGTGTACGCGCGCATTTAAAGCTGTTGGGAACGATTGCCCCGCATTTACCAACAGCGTTTTTCAAGGAAGCCTTAGAAACAACACGTTTCCCTTCACTTGTGACAGCGTTACGCTGGGTCCTATAATTTCATTGTTTCAATGTCAATATCTTTCACTGAGTGTCATTATGCACGTATTGTCAGTTTCAGCGTCAGTTTCATAACAGCCATCCGATCACAAACGCCCTATTTCCGCTCTGTCACCGCGCACGGAGAAAAGCACTGTGTTGAAACACACACACACACACACACACACACACACACACACACACACACACACACACACACACACACACAGAGTGCTTCATCCATAGTGCATGTGTTTGCAAGTGAAAGAAAGCATTGTGTATGCTGAATGTTTGAACAACATTAAAATTGGAAGCTTATGTTGTACTGTGTAAAAAGAAATAAAAGAGTTTAAAATAACGTGCTTACAAAAGACATGATCGTTTTTAAGTATCACAAACAAGCCAATGATGAAACATGGCGACA
>CM065718.1:49616565-49624065 GCA_033310375.1 Conus canariensis | reverse complement strand
CCCTCCGTCTTCACACCACATTTCGTTGAAAAGGGTTTTGTGCTTTTTTTTTTTTTTTTTTTTTTTTTTAGCGTAATGAAATGTGTAACATTCTTTGGTCAACGGATCCCGGATCCGCGGCATGCTTGCTAAGGATCTGTATTTCGGATTTACGGCAAAATTCAGCGGATCCGTCTTAGGGCTTCATTCCATCTTTCCATCGTGCTTGGTTCAAACGGGTGTCGCAGTTTTTGCGCAGTCTTGCTGATAGACGGACAAACAAACAAACAAACAAACAGACGCAAATGAGAACATGACCTCCTTGTCAGAGGTTATGTAGTCACGCCCCTTTTAAGCAGGACAGAATACAGGTTAATAGCAGGATCATTTTACGAATATTATTGGTTCGGTTCTTCCCCCAATATTCTGATGAATAGATAGATAGATCAATGAATAAATGAATGAATGAATGAATGAAAAATCACAGTAAACGACTGTCAGTGGATTACCGTACAGACCATGTCTTCATGTCGAATCTGCGGGCATACGTTCCGAGTGTCAAGTCGTTTGAGTGTGCATATGTGGGATGGGATGGGCGGGGGATTGAGGACGGGGGGGGGGGGGGGGGGGGGAGGGGGGATGTGGGGGGGGGGAGTGGGGGAGGTGGCCACTGGAGAGGGAGGACGGAGAACAGAATAGAGAGTAGAGGGAGGGTGGAGGCAGAGTTAGGGTTGGAGGTGCAGCGAGGGGAAGGGAGTGTGCTTCCGTGCATACGAGCGCTTTTTTATTTGAAGACGGCTAAACTCAAATGTTCTGATGTTAAACTGTGTGACCGTGTGCACCGGAATACAGGCCAATACAAGAGTACATGTGTAGGTTTGTGTTTGCAAACACACACACACACACACACACACACACACACACACACACACACACACACACACACACACACACACAACACACACACACTGATCTATCTATCTGTCTGTTTATCTACTATCTATCTATCTATCTATCTTCTATCTATCTATCTATCTATCTATCTATTAACAGACAGACAGACAGACAGACAGACAAACGGACAGATCTCCTCCAACGGGGGGCTTGCATGTGTGTGCCGACCTTGAATATGTCCATTACAATCTTATCAGCACTGTTGGTTGGTATGTACACACACACACATGCATCATAGGTCATCTGTCTCTTCAGTCTCGGCGACAGAGCTTCCCTGGCCATTTCACAGTCTCGGAAAGCATGCGACTAAGTGGACGAGTGGCGTCCCACATCTAGATAGGTGGCGCTATTTACTTGGGGACGAGGGCGCCACTTGTCTCTAATGATGAATGAGGGGGAACAGGGCACTCGACTCTCGGCAAAGCCATTCGCTTTGGCCAGCACTGTCGGCGGACACCATCAAAGGAGGACAAGAGGTGATAACAGAATGATGATGTGTCTGCCTGATCCACTGAGGGTACTGTAACACTGCACAGCGCCTCGCGTTACCCCAGCTATGTACACTTTAATTCCCGGCTATGTACCTTTATACCCCGCTCGATTTAAAGCCGATACAGCTTATGGTGAAATGAATAATTGTAGATGAGGAGAAAGTTTTGTGTTCGTGAAATTTGTACATAAAACTTATTGATGTAGACACTTCTGGTACGGGGTTATGAAGAGGGAGGAGTGTGTGTGTGTGTGGGGGGGGGGGGGGGGGGGGAGGGGGGGGGGCAGGATGGGGACGAAGTATTTTGCATAGGTCGACATACAGGCCTACAAGGTCTTTCTCAAGAGTCGTGGGACTCAAAATTAAAATTCCATGAATTAAGTGATTAAAGTCATTGGCCATTTCTCTTACATAATGAAAGGAAAATAATGAGTAACATTGCAAACGGCATAAGTAGACTTACATACAGTGAGACTGGAACAAGAAGTTTGATTAGCTGCGATCATTATTAAATCCTAGCTATGGGTTTTGGCAAAGTATCACTAACCATAATAACAGCTTGTCATCTTGGTCATCTCTCATAGTTATCCCTAAAGTCATTAACCTAGTTTTCATAAATACAGATCTAGCTGTTTATCGTGAATAGGAGGCATTTAAAAAAAAGTTAATAGGAGGCATTTTCAAAAACTTTTTAAAAGAGGTTTTCAAACTTCCAAAGAAAACCACGAGTGATAGTTTCGAAAGCACATTCTTGTACATGTTCTCTAGCGTTTTTTTTTTCTTCTTGTTTTTGAATGGAACTCTTGCATTTCATGGACAAGTCTGTCTGGTACCTAACGTTACTTTTGTCAGTCTTCTTGTTCCGTCAGACAGGAATGCCAGCATGTGGCCAGGATGTATGTTACAGTCTGCCAGAGGTCACCAAGGTGCTGTGAACTTTCCCCCGCAGCGGGATGACAGGCGATCCAGGCAGGTGTTCCGCTGGTGGGTTCTGGAGGCTGAAACAGTGCTGGGAGAGGTGTTTCGCCGTCACTGGGGCAGTGTGGCAGGGGAGGGGTCTGCAGCAGAGTCATTGGTGTGGAATGTGATGAGCGCACGGAGTCTGGATCTGGAGTTCTGAGGTTCATGGCTATGGACTGCTCGTTCTTGGAGAGGAGATTCCAGCCGTCCTTGTGGTTGTAGCTAGGGTGTTGCTGAAACCAGCTTTTCGTCGGTGTTCTCTGTCCTGTGGTCTTGTCCTCTTTATAGGTGAAATTCTTCTCCTTTCGTTTGATAATGCTTCCCTCCTTTGCCAGACTATAGTTCTTTTTCATTTGATGTTGCAGCGTGAGGTACGTGTTCATGACCTACGTTCAGTGTAGTGCTGTGGGCCAACTCAGGCCGTCGTATTCCTTGTTCCATGCGATGGGGAGAACTTGCAGGATGAACAGAGTGTCTTGACAGATAATCACTCTCACCACACACACACACACACACAACACACACACACACACACACACAACACACACACACACACACACACACACACACACACACGCACGCACGCACGACTACGCACACACACACACACACACACACACACACACACACACACACACACACACACACACACACACACTCGAAAAAGTCACGTCTTCGGCGGAGGTGATAACTAGACATTGCTGAAGAGCTTTGTTGTTGCTGTCACAGATCTTATCTTTCTGTCTATGTCACGCCGCCCTTGAGCGCCAAAACAATCAAGAGCAATCAGCACTTCCGTGATCATGACCGTCAAACGGATGACGACGGGGAAAACCCGAACTTGTCAGCCTCCTGCTGAACAACGGATGTTTCACCACTGGATGAGGGACTGGCTTCTGTCTGACATTCAGAGATGGGCGATGCAGACAGAATGGGGGAAGACGACACACATGATAGCCGCCCGTACACGACACTGACAGTGAATGCAGTCCCTGGAATCCCACTTGACTCACGGACAATGCAATCTGTTGAATCATCTTTCCCAGAGCAGTAACGCAGATTCCTATTTCACCGTCTGACAATGCGTGCCGACGATTGAATCCTGTTTCATTGAAGCCCAGCAGTGTGATGACATCGATAGCAAAGGCACTGGGCAATGATATGTCTGACACACGTCCGCTGTTGTTGACCTCTTCCTGTTCTTTTCTGATATCTAAACTGCTCAGGTGCTGCATTAAATAGTGCTCTTGCATTTCAAGTAAAATCACCGATGAATTCTCTCTCTCTCTCTCTCTCTCTCTCTCTCTCTCTCTCTCTCTCTCTCTCTCTCTCTCTCTCTCTCTCTCTCCTGACATTGCATTAACTGTCCTTGACTTATGTTTTTCTTTGTTTTTCATTGTAGACCCTGAGTACGCAGGATGTGGACTGGATGTGAAAAAAAAACTCACTCACACACACACAACACACACACACACACACACACACACACACACACACACACACACACACACACACACACACGAGCATCAATACTTACCTATTACACCCATGAATAAAAAAACTCTCTCTCTCTCTCTCTCTCTCTCTCTCTCTCTCTCTCTCTCACGCGCTCGCGCGCGCGCGCCGGCGTGTGTGTGTGTGTGTGTGTGTGTGTGTGTGTGTGTGTGTGTGTGTGTGCCCCTATGTATTTGCTTACGTACCAGTTATTTTTTTATGTGTCTTTATACATGCAATGAATCCCCGTGTATGCATAATATTTGTTGACACCGTCTCAACCGTTCCTGTTGTGAGTTACATGAAAAAAAATCATGAGTTGTGTGCGTGCGTGCGTGTGTGTGTGTGTGTGTGTGTGTGTGCGCCGTGTGTGTGTGTGTGTGTGTGTGTGTGTGTGTGTGTGTGTGTGTTGTGGTTTTGTTGCGTGTGCGTGAATGTGTGTGTGTGTGTTCTGCAGGTTTATGAGACACAAAGCGCGTAGACGTCTTCCGGTCACAAAACAGGGTAAATCAACATCCTGTGATAGCGTTCACGCCTCTCCTCCACGTGGGGTCTATGACCTTGTCCGCCGGGGGTGGGGTTTTCCGGCTGTTTTGTGTTTAAAGACACCTTCAGTTTGCAGCTTGCACTGCGTGCACCAGACGTCTACAATGGAAGGCCGCCGAGCGTAGAGGTGTGTGCAGTATTGGAGGGGGAAATAAATTCAGGGAAGGGAGCGACACTCTTTCGACACGCCACGAAATGTGAACGGAACGCTGCCTTCTTTTCGGTCGGCTTTTGGTGGGTCTGCACCTTCTCTGCTATGTCATGGAAGGGGGGGGGGGGGGGGGGGGGGCGAGGGGGGGCGAGGTCTTTAGGCTACGTGTAACTTCTGCAGCTTACAACAGGATTTTTCATTCTTTGTGTTCTTCCTGTCATCGAGTGACCGCAGTCACTGCAGTGACATCTTCCATCTGTTGGATCGACGGAAGTACTGTTCTGCCTAGCTCTGTTCTGTAATGAGTTGGGTTTCATTCTCCATTCTGTAGACCTCGTCGAAGATGGGCATATCAGCGCTGGGCTGCCCATGCAGAGATTCCATATACTTGGTCATAGGTCTGGCACTGTGCACAGTCTCTTTGGAAATCATTGGTCGCCTCCCCAGTCCGTCCCTGCCCGTGTGTGTGTGTGTGTGTGTGTGTGTGTGTGTGTGTGTGTGTGGTTTTGTTGTTTTTGTTGTCGGTGGTGGTGGTGGTGGTTTTTGTTGCTGTCCCATCTTCTGTGCCACCTCAGTTGCACTGCACCGCTCATTCCGACACCCCCCCCCCCCCTCCTCTCCCGCCCGTACACATCAACAGCCTGGCCCGGCCCGCCGTAGCCCAGGCACCGGCAATCCACAGGGAGCAGTCAATATCAAGTCGTCAAGAGGCAACCCACCGAAGGAGACGCGGCACTGCAGCCGAGTCATTTCGGTGGTATTCAGTAGCGCCTGTTCTGATCCACCATACGCAGGACACCACCTACTAAGCTCCCTATTGACAACAATAATTACTTAGTCGAGAAGCCGACATGAGTGAGCTCTCCCTCTGAAGGGCGCCACCACGTCGTGATTGCTCGTTCTTCGTTTTCATGGTCTTGAATGTTGTTTGTCTTGCCCGAAGAAGATCAAAGAGGTCGAAACGCGTCGTGTTTTGTCTTGTAAGTTTGTCTCTTTCGTTCGGCGGAATGAATAATTTTTCTTTAAGATTTTTAGGTCTTTCTTGCATGTCGTCCCGAGGTGAAGAGAGTCGGGAGGTGTGTGTGTGTGTGTGTGTGTGTGTGTGTGTGTGTGTGTGTGTCTGTGTCTGTGTGTCTGTGTCTGTGTCTGTGTGTCTGTGTTTTAAGTTTACGGCTTCTCAAGCCGTGCATTTACTAGTAATATTACTTCATACAGAAACGCGTATACGGAGGCTGATAAACACACACACACACACACACACACACACACACACACACACACACACACACACACACACACACGCCACACAGAGGGAGAGGATAGAATAAAATGATTATCATGATAGGGAATACTTACTACAGCAGACTTTCCAAAGACCTAGTCACGGCGTTCCGCCAGTGACACTACGGCTATGTCGCATTCGGTCTTTCAGTCACGCACACTCCATAATGTGCAGCGGGCTCAACGATACAAACTGACCATAGCCATACGCTCTTGGTCAGCACCTAATCTTGAAAGCATTACTTGAGAATCGGAGAAGGAGAGGGGCTGGTGGAACCAGAGATAGAAATTAATTCACATTCTTGCACTCTCTCACTTCCCTCCCACATCTACCCCTTTCCACCACCACCACCACCACCCTCACCCCCACCCCTCTTTACACACAAAGGCCACTCTCAGAGAAACGCTGGATGGCCTGGTATTAACGCATAGCAACACAAACCTTACAGATGTACGTTTGAAGTGATGACGGCTTGATAATTGACGTAGAACCCACCCCTCCCCATTCTCCTTCCCCCCCCCCCCCCCCCCCCACCACACACACACACACACAAACACATACACAGATGAACACAGAGCTGCTCAAGCCTTGTGCACAGAAATATGTTGGGCGTGATGATGATTTCACACACACACACACACACACACACACACACACACACACACACACACACACACACACACACACAGAGAGAAGGGTGGCGGTTGAACGCACGTAAACACACTCAAGAGAGAGAGAGAGAGAGAGAGAGAGAGAGAGAGAGAATGAATGAATGAATGAATGTTTATTCATATAGGCCTCGGCCCCTCATGAAGGGGTAAACGTACAGATATACGATTTTCATCATGTAATACAAAAGGCTACGGTTATGGCAGGCACATCATGCGAAACTATGAAGTAGCTATTTCTCTATATTTAAAAGCCTTATACAAAAACAACGATAAATTTCGTACAACATCAGGTTTAGTGCATGCCATTAGTAGACTTAGTTTAAATAAACAAGGTTGTCGATAATATTTAGGCTCCAAAAACTTTTCTCTTATTTCTTTCAACCTTTGACAACAAAGAACGAAGTGTATCTCATCTTCTTTAGACATCTGGCATAATGGACACATCAGATCGCAATCATTACAACATTTATATCTAAAACGATGCACATTCAAGTCAGATATACCTAGTCTGAATCTAGTCATTGTATGCTTCAGTTTTCGGTCCATATTTGCTTTCAAATATTGCTTCAAGTCATGGGTATTACAAAACGTTCTATACAAATGAAATCTTTCACTAGTGTAAATGTGGTTATTCCAGTTTTGCCATCTACAGTCAATCAAACGCTGACGAAACATTGCTATAAAGTGATTTTCATTTCCCACACCTTGATTTAACCACACGTCACCAAAACCATTACTATATAAACAAACACGCACATTTGAAACCCAGTTCTTCTTTCCCCTAGCATCTAAATCATACAGCATTTTATACGCTATATTAGGTAACCTATGTTCATCCATATGTAATAGCTTAAACCAATATCGAAGGCAGTTAACAGCAGCATTAACATACGTGGGAAATCTGTTTGTTTCACCATATACTAAATCGTTGGGAGTACGCAGATCTACGCCTAAATACTTTTTAAGAGCAAAT
>CM065718.1:49571565-49611565 GCA_033310375.1 Conus canariensis | reverse complement strand
CTGGCCAGCGACAGGCCCAATGAAGTAGCCAATAATGGCGATCTTGACAAACACTCCAAAGACTTAGACAGAAAACAGGAATTGTGGTCAGCATGACAGCAGGGCATCAAAAGCCGCTGAATCCGCGACTTTTTACCATGGTTGATGAGGATGATGAAGATGATACTGTGAGTTCCATGCCAGTCTATGACTGCATGACGGAGCTGCACTCTACGCTTACTTTCATATCCTGGCAATAACCTGGCCCGAAAGATAGACCCCTGCAGTGCTGGTCATGAAATCTGAGCAACAGTTTCAACGCACCATGTAAGAGGATGAAATTTGATTGTGTGGTACCAGTCTCCACATATCAAACTCAACTCTGGGTAGAAGCCAGCTGAGACATGTCTACCAAATATATGTCTTTGATGGTAATCAAACCCATGCCCTGTCACTTTGGTATTTGTGATACTAGCCACTTTACCACAGTGGCTGACGTTTTCAGCACATTTTAAGATTGTTTTTCACATTTTCATTTTCATTGTCATTAAACCACAGCCAACCATACAGGCCTCCTTAGCTGTGTGGCTGTGTGAACAAGTGAGTGTGCGTGCGTGTGTGCGTGTGTGTGTGTGTGTGTGACCTGTTTCCATTTAAGTATCAGTCTGAAAACCTGCAATAATTTTTTTTTCTGATTTTGTTTGATTTTTCGTTGGAACCATTTTGAAACAAGTATGGTTCTGAGAATGACTGCACTTGTGATATGTACCAGAATGGATGCAGGACAGTTCAGCTGATTGATGGTACAATACTGGATGCAAAAAATCATCCAAGAGGCTGTTCCATCCAAAAGAAGTTTGGGCTTCATGTTTTCGGTCATCAGAAAAATCACGGCATCACACAGGCCCAGTATTAGCATATTGCTATTTCTGCACACCTGGCAACCACTGCACACAGCCACAAACAGATTCACATGCAAACATTTACTGCTGCATGCATGAACACACACACACACACACACACACACACACACACACACATGCATGCACACCTGACGTGCACAATGAAACACTCACTCACAAACCACACATGAACATATGTTTGTAACTTCACTTTTATTTACAAGTGTTTGTTTAGTTTTAATCAGTATACACCAAAAATTCAAACACAAAGCATGTCCATTCATCACACTTGCAAACAAGAGTAACTCATCGTCAAAAAGTTCTTACATGATCCATCAGTTGCATCACCACAACTCAAAAAGGAAAAACTCTGTGCCACAAACATACCAAAGTTACAATCTGAACAGAAATATCACATATTACTTACTTAAAATCTAAAAGAAATGTCGTATGGGAGTCATCTTCTAGAAAACGTCTCTACAAGTGCAAAATTACACAGCATAATATATACATTAATTGAAGTGTCATTTTTCCATTTTCAATCCATTTATAACTGACATGATTTTGCAGGGGTTTTTTTTTAGTTAGTTTTTATTTGTTAGTTTTGTTTACTCTTCTATACTTCTGATGACTGATTCACCTTAAATACACCAACACTTTCTTGTAAACAGATGAGTGCAGAGTAATTAACACTGAAGAGCCATCATACTGACCAATAAGAACTTTGGAATCCAAGGAAAGTACAAAATGCAAAACTCTTTTGACCTGAAGTGAACAGAAATTCCCCCTTCCCACCCCCACCCTACCCCTCCCCCAAGAAAAAACGCCAAAAAAACACTTGATTAAAAAACTCTTGGACACAGCTCATGGTCTGGTCTATTGTCAAATCTGTCGCACCTCAAAGGATGGATGTAGGTGTAAAGTCATGCGAAAGAGAAGTAGAAAAAAGGATGTATATATGTTGCAAGTTGGGGAACAACGCTCCTCACTCACACATGGTCCTCTCCCCTTTCCACATCCTCCCTGTCTTCCTGTTTTTCCTTCCAGTCAAATCTGCACACTAGGCCAGCCGCCGTGGCGAAGTGGTTAGCGTCGCGGACTCCCGGCTGGGAGGTCGTGGGTTCGAATCCCATCAGAAGTCATGTGGGTTTTTCTGCCCCGACCGGCTCGTACCCAGAGTTGAGTTGCTGCGGACTCAGTTGGGAAGACTGGGACCACACAGTCGAGTTTCATCCACTTAATGGATGCGTTTCTGAGAGTGTTGCTCAAATTTCCTGACCAACACTGCAGGTGCCTGTATCTCTCGGGCCTGGTTGACGCCGGGATATATTATGAAAGGAAGCGTAGAGTACGGCCCTGTCATGTAGTCTCAGACCGAAATGGAAATCCGTAGCATCATCTTAATCATCCTCATTCTCATCGATCAGCATAAAAAAAAAAAATGTCTCAAATTCTGTGGCCCTTCATGCCCTGCTCTCATGGTGACCTCAATTTCGATGTCCTCTCCACGTCTGTGGCTTTGGTTTGGTTCCGTCGGGGTCACCGGTGTCGGCGAGTCCATGGGGGCTCTCGTTGGACGGATGTGGTGGCGCCCTCCGGAGGGACAGCTCACTCACGCCGGCTCCGCGACCAAGCAGTTGTTGTCGTCGGTGGGGGGCTTGGTAGGTGGTGTCCTGCGTATGTTGGATCAGAGCGGGCGCCGCTGAACACCACCGGGGTGACTCGGCAGCGGTGCAGTGTCTCCTCCGGTGGGTTGCCTCTTGACGACTTGGCACTGGCTGCTCCCTGTGGATTGCCGGTGCCGGGGCTGCGGCGGGGCCAGCCGGGCTGTGGCTGTGGACGGGGTGTCGGAGTGAGCGGCGTGGGTGCACTGCCTCTGGGGTGGCGCCGAGGTTGGGACAGCAACAAAAAAAAAAAAAAAAAAAATCTGCACACTAGTGCTGGTTGTACACGAAAAAAACAAGGAGGCAATTTATTTTTGAGGAGGCAATTTATATTTCAGCTACTTTTTTTTTAACATCTAAATGATTAACCTGAAACAATGTCACCCTTTATTTCTTTCAATTCTTTTTTTCTATTTGTTGCTTCTTTTTTTTTTCTTTTTCCTTTTTTTTTTTTTTAACCTTCTTGTACCAGCTTCAGCCATAATTCACTAACGGAGGGAATTCACCAACCTGCCAGATCTTTAAGAAGCATACTAAGCCACTTGCATACTCCCTGTGTTAATTGTTGATAGGGCAGACTTTATTTAGGCAGACGCCGCAACTCATGGGCCAACCAAACAGCAATGCTGAGCAGCACCAGCGACCCAGACTGGTGTGTGGCTGCAATGGGTGTTGGGACATACGTCAGCAAGGTTGTGATGCCCAAGGTTGCCTGCAAAGCAAGTGCACACACCTCCAATTACCATCGAAAAAAAAAAAGAAATGTTCAATTAAAACTTAGACTTGTGGTATCCCAAACAACAAACTGTTCCTCATAGTATGGCTGATTAAGACACAAGATCAAGATTTGTGTTAAGTTCAATGATGCAGGGTTTTCAACAACATTTCCGCTACTGTTTTTCTGTTGCATGTCATCATCTCTTTTGCTATTCCTGCTTACACTACTGTTAGTGATTCCATCCTTCTTACAGAAAATTATAATGAGAAGGATTTCCTAAAGTACTGCTGTTTGCTACCCAAGATCAACAGATCGACAAACAGCCAACAGTTCCAAAAAAGGAAAAAAAAAATTGGTTGACTATTTAATCATGTCTCATAAATCAATCTGTTTCTTGAAATAGCCAATGGACTTTTTCAGATTACAAAAAAAAAAAAGAAAAAAAAAAAAAGAAGAAAATTAGGAGCCCTGTTTGTGCCTTTACATGCATAACTAGGCTTATTTTGTGTGTGTGTGTGTGTGTGTGTGTGTGTGTGTGTGTGTGTGTGTGTGTGTGTGTGTGTTTGCACTATGTGTATATATGTGTATGAAAGCATTTCTATTCTACTTTGAATGCTCCATGAAGGAGACAAAACAGACTCATCACCTGCACAAATGCCATTCCCAGGAGACAGTTGACAGCCAGACGTGCTCTGGGGGGCAGAGGTGCCTTTCGACACATCCACCAGAAACCAGTGATCATCAAGGCCGTGGTTTCACCCTGAACACACCATCAATACCTCTGCTCATCAAACAGCCATCACCTTCTGCACACTAGTGCACAAACACCGTACCACATCTGCTGGACCACTAGACCACACAGTAGTGCACATACACCATACCACATCTGGACCACTAGACTACACACATTATGGCACATACACCATACCACATCTGGACCACTTGACTACACACATTAGTGCACATACACCATACCACATCTGGACCACCAGACTACACACAGTAGTGCACATACACCATACCACATCTGGACCACTAGACTACACACATTAGTGCACATACACCATACCACATCTGGACCACTAGACTACACACATTAGTGCTTGTACACCATACCACATCTGGACCACTTGACTACACACATTAGCGCACATACACCACACCACATCTGGACCACTTGACTACACACATTAGTGCACATACACCATACCACATCTGGACCACTAGACTACACACATTATGGCACATACACCATACCACATCTGGACCACTAGACTACACACATTAGCGCACATACACCACACCACATCTGGACCACTAGACTACACACATTATGGCACATACACCATACCACATCTGGACCACTAGACTACACACATTAGCGCACATACACCATACACATCTGGACCACTAGACTACACACATTATGGCACATACACCATACACATCTGGACCACTAGACTACACACATTAGTGCACATACACCACACCACATCTGGACCACTTGACTACACACATTAGTGCACATACACCATACACATCTGGACCACTAGACCACATACACCATGCCACATCTGCTGTACCACTAGACCACACACTAGTGCAAATACACCATACCACATCTGGACCACACATTAGCACACATACACCATAGCACATCTGCTGGACCACTAGACCACACGCTAGTGCACATACATGATACCACATCTGGACCACACACTAGTGCACATACACAATATCACAGATAGTGCACATACATGATACATCTGGACCACACACTAGTGCACATACACCATACCACAGATAGTGCACATACATGATACATCTGGACCACACACTAGTGCACATACACCATACCACAGATAGTGCACATACATGATACCACATCTGGACCATACACTAGTGCACATACACCATATCACAGATAGTGCACATACATGATACATCTGGACCACACACTAGTGCACATACACCATACCACAGATAGTGCACATACATGATACATCTGGACCACACACTAGTGCACATACACCATACCACAGATAGTGCACATACATGATACATCTGGACCACACACTAGTGCACATACACCATATCACAGATAGTGCACATACATGATACATCTGGACCACACACTAGTGCACATACACCATACCACAGATAGTGCACATACATGATACATCTGGACCACACACTAGTGCACATACACCATACCACAGATAGTGCACATACATGATACCACATCTGCTGGACCACTACACCACACACTAGTGCACATACACCATACCACATCTGCTGGACCACACACTAGTGCACATACACCATACCACATCTGCTGGACCACACACTAGTGCACATACACCATACCACATCTGCTGGACCACTACACCACACACTAGTGCACATACATGATACCACATCTGCTGGACCACACACTAGTGCACATTACACCATACCACATCTGCTGGACCACACACTAGTGCACATACATGATACCACATCTGCTGGACCACACACTAGTGCACATACACCATACCACATCTGCTAGACCACACACTAGTGCACATACACCATACCACATCTGCTGGACCACTACACCACACACTAGTGCACATACATGATACCACATCTGCTGGACCACACACTAGTGCACATACATGATACCACATCTGCTGGACCACACACTAGTGCACATACACCATACAACATCTGCTGGACCACTACACCACACACTAGTGCACATACACCATACCACATCTGCTAGACCACTACACCACACACTAGTGCACATACATGATACCACATCTGCTGGACCACACACTAGTGCACATACACCATACAACATCTGCTGGACCACTACACCACACACTAGTGCACATACATGATACCACATCTGCTGGATCACACACTAGTGCACATACACCATACCACATCTGCTAGACCACACACTAGTGCACATACATGATACCACATCTGCTGGACCACTACACCACACACTAGTGCACATACATGATACCACATCTGCTGGACCACACACTAGTGCACATACATGATACCACATCTGCTGGACCACACACTAGTGAACATACACCATACCACATCTGCTGGACCACACACTAGTGCACATACATGATACCACATCTGCTGGACCACACACTAGTGCACATACACCATACCACATCTGCTGGACCATACACTAGTGCACATACACCATACCACATCTGCTGGACCACACACTAGTGCACATACACCATACCACATCTGCTGGACCACACACTAGTGCACATACACCATACCACATCTGCTGGACCACTACACCACACACTAGTGCACATACACCACCACATCTGCTGGATCACTAGACCCACACTAGTGCACATACACCATACCACATCTGCTGGATCACTAGACCACACACTAGTGCACATACCCATACCAATCTGCATAGACCACTAGACCACAACACTAGTGCACATACACCATACCACATCTGCTGGACCACTAGACCACACACTAGTGCACATACACCATACACATCTGCTGGACCACTACACCACACACTAGTGCACATACACCATACCACATCTGCTGGACCACTAACTACACACTAGTGCACATCACCATACCACATCTGCTGGACCATACACACACTAGTGCACATACACCATACCACATCTGCTGACACTAGACACACACTAGTGACATACACCATACCATCTGCTGGGACTCACACACTAGTGCACATACACACTACACATTGCTGGAACACTGTGCACATTTCACATAACATTGCTGGACCACTAGACACACACTAGTGACATATACACTACCCACCTTGCATGGACCACACACTAGTGCACATACACCGATACCACATTGCTGGATCACACAGCCACACACTAGTGCTACATCCATATTACATCTGCTGGATCACTGACCACCACTAGTGCACATACACATACCACATCTGCTGGATCACTAGACCACACACTAGTGCACATACCCATACCACATCTGCTAGACACTAGACCACACACTAGTGCACATACCATACCACATCTGCTGACACTAACCTCACACTAGTGCACATACACCATACCACATCTGCTGGACCACTAACCACACACTAGTGCACATACACCATACCACATTCTGCTGGACCACTAGACACACACTAGTGCACATACACCATACCACATCTGCTGGACACTAACACACACTTGTGCACATACACCACACCACATCTGCTGGACCACTAGAACCACACACTAGTGCACATACACCATACCACATCTGCTAGGACACTAGCACCACACACTAGTGCACATACACCATACCACATCTGCTGGACACTAGACCACACACTAGTGCACATACACCATACCACATCTGCTAGGACCACTAGACACACACTAGTGCACATACACCATACACATCTGCTGGACCACTAGACACCACACTAGTGCACATACACCATACCACATCTGCTGGACCACTACACCACACACTAGTGCACATACACCATACCACATCTGCTGGACCACTACACAACACACTAGTGCACATACACCACACCACATCTGCTGGACCACTACACCAACACATAGTGCACATACACCATACCACATCTGCTGGACCACTAACCACACACTAGTGCACATACACCATACCACATCTGCTGGACCATTACACAACACACTAGTGCACATACACCATACCACATCTGCTGGACCATACACACACACTAGTGCACATACACCTACCACATCTGCTGGACCACTACACACACACTAGTGCACATACACCATACCACATCTGCTGGACCACTACACACACACTAGTGCACATACACCACAACCACATCTGCTGGACCACTAGACCACACACTAGTGCACATACACCATACACATCTGCATGGACCACTAGACAACACACTAGTGCACATACACCAACCACATCTGCTGGACCACTAGACCACACACTAGTGCACATACACCATACCACATCTGATGGACCACTAGCACAACACGTAGTGCACATACACCATACCACATCTGCTGGATCACTAGACTCACACTAGTGCACATACACCATACCACATCTGCTGGACCACTACACAACACGCTAGTGCACATACACCCATACCACATCTGCTGGACCACTACACCACACACTAGTGCACATACACCATACCACATCTGCTGGACCACTACACCAACACTAGTGCACATGCACCATACCACATCTGCTAGACCACCATACCACACACTAGTCCCACATGCACCATACCACATCTGATAGGACCACCCATACCACACACTAGTGCACATGCACAACACCACACCGATGGACCACTAGACCAAAGTGGAGGGAAAGAGAAAACGCCGGGGACTGATGCATGACTGTGGGGTAGGGGGTGAAATGAAAAGGAGGTGAACAGGAGCGATGTAGATGGGGAACTAGGTTGGAATGGGAGGGGAGGGAGGAAGCAGAAGTGGTGTGAAGGTTAGCAGCTACCCGACCTATATGTAAACTAGTAAGCTGTTCAACAGCCCCGAGTGCCTGGCTAGTAGGGTTCATATGTCAGAGTCTATGCTTTGAATGTCTTGTGTTTCTTGTGTGAGTGATTTGAACGTGTGTGTGTGTGTGTGTGTGTGTGTTGAGTGTGTGTCTGTGCGTGTATGTGTGGTGTGTGTGTGTGTGTGTGTGTGTGTGTGTGTGTGTGTGAAAAATCCCACCTGAAAAAGATAGTAGCTAAAAATATTTGTCACTATTTTACATTGTGAACTAAATAAACTCATAATGCCAATACAAAAACCTTAAGCCACATATCAGTTGTGATTTCTGTTTTCTCTCAGCACAAATGAACAGACAAAGCAATGTCTCAAGGGATAATCACAATCACGGCAAGATAATTACAATCACGGCAACACATCTACTGCTCTCAGCATGCATAAACAAATTGTGATAAAAAAAAAAGGTTTTAAAACAAGGTGACAGAGGGTGAAAATTGATACAAATTTTAAAAAACGAAATGGTACTAATTTGTATCGTGTGGTGGAACTAGTATCCTTTCTTTTAAAAATTTGCTTAAAAAAAAATGTTTCAAGTGATAATAACAGTCATGGCAACATAGATCTGACAATGAAACAGAAAGGACAGTAAAGCCAAAGAGATGATTTTTGTTTTTGACACCAGTGACGTTCTAAGACCAAAGGGTTTAGACCTTGTAATACAAGAAGAGGAAGCACTGAACATTATCCTGTCTTAGATCTGCCTTTCTCTCCCAACCAACAGACATTAACTCATTCTACCCCGGGTATGAGGTAACTTGAACGAGGTTTCCTTCCACTGCAGACTAGGCGGGAGTTTCCTAGTATCACAGCACCGTTCTAATTTTACCTGCACTCTGAACAGTTTGCTTTCTCTGCTGAACCATTTCAGGAAAGTTCAAGCATGAAGATATTTCTCTATGTAGACTGTTGAATTTAGTTGTGTTTTTTTTTCTTTTTTCACCGATTTTCATTTTTTTTTTTTTTTAAATGGTACCATCATCGGGACAGCACAACTGACAGCAGAAGAGGTCACTGAACTGCTTATGAATAGCAACAACAATGACAAAGCAAAGGAGAGGAGTTTGACAGATGAAAAGTGACAGTGAAGACTTCAAGACTCACTCAGAAAATGATTCTACTACTGAAGTGCATATATGTTTTCGTTTACATGTTCATTTCAGTGTTACTGAGGTCTTTTCCTCACATGTTTCTACCACTGTTATTATTTTTTTGGGGTTTTCTTTTTCAAGACATACATATAGGGCAAAATAATTTATACAAACTTTTTAAAACAGTAAACAGTAAACAAGTGGGTATTTCTTGCTCCCATAAGAAAACCTAACACAGAGTAACTTTTATTCAAGACTAGCACAGCCTTTCCCTGCCTCATTTCATTTCCGATTTTTTAAAACAGCTAAGCATACAAGCAGTTTTTCAGATATTCAGTTTTAAACCTTCACTGATGTATTTCCATGAAAATAATCTTTAAAACAAGCAAGTCTGAAAAGTTTTTCTCCACATCCTATTTTTTTTTCTTCATCTGCTGCTTGTAGTAGCACAGACAAATTGTAGAATAAGTGTGGTTGTGGAGTAGATTGGTTAAATCTGACGGGCTAAAAACCAGATCCTCACACAAACATATAGGTTGAGTATACTGTACCTCAAAGTGTTACACAAAATCTGATTTACCTTGAATGGATCCATAGGCAGAACAATATCAGTTGGTTAACCTGCAAATTTGGTTTTATGAAAATGTTGCTATCATGAAATCCAAATTCCTCATCTTTCAATTTGGGGTGAAGCATACTTGAGTGTAAAATCACATCAGAGACACAAAACTTACCAGATTTCTGTGATTGAACTGGACGGTGGTTGGATTTTCAAACACATTTTTCCACTTGGGTTCGAAGGCCAGCAAGTCATCTGGTATCCACCTGTCCGCCATTTTGGGCCAGGTGTTGTACACCAGACCAGCATCCAGCCCCGCCACAAAGGCCCCTGTGCCCACATACCAATGCTTGCTGATCCGCACCATAATATCCTGTAGTGATCCTACAAATATTCTGTGACCCGTCTGCAATGGCAGACACACAGCTCACTTATTTGCAGTCACAGTACTTCACTTACCAGTGTGCCTGGCTTAAAGATAATGCTGTTCCCATCAAGTTATGTTGTTTACAGTCCAGCCACCAAAGGTCATATCAGAAGTGGAAACAAATAAATCTGAAGTGATAACATGTCAAAACAGTAACTATGTAGTACTCTGAAATGAGGGTTAACATTTAGCCTGTGATATACCCATACAATGTATATGCACTTATCTCAGGTCACTACACTCTTGCTCTCTCTTTTGTCACAGTGTATCAAGAGTTTCATACATTTGAAGCTCTCTTTTGGCAAGCTCGGAAGCAGTACATTTTGCCATGTGTGCATGAAATAGCAAACCTGACAGTGCAATCAAAAGCTAACAATGGATTCAACTCTTGATTAAGTGAAGGGGACATCTCCAAAATAAGCAACTGTCTTTCTGTGATTTGCAATCTTGTACCTACAGAAGTAGCACACTACCTTCTTTTCCCTTTCCTTAAAATTTGCTCCCCATGACCATACGTGCATCCCACTTTTTGCCTACAAAGATGATCATACTATGTTTCCTTTTTTGCCTTCATCCTTATTTCTGTCCATCTTAAACAACAAACATTCAGTTTCTTGCCCATGAAGATCAACATTCTGTCATACTTTTGCCTTTACCGTAATATGCCCACTCTGAGGCACATCTACCCCATTTCTTGCCAAGAGAGTCAACATAATTTTTTTTGCCCCAACTGATCACACATACATCCTCTTGCATACCTACTTGCATTCTTCATATGTTATAATATACAGATTTCTTTTTGACCAGCCTGCAATCGCAGAAATGCACCCCGTTACCTCTGTGATATATAATACATACTCATGTTATCTACCCGCAACAAAATCCTGAACTACTATCATGGTCATTATAACAGATAGCATTGCGTAAGCACACACCTACACACATTTAACTTTACCTGATAATGCCGTAAAGAAGACCAGGCTCATCACTCCATGTGACATCCCTCGCAATCGTGCGATCAGTTTTGTGTCAGGCACCTTGACAAAAATGCATGTGGCAATATCATGTATTGATAACTACAGTCAAAATCACATGGTGGGAACACAAACAGTGGTCTCAGTGAACAATCAAAATGAGAGTACAGTGGTGCAACCTCATGCACTGTATCTCCACTTCCTCACCCTGACTGTGCTCTGCGTCATGCTCTGGATGCAGGGTTGCCAGTCTTTTGGTTCAAACATCAAAGGACAGTGTATAGAATGAATAAATGTGCAATAAAACAAAGAACAGTAAAAGGTCAAAACTATTGCTCTATTCGTAATGAAACAAACAAAAAGCCCACAACAACTCACACTTACAGTAGCATACAAACAAGAAAATGGCAGACCAAAGAACTGCTTGTTTGTGGCGAAATAAAAAAACCCACAACATCCCAAAATGTAGAAACATACAAACAAGAAAAATGCACAAATTTGAGCTCTTCCAGGAGACAGTACACAACATATTAAATGTACAGATCTCCTGTCACCAAAGTCCCACGATCCAACTGCTGATTAATCCAATCTTGTACTCGACACTCCAGTTCACAATATATCCCATCACCATCCAAGCCTGAGAGATCTGCAGTGTTTGTACGGAAATTCAATTAACTCTCTCTTTCACACTTATCAAGTGACTGTAACATGAGTGTATGGTTCCAGTCTTCCCATTTGAGTCCAAAGCCTACTCAACAACTCTGGATGGGTACTAGCCAGGACTAAGAAATTTCGCAAATGTATGCTTCTTGTGGGTGTTTGAGCGACTGACCTCCTGACTTCAGCCCATGATGCAACCAATGAGCCATTCAAAGCTTTTTACTGTCATATCCAGGCAAATGAAAATCAACTGCAAATAATATGAAATGGACAGGTAAGCCAAGCAACAAACTGGTCTGTAAACCTGCAGCACAGAGTACCAAACTCCACAATTCCTTTTCACTTTCTACATTTCACTAGTTCATTTCACTTTCCCTCCATTCATCTCCACAATCAAAGGTAAAGAAAAAAAAAAAAGGTCAAGTGAAACTCACAGCCTGAGGTTTGAAAAGGTGAGAGAGTCCCTGCCAGAGGAAGAGGGTATAGAGCAGAAAGGCCGAGCCCAGGTGAGCCGCCAAGCGGTACTGGGACACCCGGGGGATGTCATTGGGGCCGGGCTTTTCCTCCAACCCACTCTTCACCATGTACCATCCCAGGAAACCCTGCCATCCCCAAGGGCAAGAAGCAAAATACACTTTACAATGTCATGGTACAAGCTGACTTGACATCTTTATCCACACTGACACAAACGTCAGAGAATAGGGCTGTGAACATCTTGGCATAATACATCACTGTCAATTATTATAATACATCACTGTCAATTATTATCAAAACTACTATCACTAAAATGAAATCAAAACTTCTTAAACCAATCAAAGCTCAAAATACATTATACAGCAAAATAATCATTTTATCAAAAACTCTCAACAAACAAGACAGTGACAACCGGAAAAAAAGTCACAAACGCAAAAACATGGAATGAATTTATGTCACAACCAGAATATGTGTATAGTCAATGGAAACCACTATATGCATATTGGATTCTGGCATTATTTGCACTACCATACTGGGTTCTGGCATTATTTGTACTACCACACTGAGTCTGATATATTTGCATATCATATGGGTCTGTATTATTTGCTCTACCATACTGGGTTTTGACATTACTTGCACTACCATGTTGAGCTCTGGCATTATTTGCACCACCACATTGAGTTATATTATTTGCTCTACCATACTGGGTTTTGGCATTATTTGCAATATCATAGTGGGTTCTGGTATTATCTGCACAACCATTTCGATTTCTGCTATTATTTGCACTACCATATTGAATTCTGGCATTATTTGCACTACCATTTTGGGTTCTGGTATTATTTGCACAATCATATCGTGTTCTGGTATTATTTGCACTACCATTTATTCTGGCTATTGAAATTTGGTTCTGGCATTATTTGCACAACCATTTTGAGTTCTGGCATTATTTGCACTACCATTTTGAGTCCTGGTATTATCTGCACAATCATATTGTGTTCTGGTATTATTTGCATTACCATATCGAGTTCAAATATTCAAAGTTTGCAAGGTTGAGGTCTGACTTATAATTATTATGGAATTCACTTACTTCAGCTTGCAGATGGAGAAATCTATAGAAGACAGGTATCACTTCACAGCCTTCTTAATTCAAAAGAAATCTTTCCTCTTCATAGATACCCACATCATTATCAAAACACCGCACTCACGGCAGGCCACACTGAATCACCTGAAATCCCAGAAGGCCCGCATAAACAGCCAGTCGAGGCTTGAGGGCCTTTGAGATCCATCCTTTGCGCAGGAAGTAGGCGGCTGGGAGGAGGAACGCTAGACCAACGGCGCGCCCCCACATGCGATGTCCCCACTCCATGTAGTAGATGAATTTGAAGTCTGACAAGGTCACTTCTTTCTGGCTGGCCTGGCTAGGAAACAGGCAAAATGCAAAGATCTGTAGACAGAGTGTGTGTATGTATGTTCCGTGCACGAGCAAGAAAGCTCACATTTCTTTATGTATGCATGCATGAAAGAATCGTGTGGTCAACCCTGTAATATCATATTCATATGATTTGCATTTGCATTGAAGAAATTCAAAGGGAAGCATCAAAGCACTTAAAAGAGACAATGGCTAAAATTCAGAAGCGCATGCGTGCGCTCACACACACACACACACACACACACACACACACACACACACACACACACACATACACACACGCATGCACACACACACACACACATACACACACGCATGCACACCCACACCCACAACCACAGAGGAGATAAAAAAAAGTATCAACATACCTTCAGAAAAAGTCTGAAAATACTGGTTTCTTTGCAATGATTGAAAATAGAAGAAAAAAAAAAAAAGAAAACCCAACAACAAAGTAAGAGTTCCTAATAACACAGTTCAACTGCAGAAAATACATGAACAAACTAACAACAAAATCACCTAAAGAAAAAAAAAACACCTCTTTGTATCAGCGCTGACACCACACACAAATTAAAACAAAAAATTTCACCATCTATCGTAGCTTACTACTTGTATTCTGGAAATGTTTTGTATCTTTCGAACTCCTCCTCCCATTCAGCCTCTGTTTGTGGTGGCTTCATGTCTTTCAGCAGTCTCCAGTCAACCATGGACAGTCCCGATTCTGTCAATCTGAAAAATTATCAAGATGCACTTTTCTTCCACAACCAAATGTTTTTTTATCTGCATGCTTTGTGTTCTCATTCTTTCTCTCTCTCTTTCTTTCCCCTACTTCCTCGTACTTTCGTAATAAGTACATGCATGCATGCAAGCACACACACTCATGTTCATGAACACTCATGTGCTGATCTTCAGCATGACAATCACACATTCCTTTACTTCATATGCATACAGAAACACAGTTGTGTAAATTATAGTTCTGAGACTGCTTGCTTCTTTCAAATCTGCCAACGTTTTGGAGTTAAAATTTTGGAACCAGAGTATGGAGGGCTGGGGGTAGGCAGAAGAGTGGGTCTTTCCACTTTTGACTGAAAGCATTTCTGACCCCCTTATGCATAGGCTGACAAATGAAGGGTTCAAAAAGAACATGCATTTTCCATGCAAACAATTGCCAATATTCTTGTAACATAATTTGAGCTTTTTCCTGCAATACTTTAACATCCCTCTTTGAAAGTAAGCTCCAAAACACATTGTTTCACGACTACATTAGGAAATTCTGGATTTGTTCACCAAATTCTGGATTTTGGAAATACTCTCTTAATTCGGGAAACCCCAGAAAAATTTTGGAGGGTTGTACTTGTAGCTACGTTTTTTTTCTTTCCTTTTTTAAACCTTTTTTTTTATTTTTTTATTTTAATGAATTTTGTTATTCAACAGATAAAATAAATTCTGAACTTCCCTTAAAAAAAAAGGTAAAAAAGAAGATTGATGGTAATACCTAATAATGTAGATGAGAGAGTACAATTTTTCTTGACTACTTCACCTATGTCAATCATTTCCATGGATAAAGTAAAGACTAAATTTAGTCATGGATATAAGATATAATTTGAAGTAATAACAAATAATGCACATAAAATTTATCTACACTTCAGAACCTATGCTATGCTATTCCACTGCAGAGAATAAACTTAAACATTTCTCAGACCATGACATTAAAGGATAACAGAGTTATACATCAATTCATTTAAAGATCATACTGCTCTTATTTTCTGCCTCCTTTTTCCTGGCTTTCAAATGTTAAAAAAAAAAAAAAAAAAAAAAGGAAAAACAGGACTGACTGAGATGGAATTACAGGACGGGATAATTCCCTGCACCCTCTACCACTATTTCCTGCATATATATAAGGATGTATAACACATGACAGCATCAAACTGTTTTTTTTTTTCTTCTGCATTTAATCACTTCTGCAGCCCTCTCACAATAAATTTCCTCAAAAGAAAATAAAAGCTTTAAAGCCTCTTTCGTTAGGTTTCTAGTCATATTCACAGATGTTTTACTATAACTTTTTTGTTTGGACTCCTTGACAATTGGCAGCATATAGCCAGTCAAAACGTACTTCATGCACTGCAATGTTGAGTTGAAGTGAATGATGCACTGCAATATTGAGCTGAAATGAAAGAATTTTTCCATTCAAAATTGCCGCCATTTGTCGTCCCGATTGACATAAAATTATGTGCAAGCTGTTTGCCTTTGGCCCAGTAATTTATACTAGAATACAAACTGAAATTTATTCAGGAATACAAACTGCCTTGTGCTTTGCATCTGCACTGCAGACAACTACAGACTACTACTGACTGTTATTGCAGTTTCTGTCTCCAACTCCCTTATACAAGTTCTGTGAGGTAATTCTGTGGACAGGTGCTCGAACTCTGCATCACACGAAAAAAAAGTCTGCTTCATGTGTGTTTTTTTTTCCCAGGCTTTTTTCTCCTTTCAACCTCAACGTTAAGTTTATGAATAAATTCATAATGCAGCGAGCTTTAAAGTCAAGATGACAATCGTAAGATTTCGGAACAGTTTGAATAACAATCAACTGACATCGAAACTCACTCTGTAAAAACCTATGGTGACATTTTTTTTTTTTTTAAACGCTGACACTAGACTGTTTTAGCCAAAAACAATGCTTTGTTGCACATTGCCTCACTTTTCTGCAGTTTGTTAACATTAGGGGAAAAATAATAAAGAACATCAGTAGTCGCAAATACTATTTGATACACAAAGTATGCCGATCTTGTGGATCATAATGTCAGCACTCTTGAGCTAACTTTTAAACTTGCCATGAATAGGAAGAGAATACAGGACACCACACTTAAATGTTATCACAACCTGTGCACTATCAACTATGCATTCTGACTGGTAACTGATAAAGTGACGACTTGAATGTATGTAATATTGCTGTAACTATCACATAAAAGAACATCATGATGATAGTAACAGCAGTATGATTCATAACTGAATGCCAGTAACCAAGAAGAAAGTAAAACATTTCCAGCTGCAACACAACTACTAACCTGGTAACCCCTCCCAGAATGACAGCTCCAAACACCATGCCAGCACAGCCAATCAGCCAGCTGCCCACAATCTTCTGGCCATGGAGAGGGATACTTTCCCCAGCTAAGGCACCAACATTCACCTCCCCTGCTTTGGTCACTGTCTGGCGCAACGTCTGCAAGCCCTGACAATTTCCAGACAGCAATGATAAAGTCATTTCCACTGAAAAGGAAGCTATATGACATTTCCAGAGTTCGTATTACATTCACAGAACTTCAAACACTAGTACATGCCTGCAAATTTCCTTAGTATGTTTTCGATCCTGAAGGCTCCCTAGTTTCCAGGAAATGTTTTCTGGAAAAATGGCAAATTTCTCAGACTGATATTAATTTGGATTCATTCTTTACATGAAAATGATGTTTTTCCAGAAAAAAATGTGCATATAAAGATGATAAAGCTATGGTAACATACTAGAATTTTACATAACATAAGGTTTAATATATTTTTTTTTCTAATCACTGAACCTGCAAAAAATGTGCATCCAACAAGCTATAGCTCTTAACTGAATCTATTTCAACATCCTTCAAAATACATGTGCTGTCCTTCTGTAATAATTTATCAATCATCATGTCATTCCACTGATAAAACAAGTTGATAAACAAGCTGAAGGGGGAACCAAGACAAACCCATGGGCATCAAATGTTCATCACACTGTTTATAACAACATCTTTAAATTAACAGAGCAACAAACATCTTACCCATTGTGCTGACAACTTTGTGTTTCTTCCTTTCAAAAGCTGGTTAAAGGATCCAAATGACCTGACTAAAGGAACCATGCGCCGACAGTTTGGGCATGTTACCTGCAACATCAATGCACAGACACACTAAACAGCAACTGAACTGATCATGAGTTCATAAAACCAGGAACACAATTTCAAAAAACATTGTGCATAATATTTTCTTACATCAACCATCAGTTGAATCTGCTAGTTACAGGAGTGAAAAGTCGAAGTTCTCATTTATTTTACAGAATCCACATCTTTTTTCCCCTAATATAAAGTTTCCCACAACTCTGTTTTCATTTTTCTTTTATACATTACTTTGAGCTGGACTGATTATTGCTCTGAACTCTATAACAAACACAGTGAAAGTGATTCAAATGTCCTAACAGTACATGATTCATCAAATGAAGATGACCTTGCAAATTCCTGAACACTGTGAAGATGCTGAAGCAGCACTGAATTTCTGAAATACAGAGCTGCTGCAGGCATTAAAAAAAAACAACACATGACCCAAACTCTTGAAGTACTCTTGAAGTACCCCTGGCCATCAGTTTCATTGACTTCACCAAAGCGTTTGACACTGTCCACGACTATCATTGGGAAAATCATGAAATCCTACAGAATCCTAGAGAAAGTTGTGTTGACCATAGAGCAAATTAACATAAACTCCAAGTGCAGAGTCAAGACAGAAGATGGCTACAGTGATGGTTGAAGTTTCACCGGAGTAAGGCAAAGTTGTATCGCTCTCCCTCTCCTCTTTGCACAAGTTGCGACTGACTGGGTTTTGAAACACACAACCCACGGAAAGGGAATCAAGTGGACAGAAGGAAACAGCCTCTCAGATCTGGATTTTACCAATGACACTGCCGCCCTTGCAAGCACCACTCAAGATCTGCAGGTGCTTGTAGACAATATCAGCAAATTTGCAGGCCTCGTTATCAGTGCCAAAAACTGAAAGACTAAAAACATGCTGACCGGTAAACTTCAGAGGCCAACAGATGTTCTCATCAACCAAAAGCAAGTGAAAGAAGTAGAGAACTTCACATACCAAGGCAGCTCCATCAACAACGCCAGTGACCTCAACCATGAACTGAAGTATCGTATTGGGAAGGCAACATCAGCATTAAATCAGCTGAACGAAACATGGAACATCAAGAAATTCTCCCTTGGAATCAAATTGAAGTTTTATGACTCTAGTGTGATTTCAATGCTGCTATATGGCTGTGAAACCTGCAATTAAAGACCACCGAGGAGAAGAAACTGACGCTTTTGACACAAAGTGCCTACGTAAGATCTTGGGTAATCAAATGGTCAGACTTTATACCAAATGAAGAGGTCTGGGAGAGGTCCAAACAGCTGCCCATGTCAACCATCATCTGCAGACGGTGCCTCCGCTGGCTGGGTCATGTCTTGAGACTACCCTCCTCAAGACCTGCAAACCAGGCCATTAAATGGACCCCAGCAGGCCAGAGAAAAAGAGGACGACCCAGGATCAGCTGGCTACATACAGTGGAGAGAGACCTCAGACTCGTTGACAGAGGATGGAGTGACATCAGCAGACTGGCTGAGGACCATGCACAGTGGAGCAACTTGACTGCCTCATGAGTCGCAAGACGCGGGAGCATCTAAGTTTAAGTAAACTCTTGAAACATGACAGAGTGGCAGTTTTACACATCCTCAGTGCTTCTGCAACAAAATCTGGCACACTGGAGAGTCGCCCATGCCACAGACTCCATCACCGATCATCACCCTTCTCAATAAGGAAATCTTAAACACTACCAGAACTACCACATGGTTTGATCAACCATGCCAGCATGAAAAAAAGCCTCCAATAATTATTCTGAAAAGATTACAGATGCAAGCAGATTTTCCATCATTGCTGAAGAATTCTACAAGATAAGATAAGATAATGTTGCTTATAGCCCAGCCGACCGCAAGGGGCCACATCAGGGTTGCCACCACGTTAAAATCAACCAGAGGCAGAAAAACCATCAAACAGCTTTTTATAGTAATTACAGGTAGTGAAAAGCCATGTTAAGTCAAGAACACTTTATTACCTCCAAAGAGAAATCTAGAGTGGCCATAAAAACAACAAATCACAAATCATGAATCACACCCACCCATCAACCCACCCACTCACCCACACACACACACACATGTATCCATACAAACAAGCTTTCTGAAACCGGATCTTACTGAAAGTTCAGTTTTGACTCAGGAGTTTGATGGAATCGGGAACAAAACTGTTTTCAGTTCTATTTGTTTTGAATTTTCGAATTTGGAATCTTCGTTCAGAAGGAGGAAGATTGTAGTTTTTTTTAATGAACATGGGAACTGTCGGCAGCAATGTTCACAGCTTTTTGTGTGACAAGACATTCATACAATTTATCTAGCTGTTCTTGTTTTTTGTTAGTAATCTTTCCACATGTATTCACCACTCTCTTTAAAATGTTTTTGTTTTCATGCTATGACATCCAAACCAGCATACTAAGCCAAAGGACAACACTGATTCTACAAAATAATGGTAAAACATATTCAAGATGTCCTCTTTAACAGCAAGAGACCGAAGTTTCTGAAGACAGTATATTCTAGATTGGCATTTTTTGTAGATAGAGTATTTGCATTCAAATTCAGCTTATCATCTAAAATAGTACCCAGATACTTAGATCTCCAACAGCAGAGATACATCAACCAGGTCTTCAAGAATGTGTCTAAGTCTGGTAGTTTGCAAATGGGCCAAAATGAGGAAGTTTAACAACTGGATGTGAAAAGCTAGTCAACACAATCCAGCAACTGTGATCTTATGTTCTAAACTAGTGCAGTACTCATACACAACAGGGTGCCACTGGAGAGTGATAGCATGCATCAGTTGGAAGTCCGTCTAGGCTGCTTTCTCTCTTTACACTTTCTGGATTTCACCATGACTCACGCACTGATCATGTGAAGATCATGTCAGCACAGTAACCACAGGAGGAAGAACATTTGCTTTGCAGATGACATGGATGGCATGGCACTTTGGCAGCTGTGTACTAGAATTTGCCAAGCTTGCTAAAAAACAACAAAACAAAACAAACTGGAAGAAACATCAAGATATGGCATGAAAATCAGCACAGAGAAGACCAAGTTTATGGCCAGCCACTCCACCACTACTAATATAACTATCCACAGACAGTAGTTTACTTATCTGGAACCCATCATCACTAGCAATAAAGTATGCAGACCAAAAATCAAGGAGGCTTCTAGTTCTAGTTCTAAACTTGGACTTTACCAAAAGATTACTTAACTAAAATAACAATGGTTTGTTATTGTGAGATATTGCTCTTATGGAATGTCGCTTTCTGGGCTGGCTAGACTGAACGTTGTTCTACTAGATTTCGCCTTTGAGAGAATGACAAAGAAAAAAAAGCATTCATCTTCATCTTCATCCGTCCAGTGCCCACAATCAGCAGGCTGATTATTCTGACACTTTTGGGAGGTTGACGCAAAAAACAAACACAAAAAAAACCTATTTACTGCAGGAGGCTGCTAGCTCTTGACCTGAATAGGTCAAGAGTCTCTGATGTCACTGCAGCCTCTGTCAAGTTGTTGTTCCACTCCTGGATGGTACGTGGCAGGAACGAGTTTAGTCTATAGTCTCGTACACACTACAGGCGGTTTAGCTGATGGGAGTGCAGTCTTCTGTCTCATGAGGTTGCAGCTCTGAGTTTTGGTTTTCCATCAGACAAGGCCTTTCCAAACTCCACATGTACAAAGTCCTGTCTGATCTTGTAGAGCATGGCGAGCCGTGCATCCTTTCTCCGGATCTGCAATGATGTCCAACCTAACTTATTGATCATTTGTTGAACACTTGCATGTCGGTGGTATTTGTTTTTGACAAAATGGCCTGCTCTTCTTTGCACTGCCTCGATGGCAGTGATGTGGTCTTTTGTATATGGGTCCCAGACTGTGCATGCATATTCCAGGACTGGGCGCACCAGTGCTTTGTAAGCAGTCTCTTTGATGTTGCGAGCACTGATCTTCAGGTTGCGCCTCAGGAAACCTAGGGACTTGTTTGCTTTAATGATGATTTTTTTTTTTTTTATGTGCAGGTCCCAGCTTAGATCTTGAGAGATGGTAACCCCTAGGTATTTCGTTGAAGTGATTGGGACACTAAGTTTGTTATTTCGTTTGGGGCTGATGACTGGAAGAGTTGTACATTTGGCAGGATGGAAAGTCATGTCCCATATATATATATATATATATATATATATATATATATATATATGCATGCCTATATAAATAAATAAATAAGAAACTTAAATTTATGAACGACAATGATAATGCGTTCTACACTGTTTCTTTTCGGTTGCTTCTATTGTGAACAATACAGTATCAACGTAATCATTGTCATGCTTTGAGGACATTACAGGTTTGAAGAATAAGTCGAGGGAATCAAGCTAAGATACGCAACAGCGTTACGACATCAAATTGAGTACCTGTGCTACGTGCCGCGACACTCGTGTAGCAGACGACCACGGCCGAAGAGCTTGAACAATCCGCTGTCTTGTAAAAAGCATGAAAACATGTTTTCCTTTTGGGTTTATCTCAGGCCACAAGCATGTACGCGCACTTCTGAGAAGGATGTCGCTCTTTCCAAGATCTCTCTCCCTGCCGAGGCACTTTAATCACCTTTTCGCTCCTGCTTTATTGCATGCCTTACGAAAGATAGCAGACCGGAAGTCGCTATTCGAAGTGAGGCAATGTCATTGACCTTTACTGAAAGTCGTAAGGGAGGCAACTACATTCGTCACCAATGCGACATGGAAGTGTGTGTGGATTCTGTAACTTCTGCTGTGAATGCAGAAAAGGGAGGTATGTATGCTAAAAGAAAGTTAATGTTCAGAGTAAACTTCTTGAGAGTCCACCACAGTCACACAGTTTACCTGCGTGAACTTGTCCTGGTAAAGCTTGATAAATTATTGATACAACGCAGCTTCCAGTCCCATACTGCACACAATTTTGATAATCGTACAATAATAATCATAATAATGATTATTTATGGCGCTTAATCTTACATCATAAGCCCCAAGCGCTTACAGATACATAAAAGGTTAAAGAAAACAACTAAATGAAAACCAATGAGAAAAGAATATTGCAATAGTACCATGCATCAACAAACAAGGATGCATATTCACACCCCCACACACCCACACACACACACAAAACACACCAACACACACACACACACACACACAAACATGATCCACACACACTCGACAACAACACACAACACATGCACACGCACACACACACACACACACAGAGCACACACACACACACACACACACACAACAACCACACACACACACACACACACCAACACACACACACAACACACAAACACACACAATTAGTCACAGAATCAATTTGATGGGCAAGGGAAGGGAAGAAAGAACTGCTATGATAGGTGAAGAGGGTTGTTTTAAGAGATGCCTTGAAGGAAGACAGAGAGTTTGAACTAGGCAAAGATATTGGAGTTTATTCCAGAAAATCGGATCCAGAAAAGAAAAAGAACAATCGCCATAGGTTTTAGTTTGAAATCGAGGAATTTTGAGCAGAGTGTTGTCGGTTGAAGAACGCCGCTGCCTAGAAGGAACATAGGGATGAAGGAGATCAGAAAGGTAGGAAGGAGCTAAGCCATTCAACGATTTAAAGCAGAGTAAGAACAGTTTGTAGTCTATTCATTTTTCGACTGGCAGCCAGTGAAGAGAAAGAACTAAGGGAGTGACATGAGAAGATCCGGGTTGTCAGAGAATTGAACGAGCAGCATTGTTTTGTACTTTCTGGAGAAGAAGAGAATTACAGTAATCAAGTCTAGATAGAATGAAGGCAGAAACAAGGGGTTTTGTGGCATCAACAGAGAGAAGATGTCGCACAGAACCAATGCGGTGAAGCTGAAAGTAACAGACACATAGATCATCAGATGACTTAAAATGTGTGTGTGTGTGTGTGTGTGTGTGTGTGTGTATGTGTGTGTGTGTGTGTGTGTGTGTAGTAAACTCAGTGATTAATCAGACAGTGAACCTGTTTAACCAGGTTGCTCAGACTACATCTAAGGCCAACAGAATAGTTGGACTTATATGCCGATCCTTATCTGTCCGAAAGAACTTTTGTATTTTTGTTCAAGAGCATGGTCAGGCCACTGTTGGAATATGGTCACAGTGTTTGGCAACCACATTCTAAAGGTTTATGTAGTGACATTGAGGATGTGCAACGTTGTGCAACAAAAAAACTGAGCCATCTCAAAGACAAACCGTACCCCGAGAGATTGAAGATTCTGAAGCTTCCGTGTCTTGAGCACCGCCATCTTCGGGGTGATATGATTGAAACCTATAGGTACCTCAATGGAATGTACGACAACGATCACCTATGTTTGAAAGAGGATTTTGACAGAGAGTTGCGAGGAAATTCTTGAAGACATAAGAAGAAGAGTCAGAAAGATAAAGGCAGTAAGCGAACTAGTTCTCGAAAGGACAGTAATATTGAGAATCAGTCTCCCAGAGTCGAGTGGTTATCTGCACATCAGGGATGCTTTCAAGAGATGACTTGATGAACATTGGAGAGAATTACCATCAGTTAACCAACTTTAAGAGAAACTTTGTGAAAAACAGAAGATTGCACGCAATGGGTGAAAATCAAAGTTAGAATTAAGATTAAAAGTGTGTGGCTCTTGTAGGTAGTGATGGCTCAGTCGCGTGCTTAATACGGTTAACAACTATATACTAAGCATGCTGTAAATGCATGCACTGTCAGTAGTGTGTGTGTGAGAGAGAAGAGACAGAGAGAAGAGAGAGAGAGATTCCTGTCACTTATAATGATGTGCATATGAAAATAATGTTTGATTTATGGTGCAAACCATATGTATAATGTAATATCAAAAGACAAAAATTAGGAGTCAACATGATAAATGACTCAACTGGGTCATGCTGTAAATCTAAACTTAAATTCAGGCTAAGTGGAAGACAGTGTCAGATTATTCTAGGGTTATCATCACTTGTATGTTTACATAGAGAAAAGTTAGATAGTTCAACAGCATGAATATATTGATTTTGGTGGTGGTCTGTCCGAAACAGATCAAGGACATGCATAACTTTATATCTCTAAACTGCTACATTATAATGTATGGCCTTCACACTCACAGCAGATGAAAAGCAAATAATAAGAACATGAACTGGATATGGTAACTATATAGGCAAAAATGTTTTAACTCTGTCAGAGAATTGCTAGCAAACAGGTATTGACTTCTGAGCACACAGAGAACTTTTTCTGGATAGCCAAAGTTTCTGTTGACAGCCACAATCATTTTTGTAAAAATCTCGATGGGCTAATGTAAATTGCTGTGCAAGGACGCTTAAGTTCCAGCAAGGCCTGCACATCTGAAAGATGATGTGTTTTTTGTCATTTGCATGGGACCCCAGAATCCTCTATCATGTTAGTAACAGTATGTATTCACATCTCATGCGCATACAGTCCTTGTATGTACTGCTGAACATGTTTAAATGTCCAATCTGTGTGTTGAATTGAGATACAGGGCTATTAAATTGATTCCTTCACCTCTCTCAACCTCATTGTTTCCCTAACTGAACCCATGCCACCAAAATTTGCATATATTGGTTCTTTTGCTTTCCAGGTGCCAGCCGACTGGAACTCTGCTCGAATTTGATTGAAGGGGCACTACTCCATCAGTTGGTAAAGAACAGTTGTAATTTGATATATTTGATTAATGGAAATTTAGTCAGCAGGAGGATTTCAGTCTGTGAATGATTTTATTGATGAATTCATTTTAAAATAAAGCTGTTTTTTTTGTCACCCTTTTAACAAAGTTCAATGGCTTTTATTTTAAAACAGTCATATACGTTGTAAACTTGAGCGTAGCTCAAAGCATGACCAATGGTATGATTGTGGAAAGTGACTCATTGTAGTTGTCAGATTTGAATCATGTTTTTCATATGTCCTGCAGTGTTTAACAGGAACAGTGGAATGTTGTGTGTCACAATTCAAAATATGATGATGAAAGTTGTAGAATCCTTCTACAACAGTCAGATCAAGTATTCTCATGGGTCTGCAGACACCACCAGCTGGTCTGCAGCAAAGGCCAGAATTTCACTGGCTGATTGCTTTAATATTATTATCGAATCACAAGACAGGTGCCTTGGCACATGATATTATGGTAGATCCATAGATGAATATTTTTTCCATTTATTACTGCAAAGCTGTGGTGGAAATGTGAATCTGAAATTGCCACAATGAACGCAGGTGAAACTGGATACTGCTTAAATGCAGAAGTCAGCAGTTTGGAGCTTAATTGATGATGAAATGTGTAAAATGTGGTACCACAATGAAAATCATTGCTAACTTGAAAAAAAAACAAAAAACCTTTTGAATGCTGTGAACACTCATTAATGTGGATGTAATTGTAACTTCATGTGTTCGGGTGTCTGTAGGTTTGCTGACAGTGGTGAAGTCCAGAGTTGAGATACCTGTGTTCGTAATGCTACGTCCCAGAGGAGGGACTTTTGTACACTGATGCGGAGGTTGAGGTCATGAAGACTGACCTCAGAGTTCTGAAGGAAGCCAAGGCAGATGGATTTGTGTTTGGTTTCCTTAATCAGTAAGAATTCTGCTTTTTTTTCTTCTGTATTTTGTAGCCTTGGTCTTTAATGTATGCAATCATTCTTTTAAATTGTTGAACGAAAGAAATTGTAGAAAATGGAAAGAAAATCATTAAATGAACCAGAATATGTATAGATTGGACTGATCAATTAATATAATTAAAATCCAAAAATTGAGTGGAGGGAAGTTAATGACATTTATAATGGCAAAGTGGGGTGGCTGGATGCGGGAGGGGGGGGGGGGGGGGGGCTGCATGCTTTTTAAAGTGTGTTGCCCATGCATGTAGTATGCATTGTGTGCTCGACAAACCACAGACGGTGGAGACACATGTACAGTTATGTGTATTCATCTTTGTGTATATGTTACCATTTTATATGTGTTTTTGAGGAAAGTCAAAATCTTATAGTTTGAATTAGAATACCTGCATAAGAAAGTTTTGATTTGTTTTGTTTTTTTTTCTTCGCTGTTTTTGTTTTTTTTGTTTTGTTATGTTTCTTCAAGAGAGAAACTGGTTTTAAGCACAAAAACGATACTTGTGTTCCTATTCCTTGGTTTTTTTTTTTTTTGTTTTTTTTAATGTGGAATCAAAGTTTGTTGTAATAAATGATTAACTTTTTTCTGTCTAGGGATGGGTCTGTAGATGCAGACAGGTGCAGAGAATTTAAAGGTAAGACCTTATAAACACAAAACATTGAAATCCTAAAACACGCAAGTTTGTGAAGGGAGGTAATGTAATGGGAGGTAAGTCTGTTGCAGACTAAGAAATGAAGTGTCCCAGAAAAAGCAAGTCGTCAAAGGGAGGAATTTGATTCAGAGGGACTACTAGGAGGTGTCAGATAGTTACTCATGCTCATTGGGGCAGACCAGAAACATAAGGGAAATATACACTCCTGAGTTCACATTGCATTGCAGGGGTTCACATCACCTGCAGAAGAAGTGGTAGGAAATTGGAGAAATGCTAACATGTCAGGAGTTCCATTCAAAGAGACGCTGCCAGAAGCAGTATTTAACAGCAGAAATAGTGCAGAAAACCCAGAAGAGGACAAAGTAAACAATGCCCGTACATGCAAGGGGAGCCAAGATGAGAGCCTAAGGATATGGAGCATTCCACAGAGAGATAAAGGAAACATCAAGCAGTAAGACCAGGCAGAAAAAGCAGAAACCAGCCGGAAATGGACGTATGAAGACACTTTTTACCAAGAAACTGACAGCCAAGTATACAGCCAGCCAGAATGGCCAGTCAAGACAAGAAGGGAAACCATTATGGGAACAAAGAACAGTAAAGAGATGGATATGGAGAGAACAGGTGAAGAGATATGGCCCAAATATTTTTAAGAATTCAGAATTGACTGAAGCTACAGAATACGCCTGACATTCAGCCAGCTGAGAGAGATGGCCCAGAGACTTCATCAAACCCACCAAGGAAGAAGTGAGGAATGCACACTAGAACCAAAGAATGGAAAGGTACTAGGTGGCAGGACCAGATCACATCCCGGCAGACGTACTGAAGACAAACATGCACACCACTGTTGAAATGTTCATCCCCAGTATGAGCAAAGGTGGTAGAATGATGTACCATTAGATTGAAAAGAAGGTTATCTAACAGTTCACACCAAAATGGGAGACCTCAGCACTTGTACTAAGTATGCAGGAATCGCACTAATGTCAAATGCCAGGGAAAATCACGTAACATAATTACTTTGAAATAAAAAGGAAGAAGTTGATCTGTGTTTACAAGATGAGGCGGCAGGTTTCCTTCAAAGAAGCTCTTGTACAGACCAGATTGCCAGCAACGCGCCATAGTGGAGCAATCACTAGAATAGAATTATTCTCTGTACATCATCTTTGTAGACTACGAAAAAGCATACAACAGCGAGGATAGACTTACTGTCTGGAAAGTGCTGAGACACTATGATTTATCACTCAAACTGGTGAATGTGAAAAAAAAAAAAAATCCTGTGAAGGAATGACCTGCAGAGCGATGCATGGAGGACAGCTTACCAACAGTTCCCAAGCAAAGACTGGAGTCGGACAAGGCTGTTTGCTGTCCCCTCCTCCTCTTTCTCTTGGCCATAGACTGGATCATGAAATCCACTACACCGCAGAGGTGAAACAGAATCCATTGGAGAGCCTAGACCCTCCTGGGTGGTCTGGACTTTGCAAATGACCTGGCCTACTGTTCCTGTCACCAAAGAGGCAGGAAGAGGCTCTAGAGCCACCAACTGCTCAAAACGAGTTGGCTTAAAACCCACACAAAAAAAGACAAGGTTCTGAAGATTAACACTTTAAGCACTGACCCAGTTATGCTGGTTGGGAGTGCACTTGAGGAGGATGGATCATTCACGCACCTGGACAGTTTCGTCGGAAGGACGGCTACTTAATTCAGATTTCAGAGCAAGAGCTGGCGAGCAAAAGCAGCATTCCTGCAGTTCAAAAGCATCTGGAGTTCAAGAAACATAACATGCGGCACAAAGTTAATACTGTTCAATTTTAGTATGAAATGTCTCACTGCATGGAGCAGAGACATGGGGAAACAGTGAAGAAGTTAAGACATTCATGAACAACCGCCTCGGAAAACTCCTTCAGATTCGCTGGCCAGACAGCATCAGCAACATCAGCCCATGGCAAAGAACACACAAGTCAATATCAAGCAGAGAGAATGAAAAATGATTGGATGAATTCTCAGGAAAGGCACATCAGGCATCAACGACAAGCTTTGCTGTGGAATTTCCATGGTGAGCTTAGGGGAGGTTGACCAAGAAATACTTGACATCAGGACCTGGAAGCAGACATCAAACCCATGGAACACCTCGGGGTCAGCATAAAGAGAAGGCCTAGGACACAAAGCTGTGGCAGACTAGGCTCTGGGAGGGACAAGGGGCAATGATGATGGTGCTTCATATCTTCCAAGTTCTGAAAATGTTTTAGCTTGAAATTGTCCCATTGATTCCCATTGACTTTGAGAATTTATGCTATGGTGAGGCTATTGTTTATGTAGTATGTTTTTTTGAAGATCTCTCCACTTCATACAATCATTCATATTGTGAAGAGTACTAATTATTCATATTGTGATGAGTACTAAGTAAAAAGTGCAATGAATCTCATTTCAGATGTAAAAACCCTAACAGGATATTGTAAAATTAATGCTTTACTACTTTTTTGTGTGAAATTATTGTCCTTGGATAACTTTTTTTGTTTTGCATGTTTGCAGAATTGGCAGCACCACTTCCGTAACATTCCACAGAGGTAAAGGATTACTTAAGAAACACACTCAGCACACTGTCATGGTTAGCATTTTTCAGAACTGCACCTGCCCATCCAGCCGTCTGACACACACGTACACACAACATGCGCAGATACACTCAGAGACATGAATTTGTGGTGCACCTACACATCCTAGACAAGCAGGCTGCAAAGTCTACAAACTGCAAGTCTACAAACTGCATATAGTTATTTCTGCACATTCACACTCACTGTATATGTAGTGGTGTGTGTGTGTGTGTGTGTGTGTGTGTGTTGTGTGTGTGCTAGCGTGCTTTCTTTAAATTAACATTTTTTGACACTTAAGTAATTTTAGATGCATTGTATGATGACATTAAATGATGATAATTCATTCTGATTAATGCTGTGACTCACATTTTTCCATTAATAATTCATTTTGATTAATGTTATGACTCGTATTTTCAAATGATAAGTCATTTGATTAATGCTATGACTTGCATTTTTTCAGTTGATAATTCATTTTGATTAATGCTGTGACTTGCATTTTTCAGTTGATAATTCATTTTGATTAATGCTGACTTGCATTTTTCAATCACTCCATAGGGGCTGTAGGGAGGGGATGTGGAGTAGGGGGTGGGGAAGGACAAGAGGGGTTGAGATGGTGTGTCTTTCTTATTCCTACTTCTGCTGGTGCTTGCACTGGTGATTTCGTGTTTTTCTGTTTCTTTCTTTGACAGTACGTCTTTATTTTTTATGTTTACTGTTGACTGTTTTTCTGTGTTTTGTGGCCCTTTCCCCTGTGTTTCTTCTTGAAACTATGACAGTCTTCAACACTTTTTGTTTCTATTGTTACAATTTACAATATGCGAGCTTTTCATAATCTGGGGGTGGGTAGTAAGACTGTAAACTGTATAGAGTGACCACTAGCTCTTCATATTGCAGTGTCCTTATGGCTTTTTAAATGTAAATTTTGATATATGATTTCTGTACTTTTTAAAAAGTCTATGTTAAAAAAAATTCTTGTACATACTGGTGCTTCAAGTATGTGTTGTGGTCTGTATTACTTACTGGCTGGGCTATAATTCATCTTGAACTAAAAGCCACCTCGTTTTATTTATGTTGCAGTATGAATATTTACTGAATGTAATCTGAACTGAGGGTGTGGAATAGCCTAATCTGCACACATAGATGTACATGAATCTGAGTGTGTGGCGCGCGCGCGCGTGTGTGTGTGTGTGTGTGTGTGTGTGTTGTGTGTGTGTGTGTGTGTGTGTGTGTGTGTGTGTTATAGAATTAATGATCAAATGTTATACAGCAGTGCTTGATAAAAGAAACACAAATCTACAATTAAATGATTGTGAATATTTTTTCAGTTGTCCATTATTTACGCATTTTATTAGACCGTTCCAGTGTCTGCTTCTTTTTTTTTTTTTCCATTGACGTGAGCAAAATGATCTTGATTTCCATATTTCTGATGTTCCCCTTTGTTTCTTTACCTCAGCCATTGACATGAGCAGCAACGTCTTTGCCTCGCTCCAGACACTAATAGAACTGAAGTTTGATCGTGTTCTGACCAGTGGGGGCTCTGCCACTGCCCTTGATGGTGCTCCCATCATTGAAAAGATGATAAAGGAGGTAAGGCATTTATGTGAGTATAAATGCAACTTGTAATGAAACAGTGTCTTGCAATTGCAATAGTACTCGCTGCAAAAAACATCAAGCGCATTCTTTCATTAATTCATTGGTCAAACAGAATCTGAACATAGAAGGAAATTCACACATGAAGAACTTAGTGCAGAAGTGTATTCTCGCCTATATAAGGTCATGTACACATGTAAACAAACACAAAAGCCTTCATACACTCTTGTAAAAGTACCCACACTGACACAGATAACATTAACTGACAGAGTCATACCCACACTCATACAGATAACATTAACTGACAGAGTCACACAAACAGGAATTTCATTTGAACCTTCAGTTATGGTGATAAACAATGTGAACAAATATCTAGGTTAAGGATTGGTCCCCGCTCCCCTTCAATAACAACTAGAATCTTAGTATGATTAGATCTTTTCCAAATGCACTTTTCACCAATCCTAAGACATCCAGTTATACTTTTGTTGTCATTTTTTTGTTATTGTTGTTTTTTTTTTGGCAGCATTAGAATTAGGATAGCAGAAGGAGTACAGAGTCACACACACTTTAGGGGGGGTGTTGCTGGTTTAGCAGTCACGACACTGGGGCTTCGTCTTTTAGTAGAATCTTCCAAAAGTAGTTTGGGATTTCCAGCCAGCTGCCTGTAAAACATCAGAGGTGTGCTACCAGACAGTTACGTTGATGGAGAGAATCCAGACTTCATCAGCACACTAAGTTCTCTTGGCTCAAGAGGAAAGCACCACACCATGTACATTTTGTGAGTGTTTATTCATAAACACCAGCGTCCACAGTAAAAACAGAAGCAAGTCAAGGCTGGAGCTGAAGATGGAAATAGCAGATGACGTGTCAACTGATATTGACTGGGGCAGACTGAAGCCACTGATACCAAGGCTTTTTGAACGTTTTCATTTGAAAATTTTTCCATGAATGGAAGAAGGAAACAACTGTTTTCAGATGTGGCGAACAAAGACAAGCTTGGAAGGCCTTCAGGCCTCCATAATAAGCATGTAATTGATCACAGACAGAGCGGAAAGGTAAGAAAGCTGTCAGGTGTGTTCACATTCCACAGAAAGTCATGAAGTTTTGTGGAGATAGCTTAAAAATTGACTCACTGATCAAGTGAAAATCATGAGCATGGGTCATTTGATGGGTGTTGTATTGCCTGTCTATCACTTATTTCACTGACGTAGGTGTGTTTTCCAGGTAAAATCAGGTGTGTGAGTGTTGAGCTATAAAAATATTTTCACATCCCCCAAAAATAACAAGTGCAAACCAAAAATTAGTTTTCCATAGATTTTTGCTGAAAATTTGAAGTCTTTCTATCCATTAGTTTATTTTTTACAATTTTTTTTAAAGTCAGTACCCCAATTCGGGCAGCTAATTCCAATATAAACTTAGTAGTCTAGGTGACTTCTGTCACACGAAATACAGGACAGATATGAAAACTCTTCACTGGCTGCTTTGGGGGTGCTATTGGATTCTTTTTTGCACTCTTGGTGGTGAGAACACCACAGTATTATGGACTGTGGTGTGTCTCTATTTGACGCCAGGAGCGCAGACACAACCAGCTGTGTCTCCCTGATGAGTCCGACCCAGCGGACGAAAGGCCTTGGAGCAGGCAATACAAATATATCTGCCTTCAAAAGGGATTGCGATGGTTCCCTTATGCAGCTAGTGAAGAGTTTTCATATCTGTAACATATTTTCTTAATTTCATGTTCCCAGTTTCTCCATCTTCAAATTCCGCACCCCCCCCCCCCCCCCCCTCCTTAAGTCCAAATCTTTGCCAAGTCATTACTATGAAGATAGTTCAGTTGCTGGCCTGCGCTTGTTTTTTCCCCCACTATTAGATTGTTCGTCTATGTATTTATTCAAGTTTAAAAGGCTGTGCCAGTCTTGAATAAAAGTTACTCTGTGTTAGGTTTTCTTATGGGAGCAAAAAATACCCAACTTGTTTACTGTTTAGGACAGTGAAGGTTAATACCCACAACTATTGGCAAAGGTTTAAGAGAAAGCGCTGAACAGATTGCTAGCTGTGGCAAGCAAATCAGAGTGTGTAAGATGATGGGGAAGTTGGATTATGAATCCTGTCTCTTAAAAAAAAAACCTAAAAAAAAAAAATGAAACGAAAAGAAATCAATGATGCCAGACCTTCAGGAAATTGGTAGCCGTCAGTTTAGGTGGTCTTGGTAATGTGAGCTTGTGAACATGCGTACATATACATCTGCATAGCATCACACATATATGAGAATATAGTGTGTAATAAAAATTTCTTGAAACTTTTAACTTGTTCTTAATTTTAACATCATCTGTTGCTGATGGAAAGTTTTTGGACTAAGCATGTCTGGTACTTGTGTCCCTTAGATTTAGTTATGCTGGGAAGACAAAATGTACATGGTCTCTTAGTTATCTGATTAAATGGATGGTGAAAAGGTGTGATATGCATGTACAAAGATGGATGACTATATTTTCGTTGTGTCATGTGACAGATTGCTGACTGCTGATAATTATTGGTTGTGCCTATGCACCATTCAGTACCTTGATAAAGAAATTTTATTTGAGAAACATGTATTACGTTTGTTAAAGTTTATGAATAATGAGAATTTTGATAATGTGACGTCATTTTTTCTCCTTTTTATGTGATATGCATCTTCTTTTATTTCAGTCACGAGAAATGATCATCGTTATGCCAGGTACGTGAAAGAATGTTATCTGACCTTGTGACACTGTGGTATATGATGAGCTTTTTACACATTTTCTGTTTGCATGTGTTGTGTGTGTGTGTGTGTGTGTGTGTGTGTGTGTGTGTGTGTGTGTGTGTGTGTGTGTACCAATATAAACAAGTGTTCGCGCAACTGTGTATTTGTAATGTGTGATTGATGTGTGTGAATGTGCAAGTATGTTTGTGAGTGTGTGTGTATTTGTGAGTGTGTGAGTGTGTGTGTGTGTGTGTGTGTGTGTGTGTGTGTGTGTGTGTGTACTTGTGATCATAACCTTTGACATTTCCTGTCTTCTGGTAGTCCCACCAGCTGCTCCTGAACTTCAGTAAGGAAATGACTTATTTTTGTGCTCAGTCATGGGATATCTTAAACAGGGGTAAATCTAAAAGGGGATCCAGATCCCCCCTACCCTCAAAAAAAAAAGAAGGATTTACAAAGCATTATATATTATTATGGATGGATACTTGTTACCAGCCAGGAGAGGTCTCCAGTGTACCTGATTGAGTGTGGTGGACGCCATCACCCACCTCCCCTGTTATTTACAAAACCTGTATCTTGCCTCCCCCTCCTCCTCCTCTTCAAAATCTGTGCCTTCTCCTCCCCCACTCTCCCCAGCCCTTTTCACAACTTCTGCACTTTGTTCCTCTTCCCCTACCACCTCCCCCTATCCCTCTGTCTTTTACAAAATCTGCTGCCAAGTTCCTGCACCTCAGCCTCAGTTTGGAACCCCCACCCCACCCCCCACGTTCGTATTTGATCTGTCCCTGGTAAAAGTTATCTTCAGTGTTAAATGACACGATGAACTGCTAGAACCATGTCGTAAATCTGTGTGCAAATCTGGGTTCACTGAATGTCTGGTTAACCAGATAATGCTGTCGGGACTTTTTAGTCCATTCCTGTTTTCCTGTCTCATTTGGGGAAAGTGTACTTGTTAGCGCATGGGTTAGAATTGTGCATGCCTTTATGTCTTTATACTGTTGTGTTGGGGCGTGTATCCCCTGAAGTTACGGAACTGCATAACGTCATTGCTCATTCGTGTTTGTCGTGTACCTCCTCCTCAGGGGGCGGCATCAATGAAGACAACCTTGAGAGAATCCTCGCCCTGGGAGCCAAAGAGTTCCATTGTTCAGCCCGTATAGCCAAAGAGTCAGAGATGCTGCATCAGAAGTCGGGCATCTCTCTAGGGGGCACCCTTTCCCCGCCAGAGTACGGCCGCAAAGTGGCCAGTGTGATGAAGGTGCGCAACATGTTGAACAGAGCGGCCATGTACTGGGATGGGTGTAAGGAGTGAGAGACCGGGGAGACCGAATGGAGTGTGAACGTGGTTTGGTGCCCTGCTGGACTGAACTTTCCACCACTTGTTTGCTCACATCAAATTGAAGTTTTCGGAAAGGACAATCTTAGCATTCAGTGCAGCTTAAAAAGAAAAAAAAAAGAGAAAAAAAAGCAAAAAAGTAAGAAAAAAGAAGCTTGTGGATGGGTCCACTCTGTCAGATACTTTTTTTTTCTGATAAACATTATTTCACATGATGACAAGATCTTACCGGAATGGTAAACACCATCTCTCTTCTGTCATTGTTGGATGTTGTTTACTTGGCATCGGTCAGAATTGTTTTCAGTGGTTAAGTCTTTGTTTACATGTTCATCTGATGATCCTTTATTTTTTAGCGGAGTTTAGACGTTAAAATCAAACAGGGAGGAGTAGGAAGGCGAGGAGGAAAAAACAGGAATACAGACCTTCATAAGGATTCATGATTAAATGCAGTTGGTGTTTAGAGCAGTATAGATTGTTCAGTCTTTCAGTTCAGACAGTATCAGAAATCTTGGATTGGTATTAGATGTTGAGGATCGTGATTTACCTCAGTGAGTTTGCACTGTATCTTTGCAAAGAGACATTTTTTGCTACTTTTTTTTTATGTACACATTTTAGATGCAAATTGAACTCAGTTTATTGTGATTATTTTGAAGGTCAGCTGTCTAGTAGCTGGTGACTGGTGGTGGTAGTTTTTTTTTCTTAATTCTGTTTGATTTATCATCTATATAGTCTTTACATCATTTTTTTTTTTTTTTTTGTTCTATATAACAATAATGTATGTTTCAGTCTGTATTCATTCTAGATTAAAAGGGCTTGAAGATATTATTAAAATGAAAAAAAAAAGCAACAATACAAAAGCAGAAAAAAGAAAACAACAATCTGCATCCACTACCACCATCACTAACAGAAGAATAGTAGATATTTGTGGCAGTTTAGAAGTGATGATGTGGCTGAAGTTTATGGTGTTCTGAGTTAGAACTGTCACAGAAATGGTCCCCATTTTGCCTGAGTGTTTCTTCTGTCTCTGTCTGCCCATTTCTCATCCTTTCTTGCTCTCGCTCATCTGTATCACTGTCTCTGTCTGTCTGTCAGTCTCTCCTGCTCAATTGCTCACTTGCTTGCTTGCTCTTGTTATAATGTTATTCATTGATTGTGGTATCACTAAACTTGGCTTTTTAAAATTATATGAATAGCAGTTACCAATTGGGAGGGGTGATAGGGTGGCGTTGATTTTTCTGTATGGCTTACATTCATTGCACTGTACTGGTAGCGTGCTTTGACGTCTTTTTTGTGGCAAACGTACCATGTACAACGATCATTTGAGATGACAAAGTGCTCCTGCTGTTTTTGTTCTTTTTTTGTTTCTGCTCATCTGTTTTGTCTTATTATGGGTAGTGTGTAACTACTTTCTGTGATGATTGAATTTAAATGATTTCACAGTGTACTTTCCTGATCTTTTCCATAATTCATCCCTTTTTGTGAGCTGCGTGCTTGTCAGTCCATTTCATGTTCATTGTGTTTGGGGTTACCTCCCTTTGCCAATGTTTCGTTGTATGTGTATTTTTGTGGCACTGTTAGCTTTTTCATCAAGGTTTTACACTCATTCATAATCTGGGGGGGGGGGGGGGGGGTGAAGTCAAGCAGAATGGCTGTTTCACTGTAATGTCATGAGTTATTAGAGATAGTTATGTATTGTTGGTTGTTTTTTTTTCCATTGATTCTGTCTGTTGTGACAGCCCTGAAAGGGCCCCTCCATGGGTGACTGGGATGTATTGAAACTGAATCTAAAAGCTGTTGCCTCTCATCCGTGTGTCATTCCTCTCTTGCTTTCATCCTGTTGTGATAACGTTCTCCCATGGAGCTGAAAATCACACTATGCAAGTCATAATCAGACAAACTGCACACGTACATAGTGGGTATCATGAATATGAGTCACTGCTGATATCAGCCACCGTGGGCTGTGGGCTGCGAGTTGCAAGTTCAAATCCCACCAGAGACATCTATTATGTGGAATTTTTCAGTCCAGCTGTCTTCTCCTACCGGAGTACTGTTTCTGCTATGGGATGATATGGGGCTGGACTCGCAATGAAGTTCCATCTAATTGATGCATCACTGAGAGTGTTGATAACATTTCCTAAACAGCACTGTAGGTGTCTTCATTTCTTTGGCCTGGTTTACACAGGGATGTGAGTGGAGAGTACAGTAGGCAGCATGTAGTCTCAGACCACAGTGGAAATTGGTATCTTCATTTTCTTCATTGACAGTGTTGTTGATCCTCATAAAAAGTTTGGAATTCTGTGGCCTGGCTTGCCCTGCTGTCATGGTAGCCTGTGTTTGGATTTCCTTCCCCTGTCATGCCCTGTGGGGGACTGTTTGTCAGATTCTGGTGTCACCAAGGTCATGAGGAATGTTGGATGGCCATGGTACTGGTCTCCCTCCTGAGGGACTACTGACATATGTCAGCTCTGCGACTACACCATTACTGCCATCTGTAGGGGCCTTATTAGACCGTGTCCTCTGTATGTTGGAGTAGATCAGGAACCCCTGAACATTTCCAAAATAACTTGGCAGCAGTGCAGCGTCTCCTCCAGGGAGTTTCCCCATGATGGCCTCATAATGATTGTGCCCTTTGGATTGCTGCCTGGGTCTGGCACTGTGATAGAGTCATGTGGCGTCATTATGTATGGAGAAGCTGGAACAAGCGGCGTAGGAGGCACACTGCTGAGAGAGCACTGAAGAGTTAAAATTATGGCATGAAGTAAGAAAAGATCAAAGAGTGATTGCCAGAACATCCTGCTTCCAGGCATTCCCCTCATTCTTTTTCTTTCAGCCTGTGCCATGCAGCTCAGGCTTACAGTCTCAGGTTTAGAATGTTACGAATGATTGACGGTGTCTTTGTGTGTTCACAGATTTTTTTTTTTTACATGAGCCTTAGGGCAGTGTTTATCTCAAAAAAGAGAAAGTACCTGTGACATTGGACAGTTGTTGGTTGACTGAGTGATAATGCAAGAGATCGCGGCTAGGTGCCTGCATGCCTATCACGTGAGGCCTTTTCTTATGGTATTTTGACAATGTGCACTTGTTCAAAAGCATTATGAAAAGTGCTTGGAATCAGTAAGAGGAGTCAGTTTGAAAATCCATCTGCCAGGTAGGGGAACCTTCTTCTTCTGCATACGCAGCACACTCCCTATATGGACAGGCAAGTATTAATCCCATCTACCCTACAAAGGGAGTGGAGTTTTGTGTGCATGAACGTTTTTTATCCCGCCATTAAGGCAGCCATACTCCATCTTCTGGGAAGGTAGGGGAAACGTTCGTTAGGGTTTTGTTTTGTTGTTGAGGGTGTTATTCCATTTGGAAAACTTGTAATATTTGAAAATTGATGTATAACTATGTGCCAGCTCATTTCAGGGTTCAAACACTGAACAAAGTTGAAATTATTTTTCTCTGCCTGAAATTTCATCTTTCGTTTGTGTGTGCATGTGTAAAAGAAAAACTAACAACAACAAAACACATAGGGGGAAAAATCTTTTGAGATTTTGTTTACAAAAAAAAAAAAAAGAGAGAGATTTTGTTTACAAAACCCATGGTTGTTTACATGAAAGGGAACATGTGCAAGTCTTATTGATGGTTATTTTCTGACTGTGGGAAACATCCCTCCCTTCCCCTCCTCCCTTGTTATCCTGGGTATTAATCCCCTTATCTCTACCCCACCTCACCCACCATCTCTTCCCATACTCTGCTCCATCACTTGTCTGCACAGATTTTGACTGTTTTGTTCAGTGATGGGGTTGGTTTGTGTTTATATGTTTTGTGCTTGTGCTTGTGTGTGCGTGTGTGTGTGTGTGTGTGGTGTGTGTGTGTGTGTGTGTGTGTGCACATGGGCATGCATGCATGTGTGTATTTCCTCATTCTTGCTTTATTGAATTCTTCTTCTTCTTCTTCCTAAAAGGCTGGTTCACTCAAAAACGAGTAGGTCACCAGCGCGCATGTTAAAAAATAAATAAATAAAAAATAAGTGCGACTCAGCCTGTTGGCCCCTGGAGCAAGATTTGGCAACAAGGGGTCGCACACGATATTCAGAAAGTTAAAAGCAATGGCCAGGTTCAGGCCCAGGTAACCATAAAATATCTGGGAAAGTTAAAATAGAAAAATC